>OX392473.1:16263135-17515263 GCA_947623365.1 Achlya flavicornis | reverse complement strand
TACACGCGCGCGACGGAAGAAAATACACGACATAAACTGCAACTTAAAAGCCTTTAAATTTCCTTAATCATAAGCATCTCTCACAATTACAAATAAACATAAATTTAAATCTTCACAAACAGTAAAAGGTTGAAAACTCGTGTTAAGTATAAGTTATAGACTCACGATGCGGTCTCCAACTCAGTAACACAGATTGCGTAACGTTATTGTACTTTAAAAGGCAAGTCAGGTAAACAAGGAGGGAACAAACCGCTCATAAGCAATAAATAGGGCAATATTTTAACTTTATAACTCCATTAGTACTTCATCGTGTAGCATTACGGAAATTGGCAAGCTCTTCGCGGTGTCGGGAGCCAGCGGCTGTCAACCTGTGGTGGAAGGTCTCGATTTGTTTGGTTCACAGTAATTTTCTGAAAATACAATGAACGTTAAAATATATGCGGTAGTACTTTTAATATTGACGCTTTTAGAAACTGGGGCTTAATTTTTCTGTTTGTTTTATTGTAAAGCAATTTTTGGTCAACAATAGGAGATAGATAAAACTGATTGACTCCCTCAAATGGAGAGAAGCTTAATTTCCGAACTCTAGGTAAGAAGAGTGTGGCCGTCCCAAACAAACCTGGCGACGCACTGTGCTTGACGAAGCGAAGAAGATCGGGAAGTCCTTGGATTGAGATCAAGCGCGAAGCTCAAGACCGATCGGGTTGGAGAGTTTCTGTGGACGCCCTCTGCCCCATCTAGGGGACACAGGATCATAAGTCAAGTAAGTCAAGGTAAGAAGAAAGACGTAAGTAAAGCTGTTGACAAAAAAATATATGAGTTAATGTTTTTTTTTATACGACTAATTCGGTAAACAAGCACACGGCCCGCCTGCTGGTAAGCGTTTACCGTAGCCATATGGACGCTTGCAACACACCAAGCATCACGCGTTATCGACCTTTCCACCCTCCCCAATGAGCTTACTCACGCGCAGGAATACAACTTTACACAACATAAAGTTATTTGGGTGCGGTATTCTGTAAGGTGGTGGCACGCACCCAGTCGAGCTGCTTTTTGAGCGAATAAACGCTACGCTCTACCACTCTGATACCTCCTATATGGATATAGTGTCTCCTATTTAAAGTAATTATGACATTTATATGATTTTATTAAATGTTTGAGTACCTCTGTCTATCGCAGAAGTAAGGCACAGCGAAGAGTTGGGAGGAGGCTGGCGGAGGCTCTATTAACGGCTAATGAAACGGGGCCTGCCGGAGTGCCTCCACTGATCAGCACTACACTTTGTATCTTATACATTAATTCTTTGTATCTTATTACACAAAGGTTACACACTACTTACTTGATTAAAATAGTCAACATACTTAAAATAAAACAGGAGTTTTAAAATCAGGCTGTATTCAGTGTTATATAATTCTTCTAATTGTTGTGTGGTTAACTTTGGAAACATCAATTCATGTTAAAAAAAGGTAATGACTATTGTAATGGTACATTGAATTCATCTATACAGGGTGACCGGTAATTAGTAAACGATACTTGGACACACATGATTGTACTCATGATAACAACAACTTTCCCAAAGAAACAAATAGGGACAAATAACAAAATTAAGAGCACTCAGCTCACCATACTTTTCATACAAAAGCTCTGTACTTATGATGGCGTTTTTAAACACTTTTCGTTAGATGTTTTAAACAAATTGGTATCTTGTGAACTATATCTAGCAGTATAACTAGGCGAAAATAAAAAAAAGTGTGAAACAAATTCAGTAAAAGCCTCCGAAAAACAGCGGTTTTGCACAAATTTTACTTGAACTTTGGCCATATCTAATGTACCTATAAATTGTAAAAGTAAAGAAAACAGCTCTAAACAATGCTTGCAAATGTATTGGAGATTCTAAATAACTTAATTTTTTTTCACAAACTTGTAAGATTACATCACAGGAAGTATGGGCCTGAAACAAGTTTTATGTATGGCTCTGATGGTGTCTCTCTTTTTTCGCAGTCAAACATTACGTTGGATGAAAGTACAAGCTTTTAGGCTACGCTTGCGTTGAAGTTGCGTTGGCCATGAAGGGCCCCCTTAAATAAAAGCTGATGGTGTTTTCTTTTGTTAGGTACTAAATATTATGGGCTCATGTCAAATAAAAAAAAATTCTTTGGGAAAGTTGTTTATTATCATGAGTACAATCATGTGTCTTAGTATCGTTTACTAATTACCAGTCACCCTATATATGTTTCTAACATTCATCGAAATGCAATATTTGGTGAGTTGTTGTGCGTAGGCCGGGAAAGGTGTCAGACCTAAGGCCGAATTGAGAAAAATCCTCTTTTTTTTAAGTCGGTTAAGAAAAAAATGTGGCAATACAGAGCACACTGGGTCCAACTACATTACTCGTATGATGGCTGACCCACTTCGTGATGGTTTTCATAATTGTAAATTGTTTTTATTATTTTACTGAAAAAGTGTATATTTCCTAATATAATATTACTCATCTATTAACGGCTAATTTTAGGCGTAAGTAATTTTTCGTGGAAACAGATTTTATATTTAATTTCCTTTAAAAATGTTTACTTTACAAGATGATGAAGAGAAGGCAGGGTGATCGTTAATACTCGGATCCCTCCAGGCACCGAAGTGCTTTCCCATTATTTTTAAGTAGATAATAATTAAATTCGTTCATTGTATTTAATCATAATAATTTAAGGTGAAATCAATTCATTATTTCCTTAATTAATATAAAAATAATATTATAAGGAATCTTGTTCAGGTTACTTATGATTCTGAAATTATTAAAATCGGTTTGGCCATGAAAACAAATGATTTTTATTTATAAACTAGCTGCCCGGCGCGACTTCGTTCGCGTAATACCCTACCCTACATTTAAACCTTCCCCGGACTTCCACGAATATTTCAAACCCAAATTTAGCCAAATCGGTCCAGCCGTTCTCGAGTTTTAGCGAGACTAACGAACAGCAATTCATTTTTATATATATAGATTTTATCATGTTGTGATATCCTATTATTGGCTCTAGATTCATTATTCATCTGTATATTAAGCATGTATATTTAAATGGAGCTGTTGGATATCCTATGAAATAAAACAAATAATAAAATAAAACAACACTAAAAAGTTCTCTTTATACATAAAAATATTAACTCGCCATTTAGGCTCAGGGGTACATTTTCCAAATTAAAAGTTTGCTGAGATTTCGTAACTAAGTGACATAATGTTACTTACTATGAATGTTTTGAGAGAGGGATAGCGTAGAGTTTATTTGTTCAAAGAGCACCTCTACTAGGGAAGTACCTCACCTTACAGAATACCGCAGCCAAATAACTTAATGTGGATATGTGTAAAGTTGTGTTCCGGCGCGTGAGTAAGGTCGCCAGAGCTCATAGGGGAGGGGGGAAAGGTCGGTAACGCGTGAGCGATGCTTCGTATGTTGCAGGCGTCCATATGGCTACGGTAACCGCTTACCATCAGGCGGGCCGTAAGCTTGTTTACCGACATAGTCGTATAATGTTTTTACTTCAATATGCATTATATTACAGAAACCTCATATAAAGTCAATCGGGAAAGAGATGACATATCATATTCTGCGACTGTCCCAAATCAAATCAAATTTTCACGATTGATCCCTTAATCTCCGTGGAGCATCGTTTTGGCATATTCAATCTGAATAATCTATATTCTATATTTAAGAGGTCAGTCGGTTTCTGAGTGGGTTGTCTTATCCATATTATTATCATCTATACATGAAAATATTTAACTGGCTACCTTATGGTGCGTCCATGCTACGCGAATCGAGCACGAGCCGAGCCACGAACGAACTTATAACGAGCTTACACCGAGCACGATGCGAATCCATTTGTTCGTAAAAAAACTGACAATCGCGCTCGTTCGAGGCTCGCGAGCCCGTCCACGCTACGCGAATCGTGCTCGCAATGTGCTCGTTCGTGGCTCGGCTCGTTCTTGGTTCGCCAAGCACGGTCGCACCATTACATTGAACAGCATTCATGCATAATATTATAAATGTGAAAGGTTATGAAATAAAAAGGTACTTTTAATTGTTTTATACAGCATGGGATTCTTCAAAAAGGGTGTGAAGAGATTTATGTTGGGTTGGAAACGCGCGAGTAACATGCCTGGTGTTGCAAGCGTCTATAGGCTACGGTAACCGCTTACCAACAGGCGGGTCGTATGCTTGCTGACCATCCACCCCTCCCCATTGAGCTCTGGCGACCTTACTCACGCGCAGGAACACATTTTAATGTTATTTGGCTACAGTATTCTGCAAGGTGGTGGTACTTCCCCAGTCGAGCTGCTCTTTGAGCGAATAAAAGTTGTACTCTCTTAAAAAAATTGTGTTTTCTTATATTTTTAATCGTACTTAAATCCTAATTAAAATGTAACCAAATTGAGAAGAATTTCATTAAGAATGTGATAATAAGTTGTTAAAAATATGTCAGATTAGTGATAGTAGTATTTAAAATATATAGTAGTTGTCAGGCGAGGAGGGCGATGGCTGCCACACGCGTCATACTTGTGAACAGGTGCTGCTTGTGGGGGCTGGTCTGCTTAAGTTTGCTATTTATTTACTTATTAAATATTTATTCAGTCTACTTTGTAATTTTGCCGCCGCGCCGGGGCACGCAATTGTTTTCAGTGCGATTAGAATGTAAATATTATGTAATGAATCTAAGCTTGTTTTGAAAAGAGTAATTGCTGAGTTTATTGCCGGCTCTTCTCAGCAAATGCAACCTTCCGAACCGGTATTAGAGTATTAGAGTCAGACTTTTCATAAGTGCCTGCGAAGGTCTATTTGAATAAATGATTTTGAATTTTGAATTTTGAAAAATTATGAGAATTCGAGTAAACCCACGCGGTGGACTACTAGTAGGCTACTATAGTCTATTTCACAAAAGATAAGTCGTGAGAGTTCAAGGCTTTTTTCCAATATATAACTTTTGTTAACTCTTTTACACACTAAATTCAATATGTTTTTCAAATTACTTCAGCTAATATTGATTTGAATTCCTCAATCACTGTCACTTTGTATGCGTATCCAATTGGCACGTATGTGATGAATTAACTGCTGATTTCTCATCACGTGTTTCATTACCTGGCTTTGATTGGACAGTGCACGCCGGTATGTGTGTGTGTTTGTGTTTGCTAATTAACTTATTAACTATTTGCTGTGTGAAATGTGTCAAATGCAGTATCATTATATGATTATGTTACCTATATGTAGCAAATTTGAAGTCTAGTTAGTTATTATTCAGGTTTTTATACTTTATTTATATATGCTTTCCTTATAGCTACTTATATTACACTAGCTTTTGCCCGCGGTTTCACTCGCCATTATGATTTTCCTATACAAATTTTGGACCGCCGCACCGCCGTTACACCGCTTTGAATGAATTGAATGAAGGGGTTGAATTTTCGAAAATCCGTTCTTAGCGGATGCCGACGTCTCTGTCAAATTTCAGTCCAATACGTTCAGTGGTTTGGGCTTTGCGTTGATAGATCAGTGAGTCACGGTTTCCTTTTATATATAAAGATAAGTACCATATAATAAATAAGCAACGTTACATTAAGGACCTTTCCCCCCTAGAAAAGATGGATATCGACTATCGTCATCGTTACTAAACGACCTTTGTATGGGATTGACATAAGAAATCGTTAACAAGTAAGTATCTAATCTACATAAAAAAACATTTTTAATACAAGCTTTTAATGCGGACTTTACTTTTTTTCGTCTGTACTTACATTATCGTCCAATATACCAATGTATATAAATAAATAAATAAATATCCTGGGACATTCCTCACACACGGTCATCTGATCCCAAATGAAGCAGAGCTTGTACTATGGAATCCAGATAACTGATATAATACATATACTACTTTTTGTTTGTAAATACATACTTAATATACATAATTACACCCAGACTCAGGACATACAGACATGTTCATGCACACAAATGCGTGCCCTGTGTGGGAATCGAACCCACGACCTGCCCGTGTAAATTTCAGCTCAATCGGACACTGGCAAGTGGGTCAAATTTTACTTGCAAGATTCGATTACAGACACAGGACAGGTGTAACTAAAAAAATATCTTGTAAAAATCACGTGATAATTCGATTTGAAATGTCAATACATTTGATCGTTTATTAACAATTACGGTTATGGATTTGCATTTGGTCTAGAACTCCAACCTTTTTCGGCACCTCAATGCAAAGTAGGAGTATTTTAATACACAAATCTCATAATGTAAGGTATATAACTGCTTTCAAGTGTAATTTTGTAACCAAGTTGTTAGTTTTATTATTTACAAGTACTCTGTTTTTTCTGGATTAATGTGAACTAATTTAAGGATGCTGCGCAAATGTGAAAACACATAATTTTAACGGAAATATCCGTTCTGGATTTACGACTATTATCAGGAAAATGTTTTAATGACTGGATGGAAACATAATAGGATATAATAAAAATAAAACTAGGTACATGAAACAAAAACTATCCTATATATCCCATATTTATTGTAAAATACAACAGCTCTTTCTGTATGTGTCCATCCACTATTGTTCTTTACCCTGAAAAATGTTTAACGTTATTTTCAGTAACCTAGATTTCTATTTTTAGTAAAACAAGCCTTTCATGCGGGCGAGACAAAAACAAAGGCTAGTTCTACATGGTACTTTTATAATACATAGCACACTCACAAAACATTATTCTTCAGCCTAAAAGCAATAAATTGTCCCAATTCATGCCCTACACTTAACCCGCCTGTTTTTCTTCAGTATATCGTACAAACTAGTGTGTATCACGCAAACTCGTGTGCCACATGCGTGTGGAGCCCGCTTTATTAATCAATGGCATCATGTATCAGGAATATGCCTCTTGAGCTGTCTTTTAAGCTAAGGGATTTTCTTGACATGATATTGATAATCGAATTTGAATGTACTACAAAATACAAGTAATGGTGCGTCCATGCTTGGCGAACAAAGCACGAGCCTCGAACGAGCATTCGTAGCGAGCTCGACTGCGCTCCGCCCGATTGTCAGTTTTTTCACGAACACAGGGATTCGCATCGCGCTCGTTGTAGGCTGGTTGAAGGCTCGACGCTTGAAATCACGAGCAACGAACGAATCATGTTCGTTCGAGGATCGGCTCATGCTCACTTCGCGTAGCATGGACGCACTATAACGTCTCACAGAGCTCTTCGTCCACGAGTTTGACTCGCACTTGGCCGATGTTTATAAATTCATACAACTTCTCTATAATTCTTGGGCCGCCCGTCTTTAACTTTTATATTCAATTTCAGTTCGCGAACTTTTGCTTTGATTTGCATCAATACGATAATACAATGGAAAAGCGCTTCTGTGAAATTAAATTTTGAACTTCTATGAATAATTTAAATATCACTTTGTACGTACAGGCTATTGGGCTTCGAAATTCTTTGTGGGCATTACCCCTCCAAGAAATACATGGATTCAAACGATTTAGATACTATTTAGTTAGATTTAGATATTGGATTCAATCCCTACGGATTGACTGGATGGATTGGAGTATGGCAGAGTCTGTGCATAGTTATAGATTTTTAGCGTAACCCCGCGAGTTTTTTGGATTACAATCATCGCTACAATCTTCTTGAAACGAAATTGTTTTTTTCGATATTACCGAGCATATAAAAATAATAATAATAAAGCCTTCTTTATTCCTTAATCTTACAAATGAGTTTTTCTAACATATTGTTTTTATAAATTGAATCTAGTTTTAATAACAAGTTTAAATTTTTAATACCATGTTTAAATTTTTTTTTTTTTTTAATACATGTTCTTTTTTTTTTTTTTTTTTTTTTTTTTTATTCAATCTAATATATATATATTTTTTTTGTAATTAAGTGTTAATAAGGACCTCACAACGAGTAAAGGCCTCCTCCAATTTTCTCCACAACGGTTCTATCCTTCGCCAATTCCATCCAATCTTTTCCTGTAGCTTTTAATATCTCGTCGAGCCATCTGTCTGCTGGTCTGCCTCTTGTCCTCTTGCCTGTTGGGCCCTTCCAAGTTGTTACTTTTTTTGCCCATTTGTCGTCACTCATGCGTGCTATATGGCCTGCCCATTTCAACTTGAGTTTTTTGCAATGTCCTAGAGCATCAATTAATTTAGTTTTCTCCCTTATGTCTTTATTTTTTCTCCGATCTTTTAATTTTAATTTGAGTATACTACGCTCCATAGCTCTTTGGGTTGTTTGTATTTTATTCTTTGTGTATTTGTTGTTTATCCATGTTTGTGATGCATATGAGAGACATGGTAAGATACACGAATCTAAAACTTTTTTCTTTAAGCTGACTGGAAGATTGGACTTTAGAACTTCTTTGTAGCTCCAAAATTTGTTCCAAGTGAGATTTACACGTCTTGTTAATTCATCTCGCTGTCTGGATTTTTTGAATGATATTTGTTTGCCTAGATATGTGTACTCCTGAACATATTCTAGTAGAAAATTATTTTTTTCTATACGTATAGGGATTTTTTCGCTGTTAGTCATAACTTTGGTTTTTGTTATGTTTAATTGCAACCCAATATCATTGCTAACTGCGTGTAATTCATTCACCATGGTTTCTAGCTGTGATGCATATTCCGAGAAGAGCACGATGTCATCGGCGAATCTGAGATTACTTAAAAATTTATCGTGGATTTTTATACCTTTGCGTTCCCATTTTAGAGTTTTCATTATATTTTGCAAAACAGCGATAAAAATTCTAGGTGATAAGGGGTCCCCTTGTCGAACGCCTCTGCATATTTTTATTTCGGATCCCCTTTTATCTAATTTTACTCTACTAATACTTTTCTTATATATGTCTTTTATAAGATTTATAGTTTCTGAAGGTACTTCGCATTCTTCTAGAGCTTTCCACATGCTGTAATGAGAAATTGAGTCAAACGCCTTTGCGTAATCAATAAACGCTAGGTAGAGTGGGCGTTTCATTTCTTCATATTTCTCAACTATTAATTCCAGAGTGTGGATGTGGTCTATGGTTGAATAGTTTTTTCTAAAGCCTGCCTGCTCTACCGGTTGATGATTTTCCGTGTATTTTGCTAGGCGTTCTTCAACACATGACGCGAATAGCTTATACAAATTTGACTGTAGGCTAATTGGTCGATAGTTGCCTATATCTGAAGAATTTCCTTTCTTATACAAAAGAACTATATCTGATTCCGCCCATTCTATAGGAATTGTCTTATCTTCTAATATTTTATTAAATAAGATAGTTAACGGTTGTAAGAGTAGTAAGTCTCCTGCCATAATAGTCTCGTTTGATATGCCATCAGGTCCGCTACTTTTATCTTTCTTCAAGGATTTTATTTTAGTATAAATATCTTGAACAGAGAATCTTGGTAAAGTGGTACTATTTTGCGTTTGTGCTAGAGTTTCTTCTCTTGACGATGTTTGAGAGGCATAGAGATTTTTATAAAAATTCGTGGCTGTCCTTATTATTCCCGACCTAGAAAAAGTATTCCTGTTGGTAGTAGAGTCTTCATTTAGGCATGGAATCCATTTCTTAGTAATTGTTAGTTCCTTCGAAGCTTTTTTCATACTTCCTGTTTTATTTAGGTGCATTTCGATTGTTTTTATTCTATGCTCTTGGTGTTCTTTTTTAATAAGTTTGTGGATAATTTTATATAGCCGACATTTTTCTGTTTTTTCTTCTATTGTTAAATGTTTTATATTTGTAAGTTCGTTCCTTCTACTTATAAGTCTTTTTGTGCTGTCTGAAATGGTGAATTTTCGTTTGTTCGTTGTATTATTATTTTGTACAGATTTTAAGCTTTCGTCGATAGCTTGTTTTATTTTTCTATAGTATGTCTCTACGTCATCGTTTTCTTCTAGTTTTATGTTTGCGATATATGTTTTCAATGCGTCTTTAAACTGCTCTTGACCTTCTACTGTTTTCAATGTATAATCGTTGTTTTTGTATTTTACTCTTGATTTTTTTGTTGTTGTTAGTAAGAAAGTACTTCTTACAAGCCTGTGGTCACTGTTAAATGAAAATTGGTTTAGTATTTCAATATTTGTAGCTTTTTCTTTGATATTCGATAATATGTAGTCTATTTGGCTTTTGTTTTTTTTAGGTGATAGCCATGTCCATAAGTTCCTTGTATTTTTTTTAAACAAACTATTTATCACGAACAGGTTATTTTCCCAACAGAACTGAAGTAGAGCTTCACCTCTTTTGTCTCTTTTTCCGTAACAAGAAGTTCCCAGTATTCTATGGGCATTGAAGTCACCCAAAATTATAAGATTTTTATAGCAATGCTTAAGAGACAAGTGAATTTTATCGTAAAATTCTTTTATTTCCAGCTCATTTGCGTCTATGGTAGGTGCATGTACTTGGATGATAGAGAGGTTTGTATTGTCAAATTTCATATGTAGAATGCAAATTCGTTCATTAATTGCAATAAAACTCTCAATATTTTCTTTTAGGTACTTTTTGATGAGAAAACCTACACCATATTGGCCCTTTGTTACACCAAAATGACAAAATATATGGTCTTCATCTTCTATTATGTTGTATCCTGTCCTTCTAATTTCTGCTAAGCCAATAATATCGTATTTAATTTTAGATATTGCCGAGCCTATAATGTATGTAAAATAAGATGCAGATCACCAGCATAATATAGACGGATAGAGCCACGGAAAAGAGAATCTTTTCTCTGTGCGCTGAGCCCCTTTGAACATTAAAGTTTTTTTGTGTCCTATCAAACACGAGACATAACATGTACGGGCGTGCCTGATCCGACATTGTTTGTAATATGTACGGTCTCATATAACATACAATATAACTGAATTTCTTATAAGACAAGAAATTTTTCTTATAAATGTGCAAATGGGCTTACTGTTTGCACACTGTTTGCGCATCATCCAAAGGAAATAATAATTAATGTTTGTTTGATCTGTTTGTAAAATTTGTATCAGATTGCAATGAAACTTTGATGAGTTTTTGTGCGTAGCCCAAGGAAGGATTCTGTCATAGAAAATAATATACTTTCAAGTCTCGAGAATAGAATATTATTATTAGAGTATAGGTACAGTGATTGTAATAATAGATTATGTTTCATCAGCACAAGTAGGTACGGTCAACGCAGCCGTAGCACGAACTCTTCCGACTTTTACAATTTACTTCACGAGCCTGAGGCAGCGGACTAGTAAGTGATTAAATCTATGAATGTATCTTTATGCAAAGCTCACGTTTCGCACAAGTTGATATAGTTTCCAATGTCACTCTTCTGATATTCAATCTCTATAATTCATGCGAAAGTAAGTTACTTCCAATTCAATTGTACTTGACTCAACTTTTTATTTGCTTTTATTTATACGGATCTAAAATATGTTTATCATTTTTAATAATTTATTTTTATAAGTAATTATAATAATATGGTCGTGCTGAAATTAAAATTTTCGGAGTATAGCTGTTACTGTATTTTTATCATATTTAGGTATAGGTGGTTTTTTTTTTTTAAATATAATTGAACAAATATTTACAAAAATCTTCTAAAGACTTACCTACTTAACTAATATATAGAATCCCCAAGGTCACTGCCTTTGGGAAAGGATAAGGCTGGCCACATTTCCTCGTTGGATAGCAATTCCTATCCGTTGACCGAGGAAAAAGCCAGACCTGAGAGAAAAAAAAAAAACAAAAAAAAAAACCTGTGGTCAGCTGTATTTTCAAAAAAAAAATCTTTATTGTTTTATAAAGCCTATGGGCATCCGAGCACCACGGCCCGAGAGTTTCTACCGCGAAGGCCGCAAAGATGTGACTATTTGACAAGCCAGCATATTACATTTTTAATAGATCGTTATAAATAAATCTATTCGATATTTTTTACTATTGAAAAAAAGCATTAGTTTCATATTTTCTAAATTTACGGTCACATTCCGACACAAATTCATCCTGAACTACACTATTTCTTTTTACCTGCCTTTTGTCATCAAATACTGAATTATGAACCTTATTGCTTTGAGATATGGTAGTTGTATCTGTATAATTTAGCTTGGTATGAATTTACCCTTCATAAATCGGCACACAACGTCCATATGTTTGACGATAACCTGTGTAACTCTTCGACGGACGGATGACTCGGTTCACGATCAATTCCAAAAAAATACTGCTATCCAATGTTTAGTTTATAGCAGCTTCTTTCTGGGTTTGTTTAAGTGCTTGTAAAATCCTTGGTACGATTGGATGGTTTCATTGCTTTTATTTTAATGGATCTCTTTCGTGAAAGACGTTTTACAAAAGATCTTGGTAAATTAAATACATATTGAAATAGTCTGATAGAACAACTTAGCTAGATTGGCTGAAATTGTTACTCTTACTATCATAATAATAGATATGTTAAATAGGGAAGTGATTTCGTTTATTTAATAGACATTTTAAATTGGCAAGTTAGTTCGTTTATTACACAGAGCACAAAATCAAATCAAACCAACCGGTCATGATTTGATTCCGTGGTCTGCGGCTTGTTACCTCTTGAGGCCTCAATAGTGCAACCGATCCTGATGAAATTTTGCCCACAGGTAGCCTACCTATGCCACCTAAATGGACTTCGGCTACTTTTTTATTCCAGAAAGGTAGGTTATGCCGTGGGTTCCTCACAACTAGTATTGTTACAAAATGAAACCCAAGAGAATTTGTTTCATAGCCTTTTCAATTTGATTGCTTATGTTTCTTAGCTGGTCATCCAAGAATTTATCTATAATATTCAAATGTTCTAGTACTTCACAGGTAAACTCTCGCTTACCTCTCATGAACTTTCAGTCTGTGCAACTAAAGCCAAAAGTGATGAAATCACAAAGTGCACAACAACATTTGGACGCAAGGTAATGCAAGATTGTTGGGAGTGGCAAGTCGCCAGGCCGTTGTAAAGCTAGTGATAAATTGTGCCGCAGGTGGCCGCCAGTTTGGATTGGACCTGCCCGAATACACGACTGCTATTTGCGCTTTACTTCTTACTAAATTAGCTTGGTGATTTTTTCACGATTAGCTATTGTTACATTGATATTATTAAATTGTTGTTTCACGTTTTTTTTTTAAATAGTTAGTGTTAGAGACCTCTTTGGTTTATCTAATAATACCAATACACTAGTGCCCCAAGAGTAAATATAATGCCATGATACTTTACTTATTTTTATTCAAAAAATTATGTTAATAAACTTCTAAAGTAAAAAGTTTAAACTTACATCATCGTACGTACATTAATTAAAGAGCTCAAACAACTATGTGTCAGAATGTACAAAGATCTGACTTTTCTTAAGTAATGCTTCTTATATCACCGGCTCACAATAAACTTCTAAAAGTAACTGCGGATCCACCATCTCGGAAAACACAAATTGACTTTGACAAGATCTAGAAGCGCTCCAGAGAATTCAACTTTGTAGCCTGCAACGAACGTTAAAGGAAAACATTTTATTCAAACGAGATACACTGGCTTTCGAAAGCTTTTGCATCCCACATAGTCAAAGTGAAAAATAAAATGGTTTCTAATTTAGTCGGTAATGTATGTAAAGAAATATTACGGGAACTTATTCGAAGTCAAAGCCATCTATTTACTTAAAGCCAGAGTGCAGTTAAGGTCGAAGATACAACTACTCGAATACCAGGCTTGAAACATTTTATTTTCCACTAACTATCCGCTAATCTCCTGTAACTCGAAACCAGTGTACATATTTACCCTGTATGGGTGTGCCAAAAACAGGACTGTGGTTAAAGAAACGTCTTCATTTAGCCAAGAATTACGGCGTGAACTTACTGTTAGGATTAATGGTGGTGGCTGCATCTTACGTTGTGTCGGAGTTTGTTGTTGTTCCCCAACTTTATTGTTAAAGCTGGCGAGGTTTGATGGTATACGCATTAGCCTTTTCGAGTTGTTAATATGTTTATTTACTAATTAGGTAACATACCCCAAATACACACTTGACAAATTCAAATCAAATTCAAATTCAAAATCATTTTAAATCTTCAATATAGGGTTTGGTAGCTAGTCTGATGACAAAAGTACCCTAACACAGAGGTACCTCTGTGACAATTTTCTCTGTGTTGTTGTGCAAATATTAACTAATAAATAAATAAATAAAATACAGAGAGGAACAAAAAATTTTTTGATGAAATTATATCTGAGTTATATACTCATTGCTGAGTAAGTCCAGTAATAAAGCACAGTAAAGCACCTTTTAAACCGGTATTGGGACAAGTTTGTCCCAATACCACTGTGATACCAGTCCAATACCAGTCTACCCGTCTCGATACCACAACGACGCGTTCCGAGTATTTATAAAAAATATGGAGCCTGCCTTTGACAGTTTTTTTAAGGAACTTTAAACGCAAAATGCTCTTTAGATGGCCTTCAAGCTTTCTAAATATTGTTATTAAAAATAAAATAACTAGATGATATATTTTGAAAGACCAGGGGCCTGTGTTTTGTAGCTTCTCTGCGACTCTTTACTCCCTATTCTGAACTCTTCAGCAGAATTTATGTTTTATGTATAAACACTTCGCAGACTTAATTAAGTGTCAAATTTGGATGAGTGAAGATTGAGCGTTACCAAAATCACATGTTTGCGAATATTTGAAAAGTGAACTGAATACAGCAGAGTTTAGACTCGCAGAGTAGCTACATCAAACTGTTTTAGAAATCCAAACTAGTTCAGAAATACTCACATCTCGCTTTTTGCCAGCGCATTGATTCAAAACATGAACACATTTTCCAATGGGAAGAAATTGTTGAAATGCTCGTTGTATCCAAGCAATGTCTAATCTATTTACTAGACTGTAAGACTTCAGTACATAAAATGATTACATTTGCTACAAAAGCTAACCTAAACCTAAATCTGCAAATGAATATGAAACATCCGTAACGGATTCCGAAATACATATTCATTCCCCTTTCTGTGGTCCACGTAGTTGCTCACTACGCAATGAATTTTAATCCGAACTGAGGGGACGAATGTTCCCAAACCTGTTGCCTTTACAGCAGCTTTTAAATCGAACTCGGTGTCAATTGAAGCGTTTACCCTTATCCTGCATTCATCTGCTGGACGTTTGAGAACCATTGTATCATGTCAGACTTTGACACTTTAATTGGAAATTTTGAGGTTTACAAAATGGGATACTTTTCTGTTTGTATACAGCTTACTGGTATTTTCCACTTTTACTCTGAGTTCTTTGATGATATTATGTCCGGCGGTTAACATGACTTTATCAATCAGCGGTAAGGTCGCCTAAATTATTTGAATTTTTATTATTTGCTAAATTTTTGTAGCTAACTTTATTTGGTATCAACAATTAAAAATAAATGTCGTATTCTACATTGAGCTATTATTACTACGTATAGATAAGTTGTCATAAGCAAAGGTTATGTCCCATTTTTTAACCGACTTCAAAAAAAGGAGGAGGTTCTCAATTCGATTGTATGTTTTTTTTTGTTTTTTTTTATGTTTGTTACCTCATAATAACTCCGTCATTTATTAACCGATTTCGATAATTCTTTTTTTGCCTGGAAGGGTACACTTCCCTTTTGGTCCCATTGTCATCAAATCAGGATTTGAATACTTTTTAGTGTATCTACTTTGAAGTCGGTTTAAGTTTTTTGTAAAACAGTCCAATTATTTAGAGTCAACTAAAGTTCTCTTTGGCGCTGAAACAATAATTAGTCGTCTAAGCAGACATTAGTAACAATGTAGCGCTATCAGAACGCTTTTAGGAGTTTATTTTTTCGCAAACACTAATAATAAATATCTAGGCGCTTACGCGTTTCATTGATCGTACTACGATAACAAGTTTGGCCGGATGGCCTCAATTGAACGGAATATAGTTGGGATGTGTGGCGCACGTACTTTATTAATTTATTACAATAATAAACGTTCCCATATGGACATTTGAGCCAGATACCACCCTTGAGACCCTTGGGATGCAAATGAGATTTGTTTAAGACATCTACCCCTGGGAGTCTGGGACATGGCGACATTAAGTTAAATACAAACTTTTCCATGTTAACTTAATTTATGAATAGTTTGTGAAGCTGCATAAATTTGGTTAACCTTAGAACTAAGGATTTTCATTATGTTATGATATCCAGACATTAATTTAGACAAGTAATCTAATTAAGGGCAACAAATACAATGTTTGCTTACGAGCACGTGATGAAAGGACTAACTTCAGCCCGCTACTTTAAGGTGAACGCACACTTATCCGAGCCGAACGCGCCGAATACATCGAACGAAACGTATTTTAGAATTCTGTATATGAAATCTTATGAATGCTCGCACACTTGCCCGCGTCGAATCGTCCGAAACTGGAAGAACCCCAGAAATCCTAGACGAATTCGGATGACGTCATCAGATTCGGCGCCGCTTATGCGGTCGGCTCGACCGATGCGAGTTGTTTATAAATATTGTGCGACAGGCGTAAAGGAAATAGAAATTATTTCTTTGGTACGGTCGATTCTTTCGGGGCGGATATGTGTGCGAGCCCTCCTTGACTTCGATTCGTTCGCCAAGTTCGGCTCTGATAAGTGTGCGTCTACCTTTAGTCGCCATTCTGAGGGATCCTTACTTTTCCTAGATATTATTACCTTTGCATTCCAGTTTCACTCGTTCAATCCTATCTTTGTATAATACCCCAACACTATTAAACCAGTGGTTTAGTCTCTGCGTCGATGTCTCATTATATTAATCATAAGGCCTCTTTATTTTATGATGTACCATTCAGTGTTGAAGAAACGAACATCCATAAAAACAATCGCATTAATCATTTTATTGAAATAACGGAATTGTTGTAATTTTTTCGTATAATATTATAAAATGTGACGTACGAGCTATCATTGATTTGACTATTAAATATTTGAACGAAGTATTGCACATTCCGTTCAACACGTTTCCTAAACGGAATTATTCGCTTCTATCGGAAATATATTCAAATAAAATGCACATACAAAATAAAACCATGTCTGAATAAACCAACCGTTAAATAAAAAACGAATTTTCCAATTAAAATTCTTTTATTCGAATGCAATTTCACAGAATTCGGTTTGCCGGATGAATGGTCGAAAATTGTAGGAGTCACGCTTCGAGCATTGAGTGAATTCAGCCTTCGATATAAACCGTTTACAAATATTGCCTGCCAATACCTACAACCATTCGATTACATGGAATATAGTAGATAAAGATAGATAGCTTTTTATTAATGATACACCACATGAGTAAATAAATAGTACATAATATACATGCAATCGGAAATTACATTAAAAGCGTCAGCTCATTGGAGGAACCCAGCCTATAACTTTATTCTACTGATTTACCGTTATCTTATAAGACATCTAAAAGTATAAACAGGCTCGCCTGATTTGTAGAAAAAATAGACGCTTGCAACAGCAGAGGACGTGTCACTCGCACAGAAAAAACTCTTCAGACCCGTCCCACTCTTTTGGATTGACAGATTGAATCTTAATAAGAGTTGGATGCAGCATCCCAGGTGATATCTAAATGCAGTACAGTGCCCCTAGATCTGAATTCCGGGGCAGGAGAGCGAGCACGCGCGTCCCCTTGTTTCATTCAATAGATTGTTTCGGATACGTGACTTCACTTCAGGTGCCCCGCTCAACTGCAATTGAGTCAGAAATGTTTCATATTTATACCGTACAATTTCTTTGAATTATGTATGCTTGTGTTTATGGAATTTTGTGAATTGATTTTTTTAAGAATGATTTTCTCTCTTTTTTTTGAGGTGACGCCTCGAGAAACATTAGATCATCTTTACACAAACAAATTGGTGAGCAATCTCTCAACCGGAGACATTTTCTCCCAAATGCGTTGGTAAAATTATATTGACATAATTGTAGGTTACTTACGTTACCTAGAAGATTTTGTGTTCCTGATTTAGGTAAAAGGACGACCGACGCTGGACCTAAGATACACCTCCCTATAGGTAGCTTACCTACTCTTCATTTAACTTAATAAGACCGCACTAAAATACCAAAAATAAGTCTTATAATTATTTATTTAGCCCTGTCCTTTTCTTCAGTTGTTCAATACCAGAAGATGGAGACACTTTTATCAGTCATTAAATTCTAATTGACTTCTCTGAGTATGTGTATGTGAGCCAGTATTACCTAAGCTTGGTTTACTTATCACTTTTGCCCTCGTCATCACCTGTCTATATCACCTCGACTGTAGTAAAAAATGATAATGGCATACACTGATTTGACAGATTTAAATTTCTAAGAAAGAGATGAGAGTTGAAGTTAAAGCAGAGTTAGAACATAACCACTGGCTTATATTAAAGATGTAAACAAACAAAACATTCATGTAAAACACTAAAGCTGACTACAAACATTTGCATACGAAAAACAATTTTAATAAAAGTCTCGGCACAAAACATTTCGTGTAAATAAGCCGTCTCACAAACACGCCTTACCTGCAGCAATAAGAAACAGTAATCCAGTGAGAAAGTAATTTAGCAGCGAGCAGCTACTGTGTACCTACCCACTGCAGTTTGTAGTGAACTGTTAAAAGATGCAGCTCAGGCCTTGCTTAATGTACGGCGGTAAAGTCGTCTGTGTTCCGTTCTTGTATTTATAAGTACCCTGAAATGGACAGGGGAATCTTAATAGTTTTCGTTTCTTGAAAATAAATGTTATCACTAGCGCACCACTACTACTAGTGTTAAAAATTAACATAAGTTTTTCTTTAAAAGATCGTTTTAAGCGACTACCAGTGTGTTTTTGTAGCTATTATAATCTAAACGTATAATGTTCTTTATTTCTGACCAACTTGACGTGGTTTCACCCGCTTTCCCGTAATGACGAAATAGCACTTGAATTTTCACATACGTTTTTTTTTTTTTTGTACAACTTGGTCGGTAAACAATCATACGGCCCGCCTGATGGTAAGCGGTTACCGTAGCCATATGGACGCTTGCAACACAAGAAGCATCGCTCACGCGTTACCGACCTATCCCCCCTCCCCTATGAGCTCTGGAGACCTTACTCACGCGCAGGAACACAACTTTACACAACATAAAGTTATTTGGCTGCGGTATTCTGTAAGGTGGAGGTACTTCCCCAGTCGAGCTCCTCTTTGAGCGAATAAACGCTACGCTCTACCTCTCTCAATAGTAGTGGCTCAGAGTATATAAATACTACGTACAAGGTATATCCGGAGATTACTTACCTCATTATAATATTTATATAGTATACTGGTTAAATATTAGGCAACCACTGCGGATCAACTGAAATCACTATTAATAAATAAATGCTACTATACTCTAAATGATTTCCTCAATGATAATGATATTTAATTTAATTTAATAACAAATAATTTTTTTTTTCTTTGCAATATTATACTATAATTTTTAAATTGTTAAATATACTGTATACATTTTTATGACTTTTTATTCTAATTTTGTAAATGATTTTAAATTAGTTACGACATGTCTTTTCGTTGAGTATAATTTTGATTATTAGAGTTTGAATTCCAAATATGTAAAATGATTCTAGGCTAGTTATTAAGTTTTAAACTATTATACTATTATGCTGTGTACTTAACTTACTAATGTGTCTATATATATATATATATTGATGTGCCCTATAGGGTCCATGTGAACTGTTAAACATAAGTATTTTTACATCTTTTATACACATGGTGATGCAATTAAATAAATAAATAAATCATAAGGATGTGGAATGAGCTCCCATTCCTCAGCGCTACGATATGAGGTTGTTCAAAAAAGTCGTAAAAAGAGCTGTTCAAGATCGGCAACACATTGGCAATCCCCCTGGTATTGCAAATGTCCATAGGCGGCGGAGACCACTTAACATCAGGTGGCCCGTATGCCTGCTTGTCAACCTGTTGACAAAAAAAAACCCATATAAATATCATTTTCATTTCTAAATTAAAATAATAACGATTAATTTATTGCTGGGGATACCTACATACCATTTATCATCTATGTATTATTTTAATGAAATCGATTAAGATACGAAGTATTGAAGTAACAACAAACACATATACTTTTACATTTGTAATAATATTTATATTTATAATATTTTAGCACTCTACAAAAGAATGAAAGATTTACACTCTTGAATATTCCAAATGTCGCCAGTTACAAAAGTTAAAGGACACATAGTTAATAAAAGTTTCAAAATATCGGAAAAAGTGTCGATCCCTCTGTAATTTTGCAGCCACTTTCATACTTACCACTTTTTTCAATGGAAAATCTTTGATATACGACGGCGAAGTTGACACAAACTTACGAAGGAATAACAAAGAGCAACGTATTTCGGTCCTCCGAACTTTTGTGAAATCTAGATCCCAACTCTGCGAAGTTCAGCTACAAGTTTTAAACCTGGAGCTAAACTTGAATAAGTTGGTATTTATGTAAAAGGACTATTTATATCTTTTGAGATTTCGCTGTTAGATATTATTTAGTACTGTATCTTTCAGAACTGTTTATACGTTGAGTATAGTCATCCAAAACATAATTGTATGTATATAAAAAAAACAGTATGCCCATTAGACAATAGACAATAGACATAGCTTTATTTGACATCACAAAAATAGAATAAAAAATACAAAGTATACAAAAAACAAACAAAAACAAAAGCTTAAAATAAAAATAAAAAATAATAACAAAAAATAATAATAACACACAAAGCTTTTATAATTATAATATTATCATTACTATTTCTGCTTAGTGATTCTACGAGGTATGTTATTTTACGAATTTCATAATTTGCATTATTATACAATTAAAGTTTACAGTTTAATAATTTAACAAATCCATCTTTCCGGATATCAAACGGCTAACGTCACCGCTAGATCTAGAACTCTCACGAACACATTTTGTTACTTAAAAATAAATCTTAAGTTGGAGGTCCAGGTTTCAAATTCAATTGAAATAATCTCGACTCAAAACTTTAGCATTGTTTAGATTTACATTCTATACATGGACGTAAGTATTCTAATTACGGTTGGCTGAGATTACGCCAGATAGAACTTGACAAAGATATATTGTGAAGATTTGCTAAGTACTGTTACAAATAAAACTTTAACCCCCTTACTCATAAAACGTTATTTAACTAATCTGTTCAAAGGGTCACGTAAATAACGTCACTCTATTGTCCTTGTCAAATAATGTGACATTATTTACATAAACCTTTAAACAGTTTATTAGTTAAATAAGTAAGTAATGAGTAAGGTTGCCCCCTTACTCATTACTTAATGACAACATCTTCATCCTAATGACAACAGATAAACCTTATTGTAAAAAATGTTTCGTAATGTTTACATTCTTAAACGTCAAAAATAAATAAAGAGTAAAGAGAAATAAAGTTTTGGGGTATTATTTCATCTTTCATAACTGCAGTAAGTAAATAAGTAACTAAGACACGAAGTCGGAAAACAAACGGATGCAGTCCGCCATTTTTAATTTATTTCTCTTCGCCATGTACTGTAAGTGCTTTCTTATTAACAAGTAAAATCAGCCAAGTACGTGCTGGATGGATAATGTTAGTGTTCCAAACTTAAATAAATCTGCTTTTACATGACAACGTTATTGGTTCAGCTATATCTAGTTTAATTCCGAACACTATGTATGGAGAACTAAGATTATTGGCCGCACGATATTTTATCGACTATAACTCGTGAACTAAAAGAATGATTGTTCACGATAGTACCAAAAGTTGCGTTAAAAAGTGAATACCATAGAGTAACAATATTAATAGAGTGATAGGGTGAACCACATTACCTTGTACAAAGCATGAGCAGTTTGCATATAGATGCATTCATAGATAATCGTACACTAGTTGAATTACAGTCAGAAAAATATCGATATGAGTTCCTTGTCGTTTTTTCTCGATAAGAAATTGGCATTCCTTGTATCAATCGTTCAAATCATTTTATTGACAAAAACATGATGGTGTTACAGGGTCTTCGATTGATAGGTAGATTATGAGAAATATACACAATACACATGTCACCAAAATAATGTATGAGAAAGTATAGAATAGAAATCAAAAAATGATGTATGCAGTCGTTCAAACTACGATCGCGCAGTTCTTTTCAAGGCAGGGTTGCACATATACATATACCCGTGCTCACGGAACATTCTATATCTATTGTATCTCTATGGTAAATACTTTTTATTAAAGAAGAAGAGAAAGAAAGCTGTCACGAGAAAGAAAACTTGATATAAAATCAGTACTCGCCGTCTTTAAAACTACTTTCTTTATAGTAAATAGGAAACGACTGCGACTGTTACGAATATTTAAAGGATTTTTATTTCACCATGGAACCCTAAAAAGCACTTTACGAAGTAGATCTTTTAATTTCCTAAAGTACTCTATCTTGATTATACCGGAAGCATCGTTGTAACACTTTCGTTCGAGTTTACTTGTGTAGTTTCTTTTCGAGTTGCAGGCAAGTTATCCTTAATGTTATTAAGTTTTCAAGTGTAAATACAAGTTGTAGACGCGTCTCGGTGATTATTAATTTTATAGTTGGTCGTTTGTTTTTCATGTTTCGAGATAGCGTTGGAAGTTGTAATTGAGTCCGATGACCTGTTGACATGACATTGTTTTAACGTCAACTTTAATTCTGTATTGTTATTTACTTTTTTTGATATTTTTAACAGACTCCAAAAAAAGGAGGCTTCTCAATTCGGTTGTATTTTTTTTTTATGTTTGTTACCTCATAACTCCGTCATATATTAACCGATTTCGAAAATTCTTTTTTTGTTTGGAAGGGTACCCTTCCCGTTTGTTGTTCCCCATTGTCATCAGATTAGGATTTGATTACTTCTTAGTGTACTTTGAAGTCGGTTTAAGTTTTTTGTAAAACAGTACAATTAGTATATAAATAAATAAGATTCAAGAATTTGCCTTTTTATGAATATTTAGCGTCGAAATATTTTAATGTAATCTTTCTGATTTGTCATCACGAATTTATTTGGTAACTAACTGACCCCCGCGTTTCCTCCCGTTCCCGTTCCCGAGATAAAAAAAGTGACTTCTAGTACTCGGGAGTAGTGTAGCTTCCCATTAGTGAAATAATTTTCTGAATGGGATCAGTAGTACCGGAGATTATCACCAACAATTACAAACATATATACTTTGCCTCTTTATAATATTACTTAGACATGAATGAAAAAGACATAGTTTTGCTGGTTTTTTTTAAAGAAATATTAATAAACTATTAAACATAATAGAAGCTTTCAATCACTTGAAAGATTTAAAAATTGTACAAATCAACCAGCTAGCTACAATCATTGAACAGCTCAATGCATCTGTAAATGCAACAATTTCCTCGCGCGTCGGTCCGCAGAGTACATTTATATAGAAGCAGGTCAGCTCCTCTGCAAATCCCGCCACCTGGCTTCGAGACGGAGCTTACAAACCAATTTAATGGCGGAACGTTCACTGAACAATTTCAGAAAAGAGCGATGTTTCTGAAGGGAAAATGTTTGTCTGTTTTGAAGTATGATTGATATTTTGTACTCTCGATAGTTTCATTTAAACATTAAGTGATGAAGTCAACACTTTTATCTCACTTTATTTAGTTTATTTGATTCTAATATGGTACTTATAAAACAAAGGTCAGAGATTTCAGTATCTCCTGTACCAACAGTGTCGAAATCAGTCTAATGATGAGCATGAAAGTCAGTATGATATTTTATCATTATTATTTTAAAGTATTTGCATGTATTTTTATCCTGTTACCCAAAGGTTCACTAAACTATGATTACGATTCGTTTTACTTGGTTTTCCTGTATTTTTATAGTATTTTGTAGCAAAATTAAAACATAATCGTGTGATTTAAAAGTCTTATCGCTGGAATAACACATTGAAGGCTTATCCAGCGATTGAAAAATCTATGTTCCAAAGAATAATTTAATGCGTAATTGAGTTTATAACTTTTACAAATAATAATCTCACTTTAATTTATGTACTATCAGAGAAATCAGAAATTCTGTTTGAAACAAACAGTTTAATAAGTTTAAACTTTATAAACTATCGAAATCCAAAATCTAAAATGTTATTATCAAATTAATTGAATCTGGCTGGTTACTGAATTATGATTCAAAAATACCTAAACTAAATAAGTTATTTCTCTTGGGTACAAATAAATTAACCATTTACATCATAAGTATAAAATGTCTGTGTTTTATGGAAGCAAAATAATCTAAAAATGTTCTTTTACCGAAAGCAACGAAGATATTGGATATTTTGTACAAAGAGCGTTAAGATATCGCCCGCCCTTGGGGAGCGCCAAATCGAGGTTATTGTCTTTTGGAATATGATATTCGACATACTTCCAATACAAACCTTGAAATATGGAACAAGTTTCTGTTTAGGGAACATATATCTGAGCCAGCTTGAATTGTGTACAATGGGAATATTTCAGGATTACAAACGTCTTGAAAAAACGAACAAACTTGTAATGTAAGGATGACTAGAAACTGAAGAACTTAAAAGAGGTTAGAGCATAGCGTTTATTCTTTTAAAGAGCAACTCAACTGGGGAAGTACCTCCACTTTACAGAATGCCGCAGCCAAATAACTTTAGGTTGTGTTCATGTGCGTGAGTAACGTCGCTAGAGCTGGGAGCGAGGGGGGAATGGTCGGTAACGCACAGTAACCGCTTACCGGCAGGTGGGCTGTACGCTTGTTAACCGAGTTCGTCGTATAAAAAAAAAGAAAAATAGCTAATGTGTAATGAGCACCCCATTATACATGGGGTTCTTCAACAAGAGCGTGTAAAAAGAGCTCTTTAATAAAATAAATATCCTGGGACATTCCTCACACACGGTCATCTGATCCCAAACTAAGCAGAGTTTGTACTATGGAAACCAGATAACTGATACATACTTAATATACATAATTACACCCAGACTCAGGACATACAGACATGTTCATGCACACAAAGGCTTGTCCTGTGTGGGGATCGAACCCACGACCTGCGGCGCAATAGGTGGAATATTTATCCAACCGCGCCAACTGACCTGTGATATAATCCCCTTGATATAGTCACGTGCGTTGACCACGTGAACTAACTGCAACTTCTTCTTCCTTCTTGACCTGGTCCCATTTACTTGGGGTCGGCCCTCCTTATCCTCATCTTCCATTTAGCACGGTTTTGCGTCATGTCTTCGTTCAATTGAGTATCTTTTAGGTCTTTTTCAACCGTCTTCAGCCAAGTGGCGGGTGGTCTTCCACGCGAGCGTTTAGTCACTGGCAGGTCGAGAGCAAGCTTCACCATATGGTCGTCTGGGCGTCTTTTTATATGGCCATACCATCGCAATCTCCTCTCTTTAACCTTTTCGTCTATCGAGGCTACCTTGAAACTTCCTCTTATGTACTCATTTCGGATTTTGTCTAATAGTATGACACCCGCTGACCAGCGTAACATACGCATTTCAATTGTGTGCAATTTGCTCAGGTGTTGTTTGTTGGTAGCCCAGCATTCTGATCCATACATCACAGCAGTGAACTAAGTGCAACTATTTGATATAATAACAGGAATTAAATCCTCAAATAATTACTCGGAAATTAAAGCGGAAAATAAATCAATTTAAAAAATTGTTCCTCTGTTTAAGGAATGCTGTTGGAAGTTTTTTTATATTTCTCGATTTAGGCTTGTCTCAAAGAGTTATATAGATATGCAATAAAAACAATACAAACGTGGCAACACATAGAAGACTCATGAATATTCTTAGCGTCTTAGGGAAGCTCGCGATTGTCTCGTGTTTGTTTTTTGTTCGAGTTTATCTTGTATTATGTATTCTCACCTGCCCTTTGTTTTAGTTGGCGGGTGTTTATTCGAACGCTATATTTATTTTGTGATCTTTACTACATTTTAACATCTCACTTCTTTTATGTTTTTGTTCGTATCTTCTCATGTTTTTATACATTATTAGAAATTGAAATGAATTATCAAACAAAACAGAACAATAGATGCGCTTCTTTTAACTACAAATAAAAAACTTTTCAACTGGTTAATCTTGAGTAGTATTTACTCATATTAAAATCTAATGCTTTATACCATTAAGATATTATTTTGGTAAATTTTTCGTACAGTTACTTATATATAGTGTACTTTTTTTTATTTCTCGATTAATTTTAATATATAGACACAAAATAACTTAAAAACTACAATATACTATATATAACACAAAACTAAAACTATAACTTAAAAGAATAAACTTAATCTAACAAGCCGCTACCAGAAGGCAACGTGCCTAAAATGCTGGCTGCATTGCCACGTTGTATGTTATATATTAATATTTTTAGCAGAATCAAAATTCAAAATGCAAAAAAATCTAAATTCAAAATCATTTATTCAAATAGACCTTCGCAGGCACTTATGAAAAGTCTGACTCTAATACCGGTTCGGAAGGTTGCATTTGCTGAGAAGAGCCGGCAATAAACTCAGCAATTACTCTTTTCAAAACAGGCTTAGATTCATTACATAATATTTACATTCTAATCGCACTGAAAACAATTGCGTGCCCCGGCGCGGCGGCAAAATTACAAAGTAGACTGAATAAATATTTAATAAGTAAATAAATAGCAAACTTAAGCAGACCAGCCCCCACAAGCAGCACCTGTTTACAAGTATGACGCGTGTGGCAGCCATCGCCCTCCTCGCCATATTGGAGGGAAGTGAGCGACCCGTCACACGACGCCTGAATCAAACGTGATGAATCAAAAATGAATCCTCAATTCATGACAATGTTTCATACGTTGGTCCCCATAAGTATCTTTTTAAATAAAAAAATCAATCTGTAAAGGAGAAGCAACCAAAATCCATTGAACAAAAGCAGAACCTAAATAATAAAAACTACAACGCCGTATGAAACCAGCAGGACAACAACACCAGGGTTAAGAGATAATCTTATAAATCTAGTAAATACCTCTGAAGCCTTTAATACCTACTCTAGTACAGCACTGGCACTGGATTCAATGGCTCATGTTTAATTCAGGACACCTTCGATTCCGTTAGCGCTTCTTACCTGGCTAAGTGATTGGAATCGTATTTCTAGTCACTAGATTTTGGATTAAAGGATTTGCGACGATATTTCATTGTATTTGGAAGTAACCACCACAACCTCTGCCAATCCACAGTGGGCACGCGTGGTGGAGTATTGGCCATTGGTGAAAGCAGGCCTGTGCTCAGCAGTGGGACATTAAAGGCTGATGATAATGATGATTTGGAAGTAATTAGTTTTTCTAGCGTTCGAAGACATCAGAAATGCTAGACCGACAATAAGGTAAACGCACACTTATCCGAGCCGAACGCGCCGCACGCATCGAACGAAACGAATTTTAGGATTATGTATATGAAATCTTATGAAAGCTCGCACGCTTGCCCGCGTCGAATCGTCCGAATCTGGAAGAACCCCAGAAATCCTAGACGAATTCGGAAGTCATCCACTGCAACGTAGCATAGAACATCTCTGGTGAAAAAGCAGCCTAAGGCTATAAATAATAATAAAAAAACCGATATAAAGTCTACATGAACCAAAAGTCATACGGCTTAATATCGCTTGCAAAATTACACAAGCTCAATTCTAAATCATAGTTGTTTATTGCGGACAAATGCATGATAAATACACACTTATGGCAAACAAACTCTTACAATGAAACTTTTTATTTGAATAGCGAAGTGCAGTTGTAATAAATGGCCTTAAACCGGTTGTGTGCGAAGTTCACTCGAACGGGAAAACGATTCGGAGCTTCAATATTCACCTCTTTAGATGCGCTATTCACTAACTATCGGTTCTCGATATTGAATGGAACAATGATTTTCTAATTAGTATTATAATGGTGGGTCCACGCTACGCGAATCGAGCACGAGCCGAGCCACGAACGAACCTACAACGAGCACGATGCGAATCCCTTTGTACGTGAAAAAAAAACTGACAATCGCGCTCGTAACGAGGCTCGCAAGCCCGTCCACGCTGCGCGAATCGTGCTCCCAGTGTGCTAGGTTCGCCAAGCATGGACGCACCATTAGGTTTTATTAGAAATTTTCTTCAGTTTTGGGGAGATTTTTATTGGTTGGCAACACATTTTCAATGCTACGATATTGCTAATGCTTATTGGCAATTTCCATAAAATAAAATAAAAAATAGATCATGAATACCTGACCTTTGTCAACCAAGCTAAAATCAGTAAGTCAAATAGTAAGAGCCAGTAAATGTGCTGACTTAATGCCGCTAGAATTTCGATTCAACTGTAACTGCTACAGAAAACCAGCTGCTCGCAGATATTATGAAGTCTTCGCAGACTGTGATTTATTTACTGAGAGAAAATCCCTGTGACTACTGCATCTTTTACTGTGGAAAAGAGGCATATTTAGTATGTAAACGTCTTTATTAATTATGCTTACGATGTATTAAGTAGTATTGTGTTGTAGTATTGTAGTGTGCTATTCAATAAACGTAGCTTAAACAAGGAGGTTGTCTAATACTTTCATTCCTACCGAACCCCAACATTACATGGCGACCCTGCCTAACAGGTGTCTGCTTAGGGGCTAGTATAAAATAATTTTAATGTCCGTTTAAAAAAAAAAAATACAACAATGTGTCGTTCGACCGTCGAAAAAGAGGAGGTCTTCCTCAATCAGAATGCGGCCGGCGGACAAAATGACGCAGCTTTGAAGGACATTGGCGGTCATCTTGAGCGCCTGAACATCGTAACGTTCGTTGTACTAGCAGTGATCATCATAGTGGCGATTGTTTTTCTGATAAAGATCTACAAAAAGTGTCATCGGCAATGGATCAGAGAGGAGATCGGACAGAGCGCGATGCAGCGAATTAGATCTTCCCTGCGAGGACGAGAAAACCAGGAGAGCACATCAGGTTAGATCCAGCATCCAGTAGCAATGATAACGTTGCTATATAAAGTGTTCTATAATTAGAATCAGTGCAGTGATTATTTTATAACTAATATACATAATTCAATGCTAATATACTTAAAAAGTCTTTAAATGTGCACGGACACTCATAGAATTTGATACCTCACGGCGGAAATGCAAACGCAGACATTCTTTTGATCGTTTCGCAAGAACTTGTGAATTTTTAATGTTACTTAGATTTACGAATAATGGAATGGAAATCTATTTTTAGAATATGATTAATATTTTAAAAGAAAATTATAATGTTTTAATAGATATTCGAAAATATTTAGTTAAGAAAGGACAGAGTAGATTTAAAGGTAATGTAATTGAGATTAAGTTAACTGAAACGAAAAATATTTTCGAAAAGTGTAGCCAAGTATTTTCACTTTTAGATAAAGGCAAGGATGTCAAAGAAGTTACATTAGCTATCGATATTTTTCAGAATGTTAGAAAACTTTATGAGGAAATAAATAATTTGTGTATATTCCCTAAGACAGATTTTACCAAAATGGAGTTCGATCTTAAGGTAGCATGTAGCTTGATTCCGGTTATGGATGGTGTTGAAGAAACGACAAAGCGATTGATTGATTCAGTCGAGATGTATGCAGCCATGTTAGAAGAAAAAGGTAAGACTTTGTTAATTACATTTATTCTTAAAAGTCGATTATCCGAAAATGCTAAGCTACGTATGTCTGGTTCTTATAAAACAATGGAAGAATTAATTATAGATCTGAAAAAACATCTTTTACCCGTAAAATCTTTTATGGCCCTTCAATCCCAGTTGCAAAATATTCAACAGGGTTCTAGACCGATTGAGGAGTATGGTACAGAAATTGAGAAATTATTTACCGATTTGACTATCACTCAGGCAGATGGTAATTCTAATTCGTACGAAGTTTTAAAACCGTTAAATGAAAAGTTGGCAATAAAACGTTTTTCAGATGGTCTACGCAACTCTAAACTGAGCACAATTATCTCTGCACGCAACTACAGCAGCCTGAAGGATACCATCCAAGCAGCAAAAGATGAAGAGAATTCTTCTCAAGGAACATCAGGTAACATAATGTACGTTTCAAAAAATGCGCGTGGTAATTACAAACAAGGTTTTCGGTACTTCAATAATAATAGAGGTCAATATATTAACAGTTACAATCGTGGTCAGTACCGTAATAATAATAACCGTGGACAAGTATGGCGTGGTAATGTTAGAGGGAATTACAATAACTTTGGGGTTCGTTTTTCATCGAATTATAATCAAGGTCAACGTGGAAGAAATAATAGAGGCGCTAGATATTATAGGAATCGTGGTGGAATTCGAAATATGTTAGCAGTAGAACAAGATACACAACACGGTAGTGGAGCAATTAAGGAAGGCACACAAAAGTTTTTTCGTTCCTAAACATTTTATTCTATCATGCCATAGCAATGCAAAATATGTTGCATTTTACATTAACAACATTAAATATTATTGGCTTATTGACACGGGAGCTACATTGTCAATTATTAAAAAAGAAGCGTTGCCAAAAAATACGATTATGCATAGAGATGAAACCTTAATAAATGGAATTAGTGGTCAGAAACGTTCACAAGGATCTGTTAGTCTAGTATTGAAATATAATAAGGAAACATTTAATCATAACTTTATTGTTTTCGATTCATTACCAATAAAAGTTGACGGTATAATAGGTTTAGATTTTTTGAATAAGTTTCAGGCAAATATTGATTTAAATACAAATATTTTAAAATTAAATAATAATGAGCAAGAATATTACTTAAATTTTATTGATGAACATGATAGATTCAATAATATTCTTACGATTCCAGCGCGTTCGGAGTCTATACATTATATTTATTTAGATAAATTTGATTTGAATGAAGATTTAGTTGTATGTGGAAGAGAGTTAGTGAAGGATGTATTTCTGGCAAATGCGATAGCAAAAGTAAATAATAATAGGATTCCTATTAAGATTCTTAATGTTAGTGAAAAGGAAATAACTTTACCATTTGACAATCCGGATTTACAACCTTTGTCTGATTATAATATATGTAAATTTAGCGAAAGTAATAAAAAGATCGACGTTGTCAGGGTTCAAAGTCTTTTATCAGAGTTAAATTTAAATTATTTAACCTGTCATGTCGCGCAAGGTCCGTACGGACCTTGACAGTTCGACCGCAGCTGGCTCGCCCAAGGTCCGTACGGACCTCGCTAATGGCGGCTCGAATTTCACTTAATTGCTTTTTTTTGTAAACATCGTAGCGTTGGGTATTGTACTCAAGTGCTCACGTGTTTGGTATGTGAATAAAGAGGATTAAATTGCGCAACCGTTTGTAGGGCGCATTATGTTACTACCAGTACAAAAAAAATGGAATTTCGTCAATTTTTTGTGGAAAACGGCTGAATGCGTTTTCTCGCTCCGAGGCTAGCCTAAAATTAAAGTGTAAGTGTGATAAACTAACGTATTTCCTATAAAAGTTGAGTGATTTGTATAGAATATTAGCTTATCTAACCGTTTTAGTAATAATTTATATAATTACTGATGTGTGTTATTAGAATTCCTTGAATCTAAACACGCAAGTACTCACGTGTTTATAATCAAGAAAATTTTATTTCACACATCAGGATTTATATAAATCATTATTAAAATGGTTAGATAAACTAATAAGCTACACATATCACCCACCTTTTACAGGCAATCCGTTAAATATCACTAATCACACTTCATTTTGTTTTGAGTCGCGGCGCGAGATTCAAATTCACGTAATGCAACGGCTTTTATCAACAAATATTTTTTTGAACCTTATGCCTATAACATTAAGAGATAAAAGTTAGGGACTCATAAAAGGTGTTACAATCAAAAATGGTTTGAAATTCATTTACGAAGTGTGTGTACGATGACATGAAAATGGAGGTCTATTTTTAGATATCGACACACTAATCTACCTCGTTTTTTATTTTTATCATCGATTATTATTTAAATCTTGTAACATTCGTCGAGTTTGACACATTATCTTACGAACAAAACAGCAACACCGACACTAAAGTCATAAAATAAGAGAACAATAGACGCACACAAAAAAAAATTGGTTTGTTTACGTTATGCTCGCGATTGTTTACATTAGCATCGTATTTCTCTTTGATGCTTATTTGAGACAAGTAAAACAAATGTATTAATTAGATAGAACGTGTATTCGTGTTGATATAAAGGTGTGTAATATGTGGACAGAGTTATTCGTCTTGAAGTGCAAACTCGAAATGTTTATGAAGTGCCGTTTTTTTACAGTTGTCATTTTTTCCAGGTTTCTTATTGGAATCTTGTAATACTTCATTCTAATTCCAATAAGATTCCAATAAGAAAATGTATTCAGAATGACGCTATAAGTTACTGTTTCTTGATTAATACTGTAAATACGTAGATATTTATGATTATATGACCGCGGGGGCGGCGCGCCATTTCGCAAATTTGCTAATTTGACGTAATTTCGCGAACCCCGGCGAGCCTAGGGAGTTGTCAACTGATAAATTCGCGAGCTAACAGGTTAAACGGAAAAGAGAAACAATCAATTGAAGCGATATGTGCAAAATATTCAGATGTTTTTTACATAAATGGGGATAAATTGACAACGACAAATATTTACGAACAGTCTATTATAGTAAAGCAGAATACTACTCCTATTTATGTCAAGCCATATCGGTTACCACAAGCATTAAAACCAGAAATAGACAAGCAAATTAGCAAAATGATAGAAGATGACATTATAGAAGAATCTAATAGCGAATGGTCTAGTCCAATCCTATTAGTACCTAAGAAAAGTAAAGAAGGAAATCAAAAGAAATGGCGATTAGTAGTGGATTATAGGAAGTTAAATGAGATAGTTTGCAATGATAAATTTCCTCTACCAAATATAATAGAAATCTTAGATTCCCTGTCAGGTGCTGTTTATTTCACTCACCTTGACCTTCATCAAGGCTATTATCAAGTGACCTTGGAGCCTAGCAGTCGTAAGGTAACAGCTTTTACTACCAGTACAGGACAATATCAAATGAAACGCTTACCAATGGGACTTAAGACTAGTCCAAGTGCATTCAGCCGTATGATGTCCGTAGCAATGTCTGGTTTGACCTTCGATAAATGTCTTGTATACCAAGATGACCTTATTATTTTTGGGCGTAATTTAGTGAGTCATAATCAAAATTTGATTAGTGTAATGGAAAGGTTAAGAAAAGTTAATTTAAAATTAAATCCCCAAAAGTGTCAATTTTTAAAAAGAGAAATTCTGTATCTTGGTCATATAGTTTCAGAAAAGGGAGTTTTGCCCGATCCAGAAAAGACGGATGTATTAAGAAATTATCCAATTCCAAAAAATTCTGAAGAAGTTAAGCGTTTTGTAGCCTTCTGTAATTATTATCGCAAGTTCATAAAATCATTTGCAGATATAACGATACCTTTAAATAAATTATGCAGGAAAAATGAACCATTTATTTGGACAGATGAATGTGATAGTGCATTTAAATTCTTAACAAATGCTTTAATTTCTTCACCTATCCTTCAATATCCAGATTTCTCGGAAGATAACGAATTCGTGATTCAGACAGATGCTTCAGGTATCGCTGTTGGGTCAGTTTTGTGCAATAAAGACCTTAGACCAGTGGCCTACGCTAGTAGACCTTTAAATAAAGCGGAAAAAATTATCCAACGATTCAAAAAGAACTTCTGGCAATAGTGTGGTCAGTAAAATATTTTAGGCCATACCTATACGGTAGAAAATTTACTATAATGACAGATCACAAACCTTTGGTATATCTTTTTGGAATAAAAGATCCGTCAAGTAGACTACTTAAATTTAGATTAACGTTGGAAGAATACAATTTTAATATTGTTTACATAAAAGGAAAGGAAAATGTTGTAGCAGATGCCTTGTCCAGAGTATGTATAACGTCGGATGAACTTAAGAGTATGCATGAGCAAGTTGTGGCTGTGGTGACTAGGGCTCAAAAGAGAAAGATGGACGAGTTAATTAATAGCAAGAAAGAGGCTGAGAAGACTAATCTTAATAAATCCACCAACAATTGGCGTGATCAACCAAGGGTTGTGGATATATTAAGGAAACCGTGCGACTCAGTAGAATTAGTTTTTATAAAAGGAAATGAATTAAAGAAACTTAGAGACGACAACATGATAACAAACGAGTTTGAATGTTTTGGAATTATGCCAAGTAAAAATATATTATACATCAATCTTGATTTTAAGGCACATTTATCGCGAGCCGAATTTGTGCATAAATTAAGTTTGTTTTGTAAAATGATTCACATCGAGGAAGTATGTATAATCAAAGATAAAGAGAATATTGATTTTATCAAAAATGTTTGTGATGAAATAAAGTCACTAACTGACTGGTCGGGACCACGCATATGTGTATTACGAGGAATAAAAAGAATTACTGATAATAATGAAAAAACTATTATTTTGAATGACTTCCACTTGCTGCCATCTAGTGGTCATGCTGGAGTGCGCAGAATGGTAAATACTATTAAAAGGAGATACTATTGGCCAAGTATCGAGAGGGACGTCCTAGAGTTTGTGAAAAAATGTACAGAATGTCAAAAGGCAAAATATTTTCGTTATATCAAAGAGCCGATGGAAATTACCACAACGGCATCCTCGGCCTTTGAAAAAGTATATTTAGATTTAGTAGGTCCATTGGATAGAGATTCAGATAGTAATTGTTATATATTGACTTTACAGTGCGAATTAACAAAATTTGTACAAGCAATTCCCCTGAAAAATAAAGAGACAGTATCAATTGCAGATGCATTTGTACGAGAGTTTATCTTAAGGTTTGGTATTCCAGAAACAATAGCGACTGATCGAGGAACGGAATTCATTTCCGAAACTATGAAGCAGGTATGTAAAATTCTTAATATTGAAAAATTATCTTCAACAGCCTACCATCATCAGTCTATCGGAGCTCTTGAAAATGCGTACAAAAGTATGGGTGCATTTTTAAGAATCCAATGTGACAAACATTCTGACACATGGAGTTATTGGTTACCTTTTTGGTGTTTTAGTTTCAACAACACAGTCCATTCCGTAACACAGTACGCGCCTTATGAGCTCGTTTTTGGTAAACTCTGTCGAATTCCCAGTACACTTTGTGATACTGTAGAACCTTTATACAATAGTGATAGTTATCCATTACAGTTAAAATATCGATTACAGCTGGCGAATGCCGATGCTAAGAACAATCTATTACTAAATAAACATAAACGAAAACAATTGTATGATAAATCTATTAATTCAGTTAAATATCAGAAGGATGATCTAATTTTGTTAAAAAATGAAACGGGTCGTAAATTAGATGCACTGTTCGATGGACCCTATATTGTAATAGAAGATTTAGGTTGTAATGTTAGAATTATGAAAAATCATAAGATAGATTTAGTACATAAGAATAGAACTAGGCCATATTTTCAATAATATTGTATAAGGTGTTATTGTTTAAGGTATTGTTCTTTTATGTGTTAACATAATAAAAAAAAAAAAACTTTTCTATTTTTATTTTTTTTCTTTTTCACCCCCGGGAGGTGAAGTGTATGTTAAGTATGTACTATCCTTAAGGTATATTTAGTATGTAAACCACAGATTACAGAACTTATTCTGTAATCTGTGATGTAAACGTCTTTATTAATTATGCTTACGATGTATTAAGTAGTATTGTGTTGTAGTATTGTAGTGTGCTATTCAATAAACGTAGCTTAAACAAGGAGGTTGTCTAATACTTTCATTCCTACCGAACCCCAACATTACAATTGGCTCAAGAGCTTGAAGTCGCTTCATGATAGTGCATGGTAGCGAGGCCAAATGCATTGAGGGAGGTAGTTGAGAATATAGAAGTATACAGGATGATTTATATTTCCTAATACTCATAGATGATGTTGGTCACTTTGAGTTGGACCGTCTGCCTTCGGAAAAAATCTGGTGGATATAAATTAGCTATCTCATTACCTTCTTATTTTGCCTGCATAATGTTTGGTGCATTTTAGCATTCAGTCCTTTAAAGAGCAGATAAGAGAGACAAAGATTTTTTTTTGTTCGTTTTTAAAGAAATCGTGGTTGACTCCAAACAGTTTTAACAAAGGTTTTCGTTACCGCAATGTTACAGAATTTCCCTCGGCACTATTTAAATTATTATTTTCCGCTAGTTTTATTTGCAATTCAAAATACATACGGTGTGTTATGTTGTGTATTATTTAAGCCTACTTTATCATTTAATGCGAAGCGGCCCGCTACCGTGACGTGGTAAAAGGGAGATTCATACCGTTTCGACGTTCTATATTTCATTTGAGACTTTGATAGCCAAAAGTGTTCTTGATTATAGATAAAGTTGGCAATATAAAGGAATTATCTTCCACCGGGCTTGGAGTGTGTGGCTCAGGGCTAGAGTCTAATATTTCTTGTCAAGAGTATCTGTGTCATGTTATAGTTCCATTGATTATTTATATATTTGACTCATTGCGTCAAGTGTTTTATAAAATGCAAATTTTTGTTTCAATTTTCCCTTTAAAAATAAACACGTTGACGATAATCCACTATTCTTAGTTTATAAACCGTCCTTATGTTTGAAATACTGTAACAGTGCGGACTATTTATAAAGCATGTTATATCAACGGTAGCAAATCTCATTGCCACTTACACGCCACTGTAAAACGTATATTATACCGTTCGTGTATATTTCACGCCGTATTTGATATACAAACCGGATTTCTAAATTCAAAACTTTTTTAAACATGCTGTATCATTTTTATGTCAGTGAAATGTAAAAAGAAATAGAAAAATATTTATTTTGAATTAAGAATAAAAAAATGTTTTCGACCAGCAATAAATATGCGATTTGTGCATCAAGGTTTCATGATATGTACAACATACTTTCAAGTCAATGTTTGATGTTATTTTGAAATTTATTTCGAAATGAATTGAGATAGGTAATATTTATTTGTCAGTCAGAATACAGTACCTAATTAGACATATCAGATTAACATATTCCACCAAGATAAAATGCATTTTAGATGAACGCTAAACTATTAATTGTGAAAAGTTACAATAAAAAAAACTAGTGGTAATTTTCAAAATTCTCTAATCTTTTCCCTGCTAGGCTTTTTGAACTAGGGCGTTAAAAAGAGACAAACATAGTACGGCAAGGAGAGACAAACTCTTTTTAAATATGACGTCTTAGCATGACCATAGTAGGTACCTATAGTACCTTTTGCATACTATGGTGTGATTGTAGTCGTATACAAACCTGTCTTTGACAAAAAAAAACACGTTCTTAGCCATAGAAATAAATATACCTAGAAAGAACGTCGCCATACTACACTAATATACAAAACAGGCCAACTTTTATAGGCTGCTGCGCGTAACAGCTATGTTTTACGCTCCCTCTGCGTCATTCTGCTTGTCATAATGACGTTCATAATGATAGTAGTTGTTAAAATATTCCAATTAAAATCGGGAGAAATTTAAATATTGATCATTATTTTGCATTTTTATTTATTTTTATTTGATTTAGCCCCTAACAGTTAGAGCGTATTTTTATCGACGCGTGCACAGCTGCGACACTCTATCTGGATGTATCCTTAATCAAAGTTCTTAGCTTTGAAATAGTTTTAGTACCAAAGTTTAAATTAATGTATCTTTACCTACCTATTTTTTTTTTACTATCTTTCCCATAACGATTTTACCTCTGTTTCTCTCTGGCCACTAATAATTCAAGGCGCATATACTAAACTACAAAACCACTAAAGCTTCCTCTACATCACTGCAAAATGAACTACTAAATAATACATTAAATGCTGTTAATCAATTATTAAGCGAAATCGCAACTTGTCTAAAGTTCCAACCACACTTACGAACAAACTTAAATACTGATGATTAAACAATGGAGTTCAGGAGTTTCCTCTCATACAATATAACCGCATACACGTAATATCCACCTCTAAAACATAGGTGTCACGGCACAAATTCGCGTGTACAGTTTTGTCAAACATAAGTGTGTTGCCACATTGTCAACTAAGCGACGCAATTAAGACTATAATGTTTTCATCTATCTGCATAGAGATGATGAAATATGGGTAAGTAGTTAGACACGCGGTACATAATGTACAAAGCCTTAGGGAGCCGTTTTGTTGAAGACACGCACGCTTACGGGGATAGTGCGAAAAGGTTCTTGTGATGATGGAAGTAAGCCATAAAGCATGTAAGCAAGGAAAGTGTTTGTTAAATAATGAAGTACTTCTAGCTTTTGTTTGGAGAAGCACTCGCTTGACGTGAGGTTTTCAACTTCGAGGGGAACCAAATGAACAAAAAAATAAGACCTAGTTTAGGAGTCGGAGCTCACCATTAAAATGTAAACCTGTGTTTTGGCAATAAAATACTTATTATTACTTATTATTATTAAGAAAAAAACTACTTTCACGGACTCTTGCTTGCCAACTGATTATTTCATCTTCTGCTATTAAAGAGCAGTGTTTAATAAAGTAGTATATTTTTTTTTTTTTTTTTTATACAAGTAAGTCTGTAAACAAGCATACGGTCTGCCTGATGGTAAGCGGTTACCGTAGCCATATGGACGCTTGCAACACCAGAAGCATCGCTCACGCGTTACCGACCTTTCCCCCGTCCCCTATGAGCTCTGGCGACCTTACTCACGCGCAGGAACACAACTTTACACAACATACAGTTATTTGGCTGCGGTATTCTGTAAGGTGGAGGTACTTCCCCAGTCGAGCTGCTCTTTGAGCGAATAAACGCTATGCTCTACCTCTCTCAAAATTTTGTTTGGTGCAACCAATGCAATGGATCCTTTTCAAGTCTTTTCTTCAATCTTTGATTGCTGGTGTAGTGAGGACTCTTGCAGACACTGCAAGCTGCAAGTGCGTGATACCAGAGATGAGAGACAGAGATATTTAAATTAGCTTTTCAAATTGCTTGAAAAATAGATTATGTTAATCGCGAATTATCCTTTTCATTTTTATGTCAGTGATATTTTTTTTTAATTAAAAACCGCCTTGAGGTAATGTAACGCAGCAATAAACAAGAGCTTAAGAAAGGTCTATAAAAAACAACGGTTAATAAATCTTAGTAGGTAGGAAGTAGGGTTTCCTCCACTTTGATGCCAGGGTAATTCATTCCGGTCCTCTCACTACTAGTTTACTAATATTTATTTAATTTGTGTTGCTAAACAATACCTTTAAGCTTTTTTTATTTCATATAATGATTTTTTATATTTCTTCATTACTATTAAGGTACTAAAGGCTTCTTTAAATAGCAATAGCAATTTTGATTGATTATTTGGATTCTTATTTTGCTTTCCGTAGCCGATACATTATTATTATTATTATAACACTAACGTGGTAAACAAGCATACGGCCCGCCTGACAGAAAGCAGTTACCGTAGCCTACGGACGCTTGCAACACCAGGGGTATCACTCTCGCGTTGCCGACCCTGAAGAAACCTCTTCACACCCTTTTTAAAGAACCCCAGCTGACTCCAGATTAGGACAAGCTCAAAAAATAGGGCAGGTTGATCAAATCAAATCAATACTCATATATTTAATAATAATAATATTACAGGTCAACAAAACAGTAATCAAATCTAAAATAATTAAATATAAACACTCATATAATTAAATATAATCTGCAATACCCATTCTGAAATCTCTAACATATATCCCATCCTTAATACATAATGACATAAATAAATACAGTGTTTACTTCAAGAAAATAAATAATGGCTCGTATAGCCGCCGGGCTTCCACTTCTTGTTTATTACACACATTATAAGGTCTATTTGTGGAACTTCAATCAAAGATTTCAAATCAAGTATCAAGAATAGATTGCGTTAATCCAAAATAAACTGTATAATATATTATGTTCAGGTTTCAAATTAAATTGTTCCAATCACGGCTCTAAACTTTCTCTTTTCTTATAATTATGACCTCAGAGTAGATAAATACTACGTACAAGTACAAATTATGACTGTCTCAATTTTGAATTTTCGAATGACTTTTTTTTTTTTTACTGTGTATAGGCCTGTGTTTGACCACAATCTCACTATGGTAAGTGATGATGTGGTCGAAGGTGGTAAGCACACAAAGCCTAGAAGGAACTGGCTCTCAAGTGCAGCTGACGGAACACACCGATAGGTGCTTGACGACAGATTTTCAACTTGAGGGTGGTAGCCAGCCAGACGGGTACTACAAAGTACCCTACCACCGTGCTATGGTTTCCTCACGATGTTTTCCTTCACCGAAAGCTCAAGCTCATTGTAGGATTCGAACCCGGGACCTTCGTCTCGGTATCCGACGTCACTACCACTGAGCTATCATCGCCTTAAAACTGTTCAAACTTAAAACTGTTGTTGTTGTTAAGACTGTTCTATTTTCAAACTCAATTCTATTTATTCATATTTATGACCAAAGGTAAAACCATCAGAGCTCGTATACAGGGTTGACGCGTTTCAGTAACGACGCTGTATATCATTGCGGTGGACATACGTCACTCGGCTCGTTATATCAACTGCCGTGATTTACACCTCTGTTATATTTATGTGCACTTGGTGTATTTTGTTCAATGGATGTGACGTCACGTTAGATGCTCTTACTACTTTCTGATGCGCTGGTAGCTCAGTTGATGACGTCAGCAACCGTAGCTTTCATTATGACAGTACATGAGGCAATGGTAAAATGTGGTGTGTAAATTCTACCTTGGTAGTAAGGTATTTTGTCCGTCAACTTATAGTTGAAAACATGCCTAAGTACCTAGGTGTGTTCCACACCCTTTACAGGTTTTGTGATTGTATCACATTAGGTCATAAAAAAGCGAGTGTTATATCTATGAAGAAAGCTACCCAAGTGAAGTTTATTCAAATAAATAGTTAAGAACTATGAGTCTACCAACTGTAAGCTATATATAATCAGTATTAATATAAGCTATAAGCTAAGTAATATAAGCTATTATAGCAATTGAATTGAATTTAAACTGAAGTGGTTTACTGTTTAATGTATTTTTTTATTTGACATTAAAACAATTAATGCAGGCTGTGTCCAATCGCAAATAAAAGTAGGTGTATATAGGATTGTTTGTTATATTCAAGTATTAATCGTTCATTGATGAATTACTGCAATGTGACTATTTTTCAAGTGCTATCAACATCCGATTTAACGTTTTCATTTTCAATATTGGATTATTTATACTTTTCGTTCTGCTGATTTAATAACCCGGTACTTTTAAAGTTTTGTGATTTTATGGAGAAATTTATGGAGAATACATAACCGAGGGACATACAGCAGTATCTACAGATTGCATGGTAGAATAATCATTGCTCTAGTGCAGCGGTCGGCAACACGCGGCCCGCGGGCCGTATGCGGCCCGTGGACGTCTTAGTTGCGGCCCGTGAATGTTTTGTAAATAATTTATATTATAAAACATTGTTTCGTGTGATATTGAGGAAGTTTCGAGTCATTTACAAATGAACGTGATTGATCTCCAATCTAATGATACTCTCAAAGGCTCTTTCTATGAAATCAATGACCTTGTTAAATTTTATTTGTATTTTTCGGTGGTTATTTAAAGCCCAAACATATACAAATAATGTATGTATTACGTGTACGAATTAATTTCTGTACGTTTTAACAAAATTGCATTTGAATTTTTTATACGGGATTTGACCAATTATAAGTAGGTATCAGGTGGAATCTAGGGTTGATAATCATAAGTGCGGCCCGCCTTTAGTTTATTTTGCCACCTTGTGGCCCTTGCCTGCCAAAAGGTTGCCGACCGCTGCTCTAGTGTAATTATCCAGAGAGGAAACTGAGGATTACGTTTGTATGGAACAACCGCCCCAGCATTTCCTCTTAAGACTTGAGAGTCCAAGCCAAAAACTTGTATGTATTTAGAATAGATGTTACAAAAAAAAAACATTTTAAATATTAATCGCTTCGAAGCTTTAGCTTTTATTTTCTATTTGCTCAAAGTCTACCAATCGTCCGACCAGTATTTTTATTTCAACTCTTTGATACAAAGTAAGCCAATATTCCGTAGCTTTTATTTGTTTTGTAACATTGAATATATTGAAGAGAAAACCAAAAGCAAACAGTTCCCGGAAAACGGGTATCCCAGCAAAAACATTTTCATGTAAAATGTCGCCAAGACGAGACCATTATGGCGCGCACTTGTCGCACTGTCAACATGTTATCAGATCTCATGTAGAGCCAAGCTTATAACTCTACACGCTCTACGCTAGTCTCGTCTTAGCGACATTTTTCATGAAAATATTTTTGGTCGGATTCCACTTCTTTTTGTAAGTTGCTTATGACATATTTTTTTTTGGGGTAAAATTTACAAGTTTTATACTTAAAAAAAAAATTGTGTACTAATACAAGCGTACATACTTAATTTCAGCTTTCTAGGACTTCAGGAAGTACCCTAAGAATTTTGATGATCATCAGTGAGTCAGTGACGAAATCTGGGTTTTTTTAGATATCAATACAATCTAAAGTATAAGAGCTATGTTATTGAAACTTAACATGTTTAATAAGTTCACTATTTAAATCATATGCCGAGAATTTTGTTTATCTGTTATAATCCAAACCCAAGTTATGAGGGTTTAAAAAAACGACGAAGCGCTTCGAGAAAAGGTAGGTAGTGCCCTTGCGCTTCGCTTAGCTTAGCGGGTGGCACTCCCGTGCCCCCAGATGGAAGCATTTTCCGTTTAATTAAGTCCTTACCCAATCAAAGGCGCTTTGAGTCGCGACGTCATTCACCGAAAAAAAGCGACTTTACGAGTCGAATTTTACTGAATTTAACTTTACGAATCGGTGACTTCAAACGTGGCTTTCGACGTCCGCATAGAATTTGTTAATTCTACTTATCCTTATTTTTTATTCTTATAGGTATGTTACAAGAACCCCGCAACTTTAACTAGTTTCAATTTGAAATAAAAAGTAAATTATATTAGTTTTGAGTCTAATTGTAGTTTTAAGAGCATATATAAATGCTAATAAAAATAAAATAGATAGCATAGTTTTTTTTTTTAAATAACAATGTTGTACGTATCCTGCGTGGGCATAAGGTTACCAGACCTCATTTGGGCGGGGGAACACCCGTGGCATCAAAAGCATCCAAATGGCTACGGCAACGGCTTACCACCAGACGGTATGCTTGTTTCCCGACTTATTAGTATGAAAAAATATAAAATAATTCTCTTTGTAATCTACAAATATAAAATAAAATTCAAAAATTTTGTGTTAAACATTATTCTACCTCAGTAACCTAGGTGCTGAAATTCTTAAAACGGTAGATTGTACCGCTAAATCAGGTTAGCGGCAGCGCTGTACGATTTATGCGCTCGCTGTGCGCAGCGCTAAACCTTTGTGAACTTTCAGCTAGAATGCTGATGGTTTTGCTATAGTAAGGCTTTTATTTGTATTTACCGGTCGTAAACTTGGTTATGCGATAGAAAGATTACATATTTTAGTTTCTAAAATTTGAATACCTGGTAATGTATAGGTTGGTCTTATAGAATGAGAAACTTTAGTTTGCTTATACAGATGACTAAATATAGGTTTATTCAGGTCTACAACCTGATCTGTGTCTAACAGTATACCGTGTCTGACATTCTTTGAATAAGATAAAGGTTTTAGGTTTTTCTAAAGCGTTGATAGCTCGTGGTAGAGGACGACCTCCAGCTATGTGGTGCACTGCCACGTACCACGTGGTTTTGGTTGGCTACGCGCGAGTGATACCCCTGGTGTTGCAAGCGTCTATAGGCTACGGTAACCGCTTACCATCAGGCGGGCCGTATGCTTATTTGCCACCTTAGTGGTATAAAAAAAAAAACTAGCATGACCAAAGTCCTATTGGAGGAAGTACTGCCCGACCTGAAAACGCAGGACAGATTGTCCTGGCACCAGAAAATTAGGAGAGTCCCCACCTAAAAGGGGATAGAGCTAGGAAGAAGAAAAGAGCTCGGTTGTCGTGACAGAGGTCGGAGCGTCGAATCTTATACCTATTGTACTTTGAACTGCAACAACTTTGTAATACGAATTATCTCACCAACGCGCTATAGTTCCTTCACAATGTTGACGGGACAGTCCGTGCAGTTGGTTAAGATTCCACCTGTCGCGCCGCAGGACAATGGTTCGATTCCCACACAGGACATGCATTTGTGTGCATGAACATGTCTGTATTTCCCGAGTCTGGTTGTAATTATGTATATTAAGTATGTTTGAAAAGACTTTTTTAAATATAGCCCTCTTTCAGTACTACCGCAGTCGGGTAAAATTTCAAAACTTTTGTTTGAATGTCCTTTAGAGCATTTGTTTTTTGCGAACCGAATCAACATTTTAGGCTTTTCGGTACGCGGACGAACAAAGAGTGGTCCGAAAGTACTAAAGACCTTTTATTTAAAAACACAAAGTAGTATATGTATTATATCAGTTATCTGGTTTCCATAGCACAAGCTCTGCTTAGTTTGGGATTAGATGATCGTATGTGGAATGTCCCGAGATATTTATTTTACTTGTTTACTCAATGATTTTCTTCATCGAAAGCTCAGGTTCATTTTAAATTCGGACCCATTACTTTCGTCTCGACATTCGTCTAAGCTGTCATCACCTAACCATTATTAGAAAACAAGATTCAACAATTCCCTAAACTGCAACAACAAAACAATTTTCCACACATTACAATTTAAAGACAGCTAAGATTGGCAGCGGAGCAATAAAATAATTTTACTACGTGTATGAATCCTTGGAATGGTAGGGTGTGCATAATTTATTCAAGAACCACTTCAGGAGTTACATCTGTAAGAGCGGAGGGTCGGATTTATTATACTGATTTTTTTATCTCGTACATATTGACTTTAAGTGTTCGTGTAGAGTGAAGTTTACTTATATTTTATTATTGAATCTTGATGTTTGATCGTTGACTTTATAACTATTATATGGAAGTAGAATTTACTTACCATCAGGCGGGCCGTATGCTTGTTTGCCACCTTAGAGGTAATACAAAAAAAAAACAAAATTCTGAAGTCCAACAATTAATAAAAAAAAACTCATACTGAATTATTTCTCTTTACTGATTTGCTTTATGTGTGTGTAATTGTGTCAAAACACAATTACACACTAAAAAAAAAACATTTGAAAAAAATGATTTTCCTTTCATTTTATTAATATTAAAAAAAAAAAAAAAAAAAAAAAAAAAAGAGGAACAATAGGAAAAGGACCAGCATTTTTTATTCTTTGGCAAATTCGCAAAAAAATATGCAAACATAATCGTGGTAGAAACATTATATACATATATCTACTGAAACTCCTTGTTTCACAATCTAATCGACCCATACATAATCGACTTGTAGACTTTTTAGTCTATAATAGCTGTTGCGGACATATTTAACGAAGTGCCGCTTCAATAGAGAAAGCTTCGCTACTTTACATTCATTTCTACTTCGCCGTTCACCGGGAAAATTTTCAGAATTCGCTGTACGATTTGAATTATTTCTTGTTTCGTTAATACTGCGATTTAATGGATAAGAACTACTTTTACAAATGGAAAAATTAGTATGATTCTTCTTCTTAATTTTAAGTTTGGCAACCAAGCCCAAATTAGGGCTCATTTTCTGTGTCCAGTTATATTATAGTGTCTAGTCACAATAAATCACTTCACATTATAGTCCTCAGTCAGTCACCGTCCATAAAAGTCATGTTTTACTACAATGGTGGTCATTGTACTAAAACTCTTCACGGACTTTTTGAGACAACTTGAAAAGTCACGATACACATAATTAATTTCATTTCACTTCACTGGTGCACGTGTATGATCTTTATTGGGTAAAATACCACCAAAAATACACAATAAAACTCAAAATATATGAAAATCAAAATGAAAACGCAACGTCACTCTGCAAGTTCCCGCCAAAAAGTCCATATGCATGATTGTTTGTTATTCAATGATGCCGTAATTAAAACGAAAGAAAGAAAGAAAAATATTTTATGCCTGCACGCCATTCGACGCACAAAAAAACATCAGAAAAAAAACACGCAAAGAAAATTACACAATACAATAAAAAAATAAGAATAAAAAGTAAAAAACACGATCATAATGATGTAGCCAACTTATCTTTAGCTACATTCTTAGCAATCTTAGCTGCCGTTACAATTGTTCAATTGGCAACACTTCATATTCCTTCCATAAATAAAACCAACGTCATGTCGGTTTATGTTTTTTTATAAAATAACAATAGTAGGTACAAAATTACTGAATGGTTTTGTATGATCTGGCACATAGATATAAATATAACCTTATAACAAAATAGAATACTCGCTGAAGCATTTATATTAGAGTAGTTGCACCCCGCGGTTTCACTCGCGTACCGATTAGCTTTCCCGCGATAAAAAGTAGGTACCATATGTGTTAATACAGAACATATTCTATCGGCGTGCCAAATTTCATTAAAATTAATTCAATAGTTATTGCGTGAACATACATTCATACAAACGTTTATAATATTAGTAAGGATATATATTAACCACACTACGTAACTTTACAATCAGTTACAATTTAAAACCGGTTCAATATACCGGTTTTCCGAAAACTTTTTCACGTTCCGGTAATTACAAAATTCCACGATTTTATTGCAGAAGAAACTGTTTTCGACATTGAAATATTTTTATTAATTTCAATTCATCTGTAGACCCATGTGTTACACATATATTACTAATCACTTATTGGTGGGTTTCAGTAGCAACATTTGACAGCCAATTACCAACTTTATCCAATATTACCATTTGAGATGCGCCGAGTACTCGGTTATTACTCGGTACTCGGCATACTCGGCCACTTTTTTAGTACTCGTAATCGCCAGAATAACTCGGTTAAACTGCCGAGGTACTCGGGAAAAAATAAAAAACTTAATTTAATAATAATTTAAAAAAAGCACTGTTAAAAATTGTGTTTTTTTTTTAAATTACTCAGTTAAATAAAAAAAACATTGATTGTTGGGATTTGAAATCTTTTAAACCCGGAAAAAAAAATTAAACCCCGCCCGGACGCTACCCGGACGCCCTCTAAACTAGGACAAATCAGGGGAAACCCGGAAAGATGACAAACCTAATTTGAATAAATAATTTTGAATTAGAATTGAATTTTGATGGCATACCGCTCGCTCGCCCTCCGCACGGTACGACTGTTGCAAGCAAGTTTAAACTGGTTTTCGCGTCCTAAACTTGCGTCAACATAACCGAGTTAGGCAGAGTACTTGGTTCGGTAAACATAATACCGAGCAATACTCGGTACTCGGTTACCCAGTAAAACTTGTACTCGGCGCATCTCTAATTACCATAGTGAGATTGTCGGCAAACACAAACCAATCCACAAACTAAACAAGTCTCAAGTCCAAAAATATTCAACAAGTGTAAACAAAATAATAATTATATTAGTATAGCTGAGCACAGTAAACAGACTGCTAATACGTGACGAGAACCGCAGCCTTGCAAATCCGCGGAACTCCAGACCACAGCTAAAACTAAATTAATAATGCTTAATTACTTTTTTGACCGTATCTAAATTAAACTTTGGCCACAATTATTACAGTGGAGAAACTTTTATCTACTAGTATAATTTACCAGCTTTTGCGCCGACGTTTTATCCAAGCCTATATAATAACCTTTAAAAGAAGTTGTAATACAGAATTATTTATTTTTAGTTTTCTGCCCCGCGTCATACGGAACTCCTGTCCAAAATATCATGCTTCTCAAACCTCTGGTTCAAAATATGCGCTGTCTGTATGTATTTTATAATATTATCATATCTGCCTGCATATAACTTAGTACTGACGTCGAATGTCGAGACGATTGTTCTGGGTTCAATCGAATCCTACAATAAGCTTGAGCTTTCGGTGAAGGAAAACATCGTGAGGAAACCATAGGAAATGGTAGGTATGTACTTTGTAGCACCCTCCTGCCTGGTTACCACTCTCAAGTTAACAATCTAACAACAAACACCTGTCGGTGTATTCCGACAGCTGCACTTGAGAACCATTTCCTTCTAGGCTTTATGTGCTGACTGCGGTCAAACACAGGCCTAAAATAGTAAAAAAAAATATAAGTAGACCTTTCGCATTGACTTCCACATCGAACGGTTTTGAGCCGCTTGCATCCAGTGGTACAAGCAAGTCTGACAAGAAGTCTGGTGTATAGAGTATTCCATGCAATATTACCGATTTATTGAAGCCCTACAAGACAATACGTCAAGTATAAAATCATTGGTTACCCTAAATTTCTACATTAAGGGGCGGGAACTATCGATGTGGAACAGGTAAATATGATGGACGACACGAGAGTCCTTCAGTTGAAGTATTCTTGGAGGACTTCCATCCAGAGCTCGAAAAGGGCTTTAGTTAAACTGGAGAAATTCTATTTATAGTTACCTACTATTTTGGGAATGTTTGCTTTTTTAAGTAGTTTAGGTAAATACTATATTATGTATTCGAAGTGCCTAAATTGAATAAATACTTTTTGATTTTTATTTTATGTCATTTTTGTACCAGGGATATTTCTTATTCGAATCTAGTTTAATCGAATTGGAAATAATTGGCACATAGGTACATTAAACTGTACTCTTCAATATACGAACTTGGAAACCTTTATACAACTGCAGATCTTGACACGAGCAGTCGTAGCATCACTTAACTATTACCTAAAAATGTTCAAGTGCCGTTTTTTCGAGTATGCCTACATACTTGACGGAGTCTCCCATCAAAATAGAAATTCCAAATACGTTTATTTTGTCATAACTTGTATTAGTTTATGTAAGTAATTTTATTAATTTAATAATCCTAGCATTTATCTCTCTTCGATGCTATTCATTATTTATTTTGTACCCATCGAACCCGCATTGTCCTCTGTTTGATTTATAAATTGTAAAATTTTTCCACCAAACTACAATGTATTTTTTTTTTTTTGTTTTACTTTTGTCTTTTTTTTTTATACCGCTAAGGTGGCAAACAAGCATACGGCCCGCCTGATGGTAAGCAGTTACCGTAGCCTATGGACGCTTGCAACACCAGGGGTATCACTCGCGCGCTGCCGACCCTGAAGAAATCTCTTCACGCCCTTTTTGAAGAACCCCATGCTGTACTCCATTGGGAAAACCACGGCGGGTAGCTCATTCCACAACCTGAGCGTCCGCGGAAGAAAGCTCCTTTGAGCCCGCACAGTTCGAAACAATTCTGGTTTCAATGTGTGAGGATGGATTCCCCGTCGATGGCGTGAGTTGCGATGGTGGAAGGTAGCCGTGGGCAACAAGTCGAACTACTTCATATCTCCATAAAGCTTATTGCAAATTGTTTTCTTCGGATCAATCATTCTTTGCATACCAATGTTATTTAGTAACACTTTCCTTGGGTTTCTAAAGCCCTCAAAGGCTGTTGTTATAGGTCGACTGTAAAAATAACTCGTCCTACCAGTCAGTTATAATAATCTACCACTTGGAAAACATGAAGTAGAATGTCAACACTTTGTAACTAAAACAAGGTTTATGTATGTCTTGAATTTAGGGTCGATAATCTTATGTGTTATAAAAGCTGTTGATAGAAAAAACGTCACCACGTCTTCTAGCAATGATGGTATCTAAGGGTCTTGGGCAGATTGGTTGACCGGCTTTAAGTATTCTATTTCAATAAAACTAAAGATTAATAATAAGAATGCACACCATTTTGACCAACCAAACACGTTTGACCAAGTACACACTTTACCCGGAAAATGTCTGTTCACGTATCGAGATGCGTCCGAGATAGGATGAGTCCTAGATCACAACTTAAAGATCAAGTTGTTGGTTTGTTTAATAATAAAAAGAGTGTACATTTTAATGAATAGTAATATTTTTTATTTCATAAAATTGTACTTTTCCACCCATAAACATTCTTTTCCATGAAGCTATGAAGTAAAAGCGTTGGTTCAAAAATAACAGGCACGCTTTAATGTCGGCGAAATGCAATTTTTCTTGTTGTCATTGTTTCCGGTTCGTGTAATAGGTGCTTTATTATGCTAAAACTTATAAAAGCTTAAAGCGCTGGGGGTTTTAGCTTTGATTTAACACTCCTTTATAAATATATTAAATAAAAGAAGTCATTACATTTTCTTTGATCTTATTAACTAATGCAAAATAAACTTTTGAATGTGGATTAGAACAACATAATAATTAAATAAAATCTTTTTTTTTTAATATGGATAGCTTAGAAGCTTTTTTTCAAATAAATGAAACCAATCGTTTTAAAAAAAAATATAAAGTATTATAGTATAATTCAGAAGAATTTAATACATTTGTAGCGTGCCAATTCTCCCTCGTTAAAAAACTCAATTAACATAGTAGCATAACAAGCAACAAGCAAGATTTTCTATTATGTGCAAAAAATATGTACACAGCGTAGAACGAAACGTTATTTCACATTGTAATAACGTTCCGCTGTACGCTGCAAGTAGGACGAGGGCAAAGAAGGAAAATTGGATGTAAAGTAAGCGGCTAACGCAGTTTGCTAGCTAGCAAACAATTATAAGCACGGAGGTGTTTAGAGAAGCCTTGTTTAGGTTTTAGGTACGCTTTGCTTCAGTTTTGCTGTGGATAGAATCCTGTAACTACCGCATAATATTTTGTTGCGTACTTCGGAAATGGTTACTGCGGAAGTTGCAGTTTTGATATTTTTTTTATAATCATCTCTCATCGCACAGTGTATCTGTGGTGTGTGTGTCGCTTTTTGGTATACATGAACCTACATTCAACAGTTTTCTATCTGTAAATGATATCAAGAGTACGTACGTAATAGCTTCACTTATATAAAAATCCTTTACACCATTTTTAAGAACTATAACTCAAATTCAATAATGGGTACTAATAGCTGGGTAGTTGGCCAGTAAATTAGCGGGTCAGCTGTAAAGCCGTAGTGCGGTGCTCTTATAGCTATATTAGAGCCGCCGGCGGCGCTTCAATGTGCCCACGATGCGATATGCGAGAGGTGCCAAGTACACTTAGCTTCATATTTTGATACTATTCTAAGACAACGCTCACCTTTGTGTGAGAAAAGTTTTATTAGTTTTCACTTTTATTTTAGTTTTTGTAAGAATAAGTGAAACTAAAAACCAATAAATATAAAGCACTAGCGGCCCGGTACGTGCTTCGTTACGTATAAAGTGAAATAATAAAAATGTGATAAATTAAAAACCGCTCGACCGATTTTGTGCAAACTTCACATAAACCATCTACTAAATAGTCCGAACAAAGCCTAAATATTTGGTTTGGATAAGTGAGCCCGTTCTTGAGTTATAAAATTACAACGAAAGGTGGCATTGATTTTTATATATATTGATATATGATAGCGTTGTCTATTTATTATTATTACATTATTATAAACTTATTTATATTTATCAGCTTTATTTTATTCCCTAGTCAGATCTAAACATTTTTCTCTTAGAATAGTTGCGTTAAAAAAGTTATGTAAGTAATTTATAACCTCAGAACAACACATTCTTTATTAAGTTCTTTTTCAAATGAAATAAGCCGTTTTTATCTTTATTTCTCTAAAGCAAATAGCTGAAAGTACTTAATCGCCTACTTGTAATAGGCATTCATGGCTAACAATATTTGAAGCATCAAAGAAAGAGTTTAGGACACAAAGAGAATCCCTTTCATCACGTTTTAGGTTTTGAAGCGAGCAAATATCGCAGCGCACGAATTCCCTTTGAAACTTTATACTTTTTCAGACTCACTAGAATTTCATTGTATGGTTAAAGAGAATTGAAGAAAAAGTTTTCAGGACGCTAATTGAATCTTCTACAACTTTTTTAGCTATGGTTTAAAGAACATCGTATAAAATGGATTTTTATCTCAGCAGTTTATTTTTGACGATTTCAAAATGGATGCATATATTAAAAACTTCTTCCACTGGTAATAATAATATTAATTTCACAAACAAAATAAACTTGACTATAGTCAAAATATTATGCTGCGTCCATGCCGAACCACGAATGAACCTACAATGAGCCTACAACGAGCACGATGCGAATCCCTTTGTTCGTGAAAAAACTGACAATCGCGCTCGTTCGAGGCTCGCAAGCCCGTCCACGCTACGCGAATCGTGCTCGCAGTGTGCTCGTTCGACGCTCGACTCGTGCTCGGTTCGCCAAGCATGGACGCACCATTACACTTATTAATGCATTATAAATAATAACTAAAATGTATCATAAATTAGCGGTTACGTAAATTTATTAGAACGTGGTATGCTGGCCTAAATGATGAACTTTAACGATTGCATGGAGAACTGGGGCGGGGTATCCATAATGTTTCGGCTTAAGGAACGGCCGGAGCTATTATATCCCGTTCATTAACGAAGAAGGAAGTGTAAAAAGGTGTATAAAAGTAAAATATTTCATTCTAAATTTGCATGTTAATATCCAACAAGTTTTAACCGCGCTGTTTTACGGCGAAAGAGTTATGTAGCTTAGCTTCATTAAATGTTTTCGACGGTATTTAACCTAAAAGGTAGCTTAATCTTGGTAATATTGTTTTTGAGTATGTATGAGTGTGTGATTTTGTGTTTGTTACCTTTCACCCCCTAAAGACGAACACAACTATAGAACAATAGATAAAATCCCCAGAGGTATAAATATGGGGCAGAAGTTAGAAGCTATATAGTATTTTAGTTTGGTGTAACGGTTCAGTATAAGATAATTATATGTAACTGATAACACAACTATGATATACGTTGATAACGGAACAGTGTCTCAAATATTTACACAGTGATAGAGTGCCACCGCACGTTGAGCTAGTTCGAGATACAACTTACTAAACTGCTGTGCAATGTAAAACTGAGATACTATGTGGAAGCGGGAGCGATAAGCGGTTTATATTATACTTTCTATACACAATGGAGAAACTTACTGATTGATATACGCACAGTTTAAACCGCCGCTCAATTGTTGCCAGTGACATCAAAGCACATTAAGCCACTAGTGGCGACCACATTAGAACGATTAGTGGCCGCCACAAGTTGCGGCCGCGTTTCTCTATACATTTTGTATACCATCGGCGCATACCGAACGTTTGAGTGGCTGCATCCGAGCCACAACACAAGCGGCGGGAGTCGACCGCACTACTTGTGGGCCACTTGTGGCCGAGTTTTGTTGTTCGACTCGCGCGCACACACCGCCACAGTCTCGACTGTGGGGAAGGGACTTCACTGAAGGGAAATTAACAATGTATTCTTGCCGCAAGTGGCAGCCACTATTGGCTGGATGCAGCAACCAGTGGTTGCCACTTGCGGCGGCGTTTAGTGGTCTGAATGAACCACTGGTGGTCGGGTTTAGTGGCGATGACTGGTGGCCATAATGTGCGGGGGCCCAAAATTGATGTTATGTTATGAATCAACCTTCCGAACCGGAGTCAGACTAATCAAAAGAGCCTGCGAAGGACTATTTGAATAAATAATTTTGAATTTTGATTATGAGGGTGAAGGTTCTAGTTCTAGTATATAATACGGTGATTACGAACACGTCTGTCCTAGTTAATAATAATTAAGTGTGAAATAGCAACTTACAATATGCTTTTAGATTACAAATTACTGTGCAAATTAATCTTGAAACTATCGCGCACATTTTGTGACTACATATTTCATTTAAATGGGTTACAGTTACACGAATCTTCGTAATTGAATTAGTACTAAACGCTTAAATATTTATTTGTCCCATGAAATAATAAAAATATGTTTGATATAAATTTAATAAGAAATAGATGACACTTAGATGTATCAAAAGTTTCTGCTGCTGAACCCAATTTGGATCCTATTTCAGAGAGTTAGAAATCAAAATAAAATAACTAACAGTAATTTTTATTTACTAGCGTGTTTCTGTAGTTATTTTTAATATCACTCGCCAAGGTTCTGGCGGTGTTAGCGTCACATAAATTAATCGTCTTTCGAAGGAATAAAATATGTCGGTTACGATTGGATTGTTATAGAAACAAATATTTGCATTTTCATCTAGAAATTTTAAAAATATTTCTTATATTGCCCATTTATATAGATATAAATATACATAGAGAGGTAGAGCGTAGCGCTTATTCGCTCAAAGAGCAGCTGGACTGGGGAAGTACCTCCAACTTACAGAATACCGCAGCTAAGTAACTTTATGTTGTGTAAAGTTGTGTTCCTGCGCGTGAGTAAGGTCGCCAGAGCTCATAGGGGGGCAAAGCGATTCTTGTGTTGCAAGCGCCCATATGGCTACGGTAACCGCTTACCATCAGGCGGGCCGTATGCTTGTTTACCGACTTAGTTGTATAAAAAAAAACGCTTTACAAAATTGGGCTATAACAGGTATGTTGAATCACTAACAGTTGTACTATATTCCACCTGTACAATCGCTATCCCCTCATGAACGCGTGTCCTCCATCATTTGTGGTCAAGCGGTCGACACAGCACAGAATCTTCTCAGAACTAGGAACTGAATCGGAGTGCTATAGGCAACCACTAACGCGTATATAGACTTAGCACAAAGTCGCGCATGTTCAAATGTGAAACGCTATTTTGTTTGATTTTTCTCTTTCTATTTTCCACACCACATAAGACTGCATGTGGCCAAATAAGAACTTTGGTCCGCTACATAAGATGCATCAAAGTCAAAGTCAAAGCCATTTTTTTTTTTATTTGGTCTACAAAACTGATACATTTATTCAATTTAGGCCATAGAAGGGCACTTATGAAGGTCACATTTACTGAAGTTACTACCGGTTCGGAACGCAGCCTTCATCTGAGAAGAATCCGGCAAGAAACTCAGCAAGTTTACATTTTTTTAATATTTTTTGTACAATCTGATGTTTGACTTTTTTTTCCAAATAATTAATAATAAAAAATAAAAAAGACAAAAAAGAAAGCAAATTTGTGAATACGTCGAAATTTTCTTAGCAAGCAGCACCCTCAGTCGCTTGCAATCTTATTGCGCACTGTCGTTATGTTTCTGCTAGAAAACCGCCAGCGCAGTGTGCTAGCAGCATTAGATTTGAACCGTATCTGTCTTGTTGAAACTTGTCCACTTCGTTAATGTATTCGGAGTTAGTTATCGAAGTTGTTTGAACAGTTATATCCGAAATAGGATCAAGAACGAATCTAACTTTAAATGGATTTCAACTTGTATTTCGAGAGTGATTATAAGATGTTCACGCTCTAAGCTGTTCTTTCTCTAACTTTGTTAGGCTTTCTTTGGAGGTTTTTTTTTTCAAACAAAAAAATGGTAGGCTCTCGAAAACTTATGTGTGTATCTGGCATCAGGTGAAACCATTGCGCGGTGGTAGCACCTACCCGCCTACCTTTGAAAATCTATCGCCAGATACTGCACTGCAACCGAACCTGAGAGCTAGTAGTTTCTTTGGCCGCATCATCACTACGAAAGTGATAAACTAATAGAAAAATATCTTTCCGCCTACCGTTGAAAATCTATCGCCAGATACTGCACTGCAACCGAACCTGAGAGCTAGTAGTTTCTTTGGCCGCATCATCGCTACGACAGTGATAAACTTATAGAAAATTATCTTTAACCATATTTGTTTTCGTATGTTCATAAAATTTTCCCCCATATTAAATTATGGCCCAATATTTCGTGATATTTTTACGAAGTTCATATTTTGTCTCTTGAACATTTAACAGGAAGTCATGCAGTAGTTTTATATCTCAATTTTCACATTGCTTTTCTTTTCTCCTGCCTCATTAACATTCTGTAGGAAAACCTTTTTTGCTATTTCATGTTATAATTAAAACGTTTGTGCTTTAGCTTATAATATTATGGCTATTATTATGATTAATACAACACTAAATATACTTTATTTATAAAAAAATAATAAATACCCAATTACATTAATTTTGTGATTACAGTAATAGACAAATATAATATAAAACAAGTTCAAATCCATCGGTTCGTCGACCGCATCAACATCAGTCTTGTTTAGGTAGGGCTGCTCCATCGTCGAAGCCAAATAACTTTGCTATTGGCTTAAATTTATGTCTCGTGCCGCGAATGCACATACTAGTGGCACGGATTATAGAGATGATTATTTTTGATCTTAGCCAACCCATCAGTACGCTAAATGACCTGTTCCAGCGGTCAGAGATTGCGGCTCCAAGATGCTATTATTATGATGTTTTTATGAGGTGTAAAAGAAAATATCATCTATATCAGGGTGCTTAAAGATGTATTTATCGTCACGATACATTTTTACTGTATCTCGGAGATCGTGAAAAAATGGTTTAAATTTTTCATTGAAAAAATACTACAAGGGCAGTAAGTGCTAATTTTTATTTAATAAACTAATTATTTAAAAAATCCAATCAACTTCATCCAAATCCAATACAATACAAAAAAGGAGATATACTCAATATCTCCTTTTCACGGAGCGAATATTACATAGTAAGTACTTAATTCACATTTCACTTAAACCGACACAATTCAAATATGTCTGAAACGATAATAATTTCAGAAACGGCAAGTTTAAAGAGCGCTACATTGTAATAATACTCTCATCTTAAAATAAAATTGCTGAATCCATAAAATTCATCTCGGATTAACTCGAAACGAATTACTTGGAGTAATGTTGGATCCATTCGGCAATTTAAAGCGATGTGACTTTTATTGTGGCGACGGTTTGTGTAAAGTGTTCTGGGACGATGTCGATGGGACGGACTGCAGGGGACAATTTTATCCTTCGAATGGACAGTTATTTGCTAGAGACAATGCTTCAGACGTCAAAAAAATGTTTCATGTAGTCAGAGAGATGAGATATTTTTTTTTTGTTTTTTTTTCAAAGTGGCTAAATGTGGTAACTATATTAAGGGTACAAGGAACTAGCTCTCAAGTGCAGCTACTAGATCTCATTAGTACCAAAGTACTTTGCGTATTTTAAATTGAATTGAATATTTTGGGCAGGAAACTTACGCAAATGCATTTTTTTTTATTATAAGATCCAGTAATCTACTTATCAAGATTAAATAATAAAATATTATGTTAATATAACGTACAGTAAACTCCTTGCCTACCCACAAATCCGACTCCTCATAACGCCGTCTTATCGAGAATTCATTTTATTCCCTCACTATGTCTACAATACTTCTCGTAGACGCCCTACGGCGCTACGACACTACGGTGCTACGTCGTAGCAGGTCTACGTATAAAAAAAGTAACACAACTTTATTTGACACTATTATTTAGATTGTGGCTCGAATATATTTTCATTCTCTTTCATTCTCAAAGTTATATTCAAATTGGGACATTGTTGAATTTAAATTTGAGTGACATTAAATTGAATTAATATATGTACTTGTTACCTAGTAAAATAATAATATAGCCACATAATAATTCTTTTGACATAGACAACAACAAATACATTTAACTTCGCACCGTTGTATTTATGTACGGGTAAACATGTCTGACCTTCAATTCCACCCCCACACCTACACGTGTTGTTAATTTAGGTTTTCTTCTACCAAAGGGATATATTTACTTTACCTTCGACTAATGAATTATTTAAAATGTAAGCATTAATGCTTATTGACTTCATAAATACGTAAAAATATTTATCTTTAAATATAAAATTCTCCTGCACGTGTGTATGTCACTGAACTCGTCCTAAACGTCTGGACCGATTTGAATGAATTTTTTGTATGCGTTTGGGTGGCGCCCTGGATAGTTTAGATTCACAAATCAGACCGGCAGATGGCGCTGCAGTCGGTATCTAGGTTATATTATCGCCCATCATCCGTGGATGGTTTAGATGGTAGGGTAGGGTAGAGTAGCACCACAGGGTAGGGTAGCACCACGCGAACGAAGTCGCGCCGGGCAGCTAGTTTATTTATAAATTATGTGAAAAGAGGTTCGGCAACGCGCGAGCGATACTCCTGGTATAGCATGCGTCTATAGGTAATGGCACCGCTTATCATCAGTTGGTCGTATGTATATCTGACTCGCGCACCGAGGGTGCCGACTTTCCTTGGACGTATATTTCCTTGGTTTGGGCCCTAACTGTTGATAAAAACCACACCTTAAAACTATGTTTGTTTGTGCAGGAATTTGAATGATTTCTAAAAAACTGTGCTCGTTGGAGTCCTGGATCTATTTTTACTGTACTGTAATTTCAAAACTGTATTTTTTCATTGTGATTCACAAGTTTGTGAAATATGCTGCTGTGACAGAAGGACAAATAGATAAACAGACGAACGGAGTCATAAGACTTCTGTTTTTACCTTTTTGATACGGATCCCATAAAAACTCAACCCTCGTAATTATACCAACGAAAGTAATTTCCCTTGTAATGAACACTCACGCCCTAACAATGTTTGTCATGCTCACTGAGATTCCCGAATAGTTCCGGCACCCGGGCGGGGCCCAAATATGCTAAATATGCAATTTGAACCTGACTTCGCATTAATTAGTTCCATACTTCAGGTTATCTTAGGGAATGCTCGAATTTTCATAAGCGTTTGTGGTTGAGGCGTTATTTGGAATGGTGGGTCCATGCTACACGAAGCGAGCACGAGCCCTCGAACGAACAGGATTCGTTCGTTGCTCGCGATTTCAAGCGTGGACGTACTTAACGAGCCTACAACGAGCGCGATGCGAATCCCTGTGTTCGTGAAAAAACTGACAATCGGGCGGAGCGCAGTCGAGCACGCTGCGAATGCTCGTTCGAGGCTCGCAAGCCCGTCCAAGCTACGCGAATCGTGCTCGCAGTATGCTCAGATAAGAAATAACATAATAATATTATGGTGCGTCCATGCTTGGCGAACCGAGCACGAGCCGAGCCACGAACGAGCTTACAACGAGCACGATGTGAATTCCTTTGACGTGAAAAAACTGACAATCGCGCTCGTTCGAGGCTCGCAGGCCCGTCCATGCTACGCGAATCGTACTCGCAGTGTGCTCGTTCGAGGCTCGGCTCGTGCTCGGTTCGACAAGCAGGGACGCACCATTAGAGTAGATGTAACAAAAAATCTATGTAAAGGAATGTATAATAAAACTTGTACATAGTATTTATATACTCTGAGATAAAACCTACAAGGTGAGTCAAACTCATACATAGAGGATTCCGTACAATTATACTCCGTAACTTTTTATTCGTCTGAGAAACGCAGCGCACATAATGTACCCAATGAATAGATACTAATCATTTAAAAAAAATGATCATTTGTATAATAAAACAAATATTATTAATTATGACGCAGAACGTTGTCTTAAACACCCTGTTACGAGCGCAGTCTACACGACTCATGCTCTGGGTTGGTATTTTCTTCCATTTTATACGTAATTATATTATTATAGTATATATAATAGATATTATTCTGTGTTATTGCGGAGCCCTAAAGTTGGGAATGAGAAATATTTAACCGACAGAATTATAAGCCGACCACAAAATACAATATCGATACTAGACATCATTCCTCACATGACCCTCCTAAAGGATAAAAACATCAATGGCTTATCCCAACATAATATTTTTGCGGGCAAAAATAATTCTCGAAAAAAATATCCTTTCAATATCTCAAAGCAAATATTTATAGAAATAATAGGCAAAAAAGCATATAAGAAAATTTCACGGACCCTATTAAATTTGACAGGTGCGTGAAAGGGTTATGTCTCCTGGGAATGTCGAGTCCATTCGGCAGGACTGCGATACGGTCCAGTATACGCGAATTTTAATGAACTAAATGTTAGGTATATCTTTTATTTCAAGCAAACAGTGGTAAAATTTACTTGCTTTGAAAGAAAAATAAGGCAGGAGTACACAAAATTTATTCAGACCCAACTTGAAAATATTTTATTTCAGGTAGGCTTTTTATAGGTCTCTAAATCAACTAAAAAGCCTGGACTTAAAACCGGCACTAAATCAGAAGGGCAACGGTTTTTTTCACTGATCTAGATTAATACCACTCAAGTAGGTAGTCTAGATTAAACCAGCATTGAAATACGGAATTATAAAAATAAGATCTGAGAAATGTTCTGAAAAGTTTATACTGGATTATTACATAAATATTAGATATTATTGGTAATCTTATAAATAAAAATACATGCCTCAATTATAGCGCTGAATTTCACTTTGAACAGTTGAAAAAACTTATGTTATTCTTGATCGTATTTCTTGTAAGCTGTTCTTGTACAAAATATATTTAGAAAAAATCTACATTTATTACTCGTCATTAAAAAGAAATACGTATTCGTAACCAACTTTTTATCAACGTACTTTTATAAAATTTTGACGACGAACTTTGTCGTACTTGTAACAAGTCGTGGGTTTCTTTTTGAACAAGTTACTAGATTGTTTGTACTAGAAAATGGAATCAGCTGTTGTCAACGCCTTAACATTATTGTTTTAAAGGGTCCTTAAACTTAGTCTAACCCAATTTATTTAAGGAGCGACTTTATTGCCTTAATTTTCAGCGCTGCGAGCGTTTTTACAAATCTTCCAATTTTAGGGACTTTCAAGTGTTTTTTTTTTTATACCACTGATCTGGCAAGTAAGCATACGACCCGCCTGATGGTAAGCAGTTACCGTAGCCTATGGACGCATGCAACACCAGGGGTATCACTCGCGCGTTGCCGACTCTGAAGAAACCTCTTCACACCCTTTTTGAAGAACCGCATGCTGTACTCCATTGGGAAAACCACGGCGGGGAGATCATTCCACAGTCCGAGCGTCCGCGGAATTAAACTCCTTTTAGCCCGCACAGTTCGAAACAATTCTGGTTTCGTGATTTTCAAGTTAGTGATTTTATATCACCCAACATTTATTTATTAATGTAAACATCCTGTAATAATCTTTTTACGTCAGATGATTGTAAACTTAAGCCTACCATCACAGCTGATTGGCTAAATTTCGTTGATCTCCATTAATTTGCACCATTGGCACTACAGAGGCCATTAATCCAAACCTATCCAATACGGTCAGAATCCAACTATTGCATTAGACCCAATCTGTCGCTCTTTGTAATTAGTCTCGACCCGACGTTATTTATTAAGCTGGTTACAGAATGATTATGGAGATTTGTGGATTAGACGATTTTCTCGAAAGCTTTTTCAATACGAGTATTTCCACTTTCCACGATCTTTGATAAATCTTATTTTCAAGGGTTAATTTTAGTTTTGTTTTCCCACAAGTATACAAATGGCAAAATTATTATAGGATTCCAAAATTAATCCATTCCATTGAAACATGTTTATAACTTTCCCTCAAAAGCATAAATAACAGAAAACATTAAACAATTAAAACTTAAGCAATTCAAGTGAATACAAGAAAAGCTATTAGAGAAAGGCATATTACTGAAACAAACGGTGATAAATTAAAAAGAAGAGAATTACTTTCGGTCCTTACGTGGAGATTATCTAATTAGATTTTTTTAAATATCATTGTTTATTGTGTATTTATTTTGCAAATAGATTAACGTTTAGTAGTATGTAATGACTCTTTTCCTTTTTTCTTTTTCTTTTTTTTTTTGGCCTCACATGAGGAGGCCAAAAAAGCAAATACAAATGGTGTACAATTGTCACATACCTGGTATTCGCTTCTGAATTTGTATTTGTTTTGTTTAACAAACTTTATTTAACAAAAAAACACTTTCTTTTTAATAAACTTTGTTTTAAACAAAACACATACACATTCAAAAGCGAATACCAGGTATGTGTTTTTCTATTTGTATTTGCTTTTTTGGCCTCACTCCCGTGTTTCGCGCGCACTATCTGCCTTTTATGTAATATGGATTTCAAGCGTTTTATATCATCCAATAAGAATTGGACCAACGTTTATATGAAATAAGTATTTGAGCGCACAAAATCTAGGTGAAAACTTAGCATAAAAAGGTTTCTAATAAGATTTGATATTTTATTTTTACCAATAAAATAGGTACGTTAACTCTTCTTTTGGTAATCTGATAGTATTGTAAGTCGTACACTCAGATTCAGCATGCGCTGATACTAGTCTCACACTGATGATGTCATAATAATATGACTGCGATGTCATGACAACGGAAAATCAAACTTTTTGGTGCCTATTTTTCATCATCATCATCATCATCACCCTATAATGTCCCACTGCTGAGCACAGGCCTCCTTTCACAAATAAGGGTGAAAGGGAATGGGCAGATACTCCACCACGCGTGCCCACTGCGGATCAGTGGAGGTAGGCTAGTGGTCAACCTACTGTTGGAGTTTTCAAGCCGCCTAGAAGGCCTCCAACTAGCTTAACGACTATCACAATTAAGTGATAACCGGGACCTACGGCTTTGCGTGCCTTCCGAAACACGGAAACGCTCGATTTGAAATACCACTAGGCGTTCACCCATCCAGGTACCAAGACAGTGGTAGCTTAACTTGCCGATCGATTAATAATAATAATAATAATAATAAAAAAAAAAAAAAAAAAAAAAAAACCGCTGACAGTGACAGTCGCCTTGATTTTTGTAAATACAATTTTAAATATTTATCTTACATTTTTACACCGGATTTACCTCTAATATTTTATATAACACAGTAACAAATATGGCAGCAATAGTAATCAATAAATTTGGCAATATTTATTACGAAACCATGAAAATTAAATAACATTTGTCACTTTGACACATCAACATGATAACAAGATCAAGGCTAAAAGGAACAGCGGAACGCAAAAACGCACGCCCACCACCCTCGCCCGCCTCAGCCAGCTCCTCGCCACCTTCGTCGGGCGCAAATTTCGCCACTGCGCCTGACACCAGCGAGTCGAGCGACGAGCGCGGGCCGTCGCCCCCGCCGCCGCGACCACCTGCGCGACGAGGACGGCCACCGCTGCCGGCACGCTTGGGGCCTGCGGGACAACCTGTCCCGCGCCTGGCTCCCGCTACCGGTGGTATAGTGCGTCGCATGCGGTGGACACAGTCCATGAATGAAAACTGCATGCGCGCCTACTATGGGGCTACAGAGGGGGGAACCAACCTGTCCGCGTACCGTGACCGGATGCTACCTCTGTTTCAGATCCTTGAACCAGCCATCACCGTGACCGCGCAACGCCTATCGGATCAGGTGCGGGCCATCCAGCGGCTCAAGAGGCTGGATGACTCTGTACTTGATCGGCTACGCTTGGAAGTGCTGCCTGTTCGCTCTGCCTCTGCTTTGACGCGGGATCCACCTGCTGTTTCGCCGATTCCGGTGCCGATACCAGACCAGGCACCGGGGGCCGCGCCGGTTGATCCCAGTGTCGACGAAGAGGACTGTGTGAACAGCGTAAGCACTCAAACCAATGAGCATTTGAGGAGGACTTTGGAGGAAGCGGTTATGCTGTATAGGTCCGCACCCAATTCTAGGCCGCGAATACCACGCTTGCCCACAAATAAACGAAACTTAGCGCTAATGGGAGCCCTGAACGCTTTACTAGACCCGTATCTACGGACTAGTGAAGATTTAGTTGATACCCACTCGATTCTGTACTGTGGGGCCATCGCGGCGTGCCGTGTTGCTCGTGTCAGGCTACCTGTCCCTGACCGAGCCACGCGGTACGTCAGTGATGTTCCCGCATGGCAAGTGCGAATCGAGCGGCGTATCAACACGTTCAGGACTCTCATTGCAAAGCTGATTTGCTTCAAGGAGGGCAATAATCGCCCTCGTGTCATGCGCTTTGTGACCCAGGCCTTTGCGGGGACTGAAATTAGACCCCACGACTACTTGGCCTGTGTCACAGAGCGCATTGACTTCTTGAAGCAAAAAGTTTATGCATGGGCAAGCCGTATTCGGCGCTACAGAGAGCGTGTGGATCGATTCCAGCAGAATCGCTTCTTCCAGAGTGACCAGAGGAAGGTATACCGGAAGTGGGAGGGAACCGACCAACGTGTGTTGGACGGACAGCTGCCGGATACTACTGCCATGATTAATTTCTGGCGTAGTATCTGGTCAATGCCTGTCCAACACACCGAGGGGGATTGGATGAGTGTTGTCAAACGTGAGTGTGAGTCCATCGAACCAATGGAGGCCATTACCATCAGCCCCAATGACATAAGTTGTGCGATCCGCACGACCCAGAACTGGAAAAGTCCTGGGTCGGATGGATTGCACAACTTTTGGATAAAGTGGTTTCGATGCTCACACGAACGGTTGGCAACGCAATTCCAACAAGCCCTTGAGGTTGGTTCCCTGCCACCTTTTCTTACAACCGGTATTACCTCCTTGCTCTATAAATCCGGTAGTACCACGGATGCGAAAAACTATCGACCCATCACGTGCTTGCCTACACTATACAAGCTCCTTACATCCATTTTGAGAGCAAAAATTAATACGCACATTGTTGCGAATAACATTTTGGCCTCCTCTCAAAATGGATGTAGGGGTGGGTCCCGTGGTACCAAAGAGCTCCTCCTCATCGACACGACAATTTGCCAACAAGTCCGGCGGAACAGGGGAGCCATCTCGGCTGCCTGGATTGATTACAAGAAGGCCTATGATTCGGTGCCTCACTCATGGCTGGAGAGGATCTTGGAACTGTATAAAGTTGATACAGCTCTAAGATCCTTCTTGAGCACGTGTATGGGGCAGTGGATCACAGTCCTTCGTCAACCAGGTGGTGGAGATGGCACCTCTGGCCCACAGGACTTTATAAGGATTCAGCGAGGTATTTTCCAGGGTGACAGTTTGAGTCCTCTGTGGTTCTGCCTAGCTTTGAATCCGCTCAGTACTCTGCTGAAGGATTCAGGACTAGGCTGCCGGCTTCGAAGAGGGGGTGAGGTCATTTCTCATCTGTTGTACATGGATGACCTTAAACTATTTGCACCAAAACGTCAAGACTTGTTGGAGCTACTGAAAATTACTGAAGTTTTTAGTAGCGCCATCAAAATGGAGTTTGGTGTAGATAAGTGTGCGGTCATGCATGTACAGCGGGGGAAAGTTGTAAATTCAACGAATTTACAGCTTTCTGAGACAATGTCTCTCAGATCACTCTCCGAAGCAGAAACCTATAAGTACCTTGGTATGTCACAGTCGTTGGGTATTGTGGACGGGGACATAAAGCGGACTGTGAAGGAGCGCTTCTTCTGTCGCCTGACAAAAGTACTGAACAGTCTTTTGTCAGGTGGTAACAAGGTGCGCGCCTTCAACGCCTGGGTGATGCCCCTGCTCACGTACTCCTTTGGCATACTAAGGTGGACTCAAACTGAGCTGGACGCCCTGGATAGGAGGGTCCGTCTCCTGCTCACAACACATCGCATGCTACACCCACGCTCGTCTGTTATGAGACTGTACATCCCGCGTAAAAGTGGAGGCCGTGGCTTTTTAAATGCCAAGAACCTCCACAACCACGAGGTGTACAGTCTTAGGAAGTATTTCCTTGACAACGAGTGTGGGATGCATCGCGATGTGGTGGCAGTAGACAAGGGCCTCACCCCGTTATCCTTGGCAAACGAGAACTGGCGCAGACCAAAGGTGCTAAGCACCGAGGACCGCAAGGACGTATGGAAGAGTAAGGAGCTACACGGGCGGTTCTACAGGGCCCTAACAGGGCCCGATGTAGATCTGCTCGCGTCGGTGAACTGGCTACGCTTCGGTGACCTCTTTGGGGAAACCGAAGGTTTTGTCTGTGCAATTGCGGACGAAGTTATCAAGACGAATAACTACCGGAAATATATCCTGAAGGACGGTACGGTCGACATCTGTCGAGCATGCCGCCGTCCCGGAGAGTCACTCAGGCATATTATCTCCGGTTGTTCTCATCTTGCTAACGGCGAGTACTTGCACAGACATAACCTAGTAGCCAGAATTATCCACCAGCAACTTGCTCTTCAATACGGCCTTGTAGAGTCCGAAATGCCGTACTATAAGTACGCGCCTGCGCCAGTTCTCGAAAATTGTCGGGCCACGCTCTATTGGGATCGATCTGTTATCACGGACAGGACTATTGTAGCCAATAAGCCTGATATCGTGCTGACAGATCGATTGAAGCGCCGGGCAGTGCTCGTCGACATCACCATCCCCCATGACGAGAACCTCGTGAAGGCCGAGAAGGACAAGCTCAGCAAGTACCTTGACTTGGCTCACGAGGTGACCGCCATGTGGGATGTTGATTCGACGATCATTGTCCCGATAGTTGTTTCGGCGAACGGTCTCATAGCGAAGAGTCTCGACCAACATCTTCAGAGGCTCTCGCTGGATGGCTGGATCAAGGGTCAGATACAGAAGGCGGTACTCCTGGACACGGCGCGCATCGTCAGGAGGTTCCTCTCTCTGCGGCCCTAACCACCGGTAGCTTGGGACCTACCCCGCTACCGGCGGGACTCTAGAATTAGGTTTTTTATAACATTATTAGTTTTATAGAAGTATTGTAAAAGAATATAATCGTATTTGTTTATAGGATTAGGTTTTTTTATAATATTTTTAATTTTAATGTTATAAAAAATTTATTTTTAAGATAAAAACTAAATAAAGAGATAATAATAATAAATACATTTATTTCAGAAAATTAAATTCCACATTGTTAGTAATACAAAATCTTAAAACTATGTTAGTAAAACACATGAGATAATTGAAATGAGCGAACACAGCTAGGTACAGTAGGCCACATGAACCCTGCAACAATGATTCATGTACCTACCGTCCAGCCGAGCCGCGAACATAGCCAGGATACTGTTGGTACTGGCCCGCACTCTGCAGAGCAACGACGTGCATTTTTTGCGCATTGTGGCATAAAAACAGTCTGTTCGCGCCTCCAAAAACATGCCAGATGCACTGCAGAAACGGGGCAGCCGCAACAGCACCCGAAATGCGTTATTATACTGAACGCGTAGGGCGTTGTACGACCTTTGAGTATAGTTTACCCACAGACTGCTCGTGTAGAAGGATGTACAGTAAGCTCTGAACAGCGTGATTTTAACTTCTCTTGAGCATCGAGCAAATCTGCGGGCTATCATGTTAGATCTCACTGACAACGCCCTACGCTCTCGCTCCATATCGGAATCGTCCTTAAAGTCTTCTGTCACCAGGTGTCCAAGGTATTTAAAGCGACTAACTCTTTTAAGGGGGACACCATTCAAATTAATAGGCGGAACACTAGATGGACACCTGTTACCAGCCTTGAACACCATAAATTCACTTTTATTGCCGTTATACAATAGACCATGGCTCGCTGCATACTCCTCACATGTTCGTAACAACTGCCTGATGCCGCAAACCGACGCGCTCAGCAGCACCATGTCGTCCGCGTAGCTGATATTGTTGACGCAAATATCGTCGATATGGCAACCAACACGCTGGCTGCTGAGCGCGACGATCAGCGCGTTTACATACAGATTGAAAAGCTTAGGTGAGGTCAGCCCCCCCTGCCTCACCCTGATTAAGAACGGCTTATCATGCTACACCACGAGCGCTTCATATTTTTCTTCTCGCCTATTGTAAGTACATAATAATTGGACTGTTTTACAAAAAACTTAAACCGACTTCAAGGTACACTACGAAGTAATCAAATCCTGATCTGATGACAATGGGACCAAACGGGAAGTGTACCCTTCCAGACAAAAAAAGAATTTTCCAAATCGGTTGATAAATGACGGAGTTATGAGGTAACAAACATAAAAAAAAAAAAAACTAAACTCAATCATAAGTTATTGAAGCATTAAATAACCAGTTTTAATTCCAGTGAAGTAAGGTTAATTATAGGTTAAATTAATGGTGCAATCTACTTGGGAGCGTGTTTCCGTTTGTTCAATTAGATGAGGGTGGATAACTTTATTTGTATTCTACAGAGACAAGGCTGAACAAACTAACAAACAAACTTTTAGTAATTAATGTTTGGAACACAGCCTATTATGACAATTGAATTAATACAATGGTTCTTATTTAAGGTGGGCCCCAAATTGTCCCAAAATTATTTTGTTTCTTTATTAGGAGACCGTAAAAGATAGGCAAGAAATAGTCTAGGTAGTGAATCTGAGTGATAAAGACATAGGTACTATTAAAAAAATAAACGTCGTAAGTAGAACCTTTTTGAAGTTTATTTTTAAATGGATAATAAAGCTAAAGTTTACGTGGATGTTTATTACACAATCACGCCGTAGGATGAGGATAACACTTGGCGCATACTTAGATAGGATTTTTATATCGGGAAAACATTAAATCCTTCGAAACGTTGGTAGGCTACGTTGGAAGCTAATTCTTTCCAAAAAAGAAAAGATAATAGTCTAATCCTTATTTAAAAAAAAAACTATTGTTATCTGAATGTCATTTTAACGACTTCGATTCTACGATCGATGTGCGTAATTCATTTAGTTTATAATTAGACTGTTTTACAAAAAACTTAAACCGACTTCAAAGTACACTAAGAAGTAATCAAATCCTGATCTGACCATGACAATGGGACCAAACGGGAAGTGTACCCTTCCAGAAAAAAAAAAGAATTTTCCAAATCGGTTGATAAATGACGGAGTTACGAGGTAACAAATATAAAAAAAATACAACTGAATTGAGAACCTCCTCCTTTTTTTGAAGTCGGTTAGAAAGAAGACAATACCAAATTCCCGAATGATCCATGTCCATGTACATATAATAGTCCAGCATATCTTAAGCAGCTAAATTATTTAAATTTAATTTTGTCTGCAATAAAACTTTGTAGCCTACAAGTCTGTCTTACATTTACTTAACATCGTAAAAAAGATTATGATTTTCGTTTCATGGATGCAATATGTCGTAAAAACAGGAAGAGTATTTTTACGTTACATATATTTTTTGCAGCTTCATTTTACTCACAAAATAAAATTGTATAAGAAAAACATATTTATATTAATGTTAAATATGTTTAATCAAAATGTAAATCTATAATATTTAAAGAGATTTTTATCTCAATACTTATACAGGGTGGAGATTTCGAGATGGCATATTTTCGAAACCTATGTTGGATTAGTCATGCTGAACAACTTTTACTATGGGACAACACTGAATTTTCAAAAAAAATTTTTTACTTTTCATACATTATGATCGAGCAAGGTTAACATTTTGTTAGAAAAGTTTTAATTTTATTTTTGAGAATTCACTATTGGTAAAACTTGTTCAGCATGACTAACCCAACATAGGTTTCGAATATATGCTAACTCGAAATCTCCACCTGTAATAAGTCATGCGATTAACTATACTACATTTCATTTCAACAAAGTCACTTAATATAATAGTTCTGTGGAAAATAAAAATACCTTCGTTTATTTCTATCAAAACACACACATAATATTCAAGAAAGAAAATAGCCTCTACGGTTACGCAAAAGCCCCATAAATTACAAGCACAATACTGCCCAAAAATACCTTGAAATTTCAATCTATCGTCCCCATGGGGCCCATTACACGTCACGATGTAATCTTTGCGAACTATTTGATCTTAGAAACTGTTATTAAACTATTACCCGGGGCACGGGGCAGCTCGGGTCGAATACCCCACATTCCCCGGGGAATATGCATTGGCTAACTTCGCCAGTCTATAGTTTTGTAATAATATCGGTAGTTACACCAAAATTGTTTCGGCTAACGATGCGGTCTTGCGTAATTCTGCTTTATTTGTAATTCAAGGTGGACATTATGATGGATTACTAAATCAGATTTAATATAATATCATCGAACACAAGCAAATCTTTAGTTTATTTATTGTCATGTGCCATCTCTCGTTAATGGCTTGATTCTGTTTAATTATTTTATTAGTTATAGGATTTTTGTGAGAAAAAATATCGTAAAAAAACAGCTCGTTGTTTGGGTATTTTTTTACACGCTTGACTTGACTGACTAAAGCGTTGTCTATGGTGCGTCCATGCTCGGCGAACCGAGCACGAGCCGAGCCACGAACGAGCACACTGCGAGCACGATTCGCGTAGCGTGGACGGGCTTACGAGCCTCGAACGAGCATTCGTAGCGTGCTCGACTGCGCTCCGCCCGATTGTCAGTTTTTTCACGAACACAGGGATTCGCATCGTGCTCGTTGTAGGTTCGTTCGTGGCTCGGCTCGTGCTCGATTCGCGAAGCATGGACGCAGAATTACATTTCGTAGCATATTATTTATCTAGTTTCCATAGTACACTCTGCTTAGGTTAGATAATTCGTGCGTGAACAATTTCCCAGGGTATTTGAGTAAGATAGTTTTACCAAGTTAAATAAAATTCCAAAAGCGTATTTATCTTCAACCCTAATCTACAAGCTAGCAGACCAAACGATATAATATCATAACGGCTTACCCACTTTATATTCGGGACCACTCCTCGAGTCCCAGATAACATTTAGCATATCAATAGGTACGAATTTGGAGTCGATATAAAATGGATACGAGAGGCATAGCTTCTGACTTCAATGAATTTAATGGTCATTTATAGAACGAAACAGAGTTATAGGAGTGCTTTAATATTACAAGTTCTATTATAGTGCATTAAATTGGTGATATAAGAGTAACTGTATGGACATTGCTTTTTAAGAAAACTATACTTAGGAGACACAATGATTGTACTCATGATAACAAACAACTTTCCGAGAGTTTTTTTTTTTTATCTACTTAGCACATAGCCCATTATATTTACTACCTAACAAGAATAAGAATACACCATCAGCTTTTATTTAATTGAGTTATTTATCTTTTTTTGTTTTTATTTACAACTAATATGGTCAAAATACAATCTATATATATAAAAAAAATCCTCAAGCATGCCGCTGCTTCCGATTAACGGCAAGGTTCCCAGAAGGCTGGCAGCGTTTCCTCTTTGGATAGCCAAGCTGACGCGTTGGCGGAAAAAGCTCCCCGCCCGCTGGTCTCCGGAGGTCTCGATCAATTTTGATGACAAGGTGCGAGCAAAACGGCGAGCTTCGGACCTAACCACTTCGTTATTTATAGTTGTTTGTTATAATGAGTACAAGCATGTGTCTAAGTATCGTTTACTATTTACTAGTAACCTTATAAGGCAAAATCTCTGTAACGCTTTTATAGAAATATTTCCAAAGATTAAGAGAGTTCGTGAAGTACATTTGTTTATCTGAAAACTTATTTCCTTCTTGGATTAAAACAAAAGGGGAAGATACGGTATCTAGTCCACAGTATCTATTACTTAGTCGTAAGTGAAGTAGTTAGTCTTCGCGCGGCTACGTACTGTTAAATTGAAACCTTAAATGTAATGAAAGACATCAAAATGCCTAATTGTTATTTAAAACATCTCATAATGGTATTATACTTTATCGTCCTTTTTATTTTATCGGTTTTTAGAATGTTTGACTAACGAAATTAATCACAATAATTTTACAACATAGAAACAGCCTTAATACCTCATAATGGTCTGATTAATATATAACCATCAATCAACAATCAAGAACACGTCGTAGCACCGCTATAGCACCGTTGTAGCACCGTTGTAACACCGCTGTAACACCGGTATTACTGCGGGGCCGTGATTCGTGATTAATGAATATGAAACGAGGACAAACGTAATTCAAATTCAAAATGATCCCTTACAACGCTCTTTAATGAGTAACCGAATTAATATACGGTGTAACTACTATGTATGAGAACTTCAGTATACTGAGCTACAATAATGTGGCTTATGTTCAGTGTTTATTCTAAATTTGTATCGTCAATACCTCTCAATTTTTGTGTATCAATCTCCCTGTCTATTTCCTCTCTTTCACCAGCCTCTATAAGTGAAGACATAGGCTCCACATATTACCATGATGCGAATTTATTATGATCTTAAAATAGTGCTAATTGTTCTTAAAAAACTTTTAATGTGTTGTTTAATATAAGTATTTATATATTTCTATCTGGTTTCTCAGTTCAGTTTTATTTCTACACTAATAATAAAGAGAGAAGATTTGGATTTTTTGTTTGTAATGAAAAACACAATAACTACTGGCCCAATTTAAAAAAAAATCTCTTTCACCAAGAGAAAGCTTTCTTATCACTGAGTAACATAGGCAAAAATCACATATCACATAACAAAATATGATTTAAAATAAAATAGGGACCCCTAAACCTGCAATAATGTAACAGAAATGTCACCCGTGCGACACGCCTGCCACTAGTATATTATAATCTATTCAAAAAAGATTCACAAAAAATTGCATTGCCGTGATTCTACCCGAAGGAATTTAGTGGTAACCGGTGGTAGAGCTAAATAAAACGTTTATAAGTTATCAGGGTCTAAACTGAATGGATGACTTTCAAAGCAATTCGATATCGACTTATTATAATTTTTAACCGACTTCAAAAAAAGGAGGAGGTTCTCAATTCGGTTGCGTTTTTTTTTTTTTTTGTGTTTTTTACCTCATTACTCCGTCATTTATGAACCGATTTGGAAAATTATTTTTTTGTCTGGAAGGGTACACTTCCCGTTTGGTCCCATTGACATCAGATTAGGATTTGATTACTTCTTCGTGTACTTTGAAGTCGGTTTAAGTTTTTTGTAAAACAGTCCAATTATGTTATTTACTGGTTCCACTGAGATACTTAGTGGTGAGAATACCAACGATATTATAAGAAAAAGAAGAACACATTTTACTAATAATATAATTGGAGTAAGTATACTTACTTTACGCGGTCGAACGTGTGAAGTAGGAAGTAAGTTTGGACGCGTTCAAATAAGCAAAAGTTTCAGTGTTATAATTCTCCAAATAGATGTCTTCCTTCTCAATCAGTAATTATTGTAAATCAGGCAGGGATAAAAATATTATAGTTAAAATGTTAACTTCAAAGTTTTCGCTGTCGACCTTTGCGTATTTAATAGCATTGAAGTATTCTTGTAAAATGAGAAATTTTAGCATCCATTTAAATACATTATGGTATTTTATTCAGTTTGTGATCAAATAAACAACATTTACTTGACATTCAAATTAATTCTCGGCGATTAACTCAAATATTAACAAGTCAATTAGTTTCTATTATATTTTTTTAAATACGTATAAGCCTATGTTTGACTTAACAATCTCACATGGAAAGACGAAACTGACTCTCAAGTGCTGCTGCTAGAATACACAGGTAGGTTTGTGGTGATAGACTTTGACTTGAGGATGAAAGCCAGCTAAGCGGTTATCAAAAGCACTTATTACAAAACATGGTTTAAAGGAAAACCAGGTTTTAAAACAGCCTCGTCCCTTATAGATTCGTCATGTCTGTCTGTCTGTCTGTCTGTCTGTCTGTCTGTCTGTCTGTCGGTCTGTCTGTCCGTGTATGTCACAGCCATTTATTTCCGAAACTATAAGAACTATAATGTTGAAACTTGGTAAGTAGATGTATTCTGTGAACCGCATTAAGATTTTTACACAAAAATAGAAAAAAAACAATAAATTTTGGGGGTTCCCCATACTTAGAACTGAAACTCAAATTTTTTTTTTTCATCAAACCCATAAGTGTGGGGTGTCTATGGATCGATCTTCAAAAATGATATTGAGGTTTCTAATATCATTTTTTTCTAAACTGAATAGTTTGCGCGAGAGACACTTCCAAAGTGGTAAAATGTGTGTCCCCCCCCCTGTAACTTCTAAAATAAGAGAATGATAAATCTATAAAAAATATATGATGTACATTACGGTGCAAACTTCCATTGAAAATTGGTTTGAACGAGATCTAGTAAGTAGTTTTTTTTTAATAGGTCATAAATTGAAATTAATATCAAATACTCAGGTCTATACTACCATTTACTTATATACCTACAGGTTTGTACGGAACCCTCGGTGCGCGAGTCTGACTCGCACTTGGCCGGTTTTATTATATGACGTTAGAAAGTGACCAAATGACAGTAAAACCTGGCTTTACTTTAAACCATGTTTTGTAATAAGGGGGTTTGAGTTTAGCACATCCAAACAAACTCCTCAGTTTTATAATATTTATTCATTAAAAAAAGATAACGGACTATAATAAAAATTGTATATTACTATTACTATATTTACCAACTACTACTCAATTAAACAGCTTAATCAACATTGTTAATAATTTCCACTTCGTTAAATATTATTCTTATACAATCATTATAGTGTTTAAGCAGCTGATTAATATTAACAAACAATATTTAACAATAATATAAAAACTGTTAACACTTTAAATAATAATGGATAATATCTCATGAAACATCTGGACAAACAATTTGAGATTCATTCAGTTTCAATTCGCTTATTTCCAGAACAGGCAAACAATTCCTTTGATAAATCGTTTTTAATCTGAACAAAAAACGAGATTATTCAATTTGGCGGCAAGAAAAAGATTTTCATAATGGAATTAGTTCATTTCTGTACCTATTAAGAGGCTCGCGGCGCCATTTTGTCGGACGGTGGATATCTCAAGTGATCTCTTTTAGCTTTCTAGAATATTCTAAATGGATTAGTGATGTAACGAATCAAATGGAGAATTGATTTGAATAAATTCGATAATCGATGGCTGGATGGATGGATGGATGGATGATTAGTATGGGTAGTTACTTCGCATCTAGCTTCTACCTTAGCTTTCAGTGATGTAAAACAGCGGGAACTACAATACAGTAGGGTAATTTCTAGTACCCACCTGACTAAGTGCCACGCTCATGATGGAATTCGCCAAGCACCTACATGAGTATTCCTAAAGTTGCAATAGATAACGGATTACCTTCTTTCTTCGTTAAAATCAGAAACACATGGGCATTCCCCTGGGAGTCCTGGGACCCAAGTCTGCTATTGTGTTCCAAATAACTTGAATTTTTTTTTATTTTTTTTTTTGGTTTGGAGAGATTTCTTCAGCGCAACGCGCAAGTGATACCCCTGGTTTTGCAAGCGTGCATAGGCTACGGTAACTGCTTAACATCAGGTGAGCCGTATGCTTGTTTGCAACTTAGTATTTAAAAAAAAAAAAAAGTAGTCTTATGACTCCCAGGTATACTCGTAGGTATGTGTCTATCGATGACGGTGAGCTCGTACCAACAGATGGACCATTGAACTATTTGTCTTTGCCTAGTATCTTATTTTAAGTGATCTGTTTTATATATATATGTGTATCGGAGATAAAACGCAGAATAGCGATGGCTAAAGACGCTATGGCACGCCTAGAAAACATCTGGAAAAATCGGGGAATAAGTTACAAAACAAAAGCTCATTTAGTCAGAGCCTTAATACTCCCGATCTTCCTCTATGGTGTGGAGACGTGGACAATCCGAGCAAGAGAGAGACAAAGAATAGATGCATTCGAAATGTGGTGCTGGAGGCGAATGCTAGGAATATCATGGATGGCCAAACGCATAAATGTATCTATTCGCTCCCAACTCGGCATTAAGACCCGACTGTCCACCACATGTCTGCAACGCGTGCTTTCATATTTCGGCCATATAATGAGAAGAGGGGATGACAGCCTTGAAAAGCTGGTCATTGTTGGCAATACCGAAGGCAAGAGAACACGAGGCCGGTCGCCAACACGATGGTCGAACCAAGTGAAAGAAGCCACCACCTCTTCTAAATTCTACCAAGTGGTGAGGGCAACTTCGGACCGGAATCGATGGAGGCAGTTTCTCCGTTTAAGGGATTCCAGTGACCACGATCCTCAGAAATGAGGGACCGACTGAAGAAGAAGTATTATATATTTGTTATACAGATTTTTTGTAGGTACTTAACTTCTTTTATATTAGGCAAGTTCTACTTAGTTTGTAAAATGGTCGTGTGTACAAAAACATATTTACTTTATTCAGAAGTTCATCATTAAACCTCTTTAAAAGTGCACAATGCTCCCAGCACTAATGATGCCTCTACATACAAATAATTTATACTTTAATATGCTTTTATGAATTTATTTTCATCGAAACATGTTTTTTTGATGCCCAGTGAGTTTATAACGGGTTAAAAGAAAATTTAATTTATTGTTTATGTAAACAAAATGTTTTTTTAAATTACGTTTTTCATGCTTGTTTATTATTATGTACAAATATTTATTTTTAGTATAGTTATTCAGTTGTCTGGTTTATTTGTTACATATACTCAGTAGCATAAAAGATCTGTCATTGACAATAGTGTAAATAACGCACATTATTAAAACCAGAGCGAGAGAGAAGAAGAAAGAGAAGAAGAGAGCCCTTTGTCCGAGTAAGAGCGTAAAAGTTATTTGATGCAAATAATATCTCAACTTATTTTGTTACTATCCAGTGGTAGTGACGTCAAAATGCTGCGACAAAGGTCCCGGGTTCGAATCCAAAAGGAAACTATAGCACGGTAGTAGGGTACTTTGTAGCACTCACCTGCCTGGCTACCACCCTCAAGTTGAGAATCTGTCACCAAGCACCTATCGGTGTGTTCCGCTAGCTGCACTCGAGAGCCAGTTCCTTCTAGGCTTTATGTGCTTACTACCTTCGGCTACATCATCACTGACCATGGTCTGATTCTGATGACATACAAAAAAAACTTAGACCCCTACCATCGATAATAATTGGTCACGTCACTGTCCTAAATTAAACGGTATTCAGCTAGGTCTGAATAAACCTTTTGTTATTGGAAGTGCATATTCAATGAACTTACTCTGCGTAAGGACGGGCTAATGATTCATCTTCCGTAGCCATTGAATAGACACGATCCCCTTTTTACCTTTTAACGAGACTCACTACGAAAATATCATATTGTCCCGGTGAATAAATGTCCTTTGATGAAGTATTACGGTGGATAATGCGAAATAATCAATCAAGGATCTATTTTGAAGTTTTTAAAGTACTTTTTTGTATATGCTTTTTGCAGCCTTATCGGATTTAAAAGTTAACTATTGTGAATATTCTTTGTTTTATTCCATGGAATCACAAAAAAAAAACTCTACCTTAATTAGCTTGTTGCACTGCATTTGATATCGTTTCAAAGCTAAAAGAGTCAGATGGTGTTATCATTTTATGGTGCGTCCATGCTTGGCGAACCGAGCACGAGCCGAGCCTCGAACGAGCACGATTCGCGTAGCGTGGACGGGGTCGCGAGCCTCGAACGAGCGCGATTGACAGTTTTTTCACGTGGAAAAGGATTCGCATCGTGCTCGTTGTAGGCTCGTTCGTGGCTCGGCTCGTGCTCCATTCGCGTAGCATGGACGCACTATTAACGCTACGCGAATCGTGCTCGCAGTTTGATTATTATTATGTGCAAACATTCATACAAATAAACACACATTTGTATTGCTAATGTTTAGAATCATAGCAATAGTAGTAGTCTAAAGTGTTTGTTTGTTTTGTTACCTCTTATCGCCTCAACGGTTAAACCAATCATGATAAAATTTGGTCGATCATAACCTGGAAAAACATATAGTATAATTTTTATACCGGAAAAATATTTGATCCTTCACTCGAGTAAAACTGCGGGATGAAACTAGTGGTTGAAATATAATACGTGTTTTAGATTGATTTCATGAATTATTCATGAAAAGTACTTTAGCGTCTCAATTTATGACCAGAGAAGCGAATAACAAAATAGCCGAATGTAAAATTCATTTCCGGATATCGGTCGCCGGTTCGATCCCGGGCTGGATAAAAGCAGATGGGCCGTGAAAGCCTTAAGCCGGGGTCCATCAGTCCATCAACATAATTTTGACCCGGAATATGTAATACCTGCATTTTTAAATATTTAAAGACAATGAAATGGTGCTTAGTAGGTTTTACTCTTAATGTTTTTAACCTTTTAGGTAGTTGGGTATTTCAGGCATTATTTATTTTTAGGACGGAATCCTAAAAATAAAGAATGCCTGAAATACAACTCAAAGGGTACCAATGGGACCCTAATACTAAGCCTTCGCTGTACATACGTACGTCCGTCTGTCCTTCTGTCTGTCAGTGTTACTTATGAGCCGTTATAGGGTAGACAGTAAAAAATTTCACAGTATGTGTATTTCTATTATCGCTATAACAACAAAATAATAAAAATGAAATAAAATTAAAGGTTTGCGAGTCTGATTCAACCCCAGAGTCTGAAGACAAAGTTCTTCAGTCAGTGTGTGTTACCAGTGATGACATAAGGGATAGAGACGTGGTCTTTCCCTGCTGGCCGTATAAATAAGCTCAGAGTCACTCAGCGAGCTATGGATCGAGCTATGCTCGGAATTTGTTTACGTGACAGGGTCCGAAATGAGGACATTCGTAGGAGAACGAAAACGACGGTCATAGCTCGTAGAGTTAGTAAGCTGAAGTGGCAATGGGCAGGCCACATCGCTCGAAGAGCCGATAACCGATGGGGAACGACCTCCCACCACGTGGACCGACGACCAGCGGGGCGATTACGTAACTTAATTTCAATCATTTTCGAATTAAAATCGGTTCAATATATCGGTTTTCTGATAACTTTTTACGTTCTGATAATTGCAAATACAAACAGTGGTTCAATAGAAATGGAACCATTTCCGATTTTGTAATATTTCTACAGATTCAAAAGTAATTTCAATCTGAATTTCATTGCAGTAAAGTTACGTAATCCACGTACAGGTCAGAGTCGCTGGGCGCCGCTGGATGCAAGCGGCCCAGAACCGTTCGAAGTGGAAATCAATAGGGGAGGCCTATGTTCAGCAGTGGACATCCATGGGGTGATATTTAAAATTACTTAATTTTATGTTTTACTCTATAAGTGAATTTTGTAAATTCTTTTGAGAAAAATAAATTCTTTAACCGTATATGATGAGTCGGATTCGCACTTAGCCGGTTTTATTTCGGTTCAACAGTCACGAACACTTTATAAACAATGCAAAGTGATATTCTACAGCAGTGCAGCAGTAAATATGTTAAAACCTTAAGTTCCACACCCTGTGTCGCTCTTTCAGGGCATTTCAGGAAGATAAGGCTCAGCTTAGCTCAGAATAAAATCACAATATTTTAGAGTCTCCGTCGCTTTACGTAGTAATCTTACATCAGAGACGATCGGACGCTTTGCAAGATGCGGGACGTTGGAATATAAGATAAAATGCCGTTTTATGCTTTTTCTTACCGCCTGCATTATTTTTGTAAATTTAACTATACTTATTTATTCGGTACAAGTGTAATACGGTACAATGAACTTCGGAAGAGCGGGTCTCCCCTAACACAGGTTTTATAAACTTAAAAGGGGAGTCCCAACCCCTGTAATTTACAAACTTGTAATTTAATAAAGAAATTTTGAATTTGACACTGAAAACGATTTTGTTCAAAATCGCCTACTGAATCGTATTTGTAACTTTAAATATCAATATTAAAAGTTTATTAAATCGATTCAGAAAACAGACAGTTTAACGGTTTTCTGTTTCTTCTGCGTACGCTCAGATTGTGGAATGAGCTCCCTGCCGTGGTTTTCCCAATGGAGTACAGCATGGGGTTCTTCAAAAAGGGTGTGAAGAGATTTCTGCAAGGTCGGCAACGCGCGAGTGACGCCCCTGGTGTTGCATGCGTCGATAGGCTACGGTAACCGCTTACCATCAGGCGGGCCGTATATACTTGTTTGCCACCTAAGTAGTATAAAAAAACAAAAAAAGAAAACACTTATATAATAAAGTGGAAGCGTTTTTTGTTTGTTTAAATGCGCTTATCTCTGGAACTACCAGTCGGATTCAAAAAAATCGTTATAGTCTTTTTATCCCGGGAACGCGAACCGGGAATGTAACCGCGAGGGAAAGGTAGTATAAAATGTTTCGTTCAACCAACAATCAACCTATAAAATTGTCCAACAATAATACAACCATGAAAACGTATCATCTTACGAACAACTCAACAAACAACATATGACAGGGGCAAGTATGTACAAGTAAACATAAAACTGCCGTGTAATTGTTCCCAGATGTGTTTATTTTATGAGTAAACATGTTGATTGTCTTTATTTACAAACTGTTTACTCAATTTATTTACCCAATAACAAGGGTAGTTCTTATTTGTCATTTATTTCGTTGGCATTACAATGAAAATGTTTTTCTTTTTCACAAGCTTCTATTTAACTTGCAATGTAACTATGTTCGGGTAGAATCTTGCAATTCGAATTCCACCCACTTCCAGTGGTCGGATTGACATGATATCATGGTGCGTCCATGCTTGGCAAACCGAGTACGAGCCGAGCCACGAACGAGCACACTGAGAGCACGATTCGCTGAGAGGACGGGCCTGCGAGCCTCGAACGAGCGCGATTGTCAGTTTTTTCACCAACAAAGGGATTCGCATCGTGCTCGTTGTAGGTTTGTAATACCGCACTGAATTTTGTGTTCCTGCGCGTGAGGTCGCCACTGTCGCCAGAGCTCATTGAGGAAAGGACGCCTGAGTGATGCTCCAGTTGTTGCAGGCGTCTATATGCCTACGGGGCTACGGTAACCCATTACCACCAGGCGAACCGTATGGATGTTTACCGATTTCATAGAATAAAAAAAAAACTCTTCATAATGTTTGTCGTTATGGCGTGATCTAGTAATAGACCTCCATAATCAACCATTCGCATTCTTCAGACATCTCCAATAACCAAACTTTACGACCGGTATAATTAAGCACAAAGATATAATGTAGCGGTTGGCATCAGCAGGGACGTAGCTAGGTAACCAAAGGCCCTGGTGCAAAAAATTAACTAGGGCCCATGTAGGGCCCCAAAACTATTTAAAAATTTTATATCAAACCATCTCGTTTTTACACCTGGAGCAAGACTACATTACACATAAAAAAAAGACATATCGTAGCATGTTCCGCCATCTTGTCCGTCATAATCATCCGTTTGAAGGGTTAACAACTGTTTGTTTTTATGCGAAATATTAGGCGCCGATACCACAGAGAGAGTTGTAGAGTTCCGCGTTCAGAGTTCTGAGTTTCTTTTTTTTTTAATAACTCTATTTATAGTTTGTAAGTCAAGGGTCAAGTCAAGGTTCGAGGGGCCCCCTGAGCTTGGGGGCCCCGGGGCACTACCTCGTCTTACCCCTAGGTAGCTACGCCACTGGGCATCAGCGTCATATTGTACAAATTCAGACTAGATGGTACGTGTAATGCGCGTTCCATGTTAATGTTATTACTCAAGACATAGATGGAGTTTCTAATGTATTCCTTCGTCTTCCTCGCTTATAGAACAAGGGGTTTATTATACGGCAATTAAACTATTACATGGCATATCTTTGAGAAGGCTAGAGACAGTGTTTTTCTTCAAGTGTTTGTGTTAAAAGCTTGTTTTGTGTGTTTTATTTCGGGAGCTAATTTTAAAAATAAAAGTAGCTTCAACTTATAGTTAGGTCGTAACATTATCATGAGACTTATTGTGAAACAAAAGCTTTATTATATAAATGTCACCGTATTTTTGTGAAAACCGATAGTTTATAATCTACCTAGCGAGATTATAAACTCCCCGATATATTGTGAACTGTATCATACTGCTTACAATATAACGTAAGTATTAATGGTTTTCACAAAAATACAGTGACAATATATTTTATGAAGCAAAATTGATTGTCAAGGACAGAAACCCCACAAAAGGCAACGCAATAAATCTGTATCTGTTGTGATATTGACACAAATTGTACTCTAAGGAGTACACAATAAATGTGACAATGGCGCTAAAATAATATTTTTCATTACCGACGCAAACCGTACATGTCATAAATCGCTACACTATTTATTATCCGCTGTGAATTTATGTCGGGCCGTTTTACCCTCATGTTGGTCATGCGTTTGATCAAATGTTTGTAAATTTCTTTGACAAATATTAAGGTTGCGTGTTATACCTACTAAGATGATATCCAAATTTTATGTATACATTGAGGACGGCACAATATGTACGCTTCTACCATTCTACCTTTATATCCAGGATCACCAGCATTCACCGCATTCTTACTCATAGAATCTTTCCTCTCCCGATTATTGGGTTTTAATTCTACCTAAGGTCAAGGTGATTGAGTAAAATAGGATACCTACGTTCATCAGAATGTATGAACAAATATTGGTGCAAATATTCGCCAATTTGATATAATGTAAACGTTGTGACAAGCCAGGTTCCCGTTTAGGCCTAATAGATATTGGAAGTTTGTCCCATTGGGAGCACCGCCGCCGCGCCGTCCCAACCCTGCTGCGTATAATTAATGATCTAACTGGATTCTATCTACCGCTGCACGCGGGAATTAACTATGTTCATCTCTATTAGATAGGTACTCATGGAATATTTGATAATTTTTATAACAGTGCGGCAGCCGAAACAATGCGTTTCTGACATCTGTTAATGTTGACCAAATCTTGGATATGCCAATCTGATTATAGGACTAAACTATACCTAAAAATACTAAACCGACCTGTTTGGCGAATATAAGCAGATGTCAGAAGAGCATTGTATCGGCGGCCGCACTGTAGTGGGTGTATTACTTTATTCCCGTTACTTTACTTTATAAGGAGCAAGTTTGGAAGAGACCTCCATTGAAAAGGGAAGAATTTTCAACAGACTAATAGTTTATTGAGCCAAACTATAGATTTTGGAAACACGAACATGACGAGTGCTCAGAGAACTTCGATAGCGCGATGTAGGTTTTGTGTTGTCATGTCGCATCTATCGTACACATCACATCTATTGGTAGTGTGGTATTTGGACCAGACCTACTTTCTTTAGTTTTAAACTCTTATCTAATCTAATCTTGAGGGTGGCAGTAGGTACTATAAAATACCCAATTGCTTTGGATATTTGGATTCCATAGAGTAAGAATATTGATAGAATGATAGCGTTAACAATAAATTAACAACAAAAATGAAATTATCATTAATTATTTATGTATTTAGTCGTTCAAACTTATATGTGCAGTTCGTTTCAAGGCAGCGTTGCACATACCCGTGGTAACGGCAATTTCTCAGTCACAGTAGTACAGTCACTCTATTTATATCGTAGCTCAATGGTTTCCTCGCGATAGTTTCCATTAACAAAAACTCTAATTTGTTCATTCGAAGCCACGACGGTTTTGTCACCACATTTGATGACATACCACCCGGTTAAACGCTAGAATCCTCTGAAGAGCATGTTCTACTCGCTTTGGAAAGAAAAATTGCCGAGTTTCTTCTCATCCGGTGTTAGATTTTTTTTTTTTTTAATGGGCTTGCGTTTGACCTTCGACTGACCCCATGAGGAGTTATGACGAGGCCGAGGATGTAGCACGCTTACCCAGAAAAAGCCTATAGACTCTGGCCTTGAATACGTCTAGGTTGTAGGCGTCGGGGAACACAGCTCCAGGAAGAGAGTTCCACTCATTTGCTGTTCGTATAAGAAACGATGAAGTGAAGCGTTGTGTCCGGGTACGCGGGATGTCGACAACGTCCCAAGCAGCACGCAAGCATATTCTACATCAATAAACCAGCCCATTTAGAACTTAGAGTTCTTTTAGAGACTTACAAGAGTGTAAAGAACAGTTTTAATACTTATAAGAGTGATTTATGAGATATTATACAGCTCTAGCTGTATAAAATTCTTAGTAAGGGATCCGCGTCAGCTTAGGGTTCTTAAACAGAATAACAAAACTCTACTATACAGCGTTAAGAATTTTATAACACTCCAAGCTGGTTTTATCGTTATAGCTGTATATAGGCTGTATAAAGGGATCCGCGTCAGCTTAGGGTTCTGAAACAGATATTATAACTCTATAATACAGCGTTAAGTGTTTTCTGACACTTCAAACTGGTTTTATCGTTAAAGCTGTATACAGGCTGTATTAAGCACGTGTTCACTTACATAATACAGCAATAAACGTTCATAACTTACTTAGTACAGCTACTAAGACTTATAACACACTCCAAGTATCGTCTAGGCTGTATAGCAAATTGTCGACATTTTTACATTTACAATAACAACATTTAAATTACAAAAGGAATATTTGATAATAACTATAGCCGTATCATGGTTATCAGCTTGAATAATGATCTTGTATACTCATATCTATTATTTATAAATATATTTTTATTCTAACCTTAAAAACAAACACTTATTTACCGTATTTAGTATAATTTCTTTATTTTGGCTTGATTATTTTGTTGGCGCGTGAATATTTTGACGGAAAACATACACAGGTTCACAATAAATTAAAATTTGCACATTGAATTCATCAATAAACAGCATTAGATATCCATGTCCAAGATTTTATCCTTTTCATTTATTAAATATTATGTCGCCATTCAATATGGCATCGTAAATAGTTTTATTTATTTTATTCTGACATAATTCTCTTCGACAACCTATTTAGAACTCTTATTCTTACAAGATACTTATAAGAGGATATCCGTAGAGTATAGGCTGATCTATACACCTAATAACAGCTCTAATACAGCTTTTATACTTGTCTTTTGTTTATACAGCATCTATACAGCTCCAATGACGAAATAAGCTGTGTAATGTGGGCCCTTTTTACACTTATAAGGCCTGTATAAGCGCTTATACAGCCTTTTTACAGACTGAATATTCAGCTTTTAGTATAAGAACGAACTTTAATACAGCCTTTAAACAGCTTGTTATGCTACTTGGGGTATGGGTGGAAATTCTCCCGGCGTCTTGTGTTTCGGTGGAGAAATGGGGATGGAGGAATTAGATTGAACAATACTGTAGCACACTCTCCAAAATATATGCTATAGATGACAAACAACAACCTTACGCCGATGTTCAAGGCTCGTTAATTTCGCCTCAGTTAGCGAAACATCGCCGACTAGTGTCCTAGCACGACGGTCTATTGAGTCAAGGGCATCCAGCTGGTATTTTTTAGACCCTGCAGAAATCTCTTCACACCCCTTTTGAAGATCCCAGATTTGGCAGATCCATCCCAGAGGTGACAGCAGTACTCGACGCACGAACGGACTTGTGCTTTGTACAGTTGCAATAACTGAATCTAGATCTAGAAGAATCAATATTTCATCAAAATAATAGTTGTTTCAGAAAACCAATTAAAATTTCAATTAAACATCAGCTTAACCCCTACCTTATAAACAAAGAAAATCCTAGCTAATCCAATCGTGTACCGCGTCATATCCGCTCGCGATCCCGCGCCGCGGATAGGATACCGGGCGGATATTACGTGGAAATTGTACCATCGACGCGTGCGGCATTACCGACTTATTGGGTTCATGTGACGAGTTGTTAATTAACATTGAAATTAAATTATTGAACCGCTATTATAAATAAAAAAAACTAAAATACTCGTAAAACATTCAAAGTAGAATTTCATCATCACATGTATATATCAAATAATGAAATTCTTCATCCCGAGTACTGGCACACAAAGACACGAAGACAAAATACTCGTAATGACAACAAAAAATGCACATTTTAATTTTTGTACATGTCACTTGTGATGAGCCTTCAGGCTTTTTCATTAATGTAAGCTTTTATAAGTACCTTTTATGAATAATTTTAATTCTGTTTTATTATTATTAACTTGTCATGGAAAAATTAACTTATGATTTTCTGGAATATTATATTATGTAACTGCAAAACTGCTTTACCGGTAGATCCTAGGTTTTACGAGTACCTACATCTTATCGTGCGTCCATGCTACACGAATCGAGCACGAGCCGAGCCTCGAACGTTCAAAATTCGTTCACTGCTCGCGATGTCAAATGTGGACGTTACAACGAGCCTACATCGAGCGCGATGCGAATCCCTGTGCTCATGAAAAAACTGTCAATCGGACGGAGCGCGAGACGAATGTTTAATTCCGTCCACGCTACGCAAACTACGAACGAATCCTGTTCGTTCGAGGCTCGGCTCGTGCTCGCTTCGTATAGCATGGACGCACCATTAGGATTTACCAACATGAGCAGGTAAATGTTAGGGTAGGGTAGGGGGTAGGATAGGGTGGGGTAGGGTAGGGTAGGGTACTTCATCTAAGCAACTACGAGCTACGTCGTAGCACTGTAGCCATTGCTACGAATATGATCACTGAGATTGGTTCTCCTCTCTGCCATCAGTTAGCACGATCGGGCAGGAATAATTGTTATAGTTTAACCGCTATTCAATTTGTTTGATTTATTATTTGGGCATGATTGTAAAAAAAAAACAGATACAAAATGTAAATTCAAGTAATATGATTTTTTTTAGGTAGCAAACAAGCCCTGGCCCGCCTGATGGTAAGCGGTTACCGTATCCTATGGGCGCTTGCAACACCAGGGGTGTTACTTGCGCGTTGCCGACCCTGCGGAAATCTCTTCACACCCTTTTTGAAGAACCCCATACTGTAATCCATTGGGAAAACCATGGCGGGGACTTCTAAGAAAATGATTTCCGATAAGAAAAAGAAACCCCTAAGTCTTCAAAGCTAGTTAGTAAGTCTAAAAATCGGACATGTCTGTTACCTCCAGAGCCTGAAGGGTTGAAGGGCTTCTTTGAAGTGCTTAAGTAAGTCCTTAATTTTCACTCAACTTCGTTAACGGTACGATGAGTTCTTGAAACCGCCACGTTACCGCTTTGCCACAACATTTTAATATCTACTTAGTGAAGTTATTAAGTTAAATTTTTATTGATAGCTGTTTTTACTGAAGTCTTAGGCGTGGTTTGAATAAGAATCCTTCATTAAGATCAGTTAGAAGCCATATTTCATAATAAAAAATTACTAGATTTAATATTTTGTTCATTCAAATAGGCCTTCACAGACACTTATAAAGAGTAGACTCTAATGCACTGTTCGAAAGGTTGCTTTTGCTGAGAAGAGCCGGCTTTAAACTCAGCAATTACTCTTTTCAAAAGCAAACATTTGATTATTATAAGATGTATCCTGCAAAAGCGATTGCTAAAGCATTGTTTAATTTTTTTTTCTTTTCATTATGGAGCTAATTAGTTACCGACATGCGAATAAACTTACAAGCATTATTTTCCCCTGACAGTTGTTTTTTTTTATCCATTATTATCCAATATTTTAACATAAAGCAATTTAAGAAAACCTTTTAAAGAATGGTCAGATTGTGAAAAATACTGCCGTCTAAGTAATTAAGCAACTTTAAAGGTTACAGCGCTTATCGCTTAAGCAATACATTATGTTTATCTACGATCGAGAACTTAATTCTTTTACGGATATATAATGTCGAATTGTACCAATTTGTGTTAGCAATTAAACCAGCTAAAAATACAGTTTGGTAAGTTTTTCTTCACGAGGTTTTTTGCCATTCTAGTTCTCTTTTCACTTGCCACCTCTCAATCATCTGTATTATCTAAATATACAAAGTTAAAGTCAAAGCCAAAGCCATTTATTTAGATTAGGCCCAAGTAGGCCACTTAAGGTCAAAGCTCAACAGATTTTACCGTTTTAAGCTACCACCAGTTCCGAAGACGGCCGTCAACTGAGAAAAACAGGCGAGGTTACGTTTTTTAAATATGATTTTCGAACATTCTTCCACTGAAAGGGTGAAACGGGGTTTCAAAATTTGTATGGACAAATCATAAAAGATAGATATATCAATTCGAAAATTCCTGTCAACAAATAAATAAACACGTGATTCGTGTTCTTTCAAAATCTCTGTATATAAAAGGAAACCGTGACTGATTGATCTATCAAACTTGGCGCGAGCGAAGCTGCGGGCCAAAGCTAGTAATGTATATGACTCTAACGAAAATATACAGCTTATTTTTGAAACCTACTTTTCTTTAACAAAACTGTTATAGCTATAAAGTGAAACTTTTATCAAAACCGATATCTAAAGAAAAGTAAAGTTATCCTTCAGACAGATTCAAGTTACTACGAACGAATACGCAAATACTACGTAAAGAAAAACTGACAAACTTTTCAATCCACTTTTCAGTCTGGTTGAAGTAACCAGCAAATAGGGTTGTGAGTAAGCTGAGAAGAGTGTCGATAAATAATTGATAAATAATATTAGTTTTTTTTTTCGTTTATTGTATGAATTTGACAGAGTAAAAACGTCTAATGATAAAAAATTGTTAAAAGAATATTTTTAGGATTATTATGAAATGTTTTTTTTTTTATACCACTGAGGTGGCAAACAAGCAAACGGCCCGCCTGATGGTAAGCAGTTACCGTAGCCTATGGACGCTTGCAACACTAGGGTTATCACTCGCGCGTTGCCGACCCTGAAGAAACCTTTTCACACCCTTTTTGAAGAAACCCATGCTGTACTCCATTGGGAAAACCACGGCGGAAATGAAAAATATTTTATTTTTGCGCGCCATTCGACGCAAATAGAATTAACTAAAACATAGATAGGTAAGTATTAACATTAGGTACTACAACGAGAATTACAGGTGGCAACACCGCATAAGCCTTCCGCCATCTTTGTTTGTGCCAACTTCCAATCTCTACGCTTCCAATATAATACACATAAGAAGTGTTTTAGTAAGTTGATCTCTACTGTGTATAAAATTTTTAAAATCTAGTGCCGAAAGCTCAAAAAGTTAGAAATAGTCTCCTAAAAACATACACACAATGGCTTACTAACCCGCCCTAAATCCCCCCTGTGTTCAATTCTATCGTCAGGCATCGATATCGCTACAATATTTCCTCGATACTTCATGTCAGCTCTAGCCCAATTTACATTTAAATTACACGCCAGGCCACTTTCAACGGCCGACTTCCGAAACTTTGTTGCTACTATGATAATTTACGGCGAGTCCACGTCACCCGCCAGTTGTAACTTTTTTGGGCTTTCTGAATTTAGCCGGGTATTTTATGAGGTTTGCCGTGAATTAACTTACTTTGGGTCAAGTTTTTGAACTTTTCGGCTGCAAATTATGGGTATTCTTTCTTTTAGCTTTACGGTGTAAATGTATAAGCTGTTTGAATATTTGTGCTAATCAATTTGCTTTTCAGTTTATTTTTATAAAACAAAAAGTATTTTAGGATTCTCTTATGTCCGTCCGTCCGTCTATCTGTCACGTTTTTACTTTAAATATTTAGGATAATGAAGATACCTGTTATTAGGTATATTTATATTTTCCTTTTAAATATCCTATGCAAAGTTAATGCGTGAATGCGAAGTAACTATAGTTAAAGTTATTGTCTTGCTGTTTAGTATATTTGTTGGTTAAGGCTTTCATCCGTTTATTCGTTAAATATTATGTAAAGAATCTAAGCTTGTTTTGAAAAGAGTAATTGCTGAATTTTTTGCCGGCTCTTCTCAGTAACGCAACTTCCGAACCGGTATTAGAATCAGACTATTCATAACTGCGACCTACACCTGCGAAGTCCTATTTGAAATAAAAGACTTTGATTTGATCCGGGAAAATCGAGGTATAGTAATATGTTAGGTATTATTCTTTTATTTTTGTGTGAGTCCAATAAAAATACGTAAAATTAAAAAAAGTGTTAATATCGATAATGTGCTTCCACAAAACTATAACAACAACTTTGCTCATATCTGACCATAAATTCCCAAGTGTTGCTATTTCAAAAAGTTTTCTTTAAAGCAACTTGGCACGCTAACAACTTTGTAACTGCAAATATTATTCTTCATCCAAATTCTGGAGTTGCTATAACAATCCCATATTTCACTAACTACAATAATATACACAAGCCCCATAGCCGTATCTCTGAAATACGTGCCAAAAGTTTGGAAACATTATTTGGATACTAGGTTCTACGCCGTGGCTTGACCTGCATGCCTTAATAGCTAACCCTTTTTCCAAGGTTTCATATATTTGTGTCTAGTTTACTGAGTGGTAACATAACAAGGAACCACACAAATATACGTACTTTTATATTGTTTTTGTTGATAATAATCAGAATCATGAATAAGTTGTATCATCCTGTATCTTCATTTGGTTGGATTTGTGGGCTCTACCTGCACTTTTATGTGCTTGGGTTTGTGGGCTCTACCTGCATCTTTATGTGCTTGGGTTTGTAGGCTCTACCTGCATCTTTATGTGCTTGGGTTTGTGGGTTTTACTTGCATCTTTATGTGCTTCGCTTTGTAGGCTCTACCTACATCTTTATGTGCTTGGCTGTGTAGGCTCTACCTTCATCTTTATGTGCTTGGCTATGTAGGGTCTACCTTCATCTTTATGTGCTTGGCTTTGTGGGCTCTACCTGCATCTTTATGTGCTTGGCTGTGTAGGCTCTACCTTCATCTTTATGTGCTTGACTTTGTGGGCTCTACCTGCATCTTCATTTGCTTCGCTTTGTGGGCTCTACCTGCATCTTTATGTGCTTGGCTGTGTAGGCTCTACCTGCATCTTTATGTGCTTGGCTTTGGAGCTTGGCTTTGTGCAATACTTCTTTCCCTTTAAAACGGTATGTATTATTGTGACCCAAATTATTCAAACTTCATAATCATGATATTTACAATGAAACAAGCCAAAACAAATAAAAACTAACAACAACAATTAGTGGCACAATAATAACGTTTCAATGATAAACGGAGCACTAAATGCACGAACACTTGCATTAGCAATATTTCCGATATTCCGACACGGATTGGCAAGCCAATAAGCGTGATTGCACCGACTCTAATAGACAATTTAGTATATTTTGAGCTATATGATAAAAGCTACTGCCATTAGGGCAGAATAATAATTGCAAATCGCTGCCGGCGATGCGATTGGGGATGGTTAATCACTTACTGTCGCAGATGTACATTATTATTGAACATGCAATCTGAAATTTGGCTTTAAATGGTTTATAAATACGATGGATAGCTCTTTATTCTGGACTAAAATCAGTTAACAAACATAGGATAATGTTTGTGAACTATTTTTGGTTATGGGCGGAGATATTTCTAAGAAGCGATCTATTCTAGACAACTTTTGGATGAAGGAATTAAGATACGGTATGTAGACGGTGGTGTATCTTTAAATTTACTTTAAGAATGTAGCGAAATAAAAAATAAAAAATTTGGGTAGCAGTCTGCGTAATAGAAAGTGTATATTTATGAAATTAAATTAAATACATAAAAAGTTTACATTGGAATGGACTCTATACAAAACATATTTTTGGATAGGCAACGCGCGAGTGATACCCCTGGTGTTGCAAGCGTCCATAGGCTACGGTAACTGCTTACCATTAGGCGGGCCGTATTGTTGGCCGGCTTGTTTGCCACCTTAGTTACCACTAAGGTGGCAAACAAGCCGGCCAACAATACGGCTTACCTTACCCCTAATTTATTATTGTCTCGAATTATATATTTATATACCTATAAATATATAATTCGAGACAATAATAAATTAGGGATAAGGTCACTATACTACCACCGTGCTATGGTTTTCTTATGATGTTTGCCTTCGCCAAAAGGACATTCTAGAATTCGAGCCCACTTTCGTTTCTGAATAAAAAATGTGACTTTTTAATTATCAAACCTTCTTATTACTTCCCAAGTCCAATTAATATCCCAAGTTACAATATAATCTAACAAAAAGAGCCGGGGTTACCTTAAAACTTGCATTTTAAGACTTGCTTTAAACCATCTCATGTAAGGATGGAGTTTACCTGATACTTCGGGCCAAGTTACTCGTGACTCAAGTTTTTCTACCAAATTGTAATGCAGACAAATTGAATTCCGCACATGGCAAGTCCGGCGAACAATTGAACTGATTGCTCCGATTGCTGCGACCGATTCTGCAGGGATAGTTATGTTGGCCTCGTTAAGAGGAAAGGATGGCTGCAAGACATTTGGAAAATAGGTTTTTAACATATCTATTGCTGTCGCGCTGTGCTCGAGCTATCCCGCCCGAGGGCGATAGAGACAAACTACAGCTTGGACCGATTAAACCTATTTAAATAAGACGAATTTATTTCGTATCGATCTAGTGGACGATCGTTATTTTGTAATCCCTGGTTTTCTCCTCCAAAACTGGATCGATTTAAAGAAAAAAACAAGTATCATTATAAGAAGGTCTGTCGGTTTTCCTTTGTTGTTTTATATTCGTCAAATTTGTTCGCTGGACGTCTGATAAGGGCGGTAAAATTGGTAAGTTTTTGTGATTTTAGAAGGCTCCTATATCTTATAATACTTAATTTATGGAGAAAAACACAACCGAGGGACATACAGTGGTACCTACAGATTGCATGGTAGAATAATCATTGCTCTAGTGTCATTATTGGAAACTGAGGATTACGTTTGTATGGAACAAACGCCACCAGCATTTCCTCTTAATAATATTACCTATGTATTTTTTATATGTAATATAATCGATGTCTATTTATCACACATATGCATTTTTCAACAGGCAGCAGGCAATTTTCAATTTATTTGTGAAAAATGAACTTATAATGTATGTATTATATGACCTGTATGTAGGTCTTAAAATCAATGTTAGGACAAGCAAATTGCCACCAGGGCGTACAAATACAACATAATTATCACTAAGTAAAAAAAGGACATTATACCTATTCTATAGTATATTTCAAACCGGTGGTAAATTCAACTGCAGGTATGTAACGTTCATAAGTGCCTTACCAGGCCCTAAACTGAATAAATGACTTTTTGTTTTTGATTCTAGAATTTCAACATAATCATTTATATATTAATCAATTTTATAATAATACCAATACACAAAATACATTATTAGTTACAAACATTAATTAAACATTAAACGTTAAGATAAGTACTTATTAATCACATATTAATTCGATTATTTCGCTTTAAATTTAATTTTATTTCATTTTTATTATTTGTTGTTTTAGCGGCAATAGAAATAAATATTGTTTGAAAATGTCAGCTGTCTAGCTATTACCGTTCATGAGATACAGCCCATTGACAGACAGACGGATGGACGGACAGCGGAGTCTTACGGAAGTTCTCGGAACACTAAAGAGTAAGATTCTATTAATTTATGATTATGTTATTATAAAAAAATCGACAATAATAATACAATAGAATCAGCGTATTAAATTATAACAACCCGATGGCTTATGGATGGGACGCGTCCTAAAACATACTTAAGAAAATAGAATTCCAAGAAATGCAAGTCCACTGATTATTTCAGTATATTTGTTGCTGTTCATAAAACAAACTAAATCCTGATCTTATTTTATGCAGAACCTATGTTGCGTCCATGCTTGGCGAACCGAACACGAACCGAGCCACGAACGAGCACACTGCGAGCACGATTCGCGTAGCGTGGACGGGCTTGCGAGCTTCGAACGAGCGCGATCGTCAGTATTTTCACGAACAAAGGGATTCGCATCGTGCTCATTGTAGGTTCGTTCGTGGCTCGGCTCGAGCTCGATTCGCGTAGCATGGACGCAGCATAATGCCATCTGTGGATAACTTCCAGGCTATTCATAACAGTAAACATTTAAGTGCCCCATAAAGCAAAGCTTCCTGAAATTACACTATTAGTAACCGCAAGGGATTCCATTGATTCTAAGCCTTTATACTGTTAGAAAGAGAAGACGAGCTATCTTACCTTCCCCTCTAATATTTACAGAGTGGTAACGTAGTCGAATTACGTGACCATTGAGGAGATCTCTTTACCAAGCAATCGAATAAAATTAGAAAAGTGTAATTAAGAAAAGTCTGACTCTAATACCGGTTCGGAAGGTTGCATTTGCTAAGAAGAGCCGGCAATAAACTCTTAAACTTGTCTTGAAAAGAGTAATTGCTGATTTTATTGCCGGCTCTTCTTCTCAAAAATACAAATGCTAGTATTTTTTGAAATAATAGTTTTCGCCTCGCGGTTCCCTCCCGTTCCCGTTGGATCTTATGTTTCCCGGGATAAAACGTATTATCAATGGTTAAATTCGGGAGCCTATATGGATTAAAAAACAAGCTTTATGTTTATGTTTGTTATGTTAAGCAAGTATTATGTTTTATGCCAATAAATCTTTTTTTTTGTTTTTTTTTTGTTGGGGCGTCTAACAAACAAATAAAAAAAACTTGCGCGCCATATTTGCATTGTGTGGTTGATTATTATCAAAAAATCTACTTAAAAAATACAAGTATGTTTTTTTCCTCGCAAGTGTGTTGAAAAACGTCGTATGACACGCGTGTGCATTGATTATTACACTTACCGCCTCGAGTGTACTATTAGTTTGGAATCAATGCTGAAATATAATATAGACTACCTACCTAACCCACTAAAAAAAACGGACTATCTAACGCAAAATATTTTTGCAGATAGTTCCTGGATAAATACAAAAAAATATATACACCTGCGTACAGCTATATCCGTTGATGCAATTTTTAAAATATATAATATTTGCACCATCACTTCGGTGTAACACAGCCCCTATAAGTCGCATTTCCGTCTCCCGTGCAACCTTGATAACGAGAAGCTTCCAGCAGCTTCACGCCTTCACTTCACTTCACTTCACTCGGCTCAGGCTCATGGCAAATATTTGAATGCAGTCGAGCTCTGTCAGACAGCAGTTTATTACCTGAGCTATTGTACAGACGCTAATTGTAGTACCTAGATAAGAGTTTTGTTTTACATTATTTTAAGAAGTTTTAGAATCTACTGTTATGTGAAAGAATTCGACAAACATGACAAACGAAATACGATGAATATATATAAATACGATTAGAAATATAACACTCACACTCACACTCAGTCTCAGAAAACCTGTGTGAACCTGGAACCCGACTTCAAGATATCGGGTTTTTTTTTTTTGCATATGTTAGTACTCCGTATGTACCTGTTTGTACCAACTTTTTTTTCGTTTGTACCTCAAGGGGTTCGGAGATACGGGGGGTTGAAAAATGCTCAGAACCCGACTTCAAGATATCGGGTTTTTTTTTTTTGCATATGTTTGTACTCCGTATGTACCTGTTTGTACCAACTTTTTTTTCGTTTGTACCTCAAGGGGTTCGGAGATACGGGGGGTTGAAAAATGCTCAGAACCCGACTTCAAGATATCGGGGTTTTTTTTTTGCATATGTTAGTACTCCGTATGTACCTGTTTGTACCAACTTTTTTTTCGTTTGTACCTCAAGGGGTTCGGAAATACAAGACTTTATAAAACCCGTTCCCTAATATCGGAATCTCGGGCATTTTTTGAGATAATCAAAATCTGCAAGCGGGGTTGGATTCACCATCGTTTGTAACCGTTTGTACCATCTTTCTTTTCGTTTGTACCTCAAGGGGTTCGGAAATACAAGACTTTAAAAAACCCGTTCCCTAATATCGGAATCTCGGGCATTTTTTGAGATAATCAAAATCTGCCAGCGGGGTTGGATTCACCATCGTTTGTACCCGTTTGTACCATCTTTCTTTTCGTTTGTACCTCAAGGGGTTCGGAAATACAGAACTTTAAAAAACCCGTTCCCTAATATCGGAATCTCGGGCATTTTTTGAGATAATCAAAATCTGCCAGCGGGGTTGGATTCACCATCGTTTGTACCCGTTTGTACCATCTTTCTTTTCGTTTGTACCTCAAGGGGTTCGGAAATACAAGACTTTAAAAAACCCGTTCCCTAATATCGGAATCTCGGGCATTTTTTGAGATAATCAAAATCTGCAAGCGGGGTTGGATTCACCGTCGTTTGTACCCGTTTGTACCATCTTTCTTTTCGTTTGTACCTCAAGGGGTTCGGAGATACGGGGGGTTGAAAAATGCTCAGAACCCGACTTCAAGATATCGGGGGTTTTTTTTTTGCATATTTTAGTACTCCGTATGTACCTGTTTGTACCAACTTTTTTTTCGTTTGTACCTCAAGGGGTTCGGAAATACAGGACTTTAAAAAACCTGTTCCCTAATATCGGAATCTCGGGCATTTTTTGAGATAATCAAAATCTGCCAGCGGGGTTGGATTCACCATCGTTTGTACCTGTTTGTACCATCTTTCTTTTCGTTTGTACCTCAAGGGGTTCGGAAATACAGGACTTTAAAAAACCTGATCCCTAATATCGGAATCTCGGGCATTTTTTGAGATAATCAAAATCTGCCAGCGGGGTTGGATTCACCATCGTTTGTACCCGTTTGTACCATCTTTCTTTTCGTTTGTACCTCAAGGGGTTCGGAAATACAAGACTTTAAAAAACCCGTTCCCTAATATCGGAATCTCGGGCATTTTTTGAGATAATCAAAATCTGCAAGCGGGGTTGGATTCACCGTCGTTTGTACCCGTTTGTACCATCTTTCTTTTCGTTTGTACCTCAAGGGGTTCGGAAATACAAGACTTTATAAAACCCGTTCCCTAATATCGGAATCTCGGGCATTTTTTGAGATAATCAAAATCTGCCAGCGGGGTTGGATTCACCATCGTTTGTATTGTACCCGTTTGTACCATTTTTCTTTTCGTTTGTACCTCAAGGGGTTCGGAAATACAAGACTTTAAAAAACCTGTTCCCTAATATCGGAATCTCGGGCATTTTTTGAGATAATCAAAATCTGCAAGCGGGGTTGGATTCACCGTCGTTTGTACCCGTTTGTACCATCTTTCTTTTCGTTTGTACCTCAAGGGGTTCGGAAATACAAGACTTTATAAAACCCGTTCCCTAATATCGGAATCTCGGGCATTTTTTGAGATAATCAAAATCTGCCAGCGGGGTTGGATTCACCATCGTTTGTACCCGTTTGTACCATTTTTCTTTTCGTTTGTACCTCAAGGGGTTCGGAAATACAAGACTTTAAAAAACCTGTTCCCTAATATCGGAATCTCGGGCATTTTTTGAGATAATCAAAATCTGCAAGCGGGGTTGGATTCACCATCGTTTGTACCCGTTTGTACCATCTTTCTTTTCGTTTGTACCTCAAGGGGTTCGGAAATACAAGACTTTATAAAACCCGTTCCCTAATATCGGAATCTCGGGCATTTTTTGAGATAATCAAAATCTGCCAGCGGGGTTGGATTCACCATCGTTTGTACCCGTTTGTACCATTTTTCTTTTCGTTTGTACCTCAAGGGGTTCGGAAATACAAGACTTTAAAAAACCTGTTCCCTAATATCGGAATCTCGGGCATTTTTTGAGATAATCAAAATCTGCAAGCGGGGTTGGATTCACCATCGTTTGTACTCGTTTGTACCATCTTTCTTTTCGTTTGTACCTCAAGGGGTTCGGAAATACAGGACTTTAAAAAATCTGATCCCTAATATCGGAATCTCGGGCATTTTTTGAGATAATCAAAATCTGCCAGCGGGGTTGGATTCACCATCGTTTGTACCCGTTTGTACCATCTTTCTTTTCGTTTGTACCTCAAGGGGTTCGGAAATACAAGACTTTAAAAAACCCGTTCCCTAATATCGGAATCTCGGGCATTTTTTGAGATAATCAAAATCTGCAAGCGGGGTTGGATTCACCGTCGTTTGTACCCGTTTGTACCATCTTTCTTTTCGTTTGTACCTCAAGGGGTTCGGAAATACAAGACTTTATAAAACCCGTTCCCAAATATCGGAATCTCGGGCATTTTTTGAGATAATCAAAATCTGCCAGCGGGGTTGGATTCACCATCGTTTGTACCCGTTTGTACCATTTTTCTTTTCGTTTGTACCTCAAGGGGTTCGGAAATACAAGACTTTAAAAAACCTGTTCCCTAATATCGGAATCTCGGGCATTTTTTGAGATAATCAAAATCTGTAAGCGGGGTTGGATTCACCATCGTTTGTACCCGTTTGTACCATCTTTCTTTTCGTTTGTACCTCAAGGGGTTCGGAAATACAAGACTTTATAAAACCCGTTCCCTAATATCGGAATCTCGGGCATTTTTTGAGATAATCAAAATCTGCCAGCGGGGTTGGATTCACCATCGTTTGTACCCGTTTGTACCATTTTTCTTTTCGTTTGTACCTCAAGGGGTTCGGAAATACAAGACTTTAAAAAACCTGTTCCCTAATATCGGAATCTCGGGCATTTTTTGAGATAATCAAAATCTGCAAGCGGGGTTGGATTCACCATCGTTTGTACCCGTTTGTACCACCTTTCTTTTCGTTTGTACCTCAAGGGGTTCGGAAATACAGGACTTTAAAAAACCTGATCCCTAATATCGGAATCTCGGGCATTTTTTGAGATAATCAAAATCTGCCAGCGGGGTTGGATTCACCATCGTTTGTACCCGTTTGTACCATCTTTCTTTTCGTTTGTACCTCAAGGGGTTCGGAAATACAAGACTTTAAAAAACCCGTTCCCTAATATCGGAATCTCGGGCATTTTTTGAGATAATCAAAATCTGCAAGCGGGGTTGGATTCACCGTCGTTTGTACCCGTTTGTACCATCTTTCTTTTCGTTTGTACCTCAAGGGGTTCGGAAATACAAGACTTTATAAAACCCGTTCCCTAATATCGGAATCTCGGGCATTTTTTGAGATAATCAACATCTGCCAGCGGGGTTGGATTCACCATCGTTTGTACCCGTTTGTACCATTTTTCTTTTCGTTTGTACCTCAAGGGGTTCGGAAATACAAGACTTTAAAAAACCTGTTCCCTAATATCGGAATCTCGGGCATTTTTTGAGATAATCAAAATCTGCAAGCGGGGTTGGATTCACCATCGTTTGTACCCGTTTGTACCATTTTTCTTTTCGTTTGTACCTCAAGGGGTTCGGAAATACAAGACTTTAAAAAACCTGTTCCCTAATATCGGAATCTCGGGCATTTTTTGAGATAATCAAAATCTGCAAGCGGGGTTGGATTCACCATCGTTTGTACCCGTTTGTACCATCTTTCTTTTCGTTTGTACCTCAAGGGGTTCGGAAATACAAGACTTTATAAAACCCGTTCCCTAATATCGGAATCTCGGGCATTTTTTGAGATAATCAAAATCTGCCAGCGGGGTTGGATTCACCATCGTTTGTACCCGTTTGTACCATTTTTCTTTTCGTTTGTACCTCAAGGGGTTCGGAAATACAAGACTTTATAAAACCCGTTCCCTAATTTCGGAATCTCGGGCATTTTTTGAGATAATCAAAATTTGCCAGCGGGGTTGGATTCACCATCGTTTGTACCCGTTTGTACCATTTTTCTTTTCGTTTGTACCTCAAGGGGTTCGGAAATACAAGACTTTAAAAAACCTGTTCCCTAATATCGGAATCTCGGGCATTTTTTGAGATAATCAAAATCTGCCAGCGGGGTTGGATTCACCATCGTTTGTACCCGTTTGTACCATCTTTCTTTTCGTTTGTACCTCAAGGGGTTCGGAAATACAGGACTTTAAAAAACCTGATCCCTAATATCGGAATCTCGGGCATTTTTTGAGATAATCAAAATCTGCCAGCGGGGTTGGATTCACCATCGTTTGTACCCGTTTGTACCATCTTTCTTTTCGTTTGTACCTCAAGGGGTTCGGAAATACAAGACTTTAAAAAACCCGTTCCCTAATATCGGAATCTCGGGCATTTTTTGAGATAATCAAAATCTGCAAGCGGGGTTGGATTCACCGTCGTTTGTACCCGTTTGTACCATCTTTCTTTTCGTTTGTACCTCAAGGGGTTCGGAAATACAAGACTTTATAAAACCCGTTCCCTAATATCGGAATCTCGGGCATTTTTTGAGATAATCAAAATCTGCCAGCGGGGTTGGATTCACCATCGTTTGTACCCGTTTGTACCATTTTTCTTTTCGTTTGTACCTCAAGGGGTTCGGAAATACAAGACTTTAAAAAACCTGTTCCCTAATATCGGAATCTCGGGCATTTTTTGAGATAATCAAAATCTGCAAGCGGGGTTGGATTCACCATCGTTTGTACCCGTTTGTACCATCTTTCTTTTCGTTTGTACCTCAAGGGGTTCGGAAATACAAGACTTTATAAAACCCGTTCCCTAATATCGGAATCTCGGGCATTTTTTGAGATAATCAAAATCTGCAAGCGGGGTTGGATTCACCATCGTTTGTAACCGTTTGTACCATCTTTCTTTTCGTTTGTACCTGAGGTACAAACGAAAAGAAAGATATATCAAAATCTGCAAGCGGGGTTGGATTCACCATCGTTTGTACCCGTTTGTACCATCTTTCTTTTCGTTTGTACCTCAAGGGGTTCGGAAATACAATACTTTAAAAAACCCGTTCCCTAATATCGGAATCTCGGGCATTTTTTGAGATAATCAAAATCTGCCAGCGGGGTTGGATTCACCATCGTTTGTACCCGTTTGTACCAACTGTCTTTTCGTTTGTTCCTCAAGGGGTTCGGAAATACAGAACTTTAATAAAACCTGTTCCCTAATATCGGAATCTCGGGCGTCTTGTATTTCCGTTACCGATACTAGGTAACAGTTTTTGAAAGTTCTGTATTTCCGAACCCCTTGAGGTATAAACGAAAAGAAAGTTGGTATAAACGGGTACAACCGGACACTCATACGTAAACTAAATTATTATGGGGTTAGGGGCGCAGCACTTGATCTGATGAAGTCGTATCTCGGGGATAGAATTCAAAGTGTTGATGTCAATCGTATTAAATCATCTGGTTCTCCTGTGCTTATGGGGGTGCCGCAGGGCTCTATTTTAGGTCCTTTTCTATTTTTAATTTATATTAATGATCTTCCTTTTTATGTCAAAAATACCTGTGGAATTGTACTGTTTGCTGACGATACCTCACTGATTTTTAGTGTTGATAGACTGAAATCTAATTTTGACGATGTAAACGGTGCATTATCTCGGGTATTAAACTGGTTTACTGTAAATAATCTAGTTTTAAATGCAAAGAAAACTAAATGTATTAAATTTGCACTACCTAATGTTAAAAAAGTAGGCTGTAATTTAATGATAAATAATGAACCTTTAGGTCTTGTTGAATCATCAGTATTCTTAGGGATTACTTTAGACTCGAAACTTCAATGGGGCAACCAAATATCATGTCTTTCGGGAAAGCTCAGTTCAGCTGCTTATGCAGTTCGAAAAATTAGACAGCTAACAGACGTAGACACAGCTCGATTAGTTTATTTTAGTTATTTCCATAGTGTTATGTCTTATGGCATTTTACTTTGGGGTAAAGCTGCTGATATAGAAACCATTTTTATTTTGCAAAAAAAAGCAGTGCGAGCTATTTATAATATGAGTTCTCGAGCTTCCCTCAGAGATAAGTTTAAACATATAGGTATCCTCACAGTAGCATCGCAGTATATTTATGCAAATATATTATTTGTACATCAGAATATTAATATTTTTGTAAAAAAAAGTGACGTGCACTCTTTTAATACTAGAAATAAGCATAAACTTGTGACCTCTGCTTATAGACTCCAAAAAGTGCAAGGTTCATTTTTAGGACTGAGTATACAATTTTATAATAAAATCCCTAATAAAATTTTGAATTTACCGTCACATAAGTTTAAGGAATGTATTAAGGCCGCTTTAGTACAGAAGGCTTACTACAATATTACCGAATATTTAAATGATAAAAATGCTTGGGTGTAGCGCTCGCTCTACAGGAAACATCTGATGTAATAAATTTAAGTTTGATTTTGAAAAGAGTAATTGCTGAGTTTATTGCCGGCTCTTCTTAGCAAAAGCAACCTTCCGAACCGTGCATTAGAGTATTAGAGTTTGACTATTCATAAGTGCCTGTGAAGGCCTATTTGAATGAATAAATTATTTCATTTCATTTCATTTCCTGTATTTCCGAATCCCTTGAGGTACAAACGACAAGAAAGTTGGTACAAACGGGTACAAACGACGGTAAATCCAACCCTGCTTACAGATTTTGACTATCTCAAAAAATGCCCGAGATACCGATACTAGTTATTAATACTAGGGAACAGTTTTTGAAAGCCCTGTATTTCCGAACCCCTTGAGGTACAAACGAAAAGAAAGTTGGTACAAACGGGTACAAACGACGGTGAAGCCAACCCTGCTTGCAGATTTTGATTATCTCAAAAAATGACCGAGATACCGATACTAGTTATCGATACTAGGTAACAGTTTTTGAAAGTTCTGTATTTCCAAACCCCTTGAGGTACAAACGAAAAAAAAGTTGGTACAAACGGGTACAAACGACGGTGAAGCCAACCCTGCTTGCAGATTTTGATTATCTCAAAAAATGCCCGAGATTCCGATATTAGGGAACAGGTTTTTTAAAGTCTTGTATTTCCGAACCCCTTGAGGTACAAACGAAAAGAAAGATGGTACAAACAGGTACAAACGACGCTGAAGCCAACCCTGCTTGCAGATTTTGATTATCTCAAAAATGCCTAAGATACCGATACTCGTTACCGATACTAGGTTTTTGAAAGTCCTGTATTTCCGAACCCCTTGAGGTACAAACGAAAAGAAAGTTGGTACAAACGGGTACAAACGACGGTGAAGCCAACCCTGCTTGCAGATTTTGATTATCTCAAAAAATGACCGAGATACCGATACTAGTTATCGATACTAGGTAACAGTTTTTGAAAGTTCTGTATTTCCAAACCCCTTGAGGTACAAACGAAAAAAAAGTTGGTACAAACGGGTACAAACGACGGTGAAGCCAACCCTGCTTGCAGATTTTGATTATCTCAAAAAATGCCCGAGATTCCGATATTAGGGAACAGGTTTTTTAAAGTCTTGTATTTCCGAACCCCTTGAGGTACAAACGAAAAGAAAGATGGTACAAACAGGTACAAACGACGCTGAAGCCAACCCTGCTTGCAGATTTTGATTATCTCAAAAAATGCCCGAGATACCGATACTAGTTACCGATACTAGGTAACAGTTTTTGAAAGTTCTGTATTTCCGAACCCCTTGAGGTACAAACGAAAAGAAAGTTGGTACAAACGGGTACAAACCACGCTGAAGCCAACCCTGCTTGCAGATTTTGATTAACTCAAAAAATGCCTAAGATACCGATACTCGTTACCGATACTAGATTTTTGAAAGTCCTGTATTTCCGAATCCCTTGAGGTGCAAACGAAAAGAAAGTTGGTACAAACGGGTACAAACGACGGTGAATCCAACCCTGCTTGCAGATTTTGATTATCTCAAAAAATGCCCGAGATACCGATACTAGTTACCGATACTAGGTAACAGTTTTTGAAAGTTCTGTATTTCCGAACCCCTTGAGGTACAAACGAAAAAAAAGTTGGTATAAACGGGTACAAACGACGGTGAATCCAACCCTGCTTACAGATTTTGATTATCTCAAAAAATGCCCGAGATACCGATACTAGGGAACAGTTTTTGAAAGTTCTGTATTTCCGAACCCCTTGAGGTACAAACGAAAAGAAAGTTGGTACAAACGGGTACAAACGACGCTGAAGCCAACCCTGCTTGCAGATTTTGATTATCTCAAAAAATGCCCGAGATACCGATACTAGTTACCGATACTAGGTAACAGTTTTTGAAAGTTCTGTATTTCCGAACCCCTTGAGGTACAAACGAAAAGAAAGTTGGTACAAACGACGGTGAAGCCAACCCTGCTTGCAGATTTTGATTATCTCAAAAAATGCCCGAGATACCGATACTAGTTATCGATACTAGGGAACAGTTTTTGAAAGTCCTGTATTTCCGAACCCCTTGAGGTACAAACGAAAAGAAAGTTAGTACAAACGGGTACAAACGACGGTGAAGCCAACCCTGCTTGCAGATTTTGATTATCTCAAAAAATGCCCGAGATACCGATACTAGTTACCGATACTAGGGAACAGTTTTTGAAAGTTCTGTATTTCCGAACCCCTTGAGGTACAAACGAAAAAAAAGTTGGTACAAACGGGTACAAACGACGGTGAATCCAACCCTGCTTGCAGATTTTGATTATCTCAAAAAATGCCCGAGATACCGATACTCGTTACCGATACTAGGTTTTTGAAAGTCCTGTATTTCCGAATCCCTTGAGGTACAAACGACAAGAAAGTTGGTACAAACGGGTACAAACGACGGTAAATCCAACCCTGCTTACAGATTTTGACTATCTCAAAAAATGCCCGAGATACCGATACTAGTTATTAATACTAGGGAACAGTTTTTGAAAGCCCTGTATTTCCGAACCCCTTGAGGTACAAACGAAAAGAAAGTTGGTACAAACGGGTACAAACGACGGTGAAGCCAACCCTGCTTGCAGATTTTGATTGTCTCAAAAAATGCCCGAGATACCGATACTAGTTATCGATACTAGGTAACAGTTTTTGAAAGTTCTGTATTTCCAAACCCCTTGAGGTACAAACGAAAAAAAAGTTGGTACAAACAGGTACATATGGAGTACTAACATATGCAAAAAAAAAAAACCCGATATCTTGAAGTCGGGTTCTGAGCATTTTTCAACCCCCCGTATCTCCGAACCCCTTGAGGTACAAACGAAAAGAAAGATGGTACAAACGGGTACAAACGACGGTGAATCCAACCCCGCTTGCAGATTTTGATTATCTCAAAAAATGCCCCAGATTCCGATATTAGGGAACGGGTTTTTTAATGTCTTGTAATTCCGAACCCCTTGAGGTACAAACGAAAAGAAAGATGGTACAAACGGGTACAAACGACGGTGAATCCAACCCCGCTTGCAGATTTTGATTATCTCAAAAAATGCCCGAGATTCCGATATTAGGGAACGGGTTTTATAAAGTCTTGTATTTCCGAACCCCTTGAGGTACAAACGAAAAGAAAGATGGTACAAACGGGTACAAACGACGGTGAATCCAACCCCGCTTGCAGATTTTGATTATCTCAAAAAATGCCCGAGATTCCGATATTAGGGAACGGGTTTTTTAAAGTCTTGTATTTCCGAACCCCTTGAGGTACAAACGAAAAGAAAGATGGTACAAACGGGTACAAACGATGGTGAATCCAACCCCGCTGGCAGATTTTGATTATCTCAAAAAATGCCCGAGATTCCGATATTAGGGAACGGGTTTTTTAAAGTCTTGTATTTCCGAACCCCTTGAGGTACAAACGAAAAGAAAAATGGTACAAACGGGTACAAACGATGGTGAATCCAACCCCGCTGGCAGATTTTGATTATCTCAAAAAATGTCCGAGATTCCGATATTAGGGAACGGGTTTTTTAAAGTCTTGTATTTCCGAACCCCTTGAGGTACAAACGAAAAGAAAGATGGTACAAACGGGTACAAACGATGGTGAATCCAACCCCGCTTGCAGATTTTGATTATCTCAAAAAATGCCCGAGATTCCGATATTAGGGAACAGGTTTTTTAAAGTCTTGTATTTCCGAACCCCTTGAGGTACAAACGAAAAGAAAAATGGTACAAACGGGTACAAACGATGGTGAATCCAACCCCGCTGGCAGATTTTGATTATCTCAAAAAATGCCCGAGATTCCGATATTAGGGAACGGGTTTTTTAAAGTCTTGTATTTCCGAACCCCTTGAGGTACAAACGAAAAGAAAGATGGTATAAACGGGTACAAACGATGGTGAATCCAACCCCGCTGGCAGATTTTGATTATCTCAAAAAATGCCCGAGATTCCGATATTAGGGATCAGGTTTTTCAAAGTCCTGTATTTCCGAACCCCTTGAGGTACAAACGAAAAGAAAGATGGTACAAACAGGTACAAACGATGCTGAATCCAACCCCGCTTGCAGATTTTGATTATCTCAAAAAATGCCCGAGATTCCGATATTAGGGAACGGGTTTTTTAAAGTCTTGTATTTCCGAACCCCTTGAGGTACAAACGAAAAGAAAGATTATACAAACGGGTACAAACGACGGCGAATCCAACCCCGCTTGCAGATTTTGATTATCTCAAAAAATGCCCGAGATTCCGATATTAGGGAACAGGTTTTTTAAAGTCTTGTATTTCCGAACCCCTTGAGGTACAAACGAAAAGAAAAATGTTACAAACGGGTACTAACGATGGTGAATCCAACCCCGCTGGCAGATTTTGATTATCTCAAAAAATGCCCGAGATTCCGATATTAGGGAACGGGTTTTTTAAAGTCTTGTATTTCCGAACCCCTTGAGGTACAAACGAAAAGAAAGATGGTACAAACTGGTACAAACGATGGTGAATCCAACCCCGCTTGCAGATTTTGATTATCTCAAAAAATGCCCGAGATTCCGATATTAGGGAACAGGTTTTTTAAAGTCTTGTATTTCCGAACCCCTTGAGGTACAAACGAAAAGAAAAATGGTACAAACGGGTACAAACGATGGTGAATCCAACCCCGCTGGCAGATTTTGATTATCTCAAAAAATGCCCGAGATTCCGATATTAGGGAACGGGTTTTATAAAGTCTTGTATTTCCGAACCCCTTGAGGTACAAATGAAAAGAAAGATGGTACAAACGGGTACAAACGACGGTGAATCCAACCCCGCTTGCAGATTTTGATTATCTCAAAAAATGCCCGAGATTCCGATATTAGGGAACGGGTTTTTTAAAGTCTTGTATTTCCGAACCCCTTGAGGTACAAACGAAAAGAAAGATGGTACAAACGGGTACAAACGATGGTGAATCCAACCCCGCTGGCAGATTTTGATTATCTCAAAAAATGCCCGAGATTCCGATATTAGGGATCAGGTTTTTTAAAGTCCTGTATTTCCGAACCCCTTGAGCTACAAACGAAAAGAAAGATGGTACAAACGGGTACAAACGATGGTGAATCCAACCCCGCTTGCAGATTTTGATTATCTCAAAAAATGCCCGAGATTCCGATATTAGGGAACAGGTTTTTTAAAGTCTTGTATTTCCGAACCCCTTGAGGTACAAACGAAAAGAAAAATGGTACAAACGGGTACAAACGATGGTGAATCCAACCCCGCTGGCAGATTTTGATTATCTCAAAAAATGCCCGAGATTCCGATATTAGGGATCAGGTTTTTTAAAGTCCTGTATTTCCGAACCCCATGAGGTACAAACGAAAAGAAAGATGGTACAAACGGGTACAAACGATGGTGAATCCAACCCCGCTTGCAGATTTTGATTATCTCAAAAAATGCCCGAGATTCCGATATTAGGGAACAGGTTTTTTAAAGTCTTGTATTTCCGAACCCCTTGAGGTACAAACGAAAAGAAAAATGGTACAAACGGGTACAAACGATGGTGAATCCAACCCCGCTGGCAGATTTTGATTATCTCAAAAAATGCCCGAGATTCCGATATTAGGGAACGGGTTTTATAAAGTCTTGTATTTCCGAACCCCTTGAGGTACAAACGAAAAAAAAGATGGTACAAACGGGTACAAACGACGGTGAATCCAACCCCGCTTGCAGATTTTGATTATCTCAAAAAATGCCCGAGATTCCGATATTAGGGAACGGGTTTTTTAAAGTCTTGTATTTCCGAACCCCTTGAGGTACAAACGAAAAGAAAGATGGTACAAACGGGTACAAACGATGGTGAATCCAACCCCGCTTGCAGATTTTGATTATCTCAAAAAATGCCCGAGATTCCGATATTAGGGAACAGGTTTTTTAAAGTCTTGTATTTCCGAACCCCTTGAGGTACAAACGAAAAGAAAAATGGTACAAACGGGTACAAACGATGGTGAATCCAACCCCGCTGGCAGATTTTGATTATCTCAAAAAATGCCCGAGATTCCGATATTAGGGAACGGGTTTTATAAAGTCTTGTATTTCCGAACCCCTTGAGGTACAAACGAAAAGAAAGATGGTACAAACGGGTACAAACGACGGTGAATCCAACCCCGCTTGCAGATTTTGATTATCTCAAAAAATGCCCGAGATTCCGATATTAGGGAACAGGTTTTTTAAAGTCCTGTATTTCCGAACCCCTTGAGGTACAAACGAAAAAAAAGTTGGTACAAACAGGTACATATGGAGTACTAACATATGCAAAAAAAAAAAACCCGATATCTTGAAGTCGGGTTCTGAGCATTTTTCAACCCCCCGTATCTCCGAACCCCTTGAGGTACAAACGAAAAAAAAGTTGGTACAAACAGGTACATACGGAGTACTAACATATGCAAAAAAAAAAACCCCGATATCTTGAAGTCGGGTTCTGAGCATTTTTCAACCCCCCGTATCTCCGAACCCCTTGAGGTACAAACGAAAAAAAAGTTGGTACAAACAGGTACATACGGAGTACAAACATATGCAAAAAAAAAAAACCCGATATCTTGAAGTCGGGTTCTGAGTATTTTTCAACCCCCCGTATCTCCGAACCCTTTGAGGTACAAACGAAAAAAAAGTTGGTACAAACAGGTACATACGGAGTACTAACATATGCAAAAAAAAAAAACCCGATATCTTGAAGTCGGGTTCCAGGTTCACACAGGTTCTCAGAAACTTTCTTAAAATTTAATAGTCGGCATTAAACACTAATCTTCCATTAAACTGTTGCACATATAGTCATTAGAGTAATATTTAATGCCTCCTTTAAAATCAAACGGATGAAGTGTCAAACGATCCTGTAAAAACTCATTTACCTACGTAGTTTTATGTTGCACAAAGCGAAATTAGGAACCAAAAGTTCCATTAAAATGTCAGTTCTTTAGATTCAATTTAATGGGTGAAGAAGCACGCATTAGACATTTAACACATTTTAGCTCAAAACATAGTGATAAAAAGGCTGGCTGGCTACCATCCTCAAGTTTAAAATCTGTCGCCAAGCACCTATCGGTGTGTTCCGACAGCTACACTTGAGAGCCAGTTCCTTCTAGGCTTTGTGTGCTTACCACCTTCGGCCACATCATCACTTACCATTTTGGTCAAACACAGGCCTATACACAATAAAAAAATAAAAAATAAAAACTCTCGCCATCGACGGGGAGTCCATCCTCACATATTGAAACCTGAATTGTTTCGTACTGTGCGGGCTCAAAGGAGCTTCCTTCCGCGGACGCTCAGACTGTGGACTGTGAGCTCCCCGCCGTGGTTTTCCCAATGTAGCACAGCATGGGGTTCTTCAAAAGGGGTGTGAAGAGATTTCTGCAGGGTCGGCAACGCGCGCGTGATACCCCTGGTGTTGCAAGCGTCCATAGGCTACGGTAACCGCTTACCATCCATACCGGCCGTATGCTTGTTTGCCACCTAAGTTGTATAAAAAAATAAAAATAAAAATTGTATTGATAATCGTAAAATAAGTCGGGTAAAAAAAGAGGACGTACACCACTTCGTTTCTTTTATCTTGGGATAATAGTCTATAGAGCTGGTATTTTGGTATCTCTTTGTCTAGGCGGGACAATACTTGTCGACAATCAGGCATCCTTGAAAGAGCCTTCTCGAGTAGATGACGCGGTGATTCTATAGCTATTGTGCTGGTAGAAATAAATTTGTATGTAGGAACTTATCAATGTTTAGTAAAAATAAAAATTTCACTCGGTCATCTGACTCAAACTTGTACTACAGACACCAGATACGCCAAAACCTTAACCTGTGGCGAGGCATTCAGGAAATTTTCTGATAATTTAACTACATACGAGTATGAAAAAATATAACTTTCAAGAACTCCGATTCAACTGATGTTTTATCAGTTGAATCCAATGGCGAAGTCTTCAACAAAATCCCTTTTAAAAACATAACAAACTTGACTAATATTAACGTTACCAATTTTATATATCGCTTATATCTCACAAATATTTTGAAATAGTTTGATCGATTTCTCCTGAAACCATATCTGAATTGAAATGTTAGTACATTTCAACTCACAATCGAAAAAACTGTCACAGAGAAGCAAACATTTTATAATACTAGTTCGCGAGACATTAAGCAAATATTCTGGCATTGCAGTAAGTATTAGCTGGTACGAAAATATATCGTTTGTCTTTGAATCGAATTAAATACCGACGTATAGTTACACATAGTTACTCTGTAGAGTCATCTATCAGCCATCTATCATTAACACTGAGATAGTTGTACTATTTCAAAATATTTGCGAGATTATAAGCGATATACTATAAAAATTTTCTTTATATAAAAATCTGGTATTTTATGAGCGCGATCACGGAATAAAAAAAACAAGAGCGCGATGTGTAATTGTCTTTGTTGATGTATGGCTCGCAACCGATAAAACATATACAATCTATTCGTATGATGAATTTTGGGTAAAAGATTGTAAAATTATATGAGCTTTCGATAATTTATCCTTTAAAATTTGCCTTTCATCCCGTGCATTGTTGGCAGGTTGTTGGTGTGGGATGCCACGTGTGTCAACTTATCAACCACATCTACTTGTGAACAGGTGCTACTTGTGGGGACTGGTCCGCTTAAGTTTGCTAGTTACCTACTTATTAAATATCAATTCAATCTACTTTGTAGTTCTGCCACCGCGCCGAGGCACGCAATTGTTATCAGTGCCACTAGTATGTACCTAAATCTTCTCAATTTATTATATTTTTATCTCCGAATTTATTGCCGTCTCTTCTCAGCAAATTCAACCTTCCGAACCGGTACGTGTTAGTGTTTTAATGTCGGACTTATCATATAGAATTTGAGAAGACTCTGGAAAGAAAGCCACTAAGGACCTAAGACCGTAGAGGTCCAACGGTCACTGAATCGGTCGTTAATTGTCGTCAAAACACATCGAGGCCACGGTAGACCGACAACCACCTCGTTAGGCGCTGAGATCAATGTCCAAATTCAGAAGGCAGAACTCCCGGAGTCGCCCCGCTTCGTGAGGAAGTTCTTCTCTCTAGAGTATTAAGTTAACAAACAGCAATTAGGATCCTATTTAATATTTTTAATTGTATTATTTTTTATTTACTGATCATAGATATCTACCCATTATCTATCTAGATAACTCTTTAGGAACAAGAGTACTTTAGTAGTAGCGCTCTCTTGCAGGCAACTTTACTTAATTTCAATTAAACCTTAATTTATAAAAAAAAGTATGAAATGAATAAATGAAATAATCATAAAATACACTTTATTAGGACATACATAAAACAAAATAACAAAACAATAATAACAAAACGGTCTAGGGCTCAGCTTGACTACGCAGTGGAAAGTGAACTAGCAAAGTTGCTGGTATTCTGCCCTAGCATTATATAAAAGTAATCATTAAATGTTATCAGGAAAAATTATAAAAGGTGAAAAAATTAACATAAACCAATAATGCCATTAACATGACTGATTATCACAAGGAAGAGGACAAAGAGAAGGAGAATCAGCCTTAATCATATCGGCTGCCTTCTCCGCAATTACCGTAACAGGACCATTGAGTTTTCCACTAGCAACAGATGACATAACACTGGCGTCTACAACTCGCAGCCTCTGGACATTTTTCACCTGTAAGCGATTGTTCACTACCGGGCCTAGTGCAGCAGTGCCACAGTAATGCCAAGCAGTGGCTGACATTTCTAAGGCGTAGCATTGCCAGTATTCGGTACTCCACAGAGTGAAGTTGGCACAATTTGGTAGATCCAGGGTAAGCAGCTCCGCTCCGACACTAGTAAAATATGAAGATTTTTCAATTCTTACCAAGTCTTTTAAATACAGTGCCATATTATGTAAGTCTTCATGATTTGAATACGTCCCCGCATAAATTATTGGCTTGTCTTTAGGATTCGTACTACGTAATAAAACCTGGCCTCTAGATTTTGGTTTGAGAATATAAATTAACGACATTAGAATCTGCCCACCAATACTGGCATCATAAAAAGCTTGGCATTTTTCATTGGAATATTTACATGCACTTGAGCAAACCGTAAGAATAGCTGAAGAATTATTTGGAAAAATAAGGTTAACAGTCTGATATTCTGGATAAGATCCATTTAGAGCTACAGTGCCTAAGAAAGCTGGAACAGGGAATTCGTTTGGATTGGTAGGTGGAGTCGTAACGTTGCTTTTATTCATTTTATATACTACCGTAGTAGTAGGATGATCTTGAAAGTTTTCTCCGACTGGCAAATCAGATACAACAGAGATATTATGTGATTCTAAATGGTCTTTTGGACCTATGCCAGATAGCATGAGTAGCTTTGGAGTATTGAAAACACCTGCTGATATAATAATCTCTTTTCTAACTGTTATTGTTATTAATTCATCGCTTTCCGTCAGCGCTTCCACACTTTGAGCAGTATTGTCATCATCGAAATTTATTTTAGTTACTTGAGTTTTTAACATCAGATGTAAATTGGTGCGTTCCTTGATTGGCCCAAGATAAACCAAAGAATTACTTTGTCGAATTCCATCCGCAATTGTAAAAATGACATCAGCGGCTCCCAAGGTGCGGTTATCAGTATAATCAAGTGTGAAATTGTTTCCAACCTCTGACATTGCGTTGAAATAATTTGCAGTTTCATTCTTCAACTCTTTAGTCAGTCTCAAATATCCATCGGTTCCATGAAAGTAAACGTAGGATGAATTGAGTAGTCCCTGATCTTCGAGTCTCTCAGTTTTAATGAAATATTGGAGCATTTCTGAGTATTCCCAAGAAGGGTCGTTGGCTGCTACTGACCACTCGTAGAAATCTCGAGGATGACCGTGGCTATGCATCATGTGATTGAGACCGCTGCTTCCTCCCAGCATTTTGCCAGCTGTTGGCCACATCACTTTTTGTTGAAGATTTTGAGCTGAGTACCCATCATCTTCACATGTGAAGTTCCAGTCAGCAAATGAGTTTGGTTGTATACCAAATGCTCCTGGCATCTATAATATAAATGATATTGTGCTAATTTAAAGTTAAATTTGAACCTTTGCATTGCACTACAATTTTGAAAAAGAAACATTTATTTCAATTGACGAGCCAGTTGGCGCAGTTGGTTTTAAGATTCCACCTATCGGCGCAGGTCGTGGGTTCGATTCCCACATAGAACATGCATTTGTGTTCATAAACATGTCTGTATATCCTGAGGCTGGGTGTAATTATGTATATTATGTATGTACATATTTACAAAAAAAAAAGTAGTATATGTAGTATATCAGTTATCTGGTTTCCATAGTACAAGCTCTGCTTAGTTTGGGATCAGATGACCGTGTGTGAGGAATGTCCCAGGATATTATTATTATTCTAACTAAGGAATGGTAGAAATAAAAGGAGTACTTACAAATGAGTCGTAGTCTGGGTATCCTCCAGCTTCGATAAGAAGTACATTGACATTAACATCCTCTGTTAGTCTATTGGCAAGTACACATCCAGCTGACCCCCCACCAACAATTATGTAGTCATAGGAAGAACCATCTGAAAAATTAAAGAGAGGCATAGCGTTTATTCGCTCAAAGAGCAGCTCGACTGGGGAAGTACCTCCACCCAGAATACCGCAGCCAAATAACTTTACGTTGTGTAAAGTGTGTGTTCCTGCGCGTGAGTAAGGTCGCTTGAGCTCATAGGGGAGGGGGGAAAGGTCGGTAACGCGTGAGTAATGCTTCATGTGTTGCAAGCGTCCATATGGCTACGGTAACCGCTTACCAGCAGGCGGGCCGTATACTTGTTTCAAGACTTAGATGTATAAAAAAAAAAAAAAAAAAAAAATTGGTTCAAAATAAAATCAAGCAGTGTAAATGATCGGCTTGAGCGAAGATACCTAGGACAAAAGTTACTGGGACTTAATGGGTGCAATTAACTATTCCATTTTTAAATGGTAGGAATTTATTCGCAGTCTGCCCAAAAAACCGTGATGTCAAATCACCTGTCACATTCAGACTGAAATACCTTCGGTAGTGGAACTAATACATGCCCAAAAAACCATGTGGCGCATATAATATAGCCTCAGCTATTGGATATTCCTCAATAGAAAATGTTCAGTTGTGATTTTTTGATCAATATGTATAGTAATTATACTTCATTGCTTCGTCCTCGAGATTAGATACATAAATTTGTAGTATACGTCCAGTAATCGCCAATCTACCACTAAGTTGAAAGCAGAGTCAAACTGCATTCATATAAAATAAAAAATGTGGGTACTTTGATGTCTTCCTCCTGCCCCCGCACTGACAGACACTCATTCGCGTTTTAGTGCCTCGCCGATCACCACGTTATTATTTCTTTTCAAAAAAAAAAAGTATAATACGGTGCCGAAACGAAGTCACAGAAACGACAATAGTGATTATTTAAGCAGGATACGAGCACACTTTGACATATCGTCAAAATCAAATCCCAAAATAATGGGTTATTGTTATATAGTGATAAAGATATTGTGAATAGTTTGCAAGGACTATATCCGTATCGAACTTTGACATATCGTCAAAATTCCAAATTGTGTTGTGTACATCTTATACCTTCGTATCTTTTGGAATCCCAAATAATGGGCTACTGACAGTGATTGTGTACATTTAAAAGGAATGTTACCTTCACGTTATTTAAAGATATTGTGAATAGTTTACAAGGACTATATCCGTACGTATCTAACTTTGACATACCGTCAAAATTCCAAATTGTGTTGTGTACATCTTATGGGGATGTAACCTTCATATCTTTTGGAATCCCAAATAATGGGCTACTGATAGTGATTGTGTACATTTTAAAGGAATGTTACCTTCACTTTATTCATCACATAGAAAAAGATGGTAATAGCCACGTGCCTCGCCGCGTTACCATCTGCGGCCACGGCAGTGCCCAGTCAGCCAAGTCGAACGAGACTTACAGGTGAGTTACAGTATAATTTCAATTAAAAACTCATTGCAAAATCAGTCATTTTGCACGTTTGGTAGGCCTTTTCATTTCATCTTGCCCTGCTATTCAGTATGGTTGGATGTACCTATAAGTTCTAAATGGGCTTGTGTATTGATGTTGAATACCCTTGCGTATACCAAGCGTAATACCAAGCAAATGGAAAGATGCAAATATCTTGCTTTGTGTAATACAATTAGACATGAGCACGCTGGCGCGCCGCCGCCGCCGCGCATTTATCCGCGCCGCGCCGCCGCCGTCTGCATGGATCGGCGCGCCGATTAGTATCAGTAGAAGCAATAATCCTCCTTTCCGATGGTGTCGACATTTGCGTGCTACATTATTTTGTTAAATATTTATATGAAAAACAAAAATTCATGATATGTATGATAAAGTTAAGGTCACGCCGCCGACACGCCCCGCCGCCGCCGACCCTATTAAGTCGACGCGCCGTCCGCCGACTGACTATACTTTGGCGCTCATGTCTAAAATACTAGAAGCTAGGATAGTTTAGTTAGTCATTTTATGTCATTATCACAGTATTTACAGGATGATTATATTTGTTGGTTATTTTTAAATTAATAAAATCTATTGTTATCACAATTAATCCCATAAGACTGGACAGCTTAGAAATGATTTCTGACACCAGAAAAAAGGGGGGGCGTAGTTTATAGTGAGGAGACTGCCAACGGCCCCAGGAGTACATAAGTACATATATCAAAAAATAATAATATATGTATGTATACATATATACATATACTGCAATGATTATCATATCACTGATCGATCAGTATCAATCTGAAATATTAATTATTTATTATTCAATTTTGAAAAAATAAGAAACTAATAATAACATAATCTAAATAATAATATCTTTTAATTAATTAAACTAAATTAAAATTCATTCAGAACTATTAATAATATTAGTAATAAATAATAATAATAAAGCCTTTTTATGAATTCTTGAACACATTTAAGCTTATTTCTAACACATAAAGAAAAAATCTATCTAATTATAGTTATGTTAAAGACCCCTGAAGGGTATAGGTATCCAACACCTTCTATTTGCTCCTTTGATCAGAACTATTACTGTCGAAGAGTTCCAGCCAGGTACATACATCTCAATGACACAAGTCGCTGTGACGGAGTCACCGTTGCCGAAGGCAGAACTATCCGTAGAAACAGGACTTGATCCGGAAGTTCCGGAACTAGATAAGGAGATTTTTTTAACCTATTGGGAGAAATGCCTTCAAAAGATAAACGATATAGACCGGATATTCGAGGTGAGTTAACTGTGCGATGGGAGCACATCGCTTATAAAACATCTTGTTCCGAAGGATGCACAAATATCGACGTATACAAGCTTAATCCGAAAATTAAAACGGCCTTATCGGAGATGCTCGTTAAAAAAGACAAGGCTTAAGAGAAAAAGCAAATACAGTTCGCAGTAAGTATATTATCTTGCATCAGTGAAGCTTTCACTCAATTGTTTTCCTTAGATCAGAAAATAATAAAATTATTGAACGAAGCTGGACGCCTAATGTGTGACTCGCAACACAACGAATCTATGACAAGACGGCATCCAAAAAGCAATATAAAAATCTGGCGCCGAGATAAAAATGAATGCATCAATTAGGAAGGTTAATCCAGCGCAGAAACAAAAGCTGGCTCCTACCAAAGTATCAAACCATAAGCCTCCGCTCCCAGCAGCCAGGCAAGCGGGAGCAGACGACACCCCGCCCACGGCAGCCGCAACCGCCACGACAGCCGCCGCCGCCACCGCCGCCACGCCGCGCTCGCGGCACTACCCAGCCCCGCGTCGGTTGATCCGGTAGGTTCCGCAGGGCAATTATCTTATTATTATGATCAATGGCGTTTGATAACTAATGGACCCCATCAAACTAATTCTCGGGGTCAAAAGTTATAATAATTATAATATCTTTATATCAGCCAAAAAAGCCATATTTGGAATACAAATTTCAAAAGTATGAGATACCTTTTTTCCCAAACCGGTTTCTCAATCATATGATCTGAGTCCACCTGTCTTATCCGTATCCAAAACCCTTAAAGACAGAGTGGTCACTGATCTTTTTTATTAAATATTGAAGCTATATCACAATGTAAACCATGTGAAAGACAATTTCTCTCTAGTTATTTTTTTATCAAAAAACCAAATGGTATAAACAGATTAATTATATAAACATTATTAATTATTTCCACGCTAGCGGATAAAAAGTCCCTTTGTCTTACGATTGAAGTTTGAGGATAAATTGTACCAATTTGCTCAATGTCTTTTCGTTTCACAAAATTATTAAAAATCAGTAATTTGTTTAATCAAATCATTAGCACGGTCATTAGGTTATTTGTCATCTATTTACTTAATGTATTATTTCTAGAAATTATCAAAATTGCAAAAATAATATCAAACATACAAAAACATTTTTGAGTCTTTACGATTTATAATCAATATCGAAAAGAGCTATATAATTTCAGAATACCTTGTGCAAGTTTCTTGGTTTTCTGATAAATACCTAAGCACGTTAGCTTAACTGAAGAGAAGCGATATTTAAAAAACTAATACCTACTTATTAATTACTTAGAACTCCTGTCAGTTTTCTTAGGATTACACATATTAGGAAAGGACTTCCAAAATTGACATTTTGTATCGACATCACTATTTCGTAAATCAATCGTATGGTTAGATTTCCACATCTCACTGAAATAACCAAATCTTTATGGCAGTGGTGTTAATGAAGCTCGCAAAATGTCTGTGTTCGTTTCATACATAGGTACGTTTAAAATAACGGAATAGCAGTTACGAAGATCACATCCAGATACTGGATGGGTGTACAAACATCTGTTTTTTGAAATGATTGTAATTTATCAATAGACATTATTGACCTTTTTTTGCATCTCGTATGAATGAAAAATGCGAAAATATGTCTCATGGAATAGAGACCCCGGAGAATTTGCTATAAATATATTTACATTAAATCGGAAAGATCTTTCTTTTTATGCTCTTCCACCCTTTGCGGTTACGTTAAAAGTTTTAAGAAAAATTATAACAGATCAAACGTCGTATTTTGACCCACGCAACCCTAGTTTTCTCCTATTTCAGGATGTTCTCTGTTTCGAAGTAATTCAATTTAGACCCTCTGATAATGTATTATTATCTATTTCCAACAGTAACCCAAAGATCACGTTGATTGTAGTGAAGTTATCAGGACGGCACTACTGTAGAGGAGCGTACCACCGTCTTTACTTAAAAGTTTAATAGCTTCCTCCTTCCTAATTGTCAGAAAGTTCGATAAAACAATACGACATCGCAATACGACGCGGACAAAGTACAACTTTCTTACAGTAATACTGTACGTAGTATTTATCTACTCTGAGGTAATACTAAAGTATTTCAGTCCAGATTACAATACAGATCATTAAAAAGTCATCGCTTCGCTCTGTCATTGATCTTAGGATCGATAGTAGGGTCTGATGACCGAGTTATTAGTAACTCCAGCTCCCTAGTATAACGTCACTGGGATCCATCAATAGTTTAGATTTCTTATCGAATTGGTATCCTAATAACAATTAGAGTGGAGAGAGTATTTAACTTAAAAGATTGTCACTGTACTCATGCTGGTAACCGCTCAAAGAGTACAGACTATAAGCAAAATAAATTAAAAAAATATTATAGTTGTTAATAATCAGCATATTATATCTATCAAAATACACGAATTAATTATAAAAACCCGACTAGGTTCAAATTCAACCTTGTGTGTATATTCCATTTTACAAAGACCACCCGGAAATATGTACGGCAGAAGTATTATTAGCATACAAAAAAAAAAAAAAAAAAAAAAAAAAAAAAAATATATATATATATATATATATTTTGATTTGACGCGGCCTTTTATAAAAGGAATTGTTTAAACGTTTGACACGCTATCAACTAGTTAGCTATATTCTCAGCTCACTCATATATTCATACTTAAGTATGTATTTTTTACATTACCTTTTCTGTAAAAATGTTATTTCTATATGTTGTACCTACTATTACAATTAATAAAATTTCAATCAAATCAAAATAGGTATCTTAAACTTAAACATGCATATAATCAGAAATACTGTTGGATGGAGTGGCAATTATACAGTCTTCGCAAAATTTTATCGAAGAGATTTTCAGTATAATCAATCAGATCAGTTTGCTTTCACAATCTTAAACGCAGAACCTGACTAAAATATAAAATCATTGTGTTTTTAATTTCAACTATATAAATAGTGTAATTTACTATGGTAAATAAAACCATAATTTAACCATAATTTTGTTATAAAGTACCTACAGTACCTAATTAGTTAAATTTGGGTAAAAACATTGTTATTACATCACAAACATTAAATAAATACCTTTAATAGTAATTATATAAGTTCATTAATATTTTGATCATTACAATATCAAAAATAAAATAAAATTAGTGCTTTAATATTTCACTATCTTTCAAAATCTACAAATTTATGTATCTAATCTCGAGGACGAAGCAATGAAGTATAATTAGGGATTAAAAGAACTTACCTGAAGTGAAGTTCTATCCAAATTATACGAGTTGCTTCGTCCGAAGAGATTAGCTCCCTCCCAGCCCTTTAACCCCCATATAAAGTGAAATATTAAGATTCCAGGCTTTCAACTAAATGAGTGTCTGTCAGTGCGGGGGCAGGAGGAAGACATCAAAGTACCCACATTTTTTATTTTATATGAATGCAGTTTGACTCTGCTTTCAACTTAGTGGTAGATTGGCGATTACTGGACGTATACTACAAATTTATGTATCTAATCTCTTCGGACGAAGCAACTCGTATAATTTGGATAGAACTTCACTTCAGGTAAGTTCTTTTAATCCCTAATAATAATCACACTAGTAACAATTCAACGACAATAAATGAATTACGTTGGAGCAACCTATACCTATCCGCGTGGAGAATTCCATCACGATTGGTTTTTGCCGTTGAGCTGACAAGAGGCAGATACGTTCAAAATGACTCACTTTTACATTTAGTATTAATAGATAAGAGGAGTTCGGATACTACTCAGACTTAAATAACTAACATCAATTGAAATCAAACAAACTGTCCGAATACAGAGCACTATGAAGATTGTAAGCCTTCAATACAGGAAATCATGTATCCTGCAAATACTAATATAGGGAGTATGGTAATGTTGTGAAAAATATAATTTGTCAAATAAATAGTATTGTTACCAAGCACTGAAGATTCAGCAGGAAAATTGTGATCGTAGAAATGTAGTGCTGTCAACGCGGAGAAAGCAGCTTGATATCTGTGTACCGCTGATAACGTATCTGCTGCATCCATGTCTTGAAATGATTTTAAAAAACAACATGTTGTAAACTAAAGTACACAATAAGCAATTTACAAGAAATGAACTCCTATAAGTTACTGCCGTATATAGTCGTAAATAAATCAATTTCCCAAAAAATATAGTTTCGGAAATAAATGGCTGTGACATACACGGACAGACAGACATGACGAATCTATAAGGGTTCCGTTTTTTGCCATTTGGCTACGGAACCCTAAAAACAGCTACCTAAAAGCTTTCAATGATCTCTCAGTGTGACGCCCTTCGTAAACTGCCCCATATAGTTTGCATTAAAGTAATTCGTCACGTCACGGCAACATATGCTCGGTACGTTTACTTTCGAAGTTTCGCATGATAATTAAAATACAACGTGTATCTTGATAAAATCTTTCCATTTATAGCAGTGCAGTTGTTTAAATATCATACAATTTAAAATCTGTTGATAATGAAGCGTTAAACAATAAAGGAAGAAAAATATGCTTACATTTTCAATATTTTTGAAAGATACATACCAAACTCATTGTCATACACATTTTCATTATATTTTATCTTTATTTTAATCGAGGCCTTTAAGACAAAGTTGTATTTCTTCATAATTTATTTATTAATTTAATTAGGACAACCAGTAGTAGTTACATAAAAAAAAAAACTTAAACTAACTAAAATAGAAAATGATATAAATGTACATATTTCAATAAGCTATGTACATATTTCAATAAGCTTTATATAAATCAAATATAAACTAAAAAACAAGATAAAAGAAAAAGTAAATTAAAAAGTCCAAAAAATTGAACTAATAATAAAACTAAATAATAGTGAATAAACACTTGATAAATTGTTATAGAATAGCAATACATAATTGTCAGAAAAGCATAGCTGAGTTTGCATTTTTTACCCTGTTCTTCCTTAGGATTTCTAAAAAACTCAAAATTTACAAGCGGGTTAAACCCTAAGGAATGGTTTAATAATAAAATAATTTATTTTTCTCACAAAACATTACAAATTTTACGTACAATAAACACAAGATACAACAACTGAATTGTGAAGGACTGGTGTGTGAGCTAGGAAAATCCCGTGTTACTGACCACCAGGCCCGCAGGCAAGAGTAGCGCTAATACATGATAATCTAGTAAGGCAAGTTACAAAGCCAAAAAATTTTTTTTATACCACTAAGTTGGCAAACAAGCATACGGCCCGCCTGATGATAAACGGTTACCGTAGCCTATGGACACTTGCAATGCCAAGGGTATCACTCGCGCGTTGCCGACCCTGAAGAAACCCCTTCACACCCTTCTTAAAGAACCCCACGCTGTACTCTATTGGGAAAACCACGGCGGCGGGCGGGGAGCTCATTCCACAGTCTGAGCGTCCGCGGAAGAAAGCTCCTTTGGGCCCGCACAGTTCGTAACAATTCTGGTTTCAATGTATGAGTATGGACTCCCCGTCGATGGCGAGAGATGCGATGGTGGAAGGTAGCCGTGGGCATCAAGTCGAACAAATCCTTGGTTGTACAAGCGGTAGAACACACATAAGGAGGCAAAGTCACTCCTCAGACTGAGGGGCTCTAAACCGTTCGTGAGCTCGAGATCGTCGACAATTTTAGCGGCACGTCGCTGAACCGAGTCTAAAGGCCCAAGTTGGTATCCAGGTGCCCCCGCCCACAGATGACAACAGTACTCCATATTATTTGTACAAAAAATATTTAGATTTTTAGAGACGTTAGAATGACTTTATAATTGATCCTTGGTGCCTAAGGAATAACTTGAGCCATTTAAAATATTTTTAGAACCCCGGGATAAAAATGCGAATTTCTATGGCAAGCCGGCGAATCGCGACTATTTGCGACCATTATGTTGTTGTTGTTTTGCGGGGTTTATAATATTTCATGTATATTAACATGTTGCTGGTAATGTAATCTCAACATTGGAAGTGATTAAATACCCTCTAAAATGTTTTATTTTTGTATCAATCAATGTTTGGAGCTCGCCATGATTCTTTGTCTGTCTGTTTATGTAGTCTAGTCTGATCTTTTCCTTAAAACCGAATTTCCATTATACTTCTCTCTATATTGTTTTGGCATCATCATCATCATCTTCAGCCTATAATGTCCCACTGCTGAGCACAGGCCTCCTTTCACAAATGAGGGTGAAAGGGAATGGGCAGATACTCCACCACGCATGCCCACTGCGGATTGGTGGAGGTAGGCTAGTGGTCAACCTACTGTTGGAATTTTTCAAGCCGCCTAGGAGGCATCCAACTAGCTTAACGACTATCACAATTAAGTGATAACCGGGACCAACGGCTTTACGTGCCTTCCGAAGCACGGAAACGCTCGATTTGAAATACCACTAGGCGGTCACCCATCCAGGTACCGACCACGACAGACGTAGCTTAACTTCGCCGATCGATTAAGAACGGCTAATCATGCTACACCACGAGCGTTTTGTTGAGTGTTTTGGCATACTATTAGATTATTTAGGTTTTTTCCAGTTAACGGCCATGTATGGCAGCCATATTTTAAGTAAGGCAGTAGGCATACATCAAATGTTTTTTTTCTTTTCCTTCATGGGTATATCCTTGTTTTTCATGATTTCTTTAAACGACCAGGGGTTTTAAAAATTTTGCTAAAGCAATATTAATAACGGAATTCATATTTTAGAATTATCGGCAGATACAACGTGAATTCAATATTAAAAAGTACAAAAGACACTAATTATATACAATTCAATACATTAAAAGATTCGGAATTGATGAATTGCATAAGATCTGCCGTGAATTTGAAAAAATTAATTCCATCAGCAATAATGCTTTAGCTTCCTTTTTAGGGGGCCAGTACCTGTTCCATGTGTTTATAATTCTACGTTGAATTTCCTTATCAGTGTCTTCTGTTATAAATAATTATTTAAATTATATTTTTATAGCCTATACATTATTTATGTTTGTTGACTAGTAACAATAATTTCTATGAAGTTGTATGATTAAAAGTAGTTGTATTTACTGCGTGTGATTGGTCGAGGCTTTGACAGTTGTCGACGACCAATCACAAGCAAGTATAATGAAGCTTCGAGCATTCTAGTGGTATGCCCGGGCATTCGCTTTTCAACATCGGTGCTAGTCACTTATATTGTATTGCTGTTGGTATTGCTAACTGTACTGCTGTAACTATAGCAATAAAGCTGATCCTCAAAGTATAAGGTGTTTTTTGTATTCATAGTCCTTGCTTCCGAGTGTTGAACCAGTGCGGTCCACATCTCCGAAGTGGGATTAGCAACTTAGTGCCCACATAAGGATCGGAGATACGCTAAAGTATTCGGCGTACGTAGAAAACGTAAGTGTTCTTTGTTAATTTTATTTTAATTGTTTGCCTACCCTCACAAACCTGTGTATCGAATACGGTTATAAGTGAATTTATATTATTGCAATTTTTAATACCAAAGTATAGCAAGTAGGCTACAAGTTTATTCCTGTAACGTTTTTTTTTTGTCTTTCGTCAAGTTTGCCTCTATTTATCAGACTACTAAATGATTCGATAGTCCTATTTGAGATACTTCAGAATTGAACTGTATTTACCGTAACGGAGACATTCCGGAGGTTTATATGGTTAGTCATGCATGTTGATCTTGCTAGGGTACTCCCTGGAGATGAACATGTTTGATATTTTCGTTTTTAGTTTGAGGAACTGAACTGTATTTACCGTAACGGAGACATTCCGGAGGTTTATATGGTTAGTCATGCATGTTTATCTTGCCAGGGTACCCCCTGGAGATAGACATGTTTGATGGTCGTTAATAAATTAATAAAGTATGTGCAGGTCAATAAAAATCATGTTTACAAGTTTAGTATTGCGAGATTTATTAACTCGGGTGTTTTCCTTTCTTTGTTATGTATTGAGGCTGCGAGAACATGGACGAACGTAGGTCTAGTTCTCGAAGAGAATGTGATGGACCTAGACGGACCTCTCGCGAGATGCTGACGCCGCACCTAAAGTGTCGTGATGCAACTCGAAGCCGCAGCCGTGGCCGAGGGCGTACACCTTCACCTGTAGAAAATCGTGGCAGCCGCCACCGACGGTCGCGGTCCAGGCGGTCGAAAGGAAGACGATCGCGACTGACGATTAGTCGGTCTCGTTCCCGGTCACACTATTCAAGAAGGACAAGCTCGCGGCGTCGTCGTACTGGGCGCTCCAGGACGCGTTCGCGCACTCCAGAGCGGCGCGATACACGTCACGTGGAATCCAGGCATTCACCTAGGAGCAGAGCTTCTCGGCTTCGTACACCGTCCCATGAAGAAACACATCGTGATCGTAAGTCAGTTAATAATTTGCTTATTGAGAACTTTATTAATGTGTTTAAGGGTATGAATAATACAAGCGATCGCGATAGGTTTCCTGTTTTAAATAATGTAATTCCTGATTTTGATCCATTGTGTAAGGAACAAACGGTTGATACGTGGCTTCATAAAGTTGACGAATGTGCACAGATCTATGGTTGGAACGATAAACAAGTAGTCCATTATGCCCTACCGAAATTAACAGGGGTAGCTAAAACCTGGTATCAGGGTCTACCCTCACTACTATTTTCTTGGTCAGAGTGGAAATTAAAACTGAGGGAATCTTTTCCAACTAGGGATAATTATGCAGATTTACTAACGGAAATGCTTAATAAAAAGGTACGCTATGGGGAGTCATTAGGGATATATTACTATGCTAAAATGAATCTTCTTAATCGTTGTGAAATATCAGGAAAACGTGCGGTTGACTGTGTTATAGCAGGTATAGAAGATCGTGGTGTTAGGTTAGGAGCACAGGAGGCCTCCGATCAGGCCGTCGCTGCTGGATACGCGGACGAATGCTTCGGCGCCCCCGTATATCCAGCCGGCAGCGACAGGTAGGAACACCGTGGGGTTTTAGTCAGTAGGAGTCTGACATAACCCGGCCGCTTCCCCCGGAGTGCCCGGGTATCCATGAGGATTTCCCCACGTAAAAAAAAAGGAGCACAAGGAGCAGAATTTACAGAACCAGAATTGGTACTAAAATTTTTGAAGACAGTAAAAGTAGGTCAAGATAGGTTCACAAACGAACAGCAGAAGGTTAAGGATAGAGATAGGCGACCACAAAATAACGCAGTTACAAGTAATAAAGTAGGTCACAGCTCCCAGAAAACAACCGGATCCAACATGGTCTGCTACAATTGTAAAGAAACCGGTCACCCATTCTTTCGATGCACAAAACCAAAGATTCAATGTTCTAAATGCAACTTATTAGGACATAAGGACACTGAGTGCCCTGGGACGAAGCAAAGTGCCAATGATAAACCAAAAGCAATATTGAAAGTAGAAAACACAGGCGATTCAAGTGCCAAGTATAAAATGCCTATTAAAATAAATGGGTTGTTTTCAGAATGTCACGTCGATTTGGGGAGCGAGGGTACTTTGGTTCGTCTTAGTGAAGCTCAGCGTTTAGGACTAGATTGGAAAGTAGGAGAAGTACCACTATTAAGAGGAATAGGTAACGTGCCATATAAACCCCTTGGCAAAGCCAACGTCACGATCGAAGTGCAAGGTGTAGTAGAAAATCAAGTGGAGTCATTGGTAGTAGATGATTACTTAATAAATTGTTCTGTACTACTAGGCCATACATTCACCGAAAGGCCCTCAGTCAAAATAGTAAAGACTGAATTGGATGTAATTTTTCAGCGGGTTAGTGAGGAGTCTGTTTTGATTTGTCCGCTTTTTTGCGTGGAGGACACGCGTATAGGACGGGGCGAATTAGGGGCGATCCCAGTTAGCTCACGTAATTCTTTCTCGGGAAAAATCTTCGTGAATGGAACTGTGCGTAATATTGAAGGTCATGAACATTATTTGTTGCCCGGCGAGTATCAATTAACACAAGGTGCGGGTAGGGTTCTCGTTCAGAATATCAGTGACAAACATCTGGTTATGGAGAAGGGTAGTCTTATAACTAGAAGCCACACTTTAGCTGAGAGCCTACAAGTCCAAAAATTAGATTTTAGTGATCAGTCACCCATAGATGAATCACCAATCAGTTGCGGAGAAAATTTATTAATGGATCAAAAAGAGTCATTAATGGTCTTGTTGGATAAATATAAATATTGTTTTTCTAGTGGTTTAAAAGATCTAGGGTTCACAACGGAAACTGAAATGGTGATTCAACTGGATGATCCCGATCCTGTCGTTTACCGCCCATACCGGTTGTCCTTTACCGAACGCCAACTGGTTCAAAAGATGATCAAAGAAATGCTAGAAAGCGGCATTATAAGGGAGTCTAATAGTCCGTACGCGAGCCCTATAGTACTAGTTAACAAAAAGACTGGGGAGAAGAGGTTATGTGTGGACTACCGTGCTCTGAATAATAAAACTAAGAAAGAGCACTATCCCCTCCCTCGTATCGAGGATCAGTTAGACTTATTATCAGGTAGTTCACTGTTTGTTACCCTCGACTTAGCGTCTGGATACTATCAAATCCCAATAGCTGAAGGCTCTCGAGAGAAGACCGCCTTTGTGACCCCTCAGGGTCAATACGAGTACAATAGGATGCCCTTTGGGTTAGTGAACGCACCATCAGTTTTTCAGCGTACTATGAATAAGATAATTCATAATTCGCCTGCTTCATCGTATGCCTTGGTATACATGGATGATATTCTGATTCCTGCCAAGTCATTCGATGAGGGGATGGTACGTTTGGAGGAGGTGTTGCGGTTACTGGCAAAAAGCGGCCTAACACTCAAAATGAGTAAATGTAATTTCTTTTACAACAAAATAGATTACCTGGGGTACGAAGTCAGTTCAGAGGGTGTTAGACCAGGGTCGCTCAAAACAGACGCCATATCCAAATTCCCTACGCCAACAAATGTTCACGAAGTTAGGAGGTTTTTAGGCCTTGCTAGCTTCTTCAGGAGGTTTGTCGCAGGATTCGCATTAATAGCACGTCCTCTGACTGGTCTGTTGAAGAAGGACTCTACTTGGAGTTGGGGTAGTGAAGAACTGGAATCATTTGAGAAATTAAAACAGATTTTAGTACAAAGACCGGTCCTAGGACTTTATGATCCTACCGCACTAACCCAACTCCACACCGACGCGAGCAAGTACGGGGTAGCCGGCATTTTAATGCAACATGATAAGTCTAGGGTGTTCAAACCTATTGCTTATTATAGCAGGCAAACCAGTCGGGATGAGCAAAAATTGCACTCCTTCGAGTTAGAGACCCTCGCTATTATTTCCTCACTGAATAGGTTCAGGCATTACTTACTTGGTATTAGATTCACCATAGTAACAGACTGTAACGCTTTACGTACCACTTTGAGTAAACGCGACTTAGTCCCACGAATTGCTCGCTGGTGGCTGCAGTTCTTAGAATACGACTGCTCAATAGAATACCGCCCTGGTGACAAAATGGCACACGTAGATGCCCTCAGCAGGGGTGCTATAGACGGTATTCCAGACGTTGATCACGTGTTAGATGTACTTTCAGTAGGTACTGACGATTGGCTTGCAACGGTGCAACAGACGGACGAAGACATTAAAAATATCGCGGAGATTTTAGGTGATTCTAAATGTAAAGATGCCGTTGACATATTCAAAAATTACAAGCTTGTAAATGGGCGGGTCTATCGTATAATTGACGAAAATACTATCCGTTGGGTTGTCCCAGGTGGCACTAGATGGCAACTGCTGAAAGCCAATCACGACGATGTGGGACACTTCGGGTTTGACAAAACTTTTGCACGCTTACAAGCCACTTATTGGTTTCCAAAGATGAGACGGTTTGTAAAGAAATACGTCTCAGCTTGCCTTCAGTGTGCACATCACAAGCTGCCGGGTGGTGCCAGGCCCGGTGAACTACACCCCATCCCTAAAGCTATCATACCGTTCCATACCATTCATGCGGATCATCTCGGTCCTTTTATCCGCACCAAGCGTGGCAATACATTCATCCTTGTTATCGTAGATGCATTTACTAAGTTTGTTGACATCACCGCTGTGCGAAATACCAAATCGGCCACAAGCATTAGAGTATTCAGAGAACATTTTAGTTACTTCGGCGTGCCCACCCGTTTAATTACGGATCAAGGGACAAGCTTCACTAGTAGGCAGTTTAAAACATTTACTCAATCATGTGGTATAAAGCACGTGCTCAATGCTGTCGCCACACCCCGAGCGAACGGCCAAGTGGAACGGTACAACCGCACCATTTTGGCAGCACTCGGGGCAATGAATCACGAAAAATCAAATGGTTTATGGGATGAACATTTACCAGACATACAGTTGGGTATCAATACCACAGTCCACGCTACCACCAAAAAGACTCCAGCGGAGCTTCTTTTCGGGCGAAATCTAACTAATCCATCTGAAGGTTTGTTAAATGACGTAATTAACGAAGTTACATCTGAGGTCGGGGAGAGTCTGGACGATGTTAGGGCTACGACCGGTGAGCTTATTAGAACACAACAGGACAAAGACAAGAAACGGTATGATAGGTACAGGAAAATGGGAAGGGCTTTCAAAGAAGGTGATTTAGTTAGAGTAGTAAGAGCCGTGACAGGAATAGAAGGACAGTCTAAGAAGCTCGAACCTAAATGTAAAGGCCCTTACAGAATTAAAAAGGTGCTCCCCAACGACAGGTTCGTGGTGGAGGACACTCCCCTGACAAGGACTAGTAAGAGGTACGAGGCTGTGGTAGCCATTGATAAAATATTCCCATGGATCTGCTTTAACGGACCCGTATCAGCCGATTGTGAACCCGAACGTAATGATTGCGAATCTGAATGTGAAGAGTTGTAAATAGATAATAAAGATGAATATTGTACATAGCATTAAAATTAAGAAGGCAATTAATGACACTATAATAATCTTGGCTGTCAATTGCACTGTGTATTTCTAATAAATCGATCAAATTATAAAGAATAAGAAATCAATATCATAGTAAAAAGTTATTATAATTTGGTTTTAAGTTACATTGATTAATGTCATGTATGAAATACTTGCTGAAATATTTGCTGGTCAACGTCATGGACCAGTAAATACCGATTCATTAGTTAGGGTCATGTACTGATGAGTTGGTGTGAGGTATCAGGTAACGGATGCCTCTCATTTTAGCAGTTGGGTCATCAGTATATCTACTGGTCAAGGTCATGGACCGGTACATATACCTATTGCCGATATAAAAGATATAGATTAAGTTATGGGTGTCAGGTAACCGACACCCTTAAAGGTTATAAGCATTTTATTAATCAAAGTCATGGATTAATAAATACATTTAGGAGTAAATCTATTGTAAAGTAATTGTATTTAATATGTATTTAGATACTAAAATGTGCTACTATGATTACTTAGGGTCATAATTATTAATTTAAGGACTAATGAGATAATGTATGTTCGATAAGTTACATTTTGTAATTTATGTATGATGAAATACTGAATAGACTGCTTAATGTTTTTTTTTTTCTAGTAATTAGACAACGAGAGACTCGTTGGAAGCCGGATGGCCGAGCTGTTATAAATATTTAAATTATATTATTATAGCCTATACATTATTTATGTTTGTTGACTAGTAACAATAATTTCTATGAAGTTGTATGATTAAAAGTAGTTGTATTTACTGCGTGTGATTGGTCGAGGCTTTGACGGTTGTCGACGACCAATCACAAGCAAGTATAATGAAGCTTCGAGCATTCTAGTGGTATGCCCGGGCATTCGCTTTTCAACATCGGTGCTAGTCACTTATATTGTATTGCTGTTGGTATTGCTAACTGTACTGCTGTAACTATAGCAATAAAGCTGATCCTCAAAGTATAAGGTGTTTTTTGTATTCAAAGTCCTTGCTTCCGAGTGTTGAACCAGTGCGGTCCACACTTCCTTGGCTGATATAATCTAACCTAAATATATGTATTCCTCCACACATTCAATGGGCTTACCGTCTAGCAATATATAACATTTTCCTGCATTGGATAAAACTTTTGTTTTTGATGCGTTAATGTAGAGGCCTACTTCTGTACTCTCATTTGACAAATTGTTGTAATTTTTTTTCTAGATATTCTATGTTTTCAGAAAATAGAACAACGTCATCTGCAAATCTCAAGTTAAAAAGTCTCTCACCATCAATAGTTTAAACCCATAATCCTGCCAGTCCATTTTTCGGAATATGGTATATGACGGCGCATCGCTTTTGATTATGCAGAATGGATTACTTTAAAGTTTGAAGTATAATTTCTTTATGTAATTACATAATTTGTGATTTAATTACTTTCAATATTATTAATTTGTTTAATGAGACAAGTACAGCTATTATTTGTGATTTACCATATGATTAGTATTGGACACTCATTTGACTTTGACTATTTCCATATCATAGAGAGAACGTTATCGTTCGAGTGGGGTTGCGACCGGGCGCCAACGTTAGTGGTGGGGAGAATGTTTATAAGCGCTTGCACGCTAGCAGTCGGGCTCACGAGCTTTCCCCACATCCGGGACCTGGCGCCTCTGCACGCCCGGCCACCAGAAGGCAGGGCGTACCCACGTGAGTTAATATCCGTGGAAAACGCAGAAACAGAAGCATAAAACCTAAAAAGCAACAATAGAAAACTATAGCAAGTCACCACTACAAGGCGGCCACCGGCAGGATACACTCCAGTAGGTAGGCTGCCGTAGCAACGTAGACAGCGAGCAAGCGGACGTCATGGTCCGGCGATCTATCACTGACTATATAAAAGTCAAAACCCAGCGCCCCGCGTGTCGTCGCACGCGGCGAACAGATAATACCCACCTACTAGAGGTCATCAACCTCGGAAAGGTCACCCCGCCACCCGAAAGGGGAGGTGAGAGAAGACTACTGAAGTCGGGCTCAGACTTTGTTCAGTTACGACGTTGTGCGCACGGTCGCAAATCCACTATCTCTTTTATTTAAATTTCTTTCAATAATACGAATATGGTGTTGTATAAAGTGTTGTATTTACATTTAAAAGTTGTGATAATAAATTCAGGAGAAAATACATTTCTAGTGTTTGTATTTTCTAACAAATCTCCTATATCCTGATAATTATGGCGACTAATCAGCCCGGCGATCCGACATCAGAAGTTGGGACTGAACCAGATGCTGTCGCGAAAGCGATGTTGTACATGCCTATATGTACGTTGTGCGATCGAGCGAGACGACCGCGTTCTGTGGCGCTAGCCGGTAACATTCATTCACGGAGTAGCAGCCGAAAGTGCAACATGTGTGAACTAAAACGGTGGCGCGAGCGGGTGGCGTGAGATGCATCTACCCGCAGGCGCCCGAACAGACTCATGCAGTGGTTTGACGACAGATGCAAAAAACTTATCCGTACCACAATATGCTTGAATTCTTTAAATCATTGCAAGGATCGAAGGATGAATACCAAATTGGAACTATTTGAATTCAATCCTGATAAAGTAGATACAGATGCTGAAGCATGGTACAATACTGTCGACCCTTGCCTAATGGGAAATACAACAAGTGTAAGTAAATTTGATATTATTTCATGTCAAGCCTTAAAAGTTTCTGCGGCCACGAGGCTTGCCCAAAACTTCTATTAAGATACCTTGATCTCTGATTGTAAGTGATTCGTTTAAAATACAAATGGACTTTTCAAACATTTAAAATATCAGTTTTTCACATCTAGGGCAGATTTCTTACATATCTGGAACCATAACACGGTGTTAGGTTACTTCGTTCGTAGATAACTGGCTACATGGCCTAACCTAAAGAATATCGTCTTGGCTCGGAATAATAGAAACACCAACAGCAAACATTTACAAACTTTGAATGGCAGTTCAAATTGCTCATGGAAACAATATTTCATCATAATTTCATCATATTTCGCCTCAGATTTTAAGTACATTGACGCAGAGTTGGCGAAATTGTTCATGGAATAAATTCAAATTCAAAAATTCAAAATCAGTTGTTCAAATAGATATTCGCAGGCACTTATGAAAAGTCTGGCTCTAATACTCATGACGGTTCGAAGGTTTGCTTAGAAGAGCCGGCAATAAACTCTGCAATTACTCTTTTCAAAACAAACTTAGATTCATTACACAATATTTACATTCTAATCACTAATGACAACAATGCGTACGGCGGCAAAACTAATTGCTATTAGTGCTCATATGTCACTTACTGACGCTCAGATACATAGGCTCGCCTTAACGACCGATGTACAAAACACAAGCTACAGCAAGAACTTATGCCTTTTGTGTATAGAAAAAGAAGCTTACCGTTTTTTGAAAATACTTAAGAAAGCGTTGTTATGTTTTCTGAAGAAATTCCTACAAAGATACTGCTAATACCTACTTTTTGACGCGAGTTAACAGGAACAGGACCAAGCACATTATCACATCAACGCAAGGATTGCAGGCTAGAGGACAATCATCTATTTCCAATCGATATGGTGAGCCATGCCAGGGCACCGTGCTGCTCACAACAAGCAGTCTAACAAAGGATAGATGTCTGCACCATCAGGCCTGCCACTGACTACCTTTATAGTTTGGGTGAGAAGTTTTCATTATATTTTTACTGTGGTGCTAAATGCCCTCTTATAAATGAAACTATTGCAAATAAACTATCTGGGATTCGGTTTTATGACTTAGTTATACAATACAATTTACAGATACTACAGACTGTTATCATTCAAAATTATTCTGTTGAATTACTTTTTAATGTTAATCCTGATAATTCACTAGCTAATGATATTCTCTTAGGACAGGATCTAATTGAGGATACTCTGTCGTCATCACAAAAACTTAATATTACTAAACCACGAATCATTGCAAAAATGGATGTAGGTTGACACTTAAAAATATTCTGATGACTGGGTGTCCCCCGCGGTTTCGCCCACATTCCCGGGACAAAGAGTGGCCTGTGTCCTTCTCCATTGCCATGGGCTATCTGCATGCCAGATTTCATGATGATCGGTTGGGTAGTTGGGGCTTGAAGGCGTAACAAACGAACAAACAAACTCACTTTTGCACATATAATAGTTAGGATTTCGTAAAAAGGAACACTTGTAGAGTAAAATCAGGATGGACTAAAATTATGTCAGTGGGTCTAAGACAACGTCCTAGATAAGCCCTCGTTCTTATGGAATGGGCCCAGGGACTCGATTCTCACTTCCCTCGAACTGGCCTTCCAATCGAACTTGCCTTACGAGTGTAATTTCGACCGTAAAATAATTTCGATAATTAATTTGAAATAATTTCGGGTGGTTAGGATTAATGTTGCCATTATGATAGATACAAATTGCACGATGCGTTTTGTTTCACTTGATAATTGCGTTTTCTTATCATACGCGATAACATTGTCGTAAATTAAATTCTGAAAAGATTTTAACGACTATGAAATATTTAAAACAACGTTTTCACTTTTTATACCTATCTTGATATAGCCGGAATTCATAAAGTAATCAATTTTATTTAATAATTATAAGTTTATTTAACAAGTATTGACTGTGCGTAACGGAAATCCTTAGGTCTATCTGTCATTACGTTTCCAAATGACAAAATAACTGTTTGACGTATGATAGGTCGCATTCAAAATACGTTTCGAATGGTCCCGAACAGTCGAAGTAGTTCGAGCGCTAGCCCTCGAAAAATGAGAAAAAAATGGCGGCTTAGAAATTGTCAGAATAGCCTAACTTGATTTGCACTCGAATAAAGTACGAGTTCGAACTTTATTTCGAACGAGTGATGAATTAGTGCTTGAGAATTGGCTCCTTGAAGATCGTGAAGTGGTACGACGCGAAGTTAAAGATCTAATTACTGATCAGATCGACTGCTGATTATTCATATCCATCCAGATTCAATCTAACAAACTGCCTTCGTTACTCCCGATAGGAAAATCGAATATGTAACCTTTTATGTAACGTATGTATGCCCTTTGGTGTACGAAATACACCATCGGAGTACCAACGTGCTATAAATAAATCTCATGGAAATCAATCTAGTTTCAGGTGGTCAAATACAACCAAATCCTCGTTAGATAAACTCCCTTAGCAGTCACCTCCTCAAACAGCTTTATAATCACGACAGTTTATTAGCTTAGCATCCTGTTTTTGATAATGTATATCTGGATATTCTCAAATTACGTCACCTATTTATAGAATTACATCTAAAAGGGGAATCATTGACTGAAGTCCACACTTTGAGGCAATACGTAAGAATTTTAACCATTTAACCCATTGAATTATTACGCTTAGAAGCGAAGTATCGAACAAAAATCCTCGCGACACGTAAGCCACTTGACAACCAATGTATGCGTGAGTACCATATAATTACACTCGCTGACACGCACACAAGCGCACGAGTAATGTTGCAAGCTAAACGAAAATTTTCGGTAAAATTAACCTTCCGATTTCGCCTACTAGTGAAATTGGAAGTAAGTATTCATAAAAATAATTAAATAGTTTAAAAAGTTCTGCGTCTTAGATAATTTATCATAGACACAGGCCTGTTATTTATGTATTACTAGTTGTTTCATAGTACCTATTTCGGGTATTGTAACATAATAAACCAAGACAATGTGCAGTGCTATGAACGATCGTACAATTTGTAGCTTTCCTTGGTAATGATAGATAGGTTTCGTATATGATAGGTTGTATAGAAAAAGAAGATTAAGTAGTATCTAGGTACCTATTTAATTTTCATTAACAAAATTGAAATTTTAAAAGCCTGTATGTTGAATTTGTTTCCGGAACAACTGCCGCTTTGACAATATTTTCCTAGCTATATTCTCTTTTTTCTACCAGTCTGATTCGAAATTATTTCACTAATATGAAGCTACATTATCCCAAGTATTATAAACTACTTATCCCAAGAACGCGGGTGAAACCGCGGGGGACAGCTAGTTGGTTATAATAGATATAAGTAAAAGAAACAAATGATCGGACTCAATTAATTTATTAATAACAAAATCAATGTGAATGTGTCCAGTAGTGTGAATTGTGTCCAGTATTGACGCGTCTTTTCGCACTATCCTATACCAAAAAGGAAGTCCCGTCTTCGTGGAAGACTGCCCACGTGCACCCAGTGCCCAAAAAGGGCGACAGATCGGACCCGACGAATTACAGGCCTATCGCCATCACCTCCCTTCTCTCCAAAGTCATGGAGCGTGTGATCAACACGCAGCTTTTGAGATACCTGGAGGATCACGAGTTGTTGAGCGACCGACAATATGGCTTCCGCCACGGTCGCTCAGCTGGTGACCTTCTTGTGTATCTCACGCACCGTTGGTCACTCGCCATCGAGAGTCAAGGTGAGGCATTGGCAGTGAGCCTAGATGTGGCGAAGGCGTTCGATCGGGTCTGGCACAGGGGTCTTCTAACGAAGTTACCATCATACGGGCTTCCCGAGGGATTATGCAATTGGATTGCCAGCTTTCTGTCCAGCAGATGCATAAGAGCCGTCGTCGACGGCAGCTGCTCCGATAGCATGGACATAAATGCTGGCGTTCCGCAAGGCTCTGTGCTGTCCCCAACCCTGTTCCTACTGCATATCAATGATATGCTGTCTATTGACGGCATTCATTGCTATGCGGACGACAGTACAGGGGACACCCATTACACGGGCCGTGCAAATATCCCTCGTTCCGAGGTAGAGGACAGCCGCGAACGGCTGGTGTCTGAAATCGAGAGTACGCTAACTAGTGTCTCCGATTGGGGTCGACTAAACCTAGTCCATTTCAACCCCACCAAGACCCAAGCCTGCGCGTTCACCGCTAAGAAAACCCCATGGTCTGTGGCTCCACAATTCCAGAACACTTCCTTGAACTTCAGCCAAAGCATCGGGATCCTTGGCGTCGACATTTCCAGCGACGTGCTGTTCCGAAGTCACTTGGTAGACAAGGTGAAGCTGGCATCCAAAAAGCTTGGAGTGCTCAACAGAGCCAGGCAGTACTTCACATCGGGGCAAAGACTACAACTTTATAAGTCGCAGGTCCGGCCTCATATGGAGTACTGTTGTCATCTGTGGGCGGGAGCACCTGGATACCAGCTTGGGCCTTTAGACTCGGTTCAGCGACGTGCCATCAGAATTGTTGACGATCCCGAGCTCACAAACGGTTTAGAGCCCCTTAGTCTGAGGAGAGACTTTGCCTCCTTATGTGTGTTCTACCGCTTGTACAACGGAGAGTGTTCTAAGGAATTGTTCGACTTGTTGCCCACGGCTACCTTCCACCATCGCAATTCGCGCCATCGACGGGGAATCCATCCTCACACATTGAAACCAGAATTGTTTCGAACTGTGCGGGCTCAAAGGAGCTTTCTTCCGCGGAATTCCACTTCAGGTTGTGGAATGAGCTCCCCGCCGTGGTTTTCCCAATGGAGTACAGCATGGGGTTCTTCAAAAAGGGCGTGAAGAGATTTCTTCAGGGTCGGCAACGCGCGAGTGATACCCCTGGTGTTGCAAGCGTCCATAGGCTACGGTAACTGCTTACCATCAGGCGGGCCGTACGCTTGTTTGCCAACTTAGTGGTATAAAAAAAAAAAAAAAAAAAAAACAGTATCAATTACGTAAAACAACGCAAATTCGCACAAACAACAGCTGGCAACACTTTGCTCGAAATCTGAGTGGAGTATTTTTATTTTTGAATTTTGTTATTTTAGTTGAATTACACAATAAAATTAGTGGCTTACCTGTGGAATGTTACATCAGAATTCTTATCTTTCTACCCTGATGAATTATGACAATATTTTACTGCACAAACCGTCATATTTATTATTTTTCTCAGAGCTGCATTCACTAAAACGTCACTCAGTACACTGACAGCGCGGCGCTCATTTGGAGCCATTATGGCTCCAATTGAATGGATTATTTTTCGCGCGTGTACTTTGTTTCTATGTGTAATAATTCAATGATTTAACCATTTTTAATCCACAGTCCTAAAAACAAATTGAATTGAAAAAATGAAGGTTACGGTGCTATACAGGTTCTAGGATTGGAAAAGATGTCGCACCTCGTGTTCGTAGGTGGTGGTTTAGTTTCTCCAAACTTTCAATTTCGATATGGACGGGAACGACGAATGGAACATGTTGACTGTTTTTGTCACGTAATCCTGTGGTAAAGGTTTTGTAGAATATAATTGGTCTTAGTGAAGTTTCTGATAGCTAGCTGCAGCAGAATAACTGAGGGATTCTGGAATGTCTGGTATAATGTCGAAGATTGGCAGTAACTGTCTCAATAGTGAATAGTGATGTAGTAAAAACATAGTGAACTACGACATGGAGCTGTGGCTTTTGGTTGCCAATTGTTCCAGGAGTTTCCCATTGGGCAATCAAAGTCAAAGCCATTTATTTTATTCATTTATTTACAATTTAGGCTCTAGTAGGGTACTTATGAAGGTCAAAGCTATTGAAGTTATCACCAGTTCGTAAGTCGGCCTTCAACTGAGAAGAACAGGCAAGAAACTCAAGCAAGGTAACATTCTTTATATAAAATTTTTTTTTTTGACAATCTGTCTTATATTATATTGTCTATTTTTTTTTTCCAAGACATTATACATACATGATAATACGCGATACCAAAGAGTACTTATTTTTGTACTGGTTTTGCTTAAAATGTTGCGAGTAGAAAACAATTAAAACACTAGTTGTACAAAATCTAAAGCAAATCTTATCAAAAGGTGACTGGTGCCTCCTCAAGTCTTTGAATTCTTATCGAACGTATAAGTGTATACGCACATGGCCATATGCGTGCCGTGCTGCACTGCTATGTACCATTGGAGTTGCATCCTACTATGTCCGGATGCGCCGATGACGGCAGTAGTGGGTACATTGTTAATAGTTGTGATGATTCATTTTACTTCATGACAAAGTGGTATGTATGGTAAGTTGCCTATGTGGACTATAGGCAAACTATCTGTGTGGCAAATCTGTGTGGAAAATCTGTGTGGCAAATCTGTGTGGCAAATCTGTGTGGCAAATCTGTGTGGCAAATCTGTGTGGCAAATCTGTGTGGAAATCTGTGTGGATATCTGTGTGGAAATCTGTGTGGATAATCTGTGTGGATAATCTGTGTGACAAAACTGCGTGACAAAACTGTGTGACATAACTGTGTGACATAACTGTGTGACATAACTGTGTGACATAACTGTGTGACATAACTGTGTGACATAACTGTGACAAAACTGGGTGGAAAAGAGCTTTTCAATTTAAATATGCCTCAGACATCCTAATCTCCAAATATACGATTTAATGTTAGTAGGTATGGCCGAGCGTGTAAATGATGAATCATTCACGGATGATGAGACACGAGGACGTGTAAAGGCGCAGGACGGCCGTGACGGCGCATCGCTTTTGATTATGCAGAATGGATTACTTTAAAGTTTGAAGTATAATTTCTTTATGTAATTACATAATTTGTGATTTAATTACTTTCAATATTATTAATTTGTTTAATGAGACAAGTACAGCTATTATTTGTGATTTACCATATGATTAGTATTGGACACTCATTTGACTTTGACTATTTCCATATCATAGAGAGAACGTTATCGTTCGAGTGGGGTTGCGACCGGGCGCCAACGTTAGTGGTGGGGAGAATGTTTATAAGCGCTTGCACGCTAGCAGTCGGGCTCAGACTTTGTTCAGTTACGACGTTGTGCGCACGGTCGCAAATCCACTATCTCTTTTATTTAAATTTCTTTCAATAATACGAATATGGTGTTGTATAAAGTGTTGTATTTACATTTAAAAGTTGTGATAATAAATTCAGGAGAAAATACATTTCTAGTGTTTGTATTTTCTAACAAATCTCCTATATCCTGATAATTATGGCGACTAATCAGCCCGGCGATCCGACATATATTATAAGTACATGACGGGCCTGTCGGTGCGGTTGGTTAAGATTCCACCTTTCGTACCGTAGGTCGTGAGTGCGATTCCCACACAGGACATGCATTTGTGTGCATGAATATGTCTGCATGTCCTGTCTGGGTGTAATTATGTATATTAAGTATGTATTTACAAACAAAAAGTAGTATATTATGTAGTATGTCAGTTATCTGGTTTCCATTGTCAAGCTCTGCTTAGTTTTGGATCAGAGGGATTTGGTGTGTGAGGAATGTCCCAGGATATTTATTTTATTTATTTTATCATCATCATCATCATCATATCAGCCCATGGATGTCCACTGCTAAACATAGGCCTCTCCCATTGATTTCCACTCTGAACGGTTCTGGGCCGCTTGCATCCAGCGGCGCCCAGCGACTCTGACCAGGTCGTCGGCGTCGGTCCACCTGGTGGCCACTCGAGAACCTTTCTTCCCCATCGGTTATCGGCTCTTTGAGCGATGTGGCCTGCCTATTGCCACTTCAGCTTAGGTACTAACTTTACGAGCGATGTCATTCATTTTTGTTCTCCTACATTCCTCCTCAGTCCTCATTTCGGAACCTATCACGTAGAGAAATTCCGAGCATAGCTCATTCCATAGCTCACTGTGTGACTTTGAGCTTATTTATGCGGCCAGCAGTGAAATACCACGTCTTTGTCCCGTATGTCATCACTGGTAACACGCACTGATTGAAGACCTGTGTCTTTAATCAGTGCCTGGTAATTTGGACGTATATATATGCCGTAGCTTCCCGAACGCTGCCCAGCCGAGTTGGATTCTTCGATTGACCTCTTTGTCGAAGTTGGGCCTACCCAGTTGGACAATTTGTCGTCGGTAAACATACTCATGTACAACTTCGAGAACAGTGCTCCCAATAATCACCATTGCAGCATAGGCGGAATATGAACATTAGACATAATTTTTCTCTTGTCCATATTCATTTTGAGGCCTACCTGTTGAGAAACTCTGTTGAGGTCATTCAAAGTCAAAGTCAAAGCCATTTATTCAATTTAGGCCCTAGAAGGGCACCTATGAAGGTCAAAGCTACTGAAGTTACCGCCAGTTGGTAAGTCGGCCTTCAACTGAGAAGAACAGGCAAGAAACTCAGCAAGGTTACATTTTTTAAATATTTTCTTTTTTTTTTTTACAATCTGACTATATATTGGCTATTTTTTCCAAAACATTTTGGTTTTGTAGGTATACATACATACTTTTTATTTTACAAAATAAAATACACAATCATCAAAACGAATAAACATAAAAAAAAAACAAAAACAAAACCAACATACAAAATAAATAAAAAATAATAACCTGCACTGGTTCATAGTAAAATCATGTAGGTAATCTACTGGATTTTGTACAATGTGCACTTGTGCAGAGTGAAGCTATTTCCAGACATCTTTATCTTATATAATAATGGGCTACCTTGTAATAAGCTCGTGCTTTCAAGACTTTTTTTACGTGAGATTTGAACTTACAATCAGTCATTTTGGTTACCGAAGGTGGGATTTTGTTATAAAAACGTACACTATTTCCAAGAAATGACTTTTGAACTTTCGCTAATCTAAAATACGGAACAACTAATTTGTCTTTTTGTCTAGTATTGATGTTGTGAACTTCACTGTTTGTTTTAAACGTGTCTAAGCTTTTACGTACCAACCAACATTATATTTTCATAAATGTAAAGTGAAGGTAAAGTCATGACATTTATTTCCTTAAACAATTCCTTCAATGATTCACGAGGTCCCATACTATAAATTGCACGAATGGCCCTTTTTTGTAATATAAAAATAGTCTCAATATCTGCTGCAGCTCCCCATAATAATATGCCATACGATAAAAGGCTATGAAAGTATGCAACATAAACTAATTTGGCCGTCTCGACATTCGTCAATTGTTTGATTTTTCTAACAGCAAATGCAGCAGAACTTAATTTACCAGATAAAGATTCAACCTGAGGACCCCATTGTAATTTATTATCTAATGTTATACCTAAGAATACAGTTTTGTTCACTAGTTCCAAACTGCTACCATCTATTAATATCTGACTGTCTACATGCGCTACATTTGGGAGAGAGAATCTTAAACATTTAGTTTTCTTCGAGTTTAGTAAAAGATAGTTCATTGAGCATGATGTTCACAGCTTTCACCAATTTTATTTATTTATTTATTTATAGTTATGTAATATACTGCGTTACTGAAAAATGAAACGAATTCAACAAAAAATACTACCTTGGGTTTGTTGACTATAATAAAGCCTTTGACTCTATTAAACACCTATGGAATGCACTAAAACAGCAAGGAGTGCATAGCAAATACATCCAAATACTAAGACAAATCTACAAAAATACCTCGGCAAAAATCAGGCTAGGAAAAGAGGGAGTATTTCCCAACCGGATTTTTGAAAAAGTATTTCCAATAAAAAAGGTGTCAGACAAGGTGACCCACTTTCACCAAAACTCACTTTTCTCAGCTATACTGGAGACTGTCTTTCGAAACCTGAACTGGGATCACTATGGTCTGAACATAAATGGTACAAAATTGAATCATCTTAGATTTGCTGACGACCTCATATTAATAACAGACAACTCTGACAACTGTATTGTTGTTGGTCTAAATATGAATTTAGAAAAAACTAAGCTAATGACAAATAGTTCAAAGCCATATAATAAAGTTTAACAACCAGACAATAGACTATGTGGATGAGTATACGTATTTAGGCCAAATCATATCTCCTACCAACCAAATGTCTAAAGAAGTAGAACAAAGAGTAACTAGTTCATGGGTACTGGCCATAAAAGAGGTTATGAAAAATAGGGAGATCCCAATCAGTGCAAAGAGGAAGGTATTTGACACATGCATCCTGCCATGTATGACATATGGTTGCCAGACTTGGTCATTAACAAGAGCCAACACAGGAAAATTAGAAGTATGGAGCAAAGTATGATCAACATCAAGAGAAAAGATAGAAATATTATTTATTATATACACTGAAATCCATAAGGCAAAGAACCAAAATAAGAGGTGTTACAGAACCGTCTTACTAATAAAAATATGGAACACGGTTGTTTAACAGCTGTATAGTTATGCAGTGTGCAAGCCTTACACAGTTGCTATACACTCCCTTTACTAATAATCAGTGTGTAAGCGTTGTATAGTTATCTGTTTGTTAAAACAAAAACGACTGGCAACTTTTTAGGAACGTTTTGAAACTAAAACTATCTAACTTCAAAATACGGGAGAAAATATGGGAAAAAATGTGTAAACACCAAAAGATACTGAAAAATAATTATATAAAATATTAATCATATCATAAAAATCAGGTTTCTTATTCTTAAGACTATTTTTATTTTAATAATTAAACAATAAAATTACTTTTAAAAAGCTTCAAATAGCTAATGGTGGTTTTGAACGAAACTGTCTTGTGCTTATGGCTACAGTAGCCATTTAACCAAAGAAGAAGAAGAAAGAAGAACGTCATTGTCAAATTACAAATGTTACGTCAACAAACGAAGCAAATGGTTGTGCCAATGACTTCATAACTAAGGATACACCTACCGGAACATTTTGCATAAAGTTATCAAAATCAAATAAATTGTAAATTTTTGTTTTATTTTATCCATAACTCCAGTATAAAACACAAGCCTTTCACTACGCAACTAGGCATTTTTATGGCAATTATAAGCAAACAATGAACGAATGAACTGTTCCGTGGACCGCAGTATGACCGCAGTCGACTGAGTCGCGTTGGCCCTAAAATGAATTTTAGGGCCAGCGCGTTGGTGTCATTTTGTTGCGCGGTTGGCCTGGTCCTTAGTAAATGGACACAACACTTGATTGTCAGACACAGCTGATCTATTGGAATCCGCCATAATGTTCTTATACAAACACTAAACAAGGGTCCTGGCCCGTGTAAGCCCTGTGTAAATTTCCTAGGTAACTAAAACACGTGTATACAGGCTTTGTGTCAAAAATGTTTTTATTAGTAGCAATTATCCTATAACAGATGTGTACACCGCGTGTAACTTTTTATTAGTAAGGCTGTAGATTAAAATGGCGATGGACTGGACATATGTTGCGCGACAATAAAGGAAAATGGACAAAAGATCTAACAGAACGGTACCCACGAGAGGGAAAACGAAATAAAGGAAGGCAAAGAAAACGATGGGAGGATGATATAAAAGAAGTGGCAGGACCGATTTGGCGACGACTAACACAGGACAGAAAGGAGTGGAAGTCTCTAGAGGAGGCCTTTGTCGAAAGGCAAGCTGATGTCATGTAATAAATAAAACGCACGTGAAGTCAATTTACATAGTTTATATACAGTGTGCATGCAAATATAATAAAGATTCAATAATTTGTTAAATATGTTTAAGTAATAATGAAATGTAAATGTTAATTAATTATCAGCAATAAACGCTATCTAATATCTATCTATCTAATATACTTCGTAATCGGAATAGATCATAAAAATTGACTTAATAGCTTATTACGTATGTTTTTTTTATGTATGTATATACTTATTAGTTTTCCGCCCGCAGTTTCAAGAATCCTTTCTTAGGCTACACGTTCATAGATTGGTAGGTATGTATACCTACACTTGAGTTAATCCCCTATTAATCTACTACCCCACTAAGCCCCCTATTAGGAATAGTTTTGGAAATCTAATAATGAGAATCTTTATTATTTATTTAGGTACCTAAGTAATCTTGCTATGTTGCATGAACCGTAATAGATAGACAGTTCGTACAGAAAGGGTGGTACCCTTTGCGTACAGGAAGCTATTACCACAGTAGATATATCAAACAGTAAAGTGACTCGACCCTTTTCTTGATTATAATTGCCTACAGCAGCACGGTACGTGAACACGCGAAAGGGCTGCCCACCTACAGTATTTTAATTTCATCTACCTACTTGTCTAGTTTTGTGATTGTATATAATTATATTTTTTATTTGATAAAATGATTTTTTTTGTGAATGAAATAGGAAGTGTTCAATAAAATGCAAGAAACAGACGAGTAATATATATTTTATCATGACCCCATTACCTACAGCACGGAGATACTCGAATACTCTATACTCTAAATCGAAATAATATTTTTTTTAGTCACCCCGATGTCGAACCGTTGCAAACGTTACTTAATATCAACCATTACATCGCGTGTGCGTTACCTACAGCAATCAAAACCTCTAACTACCTACTGCAAAATCTTACTTAAAAAGTAAATTATTATGTAAATCTTACTAGGTACAGGTACCTACCATTTATTACTCTCACAATCATTTCATAATAATATTTCGTCTAATTCAATAAATATATGTAAATAGCTAAGTACATACATAAGTAGTAAGTAGAAAGCCTAGCCTAGGAACTACCTACTACTTTTTTTTAACCTGGCCGTAGGTAGTCAATTTTTTCACCCAAGCCAGCCATCCACTTATTTATTTATGAATCCAGGTAGGTATTATGTTTTTGACGAAGTTAAGCAACCAAAAACAGCACAATATAGTCTACTATAATTTCTCTTTGTCATATTAAGTAATTGTACTTGTAATTATTTTAATTATTTCAATGAATATTTCTCATAAATCGCACGCTTACTGCTTACAAACCCATCACACCGTTCGTTCGTCACTGCAGCGCATTCGCGACTGTTTGCGAACTGAAAGCGAACCGAAATCGTGGCGCGTAGGTATGACTCGCGATCCGGCCGTTTGTATGAAGAGCTAGTACTGATAGATATATCTACTGTGCTATTACTAAGTTTTCGCTGTCCGTCCGTCTCCGTCCGTCTGTCTAGACAGTGGGCTATATCTCATGAACCGTAATAGATAGACAGTTGAAATTTTCACACAATATCAAGATTAAGAAACACAATATTAAGATTAATTTTTCATTGCACGAGTGTCCATAAAGACAAAGTCAAACCCATTTGTTTATTTAGTACCTACACCTACTAAAAAAAAACAACTTTAACTTGTTAAAGTTAAATGTACTGAAGTTAACACCGGTTTGGAAACATCAATTTAATATAAAAAAAAGTATTTATTTTAATGATTAATTAACAATGATTTCAAAACAAATGAACACAGATAAACTCCGAAAAATATAAAAAAGGGAAAAAGAAACAATAAGAGCCTAAACAAGTGCATAATAATTATTAATGCTACCTAATGGTTTTTCTATAAACATGAACAAGGTGCATTGTGCAGCTTCTTCCAAAAATCCATCTTTATCTATATATATAAAATGCTTTGTCCTGAATGACCGACTGACAATCAACGCACAGCCTAAACCGCTGATCGTAGAGACCTGAAACTTGGGGGGTCTGTTCTTTGTATGACGTAGGCATCAGATAAGAAAGGATTTTCCGAAATTCTACCCCTAAGGGGGTGAAAAACGGGGGTAAAGTTTGTATGGGACAACGTGATTCCTTGGTCCGATCTACTTCAAATTTTGCATAAACCTTCCTTAACAGAATTGATGCAAGATGTGTTTCGTATTTTACTGAAAATCATCGCCTAACGGGGTCAAAAGGGGAAGAAAGTTATTTTAGGGATGATTTTCATCGAAGTTGATATCAATACTCCTTAGTACTTTTGATTTAAATAACATTTTTTTATTTTGACACATGTTTGAAATCCCAATCCGATTTTCACAGATTACAGAATAAGGCAGATGGAGAGAACGGAACACGGGAGCGAGGCCAAAAAAAGCAAATACAAATTGAAAAACACATAACTGGTATTCTTTATTGAATTTGTATTTGCTTTGTTTAAAAAACTTTATTTAACGGAAACCACTTTCTTTTAAATAAATTAGCATACAGCAGATTTTAAACATAGCAAATACAAATTCAAAAGCGAATACCAGGTATGTGTTTTTCAATTTGTACCTAATTGCTTTTTTTGGCCCGTGTTTCGCGCGCTCAATCTGCCTTTTGTTCTGGAAACTGAAATGCTCTTTAAAATTGGAATGTAAAATATAAAAGAATATTTAAATCGGATTAGAATTCGAACTTTGTTTGGAAGTTAATTTTCTCGGACTTTTTGGCGGGAACTTGCAGAGGGACGTTGCGTTTTTAGGGTTCCGTAGCCAAATGGCAAAAAACGGAACCCTTATAGATTCGTCATGTCTGTCTGTCCGTGTATGTCACAGCCATTTATTTCCGAAACTATAAGAACTATAATGTTGAAACTTGGTAAGTAGATGTATTCTGTGAACCGCATTAAGATTTTTACACAAAAATAGAAAAAAAACAATAAATTTTGGGGGTTCCCCATACTTAGAACTGAAACTCAATTTTTTTTTTTTCATCAAACCCATAAGTGTGGGGTGTCTATGGATAGGTCTTCAAAAATGATATTGAGGTTTCTAATATCATTTTTTTCTAAACTGAATAGTTTGCGCGAGAGACACTTCCAAAGTGGTAAAATGTGTGTCCCCCCCCCTGTAACTTCTAAAATAAGAGAATGATAAATCTATAAAAAATATATGATGTACATTACGGTGCAAACTTCCACTGAAAATTGGTTTGAACGAGATCTAGTAAGTAGTTTTTTTTTAATAGGTCATAAATTGAAATTAATATCAAATACTCAGGTCTATACTACCATTTACTTATATACCTACAGGTTTGTACGGAACCCTCGGTGCGCGAGTCTGACTCGCACTTGGCCGGTTTTATTTTATTTTCATAAATTCGTGTATTTTGAGTTTTATTGCTATCGGTGGTATTTTATCCAATAAAGATCAATCCATGTGCACCAGTGAAGTGAAATGAAATGAATTATGTGTATCGTGTCTTTTTAAAAGTCCGTGAAGAGTTTTAGTACATGACCACCACTGTAGTATAACATGACTTTTATGGACGGTGACTGACTGCATGAGGACTATGTGAAAGTGATTTATTGTGACTAGAACTTATATAATATAACTGGAAATTGGCAAAATAAACACCCGTGTGACGCCCATGAAAAAAATCTCTATTTCATTAGAATATTTTGAGTGTAGTTAATCTAATTTCATTCATTGTTGCTATAATAATTAAGTAAGATTCTTTGAGTTCGATTTTTTTGTGACGGTATAATATAGGTTTTTAGTTTTAATTTTAAAAATAATTGTTTTTGTTTTGTTTGTTGTGTCTAATAATCAGTGGCGTTTTCGAAGGAGAAAATTCAAACCGTACGCGGGTGAAACCGCGGGGTTCTGCTAGTCTTCAATAAATAGCTACCTGTTACCTAGCTAAAATGCATGTTCTTTGTTACATGTGTGTACCAACTTCAAGCACTGTTACTTAGGATCACATTATAAAAAAAACTTTAAAATTGGAAAATTTGTGATCACAGTGCCCAAAGCTATGGTCTAGCTAGTGTCGATTTTCAACTCATTCAAATTATGGCTTTTATCTATTAACTATGTGACATGTTTTTTTTCTTTTGCTTACCAGAGCTGATATAGAGTAGTATTTTGCCCCGTACCCGTTTGATGTTGAGTACTGGGACATCCTGTTTATATTTTTTAAATACCTTGACATACTTGCGTGGCTTCTGAGCGTTATTATTCTAAATTAGTCTGTTTCGGTACAAGTCAAATCGGGAAGTAAGATCGAGTCAAGTTTAATCATATCAGCAGCTTTCTCAGCCATCGCAACCACTGGTCCATTAAGTTTCCCTCTTGTAAGGTTAGGCATGGCACTTGCATCAACCACACGCAGTCTCTGGACACCAAATACTTGTAAGCGATTGTTTAGTACTGACCCTAAAGGAGCAGTGCCACAGAAATGCCAAGGAGTGCTCGACAGCTCCAAAGCATAGCATTGCCAGTACTCATCACTCCAGAGTGTAAAATTAGCACAATTTGGCAGATCCGGCACAACCAATTCCGCTCTAACGCTGGTGAAATAAGATGAATTGAGTACCCTAACTACATCATTTAAATATGATCCCATGTCAATTAAGTCTGCTTTATTTGAAAGAGTTCCCGTGTAAATCAATGGATTTTGTTTAGGGTCAGTACTGCTTAATTTAATCCGACCTCTGGAATCCGGTCTCAACTTGTATACAACTACTAAAAATACGTCAAAACCTTTATTTGCATCGTAGAAAGTTTGAGTGACTTCATATGAATATTTAAAAGCATTCCCTAACAGCATTAAAAGACCGGAAGAGTCGTGTGGAAATAAGAGGTTTACCGTCTGATACTGCGGAATAGTACCTTGCAGTGCTACAGTATTTATAAAAGCGTTAACTGGAAATTTATGAGAATCAGATTTTGGTACTGTGGCATTATTTTCATTCATTTTGAACAATAAAACAGTAGTAGAGTGATCTTGGAAATTATATCCAACCGGTAGATCAGATTTTACAGGGATATTTAAAGATTCCAAATGTAATTTCGGTCCAATGCCAGAAAGCATGAGTATCTTTGGAGTGTTGAAAGTACCCGCTGATATGATTATTTCCTTCCTTGCTCTAATTTTTTTGAGTTCATTGTTTTTCGTGAGCACTTCTACACTTGTCGCAATGTTGTTACTATCAATATTGATTTTAGTTACTAATGTACCTAATGATAGATACAAATTGGGGCGATTTTTAGCAGGTGCCAAATATGCTAAAGCGTTACTATGTCGGTACCCATCATCAATGTTGTAAATTACATCAGCTACGCCCAAAACATGGTCATCAGTATAATCAAGCGTAAAATTGTATCCGACTTCGAGCATTGCGTTCATGTAGTCCCTAGTTTCACTACTAAATTGCTTTTGTAAATTTATATATCCATCGACTCCATGAAATTGTTTAGAGCGAGAGTTTAAAAGTTCTGAATCTACAAGTTTCTGACTTTTAATGAAATATTTAAGCATTTCTGAGTACTCCCATGAAGAGTCATTGGCTGCCAGCGACCATTCATAGTAATCACGAGGATGACCTTGACTATGCATCATATGATTCAAAGCGGAGCTTCCTCCTAGCATTTTACCAGCCGTTGGCTTTAACACATTTCCTTGAAGGTTCTGATATGAATACCCGTCGTCTTCGCATGTGAAGTTCCAGTCTGCGTATGAGCTCGGTTGGTAGGTGAATTCTGCTGGAAACTGTGAAAGTAAATTATTAATTAAAATGTATTGCAATAACTTGAAATGCGGGGTGGAAAATCCTGGAAAAAAAATTAGCTCAACTTAGAAAGTCTCAATGAAAATTGGTTTGAATAATTTGAGTAGTTTTTGACACATAGGGTACCTATACATTATTCTGAGTTTAGCGATTGCATAAATAACTTTGTTATTCACAGATTTGCGACCTAATTTAAAAATACATACAATACCGGGAAGCGGAGCGAGGGGAAAACCTCGGTGGGAAGCTCATTCCTAAACCTGAACATCCGCGGTAGAAAGCTCAATTGAAACCGCACAGTGCGAGACTGCGAGAAATTATAATTCAAATGTGTGGGCATCAAGTCAAACAATTCCTCAAAGCACTGTCCATTACACAAGTCTATTATACAATTACAAAAAAAAAAGTTAAAATTGTCTATTATTGTTATGTATTTCTGGTGCATGATTCACATCCTATAGATACCTACTTAGATAATAGGCAAAGCTTAATTTGATATCACAAACATTGACATGGAATGCAGAAAAGAAAACAAAAGCTAATAAAAATCGAAAGAAATAGGTAACAAAAACAATAACACAATGCCGATATAATATGCCATAAAAAGTATATTTAAAAATAGAGAAAAAGCATACATATTATATTTTTTTATACAACTAAGGTGGCAAACAAGCATACGGCCCGCCTGATAGTAAGCAGTTACCGTAGCCTACGGACGCTAGGAACACCAGGGGTATCACTCGCGCGTTGCCGACCCTGAAGAAATCTCTTCAGACCCTTTTTGAAGAACCCCATGCTGTTCTCCGTTGGGAAAACCACGGCGGGGAGCTCATTCCACAGTCCGAGCGTCCGCGGAAGAAAACTCCTTTTAGGCCGCACAGTTCGAAACAATTCTGGTTTCAATGTGTGAGGATGGACTCGCCGTCCATATATCCCGTCGTATTTATATGATAAATATTTGTGGTGTGATGCCAAAAATGACTCAACTCAGCAATGAAATGCTATGCTGTGGCAAGTACCTGCACTGATTTTCAGTGGAGCCCCTTGATAAGTCGAGTTGTGCTTGCTCCTGACATAAATACTCGTACATAAATTTAAAATAAGCACATATCTAAATAAAATAAGACAATTAATTAAAACTTTACAGTGAAACACTTGCATAAATAGTGAGATAATGATATAAACAAAACAATAAGTACCTATATAATGCCAACACAAATACTTAAATACGGAAAATGAAGTAAATTACTCAAAGGAAACCGCTCAACCATATGATGGAACAACACCGCCATCTATGGGAAGATAATTTAAGTAACTAAATAAAAAAGCTTTAAATTTTACTTGAAAGACCCAATGCTATCTTTGCTAGTAGTTGCTAGCTTCCCTGACTGGAGGTGGAAGGTTGTTCCAACACTTGTAGGCCGTGTATTTAAAACGACCTCTAAAAGCTGCAGTGTAGTTGAGGAAGCATTAGGTGTGAAATGCAAATGAATATCATGCAATATGCAGGCAGATATGCAATCATTTTGTATATTTTAATACAGAATACTTACAAATGATTCTACGGAAGGGATTCCTCCTGCTTCAATGAGCAACACTGTGGCGCCTTCAACCTCTGAGAGCCTGCTAGCTATAACGCTGCCGGCAGATCCACCACCGACTATTATGTAGTCGAAAATAGGTTTATCTAAAATAAATGTTTTTTAGAAAAGAGTATCATCAAATGATAAAAACATATCGATTGATACACAATATAAAAGGTGTGCTTTAAACTAGATCAACATGGTCTTGATAAACTTTTTTTGTATTATATTTATTTTGCAAGCACAACTTAATTGGGAATTTGAAGTGTTTTTTTTTTGTCATAAATCGAAAGATCAATATAAGTTATTACACAAAACTATTTTTAGTTTTATTTTTTTCGTTGTTATTAAAAAGTTATAACCAATTGAAAATATTTTTGTTTTTCCGATTTCTCTCAAAATGGATATTTGAGAGGCCCTTGGAACCTCATAACATTTACCTCTTCACAAAATTCAAAAAGTGGCCGCCATATTGAACTATCTAGTTATTGTTCCGATTGCTCTCAAAATGGATATTTGAGAGACCCTTGGGCCACATAACATGAATATTTTTTTTTTTTTTTTTTTTTTTTTTTTATACAACTTAGTCGATAAACAAGCATACGGCCCGCCTGATGGTAAGCGGTTACCGTAGCCATATAGACGCTTGCAACACACGAAGCATCGCTTACGCGTTATCGACCTATCCCCCCCTCCCCTATGAGCTCTGGCAACCTTACTCACGCGCAGGAACACAACTTTACACAACATAAAGTTATTTGGCTGCGGTATTCTGTAAGGTGGAGGTACTTCCCCAGTCGAGCTGCTCTTTGAGCGAATAAACGCTATGCTCTACCTCTCTAAAAATTAATATAATTTAATTAATAGAATATTTGCTCAAAATTTAAAAAAGTGTCCGCCATTTTGAATTATTATGTTACTGGTCCGATTGCTCTCAAAATGGATATTCGAGAGACCCTTGGGCAACATAAAACGATACTTTCCTCAACATTAAAAAAAGTGGCCGTCATATTGATTTATGTAGGTATTGGTCCGATTGCTCTCAAAACTGATATTTGAGTCAATTAAAAACTTCAAAACGGCGGCAACTTTTTATTAGTTCTAACAAAATATTCGTATTCAGTCACGACGCGGAACCCGGATATCGATTTTGAGAGATATCATTCAAGTAAGAAGTTTAATATGGCTGTCATTTTATTTAATTTTGAACTTTGATCTGTTATGTGGCCCAAGGGTCTCTCAAATATCTATTTTGAGAGCAATCGGAACAATAACTGGATAGTTGAATATGGCGGCCACTTTTTGAATTTTGTTTGTGAAATATTCATTTTATGGGGTCCAAGGACCTCTCGAATATAAATTTTGAGAGTACTCGGACCTATAACTGAATAGTTCAAAATGGCGCAATTTTTGATTCTTGTTTAAGAGAGGAGAGAGAGCCACGGGGTAGAGCGTAGCGTTTATTCGCTCAAAGAGCAGATCGACTGGGGAAGTACCTCCACCTTACAGAACGCTGCAGCCAAATAACTTTATGTTGTGTAAAGTTGTGTTCCTGCGCGTGAGTAAGGTCACCAGAGCTCATAGGGGAGGGGGGAAAAGTCGGTAACGCGTGAGCGATGCGTCCATATGGCTGCGGTAACCGCTTACCATCAGGCGGGCCGTACGCTTGTTTACCGACTTAGTCGTATAAAAAAGAATTGTGACCCATAACATTTCACTTTTAATATTGTATGTGATCAATAATAAAAATTGCTAACCGCATCAATTTTTGGAAACTTTTATGATCTTAAGTCGATGATAGCTCAGTGGTAATGACGTCGGACACCGAGACGAAGGTCCCGGGTTCGAATCCTACAATGAGCTTGAGCTTTCGGTGAAGGAAAACAACGTGAGGAAATCATAGCACGGTGGTAGAGTAATTTGTAATACCCAATACCCATCTGGCTGGCTACCACCAAGCACCTGTCGGTGTGTTCTGACAGCTGCACTTGAGAGCTAGTTCCTTGTAGGCTTTGTGTGCTTACCAACGGCCACATCATCACCAAAATGTCATGTCATTTGTCATGTCAATCCCAAATTAAGCAGAGCTTGTACTATGGAAACAGATAACTGATATAATACAAATACCTACAACTTTTTGTTTGTAAATACATACTTAACATACATAATTACACCCAGACTTAGGACATAAAGACATGTTCATGCACACAAATGTACGTCCTGTGTGGGAATCGAACCCACGACCTGCGAGCTGCGGTGCTATAGATGGAATCTTAACCAACTGTATTATAGAAACCGTTCGTCCGTGTACTCACATAGAGTTACTTTAACATTGTGACGTTTCAAGCAGGGCGCCAAGCCAGCCGACCCGTTTTGAGTCACGTGATTATTTTTCAAATTTGGTCCATTTTAAATAATTTATAATAAATTGATAATAAATATATTTTGGTTTTTTTGAATTGACTTTCAAAATTGTTGTAATAAAGTTTTAAAATACATAATAAAAAAAAAATTTTTTTTTTCAATAACCCAATTGATCATATTTACCAGGAATTGTGGTTTCTGGTGGAAAGTTGGAAGCATATAATTCCATTAATGACAAAGCGCAGAGCATAGTTTGGCATCCCTGAATGTTACTAAGAGCCTCTGCAACATCCATCACTGAAACAATCGCGCAAATCAAAAATGACGCTTTTTAACACGCTTTCATTAGCTTCACCTGTATGTATGGAATCTTCAAACGTTATTTTTATTGACTTCAAAACGGCAGACTAAACTGAAATTTTGCACACTTATCAAGTACTGATGACAATACAATAATTTTTCGTCGAGCCGATTTGACGATGGATCTGAAAGTCTAACTCTAACTCCATTACATAATAACGTATATGTTAGCCGTGTTTGGACTTGTTGGAATCATCATGAATTTTGACCATAATATATATTATGGTTTTCAGGGTATGATGATGGAGTAGGGAGGTAAGCACTGGAACTCCATAATGGAGCAACGTTTCCTAGCCGTGTTCAGAATGGTTGGAATTTTCTTAAGGTGAACTTTGACCATATGTGGTTTTCAGGGTCTGATGATGGAGTTGGAGGGACTGTAACCCCATAGCGGAGCAATGTATCCTAGCCATGTTTGGGCGTATTGGGATCGTATTAGGGTGCATTTTGGCCATATATGGTTTTCAGGATCTCATGGTGGAATTAGAGTGCGGGCACTGGAGCTTAATATTATAAATGTGAAAAAAAGTGAGATTGGGTGAAAAATTGGTATAAGTAGCATGGTTTGAAATATTTTATTTTGACTAAAAAGTGAAAAATAGATTACAGTTTAAGAAAAACTAAAAAACACACTTTAAAAAGCCCTGCACTAAACAGTGTTAGTTAAGTAATAATAATTGAACCTATATATTGACTGTCTATACTGTAAAAACCTTATGATAAAAAAAGGTTTGTAATTAAGTCTAATATTTGAATAAAAAAGAGTTCTGATAATAAATAGTGCACGAATAGAACTGATATCTACATAATAAAATCTATACATATAATATAATTATACCTACTATAATAAAGCTGAAAAGTTCTTTGTTAACCGACAAAAAAACGGAGGAGGTTTACAAGTCGACGCGTATATTTTTTGATTTTATATATTATGATCTTGCATAATTATTTACAGAGTAGTCCGATTTTTTTAATTTTTTTATGGATGTAATATATAACTCAAAGTTGGTCCCATATAAATATGGAAATAAAACCCCCCTAAGGGTGGGAAAATAGGGGTGATTTATTGTTCACTCGCAGATTTTAATGCTGAGTTGTGTATTACATTAAATATAATCAAAAAATAAGCACGTAGTAATTAGCAGATTATAGCCAAAACAAACAAACAATCAAATAAAAACTTTTAAACAAAAAAAAACGGCCCCAAAAACTGAAAAGCAAAAAATAATAAACCTTTGAAATAACTGAAAAGAGAAAACCAAGCACTTTAATCTATAGTTTGAATATAACTGGAATTTTATAAGGTTTTGCAGTCGGGGATAAACAAAAATTACACAAAAAAAATACATAATATATGTAGGTTATTGGTTTGTCCCCGACTGCAATACCTTGCAAAACTTCGATGAAAAGAGATAATAATTCATCGAAGTTTTAATGATTCGTGTTCAAGTAACATTATTATAAAATTCAGTCAATAAAAATCTAATTGGTTCAAAATAAGAAAAGCAAAGGCGGGGAAAAAATATAACAACAATAAAAAAAATGTTAAACTTACCAATTTCTTTTTTCTCGTCTTTCGTGGAAGCTGAAATAAAATGTATGAATGATACCACCTTGCAGAATATTTATAGCTGAAAATATTTGCATTGAACTGGGGAAGAATGGACACTGCCAATTATTACACGATTTTATTTCAATAACATCCGGGAAAAGAGTTTGGAAATTAATCGGTCAATTTTGGGCGATGTCGAAGGTTCGGCCTAAGTAGGTTTTTTTGGACGAAAGCGGCGGAAGCCACAGCCGAAGCTTTATAATAATAATAAATTTATTACAAAAAAGTGCAGTAAAAACAAATGACACAAATGTTTATATTAGCTAAGAATACATGTATAGAAAAATAATAATAAAAATATATTTGCATCAAGTGGGCAGTAACACCTAAACTAGGTAGAACCTGTATTATAGGTGTAATTGCTCTTCCATCTATTATGGCTCAAGGAAAGTAGTGTACATAACTTGGTATGATAATATTACTTAACTTATTAGCCATTTAAACATTTTAAATTTAATGATTTAGTACAATTCCTATAATTTATATAATTAACAATAATAATTTATATTATTCTTATTCTCTTTATATTATTTATTATTTAATTTATTATTATTATTTATATTTATATTTCGATTGGACCCAATTATATTTTTATGCCTTTTGCGGTCGAGACCTTGGGACCATGGGGGTCAGAAGCTCGCCGTTTTGCTCGCACCTTGTCTTCAAAATTGATCGAGACCTCCGGAGACCAGCGGGCGGGGAGCTTTTTCCGCCAACGCGTCAGCTTGGCTATCCAAAGAGGAAACGCTGCCAGCCTTCTGGGAACCTTGCCGTTAATCGGAAGCAGCGGCAGGCTTGAGGAAATTTTCTATATATAGATTATATTTTGTAAATATAGATTGTATTTTGTACATATTTGTTGTAAATAAAAGTTATTCGTCATAAAATTTATATTATATACTTTGGTTGGACACTAGCTTTGTACCCCCGTGTTATGGTTTCCTCGCGATGATTTCCTCCACCGAAAGCTCAAGCTCATTGTTGGATTTGAACCCGCGACCTTACGGAATTCGACGTAAAATCCTTATTTTCTTTCACTGACTTTTAACCAAATTACATAGATTAGGGATCCTAATATATATGAATTAAAAATTTACTACATTAACCTAGCAAATCTCTCAGTGTGATGCCCGTCCTTAACTGCCCCATATATATTATGTATTAAAATAATTTGTCACGTATGTACAAATGCTCGTAAGTTTACTTTGCAATTTCAGCATACTAATTTTAAGTAAGATTTCGCAATACACTTGCCGTGTCAGCCTCATTGTGATGTAAACTGATATTAAGCTGCCTCCGCCCGCGGCTTTACCCGCATTAATAATACATTATGATACATGTGTGCAAAGTTGGTTATTAGTAGAGAAAAACGCTGAATTGTGAAAAAAAACATAATATTAACAAAATTATGTATGCTTGCTCACTATGTAGTTCCAAAATATTATTTTATATTTTCCTTGACCATGGGTTTATCCTGCGTAAAGTGTGACGAGGTGGAGCAGATCTCAAAAAAAATCACCTGTATAATACAAGCGCATAATTATATACAATTTTATAATTATTTATGTCATTTTTTATTTTATTGATACCAATTAATTATACATGCGCATATAAAGAGAATATAAGCAAATATGAACGTAAATATTGGATTAAAATTTTCATTTATTCATTTTCCTTCATTCCATGTATTAATGCACTTGTTTAAATACAAAATTTATAATTCGTAGGCGATGAAGTCATACTCATAGTCAAAGCCAATTCAATTTAGACCCATGAAGGGCAATGAAGGACTTATGAAGGTCAAATTTACTAAAATTACCACCGGTTCGGAAGTCGGCCTTTAACTGATAAGAACCGGCAAGAAACTCAGCAAGGTTACATTTTCTTAATATTTTTTTGAAACTATATTGGCTACCATCCTGAATGCGAGTGAAACAGTGGGGGACAGCTAGTAATTTTATAAATGTGAAAGTTTTAAGGATATTCAATGAGGATGAGAACATTTTTGATTCTCTTTCAAGTAATAAAGTTTATCAAATCAAAAATATTTAAAACATTGTAGACTGAATTACCGATTTTTCCTCTTTTACAAACTATTCCTGCGTAAGTTTTTCCTTCAGAAAGTAAGGGAAAAGATGCAAAAGAATTTGTATAACATAGTGTAATAAATCCATCAGAGATCGCGTAAATCTGAAACACTTTCCCTGTTCCTGCAATAAATAATAAAACATTCATGACAAAAACAAATATGATATATTGTGTGGCCCTTTTAACGCATACTTGATTCTGTGTTTCACTTTCCTATGAATGATATTTATGGGGCGAAAATAAGGGTGTGGGAGAAAAGTTTTTATATTCATTAACCCCCTTATTAATAAATAGGGTGTAAGTCCAGTATAGTAATACCTAGGTTTTAAATATATCCGTCACTTTCTAAGTCATATAAACAAAAAGGGCTGGGGCTCTCTTTATACCTGGGTGTTACAAGACAAAAGAGGGAAGGGGCTAAGGGTTTACAAATAATAACTTCAATAATCCATTTAAATAAATAAAGTAATATCCGTTTATGATTTCAAAATACCAAATAATAACAAAACGAAAATATGGAAAACATTTTAATATTTTTGTCCTCATCTATCCGGTGTAGCTGTTTGTTTGTCCTGACTAACTGTATAATAAATGTTAAATCCACGCGTTACTTAGGAATCCTCATTAAACGCAACGTAGTGATATCCGCAGTAAGTCAGTGCAAGCGCGGAGTGGTTCCGAGTCGACGGTAATGAATATTAATTATAATAATGAGTTTATGGTGATTATAGAATAGCGGCCGATTTATTTATATCTCTTCTTAGAAACGCAGCACATAATGTACCAACCCAATTAATAGCAACTAATCATTAAAAAAAAAATTGAACTTTGTATTAATAAAAAAAACAAATCTTATTCATTATGAATGATGCATGACGTAATTTTAAACACCCTCATACGAGTGCAGTCTACTCGAGTCGTGCTCTGGGTTGGTATTTTCTACCATTTTATACGTAAACTTTAATTATCAACTCAATTTTTCATAATTATAATGAATTTTAATTATTTTTTAAATATTATACAAAAAAATATTTTTTTATTAATGATTAGTACCTTTTCATTGGGTACATTAAGTGGGCTGCGTTTAAAAGTCACGGTGTATAGTATATAGATTAAACGTAGACAAAGACCTATCGGAACCAAAAAGTTAAATGTTGTAATTTTTACATGCCAATTATTGTCGCCATTGAGGCTCAAGTATGCTATTACAATGTTGTTCCAATGAACAATCAGTGTTGTCAAAATTGACACATTTAACAGTTCTGGTAGTCTACTAACACAATACCGTCATAATGGCACCATAATAGCTTTCCGATGATTTTCCACTGAAACTACAATCGTGCCACAATGATCTTTTAGTTGTCAGTTGTGACAGTTTTTGTACTAAAATTCTTTTCATTAATTAAGAGATCATTATTAATTAGTTAACTGTGCACATCGGCTCAATGATAATGGAATTGCAATAGTATCGTGTCAGTATGACATTTTAGCAGAAGTATGTCAAACGCGTCTGTCATATCGTAAATATCGTCAAAACTAAAAAACAACGACATAAGCGCCCTATAATTCAACAAATTTGTATTTACGAAAAACCTAATTTTCCGCACAAATTGGCTGGATCACAAATTACGATAATTTACCAGCTATGTAATCATTATAAAATTCTCATTTAATATGGTGGGCCTGGTGACATGTAATTCTGGTCTCTAAAGACCTATCTCAGGCATCAGTCTCTCACTTAGATTTTAAATTGTATCGAATGTAAATTTAAGTGTTGAGAAATAAAATTTTGTTATTATTATATTATTAATCATAATTTTAATTTATCCTTCTTAAGAGCACTCAGCTCACCATACTTTTCATACAAAAGCTCTGTACTTATGATGGCGTTTTTAAACACTTTTCATTAGATGTTTTAAACAAATTGGTATCTTGTGAACTATATCTAGCAGTATAACTAGGCGAAAATAAAAAAAAGTGTGAAACAAATTCAGTAAAAGCCTCCGAAAAACAGCGGTTTTGCACAAATTTTACTTGAACTTTGGCCATATCTAATGTACCTATACATTGTAAAAGTAAAGGAAACAGCTCTAAACAATGCTTGCAAATGTATTGGAGATTCTAAATAACTAACTTTTTTTTCACAAACTTGTAAGATTACATCACAGGAAGTATGGGCCTGGAACAAGTTTTATGATATGCGAAATCATGAATGACGACCTAGCGAAGCGGCCGCGAGTGATCAGCGGAATTTACCAACTGATAACCGATGGCTCTGATGGTGTCTCTCTTTTTTCGCAGTCAAACATTACGTTGGATGAAAGTACAAGTTTTTAGGCTACGCTTGCGTTGAAGTTGTCTTGGCCATGAAGGGCCCCCTTAAATCAAAAATATAACTTTATCCCACTTTCTCTTATTATCGATTCGATAAAAATCCGACATACCTTCTCCCCGCTATCCGCTATTCTTGTGTACGAAAACATGAACCATAAACTCTAGTTAACTTCTGTTTCTCCGAAGTATTTGAATGTTTATCTCCGAGTTCGGAACCCTTATACGCAGCTAAAGCAAATACCAGCCCTTTACTGTGAAGTTTGCTTGTCTTAAGTTGCTGTAGGTACTTTTACTTATGTTTTTGATCGACATAGGGGAAGCTAATAAAGTGTCTAAGGCCCACTCGCAACGTGGGATACATTTTGAACGGACCTAGAATTATGAAATTTGGCAAATCTTCGAAACTAGATACCCGTGATGAACGAACTATTAACTTATCTACAAGTCTCTACGGAACACTCGGTGCGCGAGTCCGACACGCACTTGGCCGGTTGTATTTTTAAATGACCAGCTAAAAATATTGTAAAATAAAATTTTGTTAATCCGAAAAATCCTTTACTGGAGTTGAGGAGTTGCATTAAAATTCAATCCACGTACTGAAAGAATTTTAAGTTTCAGTCATAAATATTAAATAGAGCACCGTGGAAAAGTCCGGCCGGCATTCGGTTAGTAAATTGGCTTTATTGAAGCGAAATACGTAAAAGGAAATGGCGGGCGATGCAAAGTGCGGCGATCCAGCACACGCGATGGACGCGGAAAATTCCACCCTATTGGCGCCCCGTTGGTATAGAGACTGGGCTAGGAATTTTCCTCGAGGCTGCCGTGCTACCGATTGACGGCAAGGCATCCAGCAGGTTAGCAGGCTGCCAGCGTTTCTCTGTTGGATAGCCAAGCTAGCATTGTATTTTTTGGAGAAACTGATTGTATTTTTTGAGAAACTGACTGATTGACAGATCTAACTTCAAACAAAGTTGATACTGTATATTCTAGAATTATACTCAAGTGTTTTTTATATAATGTAGGTATCTACTAAGGCAAGGCTTTTCAAATTTCAACCCCTATGTCATAGCCGTCATATCTCGAGATGATATCCTATAAGTAGGTACGTAGAAAGTTTATTTTATTTATTTATTTATAAAAAGGTACATCAACAGCACATGTATTACAACATTTGTAGCTATTATTATAATTATAACTATTCTGATACATGTACCAATTACAGATGCACACAACATAGACCATGCAAGACAACAGACTAAGTGGATTAAATATTATAAAATAATCAAAATTTTAATTAATTCTTATTGTTTGCATAAAACAAATAAAGCTTTAGCATTAGTAGGGAAGAATACCAAAGAAGTAGGTTCATATCATACATAAGCTTGAACTAAAGCACGGTGGTAAGGTTCTATGTAGAACCCGCCTGGTTCTCACCCTCAAGTTGAAATTCTGTCCCTTAACAGTTATCTGTGTATTCTAGCAGTTGCACATGACAATGTGAGCTGGTTGCCTTCTAAGCTTGGTATAGGTCGGCTACACATTGGTCATCATCATCATCATCAGCCAATAATGTTCCACTACTGAGCACAGTCCTATCACATATGAGGGTGAAAGGTAATGGGCAAATATTCAACCACGCGTGCCCACTGCGGATCGACTAGTAGACAACCCACTGTTGGAGATTTCAAGCCACCTAGATGGCCTCCAACTAGGGTGCTATAATACGACCAACGGCTTTAAGTGCCTTCCGAAGCACGGAAAACAGTCGAGTTGAAATACCACTAGGTGGCCGCCCATCCAGGTACCAGCCTCACCGGGGCGGTGGTAGCTTATCTTTGCTAATCATGTCTTAAGTCTTTGTCAAACAAGTCCTTAATAAACGATGGCTTCTTACCATGCCTTCTGATATTACCCAGACGTTAGATTGATTTAAAACTTATAATGGGGATGTTAATAATAATAGTTAAAATAGGAATGAAACGTAAAATAGCGTAAACTTTAACCCTTACTCATAAAGCGCTATTTAAGTAATATACTGATAAAATAATTAAAAATTATATAATTATTTAAATGATCACGTAAATAATGTCACATTATTTGACAATGACAATAGAATAACGTTATTTACAACCGTTAAAACAGTATATTAGTTAAATAACGTTTAATGAAGAAGGGGGCAAGTGTTATTTCGAGGATGGCATAATCATTGTGATTGAACCCTCTAAAAATAAATAGAATTAAAAAAATAAGTAATAAATAAATATACCTATTATGTGGTATGTTAGTATAATTAACCTTTTTAAATTATTGAAAAACTTTTGTGATAAAAATTTATTTTAATGGTGAAGGCAAGTCTGCCAAGGGTAATATTATTTATTGCTCATTACAATATAATTTTTAATTAAACACTGAAAAAAAGGTTCTACAAAACTAGTTATGTATGTTGAAGTTTTGTTATCGGGAAACTAACTTTAGTTACATTTCATCTTATATCTCTTAGATTTAATCAAATAATTTAGAAATGAACCAAAACTACTTTTGTTACTGGTAATTTTTAATTCGCAAGTCACTGTGTTTATGTTATTGGTAGTAAAATTTTGTGTTACTGTTAAACGTACGTAAGCGTACTATGGGAAAGTGTACGTGTATTATAGTATGGAAGTTTGTTACGCATATTTATGCTACGTTATGATGGCTGAACAGAATTGGATTATGTTTGGCACATTGATATAATTCCTTCTATGCTTTGTGTGTTTACCACCGGCCACATCACTTACCATGCTGAGATTGCATGTCCAAGTCATATACTTAATTATTTGAAAGATATAGTTCGAAACATAGTTACTTATTGTTTAAGTTTTATCCAGAAGACTAATGGCCGATTCCTATAATTTACGGACCGTTATCGGTTAAAATTAAAACTTATATCTTTAGTAATAATGAAGCGAAGGCCTGAAAGCTTTGCATTGCAGACCCTCCCATATGGAAGTAGCTATCACAGGTAAAATTATCTTACGAAATGATCTATATATGCCCAGAGAGGTAGAGCGTAGCGTTTATTCGCTTACAGAATACCGCAGCCAAATAACTTTATGTTGTGTAAAGTTGTGTTCCTGCGCTGCGCGTTAGTAAGGTTGCCAGAGCAATCATTTCCCATGAAAGTGTCCTATTATTTTATTCTAGAATATAATAAAATCCGAGCCTTTAATCTAAATCCATTACACCCATGATTACACCGTAAACAAACGTCCACTCCACAGAACAGAAACTTTCGCATTCATAATATTAGTAGGATATAAAAATAAGAGGCAAGAATCATTTCAAATCCAACTGCATTTCATAAATTCAAAACTATAACTGTAGTTCAAAGCTATCCGTCAGTGGTGCACAGAACTAAACCAGGTGGGCTGATTCAGTTATGCCGTCCAATTATTTTAAAATCGGCCCAAAAGCGCGGCTCGGCCTCCGCAGCTCTGAGCTACACTAATGGAATAACCTAGCATGATATCGAGACCTATTTAAAACATACGATTTGAATATTTTTTTGAGATTTATCGATACGATAATCGGACGCAACGAATTGTAGGAGAAGAGAATTTTCACCGTTTATTCTAGAAAAGGACCTTTCTTCCATCCCCTGGTTTCATTCGAGTTCTCCAATAAACTGTTACAGGCCAGCCGCGTGACAAAATGACACCAACTCGCTGGCCCTAAAATGTTCAGTTTAGGGCCAACGCGACTCGGTCGTCTGCGGTCCGCGGAACTGGGGGCCTACCACAAGCTCTTAAAACAAGGTTAAAATAACCTTATTTGTCTTTTGTCCCTCTTTGACATCCGGCGTCAAAACAAGACAAAACACAAATAAGGTTATTTTAACCTTGTTTTAAGAGCTTGTGGTAGGCCCCCTGCACGCTCGTCCATTGTTTATGTCTCTCCCGAATGTGTGCATTGTACGCACATACAAGGTTACATAGTACACCTATGCAACGAGGCACTTCGTAGTTCGGTACTGTTTACTTGTATGAAGAAGTTTTTTGCAAAATGTTCCGGTGGGCCGATCCTGACTTTTGAAGGCTATGATTTTATAATGTGCCAAACTAAAAGCCACCTGAAATTTTCCGGAGAACAATCATGTGAACCACTTTTCTAAGCTTTTTATTACTTCCACTATCTGAACACGTCAATATAGTAACAGATTATTTGCATACTCAAAATATCGGATAATGTAAACGTTTGTGCCTTCCAAAAGAGGTGCCGTTTTCATGAAATGTGAAATTGATATTGCGGTCAGACCCGTGGGAAGCATTAACTTTGTATCTAAGGTTTTTGCTTTCAAAACGGTACCATAAGTTGAATTGGCTAACATCTCAACAAAAATGTAGATTGGTACCATACCAATACCAACCTAGGTAGCTATATTCCTATATTAATCACAGTTTCAGAGGGAGTTCTAGAGTGAATTAAATGCACCTTGCAATTTCATGATATCTCCAATTATTTCTTAAATCTTCAATAATCTATAAAAAAAAAATTAATACACCTCTAAAGACCCATACACCACAGTCAAGCTCTCATATTTTTTTTAATATATTATTGCCTAATATAAAAAACATAGAAATGATTGCTGGCCGCCAATCTGACATGCTCCATACAAAGGCTACAAAGCCCATTTACCTGTAAAACTCTGAAGAATGCTTGATCACTGTGTGTACAGTAGTGAACGCGGAACTCAGAACTCTGAACGCGGAATTCTAGAACTCACTATGTGGGATCGGCACCTAAGTTAGGCTTTTTTTTTTTTTATCTTTATTTATTTATAGAGGGTTTAATCACAATGATTATGCCACCCTCGAAGTTACACTTAAAGTTATCATAGTTACACTTAACATAATCTACGTTTAATTCCTATTTTAACCATTTTTATTAACATCTTGGCTTCCTCCGATAGGGGGCAAGCCAAAATCTCATTACATTTCCCAATTAAAAATAACTCAATGCCACACTTTCTAACAAATTCAAATCGTTCAGCTTCGTTCCGGACGCACTCCATCAAGATGTGATAAACGTCTTCAATTACATCACACTCCGTACAGTTTGGTGAACTTGTTTTGCCCATTAGATGTGCAAATCTATTCAATGGAATGTGTCCGGACCTAAGCCTTAAAAGCGTTACTATGCTAGACCTAGACATACCCGACCCATCAAACCACGGAAATTTTGTCAAGTGAGGTTGTATAGTCCTATACCAGATTCCTTTACTCAGTGATCTCTCATCAAAATAAAGTTTCCAATTTTGTATACATTGTTTCTTAATCACTGAGAGAAGGTCACCATGATAGGGAAGCCAGTTCATAGTGATGCCATCTGTGAGAGCTTCTTTGGCGAGTCGATCTGCATCTTCATTACCAAACAAACCTACGTGAGACGGTACCCATTGTAGTGTAACACGTTTGTTTTTTATTTGACAGATGATCAAGCATTTCCAAAATGCGATATGCTATTGGTGTACCACGGAAATTGGTTGTACAACGAATGAGGTGCTGAAGAGCACTTCTGGAATCCGTTAAAATAACATAATCACCTATCTCCAAAGATTCTATATATGAAATAGCTTCCATAATAGCAATAAGCTCTGTACACATTATAGAAATGTTGGCATCAATTCTTATTTTAATTGAACTTTTTGTTTGAGGATCGAATATAGCTAAACCTGAAATATTATTTTCCTTGGAACCATCTGTATAAATTTTGAAAAAATGTATATATTTCTCAGCCACATAATTATCACATAAGATTTTAATGGAAAATGTATCATAGCTACGTTTAGATTTCTCAATAACATCAATGTTAGGTTTTATATTGGATACATCCACACTGCTAACCCACTTATCTAAGAATTTTACTTTTGGATGGCGAAATAGTCAGACCTATATTTGAAAGCAGTGAGGTTAATTTATTTAAAGCGCCCCCGGCGCGTCGTTTACACAGCCCCTGTGTATAAGGAATTCCGGCCGCAAGCGCCTTATTGGGCATTTTTTTGTATTTTTTCTGAACCTTAACGTCATAGACATAAAGTTCATTATTGTGTGTCATTTAGTTGCCCTTTCAAAGCGATATTCGAATGACAATACTGCCAACCAACGGAATAAAGAAAAAATAAAATCTACACTCGACGCGCGCAGTCAGTTGGTCTCCGCCATATTCGGCGCTATAACGTGTTTTGACGCGCGTGGTGTTTTTTATTGTGAAGTGTAATAAAATAAAAATTTAGTGTTTGTATTGATATTCTTATACCAAATTACTAGAAATATAGTGTATTATCCGTTTATAAGTGTTGTTGTAGGTATTTCGTAAAATATCTTTATAAAAAAGTGTTCAACTTTTGATGACGCAATAAAAATGATTTTTTTTATGGCCGTTTGCCAATGTTTATGATTGTGATATTTATAAATGTGTCATTGTGTTCATGAAACATATATAAGTTGCTGCAAAATATATCCAGGAATGGATTTATAGTATCAGGTATGTCATTTACTGTATATTTTTACTAAAATAGTGTTCGAAATAGAATATTTCGGTAAAAATTTAGGTTATATAACACCGTATCATATTTACTTATGTTTTCGGTTGTAATATGTGTTTATTCTCATCAATCAATTGTGAAATATAGGTAAATTAATCCAGGAATTCGTTTATAATATCAGTTTAGTCATAACAATAAAAAAATAGTTCGTTCTAAAAATAGATGTAAACAAACTGCGGGTGGCGGCCGGTAGGTACGGCAATGAGTCATGGCGGGGCACTTGACGCCCGGTTTTTATGGCATAAACAAAGCTGTTTTATGAAGTGCTTGAGTGATTTATGTTATTACATTGTGAATGTTATCGACGCGTAAACTAATGGATGTTCAGATTAGTGATAAAGAATGATGTTTAGGGAAAGTTATTTTACATATATCGGTAGTTTATTGTGCAAGGTACGTTTTTTTGCAAAAAAAAAAAAAAACAACGGGATTTCTAAATTTTCAGAAATTACAGGTTTTTACAGTAGGTTTTATATGATAGCATATCTCATTACCATTCTTAGGGAGTTCTTCGTTTCTTATATAATTATAGGAAATACGAGTTTTAGGGACTAGAGTTGGGAGGTAAGTAACACTTCGAGTATTCAGAATGGAATAATTTTATTTACAGTATGGCCCTAATTTATATACAAATCTTACAGTCTAAAATAATAATACGTAGCGAGATGACCGACCAATGAGCGCGCTGAATGTCTCGCTCGCACGTTGGTTGCACGGTCATGGCACGGTCGTGCGCGCATGCGCGGCCCGCGCGCTGTGCATAAAACTAGCGGCGCTAGCGGGGCCGCGTGGATTGGCTTGGTCGTTGAATAGAGCACACGTACATTCACCCAAGTAACACGAAGCTCAAGGAAAATTCCCAAATCAAGTTTGATGGTTGGCAGTGCCACTCAAATTGTATTTGGTTGATGAAACCGTTTGATGTTTTAATGTTTCAGTGTTTGTCCGTGAGTATTGTTCTTTTTCTTCTGTGCGCGTGTTGTCAAGGTGCCTGATTCCTTGTTTCTGATCAGGCAATAACATTCCGTTCCGCCGTGTCTTTTTGAAGACGTGCCCGGAAGCGGTTACCCCCTAGCTTTCGTAAAGAAGTTAGGGGAGGGGACTTTCCATGCCCACCTTGCGTCCGAACCTAAATGTTACTGAGCCCATCTCATTTCCGGTCTGCTATACGTGCAGGGTTCTCCGGGAGTGAGCTTAGGCGCACGGGACATTTATCGTTCACACAACAGCACAATGACCTCAAAAATTGCATCACCAGTAAACCCCTCTTCCTCATCGAATGGTGAAGACGAAGGGGATGTCTCGCCCAACGAGCATCCGGGGTCGATGGCTTCATTGCCGTCCCCAGGCCTCAGGCGTCCAACTTCCGCTGCGTTAAGCACTGAAAACGCCTCTCTCGCTGACCAAAGCGACGACAACGTATCGGTGGGGTCGCTCGAATCCCTGGCGCAGTCCATATCCGAGTTGCAGACTCCAAGAGCTAAAATCCAGTCGGACCGTTTGATAACCAAACGGCTCGCGGATGATGGTATTCTTTCGGAGTTCGCAACTCGGGCTATGGATGAAGCCCAGGAGTTTGACAGCGACTCCTCCGACGCGGAATCTCCCACCCTATCCGACATCGATCGACTGTCGCGTATATCGGCAGCATTGATCGGGATTCCGGCACACGATCTATACAGCTCCACGATATCAAGACGCAGACCAAGGAGCGTCGCCTCGTCAACAGACGAAGCTGACCCCAAACGTCTGTGCGGGAAATGCACCCCGTCACCACATACCACTCCAAGTCCGCGAAAAGCGACTCCCGAGACGGCCACCATACGAAAAAAGAAAGTTATCATTAAAAATCCGAGCGTGGGAACCAAATCCCCCGTCTCACTCCCACCAGTAGGGAGAGAAAGAGACAGCGCTCGCAGGAATGCCGCCTTGCAAGTGACTCATCCGTCCGCATCATCGTCGCACGTTGTTACTGTGCACGAAAATGTGGAAATTTCCGCTCGGCGACCTACGTCATCGGTTGCTATGCAAAGGCATCATCGAACCGTGGGAACTGAAACTTTCCTACCGGTCACGCACACTAACAAGAAAGATACCCAACCAAGGAAAAAATCTTTAGACTCGAAAATTGTGACATCACAGATGACGTCAACAATAGTGGGCGTATCCTCCGCCCACACTTCAAAGTCACATACCGAGGGGGGGGACCCTTCCCCCTTACCCCCACACCTACCTCAAGCAAACGAACAAAAAAGTTCGAAAAAAAATATTTCCAACAGTACTCAATCTGCGAACCCAAGTAGTAGTAGGCAACTATTAGAACCATCGGAATTTTTAGATTTCGATTTTTCCTCGCTCACCCAGGACTCGGACCTGGAATTTTCTCAGAAAGTTAGTAGTTTGCCTACTCAGGGGACCGAATGCGACGAGTTTCGGACCTCTGCCCCGCTCCCCCGCAGAGAAAAAAGAAAGCAAAAAATTAATAAGTTGCCACCTCCGCCCGTATTAAAACCGGGCGGCGCTAGTAGTAGCATGTTTGTGCGAACCGAGTCGCAAACAAATACTGATAACATAACGACTCAAGGACCATCTCAGACGTTAGGTACACCTACCAGTAGGGTACCTACATTCATAGATGAGTCTCAAGAGTCCCAACAAAGCTCTGATTGCAACACTTTTGCGGACACTGCCCGCCGCCGCAACCAGCCTCCCTCGTCGCCGCAGCCTAGCACTTCTACCAACCAAGTGCACGCGCCCAACATAGCGAAGCCTGCCGACAAGCCTACAGACCCAAAAAGGCCTAGATATCCTCCACTGGTGGTCGAACGTTTGCCCAACTGGGCAAAACACTTCAGAGCACTAAAAAATTTATTGGGGCGCACACCCAACGGCCGCCCGTACGGCGCGGGAGTGCGTTTCACTCCAACTGACGACCGGGAATATAGGGTCGTCCAAAGATACCTGACAGACCTTGAAAGGGAGGAGAATATAGCATGGTTTTGCTACTCCCTCCCGGCAGAAAGAAGACTCAAAGTCGCTATACACGGCCTCCCGGCGGACACGCCGCCTGAGGAAATCTCGGCTGAGCTTACGTCGCTGGGTTACGAACCGGTATATGTTAGACACATAAAGCCCCGGCGTGGACGACAGGGTTGTATATTCCATGTACAACTCAACAGCACGCCGGACATCACGCCTGGAATCTATGACATTACGGAGCTTTTATGCATGCCGGATGTCACCGTAGCAGCCTGGAAAGGGAAACGCGGTCCGGCACAGTGCCACAGATGTCAACAATTCAGACATTCGTCGCTCTGTTGCCACCGCCCGATAGCTTGTGTCCGTTGTGGCGAAGGACACGCTGCAAAAGATTGCCCACGGGACAAGGGTATGCCGGCTACATGCTGCAATTGCAGCGGCTCACACCCGGCAAACAGCCTCAAATGCCCGGTGTACAAGCGCGAGGCGCGTAACAAACGTGCCGGTACGCTCGCACGCACAACGGGCCCTCCCAGGACGGATACAATTCAAGTGTCCGACTCAGCTCCTAACACCTTAATGGCGCAGGCCAACAGTGGCCGCCCTAGACAAGGGGGGGAGCAACTACCGTCAAACAAAAAGCGCACAAGGCGCGGGAAAAAGAAGTCAGGAGCCCCAACTGCGGCGGGGCCCGATATACCTGCCTCTCTCCCAGCACCAGTGCCCTCAACTTCAGCAAGTAATGTCAATATGCAAATCCCGGCGAGTATGCCAATGAGTCAGCATACCCCAGCCCCCCCCAGACAGGGGGGAGCGGGGAAAGCACCCCCCAAACCGAAACCTGCGAAGGAATCGGCACGGGCGGCGGTAAATGCGTCAGACGTGGCCATTACCGTCCTGTTAGAGGTACTATTGGCATTAAGAACCGGCGCCGACTTGGAGCCAATTGTCCACAGAGGACTCGCCCAAATCTACCGTTGCAGAGAACAGACACAATAACTACACTATAATGCATTGGAACGCCCGCTCCTTAACGGGAAAGGAGTTGGTGTTCAAAGCTTTCTTAGCCGAGAAAGCGCCAGACGTGGTGCTTGTCTCGGAAACAATGCTTTTACCCAAAACCAAACTTAAGGTTGCTGGCTATACGATCATCAGACAAGACGAACATTCCGGTACTCGAGCGTACCGAGGTTTAGCAATTCTCGTTAAGCGGAAACATGTCTATCAACCGCTACCGCTTGTGAGCCTGCAGTCCATGTACGGGCTGGGGATTGAACTCTGTTTCGCGGGGACGTCCCCCCCGGTCAGAGTTTACGCCGTTTACCGCCCCCCGGGCGGGCGTTTGCACTTTGGAGACATCCGACTGTTATTGGATGCACAAGTGCCGACGCTCGTGGCGGGAGACATGAACTGCAAGCACACAAGCTGGAACTCAAGCCGAAATTGTCCAAATGGTAACACGCTCTTTAACATGTCCGAGCAGGCGGGGTACGCTGTTGAGGGACCAGAGGTTCCCACACACTACCCGCCAAATGATAATTATCTTCCTGACGTATTGGACATTGTCATGCATCGGGGGTTGGACTGCCAACTCCTGCAGGAAGTACTCTATGATGACATGGGATCCGACCACCTGCCCGTTTTGGTGCACATGGCCGGGTTCACAAACACAATACCAACGACATTTGCTCGCCGCTTCATAGACTGGTCGGTGTTTGAAAGTACACTAAATAGTGCTGCATTTTTACAGCGACCACTTACATGTCCTGAAGACATTGATGCCCTTGCGGAATCCATCACTACGGAGACGCAAGAAGCACAAAAGGCTGCAACAAACCAACTGCCGGAACACACGCGTCATGCTAAGTTGCCTCAATATGTGGTAAACTTAATAGCAAGGAAAAGGCGCCTGCGAAAGTTTTATCAGCAAACTCGCTGTCGTGTCACAAAAAAGGAGTTAAATGCCCTCACGGAGCGGATAAAACGTGAAGTCCAAAATGCCGTACGGCAAAGCTGGGAACGACATTTAATATCGGTGGAGGAGGAAGGATGGACGAGTATCCACCGCCTCTGCCGAAGCCTATCAGGTACAAAAGAGCCCATACGACCGCTCATGGCTAACGACGGTACACCTCGCTACCGAGCAGCCGACAGAGCCAACTTGTTCGCAGACGCACTCGAGCGTCAATTCAGCCCTAATCCCATCACCGACGTCGCGCATGTTGATGCAGTCACTCAACATCTGCGGGAGTACTTCTCTGAGCCGATAGCTCACGAGGAGGAACCGGTGGTTGTCTCCCCCGGGCAGGTTTTACGAACTCTGCGCGCTACAAAGCGGAAAAGCGCCCCAGGCGTCGATAGGATCACGAATATGGCGCTGCGCCATTTCCCGCCGCGTGCTCTCGCGGCGGTGACGCGCCTATTCAACGGTATCCTTCGCCTGGGACACTTTCCCACACTTTGGAAAACGGGCAGAGTCCGTATGATTCCCAAGCCCGGGAAGAGCTCCCTTAAGCCGGAGAGTTACCGGCCCATTACTTTACTCCCCACGCTTACAAAAGTTTTTGAAAAGCTCGTGCTGCATCATCTACGTCCGCACACTGTGCCCAGGAACGAGCAATTCGGCTTTAGGGCTGAACACTCGACAACGCTACAGCTAGCCAGGGTACTGCACCACCTCACCGGCGCCCTTAACAAAAAGGAAGTCGCCGTTGCAGTATTCCTGGACATGGAGAAAGCCTTCGACCGAGTTTGGCACGAAGGCCTATTGTTTAAAATGTCGCAATCACCGGCACCACGAAGACTGGTCAAAGTACTAGCATCCTTCTTAAATAATAGACGCTTTTTGGTGGCAGTCGAGGACAAAGTGTCCGACATAAGACCCATACTTGCAGGAGTACCGCAGGGGAGCTGTCTCTCCCCTACGTGTTATGCGACCTACACCGACGACATCCCTGTCGCGGAAGGCACGCATCTGGCCCTATACGCAGACGACGCTGCGTATTATACTACATCTATAAAGCCACACCATGTTGTGGCTAAAATGCAAAGGGCCCTAGATGCCCTCCCAGAGTGGCTTGCGGCATGGAGGTTGTCGGTCAACGTAGACAAAACACAGGCGCTGTTTGTCGCGAACCGCAACCGTTTCCCCAAAAAGCTTAGGATGCTAGGAAAAGAAATAGAGTGGTCCCCCACGGCCAAGTACCTCGGGGTGACCCTTGACCGCAGATTAAACATGCAAAAACATGTGGAGAATGTGGTTACGAATGTACGCACCTCCCGAGTTCTCCTACGGCCAGTGCTCTCATCACCCCTCCTACCCCTCAGTACCAAACTGGGGGTGTATAAAATATACGTAAGATCGAGGCTTACGTACGCTGCACCAGCTTGGTATGCGCTGACTGCGAACAAGCTGAGGAAAAAACTGGCAGCACAACAAAATATAACGTTGCGCGCCATAGTACGTGCCGGGCGGTACGTCAGAAATGACGTCATCGCCCGCGATCTCAAAATCGAGAGCCTGGCTGAATTTATCGGTCGCCTCGCTACAAACATGTTTCGGCGTGCGGACGCATCAAACTTCCCGCACGTCCAAAACCTCGCTCCACTACATGCGAGGCCCCCAGACGGGAGGGCGTACGCGCGGGAGCTTATTATTAAGTCCCCGCAAAACTAAGACTCCACATACAAACACTCAATACTACAAGAGGAGTACGCCGATCGACCGCTGAGCGCCGCCCGGGCTTTTTACACCCGGTCGGCAGCCCGCGTCTAGAACGGCGGAAACAAAACAAAATAAATAATGACGTCACAAAGGCATTAATTTCAATATTAATGCCGAATCTAGAGCCCCGCGTGTTTTAGCACGCGGCGAACACATGACACTTCGTTAAAGGGGGCAACCGCCCCCGGAATAACGACTCCCCACCCCCCTGACGGGGGGTGTGCGAATACTATGACGGGGCCGCGTCCATTTTGTCGCAGTCGCCGAAGAGAACGGAAGTGTTGCTCGGAGCTTGCAGATATGAAGATGGTGATTTGATTTGAAGTGCTGGTGTCCAAGTCATGTGAATGAAGATGAAGTGCAAGGCAGTGCAGTGATCCGGTGGAGTCGTCAAACACGTCATTGTTTCTGACACATTAATATTGCATGACTGTTTCTTTCGAAACATGTAAGGACCGTCGTAAGGTGGCTGTAGAGGCTTCTTTACGGCGTCGTTTCTTACGAACACGTACTCGCAGGTTTGTAGGTCTTCATGTACAAATATTGGGCGTTTATTTCCGTGCCATGTAGTAGGTAGACTAGGTTTCAGTGCATTTATAGTGGCACGCAGCTGATTCACATAGTCGTAGTCCATGTCGTTGTTGCTAGGCGCGTTGATGAAAAAATCGCTAGGCAGGCGCAGACAATGACCGTATGTGAGTTCGGCGGCGCTGGTGCCGGTGTCGGTGCGCGTCGCGGCGCGAAGTCCCATGAGTACTGTTGGTAGCTCGTCGATCCACGTTGACTGTTCGGATAGGCGAGACTTCAATGCAGCCTTCAGTGATCTGTGCCAGCGTTCTATCATTCCGTTTGACTGTGGGTGGTACGGAGTAGTGCGTGTAGTCTTGATTCCCATGATAGTCATAAGCTTGGCGAATAGCTGGCTCTGGAACTGTCTTCCTTGGTCACTCGTAAGTACTGTAGGCACGCCAAAACGAGTTATCCAATTTTCATAGACAATCTTCGCGACGGCCTCGGCGGTGATGTTGTCGGTAGGTATTGCTTCCGGCCATCTCGATACTCTGTCGATCATTGTAACGAGATATCGATGACCTTGTGGTGAAGTAGGTAGCGGCCCGACGATATCTATGTGTACGTGATGAAATCTCTCTGTAGTTGTTGGAAATGAAGAAATGCTGCTCGTCGTGTGTCGTTGAACTTTGCATTGTTGACATCGAATGCAGTGTTTTGCCCAGTTTCCAACGTCTGTATTCATTGAAGGCCAGAAAAATCGCTGTGACATAAGTTTGCGTGTAGTTCGTATCCCTGGGTGGCTTATGTCATGTACGGCGTCGAAAGCGATTTTTCTATATTCTTCAGGTAGGTAAGGTCGGACGTGAGACGTAGAAGTTTCGCAGTAGATGGCTGTTTGAGATTGCGGTAGTGTAACTCGTTTCAGTGATAAGTTACTTTGGTTGTTGAGTTTTTGAAGTAAAGCGCTGTCTCTTTCTTGTTCTTTTGCGATTTCTTCATAGTCCAACGATGACGGGCAAGCAATGGACTCGATTGGAATGCGGCTGAGTGCGTCGGCTACTATGTTCTGTGAACCACTGATATGACGGATGTCGGTGGTGAATTCGCTGATAAAGATGAGTTGTCGTGCACGGTGTGGAGTTTCTGTCGCAGATGGTGGTTTTTGTAGAACGAAGGTAAGCGGTTTGTGGTCGGTGAACACGATGATTTCTCGGCCTTCGAATGTTTTTCTGAAGTGTTTGATTGCCATGTAGATAGCGAGTAATTCTCTGTCGAATGTACTGTAATTACGTTGTGCATCGGAGAACTTCTTTGAAAAATAGCCCAGTGGTTGCCATTTTTCGTTGACGTATTGTTGTAGGACGGCTCCCGCGCATTTGTCAGACGCGTCGCAGAAAATGGCTAGTGTTGCACTATGTGACGGATGAGCGAGCAAAGTTGCGTTTTGAATTGCAACTTTACACGCCTCGAACGCCTTAGTTGATTCTTCGTCCCAATTTATTATCGTTTTGTCCCTCTTCTTTCCATTGTGTAGGTATGCGTGGAGAGGTGCTTGAATAATGGCAGCGTTGGGTATGTGGTCACGGTAGAAATTAATCATGCCGAGGAAACGTCGGAGTTCTTCAATATTTTTCGGTTTCGGGTACTGGCTGATTGCTGTGACTTTTTCGGCAGGCGGTTTGATACCTTCTTTGTTAACTGTGAAACCCAAAAACTTGACTTCTTTTTGACCAAATCTGCATTTTGAGGGGTTTATTGTGATTCCATTTGTTTCTAATCTTGACAGAACTGTGCGGAGATGCTCTTTATGGCTAAATTCGTCACAACTAGCTACCAGGATGTCATCAACGAAGGAAAATGCGTAGTCGAGTCCGTGGAGTACTTCGTGTATAAATCGTTGAAAAGTCTGCCCGGCGTTCTTCAAACCTGGGCACATGCGTGGAAATTCGAATAGTCCCATCGGTGTTATGATTGCGGTCTTCTCTATGTCTGCGTTCCGGACGTTCACTTGTTGATAGGCTCTGTTGAGGTCTATGGTGCTGAAGATTTTTTTATCTTTGAGCTGTGATGTGAAGTCTTTGACTCTTGGGATTGGGTAGCGGTCGGGTGTTGTGACGGCATTCAGTCTTCTGTAGTCACCGCAGACTCGGAGATCGCCATTTTTCTTTGGTACAATGTGCAATGGTGATGACCACGGGCTTTTGCTTGGTCGGCATAGGCCTTGCTCGATCATATTTTCGAATTCCTTTTTCACCTGCTCATAGCGATGCGGTGCGATCGGTCGGGCACGGCAATGAATAGGCGGCCCAGTTGTTTCGATGAAGTGTTCTACAGCGAGTTTCGAACTTAAGTTCATTGAAGTCAATCGTGTAGTTCCCGGAAAATCCGCTAGGATGTCGTGGTAGGACTGTTGCACGTCGATACTTCGTATTGTTGGGATGTTCGTGGCCTTTACAAATGAACTTGATGTTAGGTTTGTTTTTCCGTCGATTAGTCTTCGATTTTTGATGTCGACGATGAGCTGGTGGTATTTCAGGAAATCTGCACCAATGATCGGTTTGGTGATATCTGCTACAATAAACTTCCATTTGAATGGCCGCCTAAGCTTCAAGTCCAGTTCTAGAGTTCGTTCGCCATATGTCGGAATTACAGTGTTATTTGCAGCGTAAAGTTGGAAGTCTAGGGGCCTGAGTGCTTGGCCTTTTCTTCGGGGAATGACTGAGATATTTGCACCAGTATCGATGAGGAAAGTAAGGCCAGTCTTCTGATCGGTAACAAACAGGCGGTATGAATATTCGCCCATGCCGGAATCCGCCTCTTCCAGCATAGCATCTAGTTTTCCGAATGTTGGTTTCTTCTGAATGAACACGGCGTCGTGCAGCGACTTGCGTTGGCGCCAAAACGACGGTGGTAGTAGCAGAAAGGTGGTGGTGTTACACTGCGCGTGCGGGTGTTTTCTCGGCTTGGTGATCGGTTTTGCTGGTATGGTGGACGTCTGTGATATGGCTGTGCATCATATCTTTGTGATTGCGGATTTGCGGATTTGAGAGCAGCGACTTCCAGCGACAGTTTTTTAATCTCTTCCATCAATAACTGCGTGTCTGTAGGCGTAGGCGGTGCTGACGAGGATGATACTGCTGAAACTTGCGTGCTGGAACTTTCCATGATTTTGTCGGCGAGCAGTGCCAGTTCGTTGAGTGCAGCCTGTGATTTGAAAGTTTCGCTGACGGCGAGGACAGATCGGACGTGTGCTGGGAGGTGGCTGGTCCACATGAGGCGCAGCGTAGAGTCCGGGATCTTATCACGAGCAAGACTTCGCATCCGTCGCAGCAGTTGTGATGGTTTCTGGTCACCGAGCTCTACGTCGCGGAGTAGTTTTTGGAACTGCTGGCTGTCAGACTCTTCGTAGACGGAGATGAGACGTTCTTTTATGGTGTTGTACATGGTTTCGGTCGGATGGTAAAGTAGATCGCTGATTTGTTCGATGTCCATCTTGTCCAGTTGTGCGATTACCATCTGAGCTAGTTGTTTTTGACTCCGTTTTAACTCGTCGGTAGCGGCTTCGAAGCTAAAGAACCACAGGCTAGGCCTGTCACGCCAGAACTTTGGGATCCGCATGGAGAGGGCGATGCCAGCAAGTTCTTGATGTGGGGCAGCAGGAGCAGGAACCGAGGTGGATTTGTCTTCCATAATCTGGTTTCCTGGATCTGTCATCTTGATTTCTTCTTGTGTTCTTCTTTTTCTTGTAGGGGTCACCACTTTAGGGACTAGAGTTGGGAGGTAAGTAACACTTCGAGTATTCAGAATGGAATAATTTTATTTACAGTATGGCCCTAATTTATATACAAATCTTACAGTCTAAAATAATAATACGTAGCGAGATGACCGACCAATGAGCGCGCTGAATGTCTCGCTCGCACGTTGGTTGCACGGTCATGGCACGGTCGTGCGCGCATGCGCGGCCCGCGCGCTCTGTGCATAAAACTAGCGGCGCTAGCGGGGCCGCGTCCATTTTGTCGCAGTCGCCGAAGAGTACGGAAGTGTTGCTCGGAGCTTGCAGATATGAAGATGGTGATTTGATTTGAAGTGCTGGTGTCCAAGTCATGAAGATGAAGTGCAAGGCAGTGCAGTGATCCGGTGGAGTCGTCAAACACGTCATTGTTTCTGACACATTAATATTGCATGACTGTTTCTTTCGAAACATGCATGCTCATTGTTTCTGTTTGTGCATGACGTCAAACACGGTGCTAAGGTTATGGTGAAATATACTGGGGTGACTATCTTGTGTTTTATTTTCCTGTCTTGAATATTAAATGTTGTTCCTTGTATTTTGTTTCATTGGTATTTGGTATATCCCGGTAATTGTGGTACGTTTTGAGGTAAAGGTAAGGTCAATGTTTCTATACGGTATGTGGCGCTACAGAGTTATAATTTTTTTTTCTCACCAAGGTCGATAAAAAAAATCGCTTTACCAATTTTTAACACCCGGAGGGTAATGCCATTTGTAGGCAATCAGCACCTTCCACTGTATTAATGCAACTCACATATAATACAAAATCGTCCGCATATTGTGAGATGTTTATATTTTTGATATTTCTACAAATATGAGAAGTTACAATATTAAAAAACCGGCCAAGTGCGAGTCAGACTCGCGCACCGAGGGTTCCGTACAAACCTGTAGGTATATAAGTAAATGGTAGTATAGACCTGAGTATTTGATATTAATTTCAATTTATGACCTATTAAAAAAAAACTACTTACTAAGATCTCGTTCAAACCAATTTTCAGTGGAAGTTTGCACCGTAATGTACATCATATATTTTTTATAGATTTATCATTCTCTTATTTTAGAAGTTACAGGGGGGGGGACACACATTTTACCACTTTGGAAGTGTCTCTCGCGCAAACTATTCAGTTTAGAAAAAAATGATATTAGAAACCTCAATATCATTTTTGAAGACCTATCCATAGACACCCCACACTTATGGGTTTGATGAAAAAAAAAAATTTGAGTTTCATTTCTAAGTATGGGGAACCCCCAAAATTTATTGTTTTTTTTCTATTTTTGTGTAAAAATCTTAATGCGGTTCACAGAATACATCTACTTACCAAGTTTCAACATTATAGTTCTTATAGTTTCGGAAATAAATGGCTGTGACATACACGGACAGACAGACAGACAGACAGACAGACAGACATGACGAACCTATAAGGGTTCCGTTTTTTGCCATTTGGCTACGGAACCCTAAAAAGGAGGGGAGAAAATGGATCACCTTGTGCCAATCCACGATGTGTATGACGACATATAGAAGACTTCTCTGACTGAATGAAAAGTCCATAAATATCGACATATTTGTGTACCCACGCCTAAACTGTCCAACATTTTTAACAAGTACGTGACGTCAACATTATTGTATGCATTGTCAACATCAACAAAACAAGCTATTGTAGACTTTCTTTGTATAAACCCTAATTGTATATGTGAGACTAAGCTAGTAATATTATCCAAAGTTGAAAGTCCTTTCCTAAAGCCGATAGTGTTAGCAGATAAGATATTATTTTTCTCAACAAACCACTCTAATCTATTGATTAGTATGCTGTGAAAAAGCTTGCATAAACAGGAGATCATGGATATAGGTCGAAGGGCTGAAGTAGCTTGGATATCTCGCCCTGGCTTCGGAATCGGAACAATATTAATATCGCGCCATTGTGTCGGGACAAAACCTAATTTATAAAACTTATTATAAAGGGTTACCAAAGTAGATTTAGCGTCTTCAGGCAGATTTGTTATCATTGAGTATGATATTTGATCACTTCCAGGAGAAGTATCTTTACGCCGCATACAGTGCTCTAATTCCTGTTTATGTATTGGGGATTCTAATTTACTGTTACAAGATAAGAAGATTGGCTCTTCAGGGCAGGTATAATCAGGAGTCAAGCTTTGGAGAAGCAGGTTGGCACTGTCTTCACTAATATAAGACTTGGCTATTTTAAAACCTTTAAACCATTTTAACTTACGCCATAATTCGCTTTGGGAAGTGGAAGCATCTATTGATGAACAATATTCTTGCCAGGCTTTGTCTCTTTCATTTCGTATTAGTCTTTGTGCGGCACCTATTTTATTTTGTAGTATTGTCAAATTATCTGGAGTAGGATTACGTCGGAATTTTGAAAGAGCAAAACGGCGTTCTGCTACAGCCTTAGACATGGATGTACTCCAATAGGGCTTAGGAACAAATTTTGTATCTGGATTTGGATTGACTTTAATAAATGGAATATATGTATCTGCAGCAACGTTGATCAAATTAACAAAATTGTTATATGACAGTTGAAGGTCATCGGATATTGAAAAGTTATTGAAAGCAACTTCTAAATTACTTTTATAAGCAGACCAGTCAGCTTTTTTAAAGTTTCTTTTTAAAATTATTTTAGAATCTCGAGCAATAAATGAAGAGATTTTAATAATTAAATGATCGCTTCCCAAACTCTCATTAAATATAGTCCAATTAAACTTTAAAGCTATGTCAGACGTTATACAAGACACATCGGGAGAAGATTGCTGTAATACATTATTTACTAACTTTACCCGTGTAGGTTGACCATTATTTAGTGTTATAAATGCATTATCAATAAGTGCCTCAAATATATGTGTACCTCTCTGATTAGTTTTACACGACCAATTTGGATGATGTCCATTTAAATCACCAACAATAATAGATTTTTTATTCAATGCGGAAAACAAAAGGTCCCAATCTCGTTGATTAATGCGAGCCGATGGTGCGCAATATACTGACATAAGATTTTTAATTTGATCACAATTATGCAACTTTATACCTATAACTTCAATACTCGAATTGATATTAGCAAGATTAAACTGACTTGATTTAACAGACCTATGAACTAAAATCGCAACTCCACCCTAGGCATCATCCCTATCTTTCCGGTAAATATTGTAGCCATTTACCTTAATTTGAGTTTCCGGTGTTAGCCAAGTTTCACTAAGAGCAGCAATGTGGATCTTTTCCTGTGATAAAAATTGTTCTAATGCAATTAATTTAGGTTTTAAACTTTGAGCATTCCAATGGATTATGTTAAGCTTGGTTACATTTTTATTTGTACTATCCATTGCTGCATAAATACTCTAAAATACTCTGCAATATTGGCCAGTCCGGGATAAAATCTGACACCAGTAATACCACCCACTCCACACAACATTTGATGACCATCTTTACTTTAGCTTGTATTGTTGCACTTCTCATAAATAAAATCTCTTTTATTCTCTTCAATAACTCCCAGAAATGGACAGTTCTCTCCCTCGTTTCTTCCTGTGTATCGTCTGTTGGATTTTGAGCTGTTGAGTTAGGGGATGAATTAGACTCATACTCTTGTGACCAAACGTATGGTGAAGAACTCCTTTGCTGTTGTTTTTTAGCCGTAAAACGGGAAGGTCGTTTACCTTCCGCATGTATGACAGCTTTTGTTTTGACAACTTCTGCAAATTGCGGGTTTTTAATTGGCGTCGTTTCATAAGGTTGACTTGGCTCCTCGTTAGGTTTTTTATGTTTTCTGGTATATGTTGATTTTGTTTAACGAGCTCTAATTCAGGAGGAAGTGGTGAAACGTACATTGTTAATGCTCTTCTATAAGTGCAGTTAAATTCCGCCATGATATCTCTCAATTTTTTCTCTTTTGTAAAAGCTGGACAGGAAGACTTTGATAATGCCATGTGACTGCCATTGCAGTTAATACATTTAAATTTGTTGGTGTCACAATTGGCATGTTCGCCGCCACATTTTGGGCATACAATTTTATTGGAAGGGCACCTCTTCGTAGTATGACCGAGTTTCCAGCATTTTGCGCATTGTGAAACAGGAAATACGTAAGGTTCAACTCTGATGCGCAATGCATCTACCATAACATAGGCAGGAAGAAATGACCCCTTGAAACATAAACGCACAGTCTCACAAGCTTTCCAGCCATTTTTCTCATTGTCGCGACATTTGAGACGATAAGCAGATAGTAGTTCGGCATCACCAGGGCATTTTATGCATTTTACAATTTCCTCATCTTTCATGTCCATATCTACATTTTTTATGACACCAAACGACATTCTAGTTTACATTGCACGACTAATTCTCCATCCTTTATCTATTAGTTCCTGACTAGTTACGAGTTTATAGGCGCTAACTTCGCTGTTAAGATCAACTCGAACTTTGCAAAGGGTTATAAATTTTACTCGTTCAATATCTGCTATGCCAAGAGATTTAAATATTTTAGCTAATGCAAATAATTTAGGTAGACTTTCGTTGCATGTGATGTATATTTCAATTTTATTATCTTTCATTTTGAGCTTCTTATCTATTTTTTTAACTTCTTCCCACTCCCTTTCTTCTTCTTCTCGTCCTCTCTTGGTACGTCTCGATGATTCCTCTGTAACCTCGTCCATGTATATTATATTTTCATCTTGACTTTGTTCTATGTCGTTTTCAATTATTTGTTGTTCACTCAAACAGTCATCATTAAAAAATATAGCACCTTGGTTAACATTATCAATTTCAATATCATCCATAATGCTAGGGATCCAAGTGCATCGCTATCAGTGACCCGACCGCCAGGTAGCAACCCAGCGGAGCGCACGTGCACCGAAAACAATAGAACCCGGAGCGCTCGATAGACGTAAACAACTTAAGAAATGAATTTATTTGCCACGATCACCTCGTACGAGTGCCGTAGCGAGACTGAAAAGTTAGGCTTAAAACTAATTTTGTATGATTTGGTCACCGAACGTCAAACTAAAATTTTGATTAGTTCAATATGTACCTAACTATTAAAAATCGCTGATAAAATAAGAAAGATCTATCATCGTGTCTACCTAAAAGTCACGAACCTGTTTAAACATTTATAAAATTTCAAAATTATATAGGTATTGTGCCTAGGTACAAAGTTCCTTATTCAAAGTTCGTTTTTATGGAGCAAATTAAAAAAATAAATAAATTTCCTACCTACCTACTGTTCATAACAGTGACTTTCACGTAGGACCTCGTCGGTCCCTTTAATACTTAAACACAAAATTTACATTTATATTGCAAAGGTATTCTTACAAAAGCCCCTTAAAACTTCAATAAAGCAAGCTATTTTAAATTATGTACATTGTGGTTTGCTTTGTTTTACAATATCGGTCGATTGTAGTCGATTTCAAAGGACTTCAACTTATTCTGTAGGTAATAAAATTATAATTTCTGTCATTGTGATTTATTTCCAATCACTAAAATCAACTGGGGCTGGTCGAGTTCTGTGTACTTATCTAATAAAGTCCCAATAAATAAGAGCTAAATTCCTAGGTAGGTACCTAAGTAACTATAGTAATTTTCACATTGTAGATATGCCTGCCTACCCACACTGTCTCCTCACCTCAGTACCTCCCTATGGAACACCCTACCTAGTTATTCTTTACTAAAATGGTAGTCTGTGACTAAAAGTTATAGGGTTATAGTTACAAAACAGTATGTATAGGTACCTACTAATGTTTTGGAAAAAATAGCCAATATATACTTAGTCAGATTGTTAAAAAAAAAAAAAAAAAAAAAAAAAAAAAAGTGTAACCTTGCTGAGTTTCTTGCCTGTTCTTCTCAGTTGAAGGCCGACTTACGAACTGGCGGTAACTTCAGTAGCTTTGACCTTCATAGGTGCCCTTCTAGGGCAAAAATTGAATAAATGGCTTTGACTTTGACTTTGACGTTAATCTAGTACCAACAAGAAAAACAAGTATCTACCTAGTTAACATAAAAATTTCATTTTGAATACAAGCTTTTTAAGGTGAATGTACTTTTTGTTGTCAGTACAGCTTTCTTTCTGCTCAATCGGACGCTGGTAAATTGGTCAAAAACTTGAAGGATTCGATTACAGACACCGGACAGGTGAAACCTATGGTGAAACTAAGTTATGATAAGCTTGCAAAATTAATAGTGACACTAATCTGACAACTGCCAAGCAAGTTTTTTCAAATACATAATAAAATTTATGTAATGTTTTATGAAGGTATTGGTAGCGACATCTCTTACTGATTTGTGGAACTTTGAAAACTGACATAGCCCTGTTAACCAACCGGACTGAAAAGTACTGCCATCTATCCTAACGTGTGTGAAAAACGGAAAGCATGTCAATGTGACAGTAAGGTGACAGTATTAAAAAAATCGTAAACCTTGACAAGTTTTATCTGGATTTTAATTTAATCACAGAATTTAATGTAAGTTTAGCCTGGTACATTATTTTTTATGAAGATATTGTATTTATTTACAATAATGTTTACAGTTTATAAATTTAATAATAATGTACTTGCCTGCAAAATATAATTTGTTTATTTTGGCAGAAATATGAACCTGTTTCTGTTTTAGTTTCTGAACTTTCATTTATATCGTTGATTGACATTCGTCTCATTCTCGTCGTCCGGCTTTTTTTTTAAATTATTTTTCCTATAGAAATAAAAATATCTGAATGAATAAAATGTCCGAATTGAAACCCTACAAATGTGTGAACTGTGGAGAAGCATCAGCCGCCCTTCATAAAACATATGGACCTACAGTTCTTAAACTAAACAAATGTGTAAGTTACGCCCTGGTTGCACCTGTTTCGGTTTTTCAAGGAGTAAAATAATCATTGTCACTCCGTAGTCAGTGACTGCTGGGTACAGAACTACTGCCTCTAGTATAGGTAATCGTTGCATCCTTATGCAGTTTGGATCCACTTCAAATAATATAAAAGTTCAATGAATACACTGACTGCATGCTGTTCAGTTGCTCTACCCAACTCTTCTAATGAGCGTAGATTTAAGTTTAATTAAGAGAACTTTGCACTTACATACTCAGTCAATGTGTTGTTAAAACTTCGATCTATAAAAAAGGCCTCTTAATTTTTTTCTTCAGGCGTTTATTCATTAATGACAGACTATGAATTAAATTACAGGATAACTGCAAAGGCGTGGTAGACAAATACATAGAATATGATCCTGTGATAGTCATTATTGACCTGGTCCTCATGTCTAGAGAAGCTCAGAGGCATGTGCTTTATAATACAGAGTTTAAGGTATGTAACTTGGAATTTCTTGCCAGTTATTCTCAGAAGACAAATTTCTTAACCAGTGGTAACTTCAGTAGCTTTAATCTTCATAGCTGCACGTTTATGGCATTAACTAGATAAATGTCTGACTGCGACTTAATAGGGTACAGATTGAGTCAAACTTATTGGCGGCTGTGATAGTAGGAACACTGCGCAGTAGTGAAAGAAGGTATGAGGTACATTCGAGATGACTACCTGTGCAAAGCCGGCACGTAACGCACTTCACAGCCGCCATCAAGTTTGGTTCGGATTCTACTTGTCTTAGTTGACCTCTGGTGTCTGTGGATCTCTGGGTGTTTGAGGATAAAGGAAAATTTTGCTAACAAGACCAAGAATTAAAATTTAAAGGTCTGTGAACTATTTCCAACTGCTTTGGGTTTGTTCTACTTCTCCAATCCCAAAGTAAGGTTATGAAGCTTGAGCTGCTGAAAGAAAACATTATGTGGAAACTTGGTCTCACCGTCACTTAACATGAGATTTTTGTTCGCAACAAAGTGATAAAACTCGTTTACTTATTTTTTAAATTTATGTTAAATGGCCATAATTTCATCCTGTTACTAAAATTTAGTTTGAATCCTATTTGTAATGTTTCAGTCATATTGGAAATTACTCATAATCCTGATAATGCTGGAGACGTATGGAGTGTGGCGAAGTGACAGCTTGTTCAATATAGTTGTGTATACATTGTGTGGTATACAAAGTAATAGCACAATCAATACTACAGTGTTGTAAGTATACACTTTTTTTTCAATGGACACTTGTGCTCTGATTGGCTAAGTAAAGGACGCAATGAAATGTTGCGATTGGTCAGTACTGTTGTTCATCATGCTATGTGCATCCTCTGTAGTAACTAAAAAGTTTTTTTTTTATGTGAATGATCCTCATTGTATGATTGTACAAATGAACTTTATTGTATAGGTACCAATAAGGGCTATTTTTATTTGACATTGACGTCAAACAGAAGGCTTTAGTTACTTTTTACTGGCTGCCAACAGACACCGGTACACATCAGTATCAGTAAATGCAAGGTGACTTGTAGTGTTGTTGATAACAAAAGCTTTATTGTTTAACAGCAACAAAATAAAGCATGCTTTGTGTGACAGACAAGGGATAACAAATGGTACTTCAAAGAAAAGTTTTCTTTTGCTCCCATCATACTGTTATCTAATTGTAATGTGATGAGATAAGAAATAAAAAAACCGGCCAAGTGCGAGTCAGACTCGCGCACCGAGGGTTCCGTGCAAACCTGTAGGTATATAAGTAAATGGTAGTGAGTATTTGATATGAATTTCAATTTATGACGTATTGAAAAAAAACTACTCACAAGATCTCGTTCAAACCAATTTTCGGTGGAAGTTTGCATCGTAATGTACATCATATATTTTTTTTAGATTTATCATTCTCTTATTTTAGAAGTTACAGGGGGGGGGACACACATTTTACCACTTTGGAAGTGTCTCTCGCGCAAACTATTCAGTTTAGAAAAAAATGATATTAGAAACCTCAATATCATTTTTGAAGACCTATCCATAGACACCCCACACTTATGGGTTTGATGAAAAAAAAAAAATTGAGTTTCAGTTCTAAGTATGGGGAACCCCCAAAATTTATTGTTTTTTTTCTATTTTTGTGTAAAAATCTTAATGCGGTTCATAGAATACATCTACTTACCAAGTTTCAACATTATAGTTCTTATAGATTCGGAAAAAAGTGGCTGTGACATACGGACGGACAGACAGACATGACGAATCTATAAGGGTTCCGTTTTTTGCCATTTGGCTACGGAACCCTAAAAATGCCACCTATGACCTAGAGGATTATTAATTTACCCGAACAAAATTCAAAATCATTTATTCGAATAGACCTTCACAGGCACTTATGAAAAGTCTGACTCTAATACCCACAACTAACAACGAACTCACAACCTTCAAAAAATTATCTATACTTTTTATAGATATAAATAAAATTGAAGTGAACATATAAAAAAAACTTTTTTGATTTTTAGGGTTCCGTAGCCAAATGGCAAAAAACGGAACCCTTATAGATTCGTCATGTCTGTCTGTCTGTCTGTCTGTCTGTCCGTGTATGTCACAGCCATTTATTTCCGAAACTATAAGAACTATAATGTTGAAACTTGGTAAGTAGATGTATTCTGTGAACCGCATTAAGATTTTTACACAAAAATAGAAAAAAAACAATAAATTTTGGGGGTTCCCCATACTTAGAACTGAAACTCAATTTTTTTTTTTTCATCAAACCCATAAGTGTGGGGTGTCTATGGATAGGTCTTCAAAAATGATATTGAGGTTTCTAATATCATTTTTTTCTAAACTGAATAGTTTGCGCGAGAGACACTTCCAAAGTGGTAAAATGTGTGTCCCCCCCCCTGTAACTTCTAAAATAAGAGAATGATAAATCTATAAAAAATATATGATGTACATTACGGTGCAAACTTCCACTGAAAATTGGTTTGAACGAGATCTAGTAAGTAGTTTTTTTTTAATAGGTCATAAATTGAAATTAATATCAAATACTCAGGTCTATACTACCATTTACTTATATACCTACAGGTTTGTACGGAACCCTCGGTTCGCGAGTCTGACTCGCACTTGGCCGGTTTTTATTTTAATGTCTGTCTGTTTGTTCCTGATAATCTCCGAAACTGCTGGACCGATTTTAACGGGACTTACACTGGCAGTTTATAAGGAGTAACTTAGGCTATTTTTATTAGAAAAAAAAATAGGGTTCCTCTCACAAAAATTAAATCCCTAAAAACGCGGGTGGTACCGAGGGGTTCAGATAAAATGAGATTGTTGTAAGATAATTAAGTAGATACCTTCGTAACTTGCGCTAAACCACAGAGTTGAAAGCTATTCATTCTATATCCTGTTTCCAGGACCCTTCCAGTAAACATGTCAGTATCATTCGAGTCGTGGAACAACAGTTGCTCTGTCTGGGCGCGCGAGCAGACCGGAGACGACTCCGACCTCTTCATATGGGAGAAGGACTTCTATATTCATTTCATATCTACTTTTGCTGGTTGGTATTGTCTTTTATGCTCTTATAGGTACCTGTATTAAAATTACTTTGTTGTTAATTGAAAATAAACCTTAGGTTGTAGATGTAGGTTTCAAAGTCAATTGTTTTGATGTTGATTCAAGTCTTGAGTACTAGTGTAAGAACTTTTAATACGATTAACAATAGATAATACTATTGCTGATTTGTATAGTATATAAATCACCATTAATAGCACATTTTTTTCAGGTATTGCTGTATTTATATTGACTGTGCACATTATGATGAAATTAATGCAACAACTATCACACAATAATGGTAAGAATGAATTCTAGTTGTGTATATATATACAAAAGTTTACTTAAAGTTACTAACTGATCTTTGTTTTTGTTGCGCCTACTATTCAACAACAAAGTTGAGTTAGTAAATATTATTATTGTACGGAACCCTTCGTGTGCGAGACCGACTCGAACTTGGCCGGTTTTTATTTCTTCTAATCAGTTGATATTTATATTCCAGTGCCTATTACAAGGGTGTTAAAAGCATTTTCACTAGCCAATGTGAGTATTCTATTCACTCTACCGATGCTAGTGTGGGGAAACACTGAAACTTCACCAGAGACCAGGATCATACATTATGTACTTGTATTCGTTTATAGCTTCATTGTTCACCTCAACGTTTTTACAGGTAAGACATTATATGTGTTCACCACCCTTGACCACAAATCATTTATATATGGTGAAATAGTTGGCATCAAATAAGAGTAAGAAAATTTGTGGAATAAAAGTTCTGCTATAGGCAAATTGCTTCTACCGACACGTCTTTGCGGTATATAAGACGGTGATAGCTTGGTGGTTGTGACATATCGGTAGGTTTGATGCTTATTTCAGTAAAATTGAGGTAACCGTAGAATGATAAGGTTTTTTTGAGTAAGTCCAAATCTGCCTGGGTGTTTCGACAGCAGCACTTGAATTTGGAAAATATTTTTAGGTACTAACTGCCATTTTGGTAAAACGTATACAGGGTGTCCAGTAATTAATGGTCCAAATGATAACCCTCAGAAGCTAAAAGAGTCAAATTTCAGCAATAAAAGAAAAAGTTATATAAAATTTTGGAAGTACTTTAGCATAAAAAATTCAAAAAATCTAAATTACAAATACGTCTAGAACTATGAGACTGTTACTTGAATTATTTTACTTTTTCTCATAGGGTGCAATCTCAGCTTTTCACTCATACTGCAACAAATCTATCCCAATTAAGCTGATTACCTATATATATTTTTTTCATTTCAGTATTATATGAGTGTGCAGAAACAACTACAATATTAATACTGATTTCGAGCAATGGTATGAAATATTACACCAGTTTCCACGTGACGCCGAGCCTAAGAACATTTTTTACATGAATAAAACATCTATACACAGTATCACAGAGTATTTATTTAAAAATATATGCATTCACCTTATATCTTATTTATATACTTCACTCCATATATCGTTATCGACAATATAAATACATTTTGTAAGAGATCAAGTTTGATCATTGAAAATAGATATTAGTTCTTGTTGTATTTCGAGATAAGATTTAATTTTGATTGTTTGTTTTTGTGCATTCAAATACTAATTGAGAAACTTAATTCGTTACAGCTAACCATTGTAATTCGTTAGGTTTAGAGAGCAATTAATACTTAATTGCTATGACTATTTCAATAATTACAGCATCAATTACATATACATAATACAATTATATAACTGAGTGCCTGCTTGTTAATATTGAACTTTATGAGAATCTTCTTAGTGGTGTTATTTCTGTGGCTATAATTATTCACCATACCAAACATATGTTCGGAAACCGAACATCTTGGTATTATGTCAAACACTATATATACCTATATATATATAGTAGATATATCTTATATAACAGCATACATTCTTAAAGCATCAGGGAATACAAAATATACATCACATTAAAAGCTGCCTAAAAATTAAAAATATGATTCAAAATTAATGGAAAGTCTAAAATGACAAGCTAATATAATATTAAATGCTTAAATTGTGGATTATACAGTATAATAACATATATATCTTATTATACTTAACAAGAAAAAAGAATACAATATAATCACAAATGTGTTACCTATTTGTTACCATTGAATATTGACCTTTAGGTATATGTAGTTTAAATTACATTCTTGTTTGTTCACAAATAGATTAAATTTCTCTTTATTTCTTTGTTTACAAATGCTTTATGTTTGCGTCATTATAATTCGAACATTGTTGCTCAAAAATCACTTTTATTTTCAATGTAATTAAAAATATATTCAAATAGCAAATCAAAGTAAAGATTGTATTTTTTTTACATAACGAATTTAATGTTTTAGTTAGTATTATTAGTAGGTATCTAAGAAACTTAATCAGAACCATCTTTCCTATTATAATTACCTCACAAAATAAATATTATAGTAAAATTTTATGTGCTTTTACCAAAATTTGTATAAAATTAAAATAATGGCAACACCATATATTCAGTCTTTGGCTAATTTGAGCAAGCAACTTAGAAACAAAATATATGACATGTAGCATGTTTTAACAATTTATATTTTAAAATATTTAAAGTAAATAACTATTTAAGATTACATAGATATATAGGTTATTACTTGAACAAAAGTTATATAATATTAAATGTTATTATTTTGCTGAAACTATATCAAGGAATTCCACAGACTGTATCTTATGTCTTTACAACACAAAATTGGTTTAGCTTAAAATAATATATTGGTAACATACTAAGATACATTTGATATAAAATTATATAAACTACAAAACAATAGGCACGCTATTTTATAACAGATCTAGTGTTCGAGGGAGGGGGGTTAATATGCTTGTTTTTCAATTATATTAAATAGAAAAATAAAGAGTAGTTCATACACACCAATAATATACCTAGGTATATAAATAATTCAGGTTAAAAAACAATATTCCATAGAGAATACTCAATGGTTAAAATTATTTGAATGTTTTCAAATTAAAATTCTGTTGTTCAATTTTGTGCTCAAACAAGGTATATAAAACAAAGGTGCACCCACACAAGCTAATTTTATGAGAAGCCTGGACACAATCACTATAGGAAGTCAAGTGATCTTATGACAAATTGCTCCATAAATACTGTATCGCTAAATGTTGCCAAATACCTTGTGGATATGGAAAATTAAATTCAATACAAGGTTTTTTGCATGCTAGAGCATGATAAGGGCTACTTTTATACCTAGCTAAATGCATGTGCAACCACAGTGCACAGCCAGTAAATAAAATTAATCATAATAGCCTTCAATATGGTGTACATACCTACATCAAATTAACATTGCAGTAAATTGCTTAATGTAGTTATTACTTTGCCATTATTGCCCAGAATATAGTAATTTTAGTTGCTCATGTAAGTACACCTTAAGATCAAAGATTGCTGCCAATTTTCCTTATAAAATATACTGTAAAAAGCCAATTAGGTATACAAGGAAAATATAGATTTTAAAGTGACCACTAATGAAATAATTTTTGTTAACCTTGCACATCAATAATAATTATATTCCTCAGTTTTTATAATTGAATTTTCTAATAATAAAAATATTATATTGTTGCTAATACTTTAATGTACAAATATACAGATAACATTGTAACGGACAAAGTGTTGATTTTGAATACATTACAATGTGTACTTTGTCCAAACACTTAAAAGCAGGAATGACAAATATTTGGCCCAATGCCAAACTCATTTGCTGCTTAATTAGGATACGGGTCATTTTCACATTGTCACCTATCTTAAAGTAGAATTCAACATAATTGTTCAATTACTTGATTTGCTACTTACATAAAAATATATTATTTGAAATTGTGCTTACGTAGATACCAATGTAAATGATTAAAACTGTTTAAGGATCGGGCTTGGCGCAAATATTTGCCTAAATAATAACACTTTTCTTATCCATATGGTATTTCAATAACGATAATATACTACATACAATAAATTACAAGACTCCTGCCTGGTTTACGGGCTGAGTGGTGGATCATCATTGCCAATCATAACATCCTCATACAGAACGTCATTGTTTCTCCTCATATTGATTCTCTGTCGGACATAATCCACTAAGTTATACTTCCTTATGACTAATACCAGACCACAAATGACGAGCGCCAACGTGAATACAGTCACTACGGTGGCCGTAGCGTTGTGATTCGTCGAAGTATCATCGCTAGGGGGTTCACAGTGAGCCTCCACACGGATTAAACCTTTCAAACACTCGCATTCGTGCGAAGTCGCATTGCACACTTGATTATCCTCTGGACACGGTTCCAATGCGGTGTCATTGCAGGACAGGATGTTCTCTGTTAAAAAGAATAAACTTCTAGCGTAACTGCTACCGAATAAATTGATTCAATTAAATAATCGTCGGCTACTTACCAGCGAGTGCGTATTGTATAAGATTTAAAACCAAAACGGCGAAGATATTGATAGATTTCAATCCCATGTTGTAGGTAGTGACCTCTGCGATGTATTTACATCACAAATTTCGGCAGCACTATGAAATATTTCGGCTATTTTAATATCGAACGCCGTTCACCTTTTTACAATTGTGCATTGTCGTGCAAGCAAAGCAAAACAAGAAATGTCAGTCAGTCAGTCAGTCGATGGTCAGTCGTGTCAACTCATTGACCAACCAATCAAAATGTCATCGTTGCGTTATGTTACCAGTAAAACAAAGGCAGGCTACAAAAACTATCTTAGTTCGCTAGTATTTTATTTAGTTTTTTTAATTATTTTCCATTAGATATTTTACTATAAAACAGTGTAGAGTATGTATAATTTCGGTGTAAATGGTATTTGGAACTATTTCGTAAAATAAAACGCTTAAATCTACACTTAGATACAAGATACAACGAAACGTAGTATTTCACTACAAAATAGTGTTAATTTTAAGCAACTAGGTACGCAATTCTATATCGATGCATATCTCAGTGATTCGTCCACGTACAATCATTTAATTAGGTACCTATTATTTGTACGTAGTATTTATCTACTCTGAGCTATTATATTAAAAAATAGTATGTTTCTGTCAAGAACAGTAAACTTGTGATTATGTTTTCAATAACTATAGATAGATGGCGTTCAAATTGGTGAATGCTCAGTATGAGGTGGGTATTATTTTTTTCAAGTTTTTTACCTTCGTAGAACAATATAGCTAACTATTTCAGTGATTCGCGACCGTATTGGTTCATTTGGCACATTGTGCTATCAATGTTTTTTGTATAATACCTATTAGCCATAGGTATTTGAACTTTCCTCTAAAAACTGTAAATAGCTACTGACCCCGTTACTCATAAACCGCTATTTATCTAATAGGTACATACCACAAAAAATATAAATTCCACAATATGCCAAATGAACTACTACGGTCGCTAATCATTGAAATATTTAGCCATATTGCTCTAAGATGGTAAAAATCAATAAAAACTTTAAAAAAAAACATATTTCCCGCCTCATGCTGAACATTCACCGATCATTTTTTATTAGGTACTTCAAGGGTTTTAAGCAGTAAGGAGGATATAGTAATAAATAATTTAAAAAAATATTTACTATTTTTAAATAATATCTATTGACAATAAACATTTTCATCTAATCCTAAATAATATTCATAAATCTACGTACAAGATAAATACGTACACCTGCGAATCAAAAACTAAAGTAAATTAAGTAGATCAGTAACTACCTACTAAGAGATGAATCTAGATCACAATCAAATACAAACTATGCTAACTAGGTACCTACTTCTACATATTTTTAAATACTACAACATTTCAAGACCTTAGAGCTCGTTCCCACTATATCGTGTGTCGGATTCCGATTTTAATCGGGTATCGGCGCCTCTGTTCACACTAGTCGGCTGTCGGCCACGACCGCAGCTGGTGCCATTAGTTTGGTTGGATTCTTGTACACGATGGACGTCGACGAAGCTTTTGTTGTGATGTATTATTTGCGTAGGAAACGAAAGACAGCTAAAAATAGAAGATATTGGGTGCACCCAATTCTGAGGGAAAGATTTACTTTGGGAATATTTAGAACATAATAACTGAACTAAGAAGTGATGACGTTAAGTTTTTCAATTATTTTAGAATGTCAATAACTACATTCAACGATCTATTGTCTCGTATATCGCATAAACTATCAAAATACAAGTTACAGAGACTGCATTTGCACTGAAGAAAGGCTGTCGGCGCGGGCGGGGTCGGCCCGACATCCGGCAAATGTGAACAGTGCCATATGCGATCATATGCGAGCGTTGATCCGACACGATTTTTTTCCGGATGGGAGGGCTGACAAAACACACGATAGTTTTTGTCGGATACGACACTTAATCGTTGTCCGACGAGTGTGAATAGCTTCATATAAAATATTCTGCCGCTACGACACACGATAAAAAATCGTCCCGACAGACGACATAGTGGGAACGAGCTCTTACCTACTCCTTTAAAATCTCACTGGAAGACCAAGATTTAGGTACCTACCGAAATCAAGATAAAATCGACAATATTTTAATTAATAACAACATTGCGGGTAGGTACTTATGCTACGTAAATTCACAGCAAGTATTCCACACGTTTCATTCTGGTCTGGAAAAGACCTTAATATTTCGATCCATCAGTTCATCTCATCATACATTTCTTAAAAGTCGTAAGTCTCTCCACTACCGTAGGTATATTTCTCTGGAAGGATATAGTCTTTGGGGTCGTGGCCAATTGCTTCTACTCCACCATTCCCGTCACTGGCACCAGCTCTGAAAATATTAATTTAATTACTTCTAAGCTGCCTGGAAGAAGAACAAACACGTTCGCATTAATATATTTTTTTTAAACAACTAAGTCGGTAAACAAGCATACGGCCCGCCTGATGGTAAGCGGTTACCGTAGCCATATAGACGCTTGCAACACAAGAAGCATCGCTCACGCGTTACCTACCTTTCCCCCCTCCCCTATGAGCTCTGGCGACCTTACTCACGCGCAGGCTTTACACAACATAAAGTTATTTGGCTGCAGTATTCTGTAAGGTGGAGGTACTTCCCCAGTCGAGCTGCTCTTTGAGCGAATAAACGCTATGCTCTACCTCTCTAATAATATTAATAGGAGATTTATATGTGACCGTTAATACAAATAAATGATTGTACACTTACTTCAACTCCTCATGTGACCTGTCCTCCCTCCCTTCGATGGACTTCCTTGATTCATCTTCCTCATCTTCCTCTGCAGGACGTTCACTAACTCTTTCAGCTATAACAAATGATCTTGGATTAATACATCCATCATCACAATTCTCCTCCTTCGTCTCTATTTTGGGTTTATCCAGTAACAATTAAAAAAATATTTAGCCTTTAACTTTTTTTTTTTTTATGGATTGCTTTCAGGTTTAAAGCGCAAAGATTGTTTAATAATCACGTAAAAAATACAATCTTTCATAAAAAATATCACATAAAATGAAAATGCATCACTTTCTATAATACAGCTTTTATTTCTCTTCGAGCATTTTACACGCCCACTTTACTTTAAAGAGTGTTAGGTACAGAAGTGATTATTATATTGGTTAATTATATCTACCGACATATAATAACTTGCAGGTCACACAACTTAGGTATCGATATTAAAATATATAGCAGGCAGCAGCATAATACCATGGTAATAAACAATCAAGATCGGTCTACATTAGTTACGAATCTAAATATATTTTATTTCTAAAGCTAAGCATAAAGCTGTTATATGTACCAATTTATGAAAAAAGCTAAAATCTACAGCGAATACACAAATAATGCAATCACAAGAACCATTTGAAAAGGCGTCTAAAGAATTTAAGTGGCCTTCTAATTATTTTCGCAGATTTCATGTCACCTTTTCGCTCGTGGTTATGACTGTAGGCACCATCTTGGCCCTCGTCATCTAAGCCAAAGGAGTCTTGCTTCTCAATTTCGTAGTTGTCACCGTCCTTTTTGTGGTAGGAGTCAAAGTGCTGGTAACCTTTCTTGCCACCACCAGACTTCTTGCGAGAGTAGCCGATCACTCCGTCTCCTTCGCTCTCATAGGATTTGTGAAAGTTTTCCGGCTGAAAATATTTTGTTTATCAATAATAATGTGTACTACTTATAAAATAAAGATATTCTCCATTATAATGTTTACCACCCCTTTTCACCACTCCTTTAGAGATGTTATACCAAAAAATCCCTCCTTATTGCACCCCTAGGAAACTCGAAAAATATTTCATCCAAATTTTAAATCTCAGAGGTGAACTATTTGGTAGTTGTCTTGTTTCCAACCACTACAAAGTAAGCACCTTGTAGTGGTAATTATACCTCTGACCATTTCATTTTGTTGCTAATTATAATAATAGGATCAAGATGAAACTGCAAGAATGTTTTAACCGACTTAAAAAAAAGGAGGAGGTTCTCAATTCGGTTGTGTTTTTTTTTTGTTTGTTACCTCATAACTCCGTCATTTATGAACCGATTTGGAAAATTCTTTTTTTGTCTGGAAGGGTACACTTCCCGTTTGGTCCCATTGTCATCGGATCCGGATTTGATTACTTGTTCGTGTACTTTGAAGTCGGTTTAAGTTTTTTTGTAAAACAGTCCAATTATTATCTTAATTGACTTACTGCAGCTGCTCTCGCCTCCCGTATGTACGAACCGACAGACATAGTGTCATCTGCTACCTCAAGGTCTTGCAGCGTGATGGCCGGCATAGCTGCAGCAATGTGCACTATGCCCAACGCAATGGACATGAACTTGAAAGCCATTGTGAAATACCTGGTAAAATAAAACTGACGTTACCGGAGCCACTGATGTGTTAAAAACGTTAAAGAGTTGTCTGTCGTTTTTTAGATTTACCTTGCGTTACTGACAAAAAATGCACTTCACCGCGCAGCGTTCTGTTCCAACTCTACACAATAATTCAATGCTTGTATTTTATATAACTTGAGATTGCAGTTGGTTCAGTCTTTCACAATGTTCAGTCGGCTGACCCTTGTACTATTCTGCTTGCATATCGCAGAAGTAAAAGAGCGATTTTCATTTTTTATATGATTGTGTCAATCGCTACTGATGCCCTTTTGTCACCGAGCCGTTTGTTAAACTGTGCAATCTCTTAACTGTTCAAATCATGAGCCAGCCATTTCATTCTGATAAATCATTTAAAAGTTTCTCCAACCTTCCAAATTGTGTCGTTTCAATATTGATTAGGAAATGTTAATGGCCATAAAATTAACAGTTGGTTGCTCAAAGCAAATATTCACAGTCAGCTACATTTAAGTTTGGGTTCTTGATGAATTATCCACCTTCGACGAAGCGTGAAATGGCTGCAATTTCAGACCGCAAATTTTATATTTACTTTGAAAGGTGTAATGTGTCGTATTTGATAATATTATTAGACATGTAATCGAATATTTCATAAATCGATTTGTTATTGTAAAATTCTAATATTAGATCAAAGAAACTGTGCTAACTGGGCTATGGTGATAGTTACCAAATGCAATTGAAGGAACCGTGTTTCCTGGGCTGGACGTAGGTAGTTGTTAAACTTTGATATTAAAGGGACGTATGAACAATGAATTAACAAAAATAAAACTCGATGTCCCATCGATTTTTTTATGGACGTCTTTCAGGGGAACTAAACACATTGACTGTCCCGTCTGTAATTTCGTGGTACCTACTTCGAATGCTCGCATGTAAAAATCTTTAAAATTTAATTTCAAACGCGATGTTGAAACAATTTTTTAAAGATGTTTACGTGTTTTTATTTTGCGACTTACATATTTAATGCATGGAGCATCACGTTAAGTCGCAATAATCTTGTCAAGACGTCCATGCATTACATGTAATTCACAAAAATCTAGTCGAGATATCCATACATGTAATTCATACTGACATTAAGGCCTTCTGTATAATTACGCAGTCATCAACATATTAACATTCAAGTTATATTCCAAATTCTATAGATTAAAGAGCTTGTTTTTCTCTTTTCAGTTAATTTTTGTTTTACGCAGTCGGGTTTTTTGTTTCTTTTAATAATTTAATTTATTTCAGACTTTTTAGTTTTATACAGAATGAGTTGTAAGTATTAGTAAGTAAATAAGCGGTACGGTAAAGTTACGCTAACAACCATCGCAACTCTGTGAGTTACGTACGGTAACCGCACATAGTAGGTACTATACCTACTGTCCTTGCATTAGACGTGGTTTTTTGCAGTTTACGTCAAAATGGTAGCACAAAAGTATTACAATATATACATATATAGAATGGGCTCTTTACAAGCTTTCATTTGATACCCATATTGTAATAATAACGAAATTTTTGTTTTTAATACCCCCCCTATTTTCTTATCCGTAGACGCCATATAAAAATAATATACCCTATGACACTCCCACAGTTCAGACGAATCTAAAGACACCTCATATGCTTAAATCCGTCAAGCCGTTTAGGCTGTAGAGCGTGCCAAAGAAATAGACATACATACATACATACATACATACATACATACATACATACATACATACACTCGAAAAACATAACCCTCCTTCCGGGTCAGTCGGGTAAAAACATAAATCAGTTTAAAAAAAAAGCCATAGAAAGTTGGTTCTTGTTGCTGTGGAACAGTGTTGAAATCCAAGCATTGGCTTTATAATAAGGATCCATGCATATGGGATCCACAACCACACTCAATTTGTATAAAGAATAATAGGGAATATAATAAGGAAGGATAAGATAGCATTTTCAGGGGAAAGGAATAGAAATCATAATTGTTTTCCAATGTTTATTTAGCAGCCGTCACTAAACCGTCAAATTATAATATAGATATTTAAAACTTTTTAATTCTTAACGTTGATTGTTTTATTGACATCATGAGTCGGGGCTGTGTAAACAGCTACGAAATGTTCATTTATTTCTGGCTTCTTCTTAGTTTGTTCAGGTTCCGCTTTAAGGCCTTTAACGGCGGCAATGTTGGTGGTTTTAGGTTCAAATACTTCTGGTTTAATTTCAGAATAACTCATTTGCCATTCTTTTTTTAGATTAATTTCCTCCAGTGACTTGGCTCTGAAAAAAAAAATCTCATAAAAACTTATATCATTGATTAGTTTTATTGTATTTTAGGAATAATGACCCTGGAATAGTTTGATCCTTGTCTGGGTCAGCAAAATTGGTTTAAGATCAGTCAACCACTGAGAGATTACGCAAACATTTAAGGCCCTGATTCATGACTGTTAATCAGCCACATCATGATCAAACATAGGGTTCTTATCTAAGTCACAAACCGTTCGCGGTGTGCATTCAAAACTCACCAAAGTTTAATCGTAATTAGATAACTTAGAAACCTCTTAGGAGGAACAAGAGTATCTTCTAACAACGAAGGCAATGAAAAGCATTATTATGATAACGAATTTTTCTTTGGAAATTATGAAATACAGTTAAGTTGAACTCACATAGAATTGTCAGTTACGTCGAATCTGAGCAGCGGAATGCCAACGTCCCGACCCCTTTGAATTGCATTCTTAGCCAAGACGTGGATTATTTCTGTACTCTTTGGACTGTCTAGAGGCACGATTAGTATCACCTGAAATCAGAATGGTTATTAGTCAATGAGATACTCCACCAAATACTGGTTCTTGGTAACAAGTAAGAGTCACCGCTAATTATAACAGCACGGCTACGCCTCGGCATTTACCTTGCCATGCAACTGAGGCCTATAAATCGTATGCGTTATAGTAAGTTTTACAATGACTAGATAAAATAGTTGACGCCTCACGGCAAGCGCGCTTGCCGCCACAAGCCACTAGTCCTGCTGACCACGCGCTTCCAGCGAGTGGTCCGCTCCCTTACTGCATGACGCCAGCAAGCGGTATCTTGCCAAAGCCGCGCTACCAATTATAGCGGGCGCCGCGCCGCCTGCCGGGCCGTTGCTGCGATGCACTGTGGATCGAAAATCAGCTTTCGAAGACATAGGGATTTAAATTTTTAAGTGTCGTTTTTTTTCTTGGATATGGCTTTTGTTAACCATAACTATGCTCAAATATTCACACAAGTTTCATTTAGCATACAAACGGATGAATTATGATTTTTTTTCGAAAAAATTGTATGGAACTCGTATAAAAAATGCGATTATCTTTGGAATAGCAAGTTAAACCGTAATATCCTTACAGGGAGTTTTAGAACTAATTATTTATGATTTATTGACATACCACACATAACGTTATCTGCTGCAGAAAAAAAGAAAAAAATTAAAAACATATTTTTTTATTTAAAAAATACCAACAATAATTATTTTAATAAATGTTTGTATTTGCATGATTCTACAAAAAAAAAAAAAATTACTCCATAATTATAAAAAAATACTTAGACAATATAAACTTATAAAAATTACCTATATTATACAATAATTAATATTCAATATCGCTCTCGTCGGATTCCAATTCGGAATCAGGATCCAAATTAGATACATCCAAAAACTCAAACTGAGTTTCCGGAAACTTGATCAGTTCTTTAGTTTCAGCGAAGAAACCCTGGCTTTTGTTGGTATCTAACTTAGGTCTTCGTGCGCTGATCAAAGGATCAGACGAAAGAACAAGCATATTGAAGATATCCTCATTGGAAGCTTGCCTGCTCTTTTTCCGCGAATGATGTTCTCGGAACCTCCTAAAATCTTTATTGAGGGCCTCTGAGGCTTCTTCTGAAAGGCTCCCAATTGGCACAATATCGTTATTGGCGATGATGTCTGCACCGTGTATCAACAGTTTATGACCGGTCGAAGACATGTGGTACCAGTGGTATAACTCTACGTACTTTTCGGCTGTTTTGCGGGCATAATCTTTAAATTTGATAACATCGATTTGCTCCCCAGATGTTATTGCTTGCAGAATCACGGCAAATCTTCGAACAAGCTCTTCATCCAACCCAGTGATGGCTGCAGTTTTATCGGGGAACTCGAAAAATCTTCTTGCTGTATTCCCGTCATTTGTGGCTCCTGAGCCATGTTTTACAATGTCAATCAAAAGATTGTGCTCATCTTTCAATTTATCCTGTATGTTTTTTTCTTGCGTCTAATAATACCTTGTACTCATTTCCTCTTGCAGCTCACTTTTTGAAGTCGAGTCTATATGAAATATGTAAAAGACATTCCATAGAATTTATACGGGCGTGTAGTGATGACAAGCCAAATTCATATACGCCAGTTGACACAGTCTTTGAAGATACAGCATCTAAACGGTTCATTTCTGTAGGTTTGGCTAAGCACAGGTAGCATGATGCATTTGATCTAGCTTCCGAAAGATACGTACAAATTTTAGCATCGATCATTGTCATCATAAGTTGATGACTCACCTTATTATTATTGCACTTAGTGGGGATATGATCCTTAATTTCGTCATCCGTTTACCTTTTGCAACTGATGACCACTTCTTCGTTCTCTTTTACAAAAGTGAACTGCACTGGACGACAATATAAGGCTGAGCATGGCTTAGGATTCATCCATAAACTTTCGTCTCCAGCAGTCAGCTTGAGTGGCACCAAGGAGGTCATAAATGTACTTGAATCATCTTGTCCCCCTTCCTTTTTTATTTATATTGGGTTTGGTTGGAAGCACCATCAAATTCCCACTTGGATATTAGTTTCAGATCCTTATTTTCTACATTGCCAGAAAGACTTTCAAAGATCCTTTTCACCGTGATATCTAGTAATGCTTGAAGTGTAATCCTAGCTGATGTATCCGTTACTGTCACTGATTGTTTCGGAGGATAGCATTGCAATTTGGCTTGTTGAACTTTGTAGTAAGACGGGTAAATATCTTTAGCACCTTCCCTAATGGCTGTCTCTCGCAACGTGATGTATCGCCACTTAGACAGTTTTAGTGAAAGGAGCAACCCTAGTGATTTTTGTGGGGTAAATAAAGATTTAATTGGTTTATCAAGCATTTCCTTAATTTTTGCAGCTGCATCTGGAGTTAACTACGCTCATCAAAGATGTGTTAGCTAAAGTGCTTAATTATTGAAAATATTTACTAGAACTCCTAATTACCTACTTGCCAGAATAAGATAATAGTTTGTGATTTGTTTTGTTGCATGGTCGTCATGGTACTACAAAATAATGATTAAATATCACTGTTTCAGGCTAATTAGCTAATATAAACTTGGTATTTTGTCTTGGTGCTTTAAAACAAGTCATTACAAAATTTAAAAAAAATATATATATTTCTAAATTTTTTTTTTTTTTTCTGCAGCAGATAACGTTATGTGTGGTATGTCAATAAATCATAAATAATTAGTTCTAAAACTCCCTGTAAGGATATTACGGTTTAACTTGCTGTTCCAAAGATAATCGCATTTTTCATACAAGCTCCATACAATTTTTTCGAAAAAAAATCATAAGTCGTCCGTTTGTATGCTAAATGAAACTTGTGTGAATATTTGAGCATATTAATGGTAAACAAAATCCATATCCAAGAAAAAAAACGACACTTAAAAATTGAAATCCCTATGTCTTCGAAAGCTGATTTTCGATCCACAGTGCGATGGAGCGGTGCTGACATAGTGAGCGATGACCCTAATACAGTAATAAGTATTTCTTGTTTTCGGTTAATTGCTTTTTAGTGAAAAGAGCTATACATTTGATAAAGAGCTACAGATCTCATTTTCTGAATGTTTCTTATCGTAGGAATGAAAATCCAATAGAAAATTATGTGGTCGTGAAAACCATCTACCCACTAGATATGGTGTTAACCCTCAGTCCTCGTTCGGCTTCATCCTAACATGATACACATCATTAATGAATGAAGTACCCACCTGCATTATATTGTGCACTTTATACTTATCGTGCAACGCCGGTGCTCGCAAGCAGTGGGCAGTGAACTGCATGAAACTGCGTGATCGCTGACACCTCATGCAGCGGGCCCACTTCTCCAGGATGGTGGCATCCCACGGGCAGACGCAGAGGCCTAGAGCCAGCCCTCGGATTTGCGACCAGCCCCGTCGGGCTTCCTGCTGCTCGGCTAGCATCGAATGTCCTTTAGAGAAGATTTGTTTGTGAACTACTGAAGAGTATGAAGTAAATTATTTTTCGCGACACTATTTTAATCACGTTTTTCAGGCTATGCTACAACATCCATACTACCCATAGGTACCTACTATCTATATCCATATCATTTTTTTTTTTTTTTTATACCACTTATAAATGCGAAAGTACACTCTGTTTGTTAGTTACACTTTCACGCCTAAACCGCTGAAGCGATTGCTATGAAATTTGGCATGCAGATAGCCCATAATATGGAGAAGGACAGGTTACTTCTTATCTTGGACACGCGCGGCTGAAACCGCGGGAAAAGCTAGTATTTTATAAATTCACCTTCAACTGCCTTCCTAAAATTAATTTCTTACCTGTTTTACAGGCAAGGTAAGCAATAAAGAAATATATGGTTGATATAAGACTAACCATGAGCTAACGCTCTAGCCACATAGTCGCTTAACATGAGGTTTGAGGTGGAGGGCGGCGCGATGAGGCTGGGCCAGGCGGCGCGCGCGTTCTCGCGCACGAAGCGCAGCACGCGCGGCACGTCGGCTGGACGCGCGCGACGCACGCGCACTCTATCATTCTCGGCACCCTGCACCTTCATATTAATAATATTCAGGGCTTTTTGTATGGATGAGTAGTTACTAGCCTTTGTAACAAATGGAACAGCATGTATTTTTTTCTATATCCCTTTTTTCTATAGCCTATTCTCCCTCAAGCCACACTTTTTGATCGTAAACAGAATACTACTTAAAAAAAAAACAAGTGATTGAGATAAAGAAACTAACCCTCGGGTGCTGCTGCCGGAAGATACTGAGAATGCACCGCTACTGTCGACTGATTTTCAATGTAAGGTTGGTAGGCCAGGCGGATCAAAATAACCCTAACACCATGATAGCTTTTCTACCACCGAAAGCTCTAGACCTTAGACACTGAGCTATACCTAGAATGTGATGACGATTTGTATGGGTTCAAGTGAGTGACTTCAATTGACTTACCACTATTTGTTTGGAGTTAGTATCCGTTTTGGATGTATCCGAATACTTTTGTAGTATCTGTGCATTGATGCTAGCGTAGCCAGGCTTCTTTCTGAACACCTGCTGGCCCACATACAACCTGGAGAAGTTTGAGAGTATTGACATAGTGGGTACCCGAGATTAGTTCGCTGTGGTCTTGGATATGATCAGGGCAGTGGAGGTGTCATGATAAGAGCCTGGTTTTTCTTTCAACTTTAAAAATTTAATTAATTTATCTAAATTTATAATTGGTGGTCTATTGACGGCTGCTCTTGACAATTTCGATGATTTCATTTGTGTTTTCCGAATTTGAAAGTGTATTACCTATTTTTAATCGCGGCCAGTATTGATCCAAAATTGTTGAAACTCTTCACGGCCCCGAGTTTCAATCTCGATAATCTTTTTGACATGCTGCTAATTTTGTATTTATTTTAACATTGTTAATTTATTTATCCAATGCATTTTCCATAATGTTGTTACTGTTCTATGCGAAGAATTTTTAAATTTACCATTTGTCATTATTCTGTCAAATTTCTTCTTCACACACGTCAATTTTTTACAATCCTCCTCAACAATAAAAATGCAGTGACCTAAATAAAATGGAAATATAGATTTACCGGCAATATTTAATGTAATACTTACAAATTCCGACATGACCAAAGAGAGCTAGATCTTCATGATGCAACGTATCGGAGCCCTCAGTTTTGGTTTTCCTCGAATACTCAGCCTTCCATATCAACCTCTCATTACACCCATCAAGAAAGTCAAAAAGTTCTCGCAATGTGGCTGTTACCCACCGGATAAAAAACCGGTAAAATATTTCATCTCTAAGAATAATAATAAACTGATAGAAGCGGCGCAGCTGATCATATTAATATTTGAGTTTTGGTTCGTCAGCTTGTTGGTTTTTTCTTTTCCAACAAATGTTCTGAACTGTTGCCAGTCAAAATAAAAACTGGTGAAATTATTTCAAATAGATCATCACGAGGAGATCAGAGAAGCCTATTAACAGTAAAAATAATCCTACATTAACTATTAAGACTTCGTTTCATCACAATAATAAACAATTTGCGGCGCAAAGTACCTATGAGTTTTTTTCATTACTCTTAATGGGCTTGCGTTGGCCTTCGACTATCCTAAGAGAAGCTATGATAAGGCTGAGGATGCAGCACGCTTACCCAGAAAATGCCTATTGACTCTTGTCTTGAATATATATAGGTTAAAGGTGTCGGGAAACACGGAACCCGGAGGGTATAAAAATTGACCACATTTAAAAAAATAACATGCACAGCACGGTAACACGAACATCTCAGGATATTTGATATCATGTGCGTGTGACAGTCTATGCATCCAACTCACGCGCAGCTTCCTCAAGTAGCAGATAAAATATACCTACTCTAATGAATTACCTTGTGTTCCTTTTTCCAGTGCTTTGACATTGCTAATGTATCAATTGAATATGGGAACCAATGTCACAGTAAAATGATCCGTTCGTTTCTGTTTTCTGAATTCTGGCCTCGAGAACCAACCGTAGCTGCCTTATGGATGTCGTTGAATTGCCCCTACCTGGATATACTTACAGATAGGTACTCTCATTCTGGTAAGAGCAACTTCTGGCTTAAATGAAAAATTTGTGTAAGAAATATCAAGTGATGATGTTCTACTACCTACCTATCTACTTGTCACCGTTTTGCTACCACTATAATCGGTGAAATAGCAGGTCGCAACACAAAGGGTCCCCATGGACTACTTTGAATATGTAGTTGCGAGCCTGCAATAGGAAATCCACAAATCTAATACCCCAAACGATCCAACTGGTCCCACTTTATCTATAGAAGAATATATTCATAGGTAGGTAAGTAGTTAAAAAATATAATTATGAGGGGAAAAAACTGGTGTCATTAAGTTTTGAAGAAAAGGTAGCCCATTAGCTTTTTGAACTACTGTTATCATTGCAAAATATAAATAAAATATGATATCCACAGGTGACCGATTTTTAGCTTTTGAACACGTGAAGCGTACCAACGAGCATAAGTTAATTGGTGTTCTGGTTGCACATAAAGTATTCCCATGGATGGCCGACGAGCTCGAAGAGTGGGCCCACTACACGGCCTCCAGGCCTGAAAGACATAGGATGTATTTCGCCGCTCACTGCTTAAGAAGCCCCAATTTTTTTAAGAAATATCATACCGAATTTATTTACGATGTAAGTATTACTTGCTTTTCAGTTTTTTAAACGATGATTTAAGGTGGTGTTAGCTCAATGATAGTTTTACAGCAGGTTTGAGATTTCAGAGACAAAAACATCATAAGTACATCATAACATGGTGGTAGGATAGTTTTTAGTACCCACCTAGCTGGCCACCGCTCTCATATTGAATATCTGTCTACAACTATAATTAATTTATCTATAGGTGCATAGCTACGTAAAATATCTCAAAAATACATCATTACTGAACTACCATGGCAATTATTTTTGTAATTTTTCATCATTAAAGTTGACAACTTCGCAGCAGAAAAATATCAAGATTAAAGCGCGGATGGAAAGCCAGATATGTATGAAATAACAAAGCTTATTATTTTATAGATTGAAGTGGTAGTGACAGCGACAGAAGTGGCAGGACTAGGAGTTGGCACGATGCTGCTTCGGCATGCTCTCGACAGTGCTTCAGAGCTGCGTTATCCTCTAGTTCAAGTGGTGGCATCTAGCCAGTATCTGTGAGTTCACCTTACTTACCCCCTTCTTTATCGAAATATTATTTATCTACTACTCTTTCGTCGATTGTCCAACCCGAAATCTCTAAAAGATCATTATCTTGAAGTTTTTATCACCCTTGCTCAAGTTAAATTGAATTAACCTCTAACTATCCTAATTATATGGCCGTCATTGAAACTTGCGCGTTTTTTCAAACATTATGTGGTAGATAAGCCATTCCTTTTACAATCGACAATAGAACTATCAGGAGATCTATTATCCAGCACAGCATGTACCGAGCTATTATTAGTAAGTTGAAAATGTATGGTTACAAAGTGATATTTGAAAAAAAAAAAAGTTGAGTGAGGCAAATTAAACTTTGAGCTTGGAGGTTAAATGATCGTATTCTAACTCATAGAAAAATGAGGAACCACTCACCAACCTAGCAGTGTCAGCCCCAAAAGATAGCATATCTGACAACAGTATACTTTTCAGCGCTAAAGTTTGTGAAAAATGTGACATGAAGCGAGCTTGGACCATGGACTACACAGACTACGTCGACGTGTCAGGCCAGAGAGTGTTCTTCCCCCGAAGACCTCACAACACTGTCGCCATCTATGTCAAATATTTCGACCCTAAAATTGGAGTTCTAGAACCGTGTAAGCCTCCATATTAAGGAGAACTAAAATGCCTAGTGATATACAGTACAATTATTGAAATATACCTGAAGAGCATACCTATTTATGTAAGAGTACAATATAGTAAATTAAAATGTTCAGTCTAACAGCTTCATAATATTCTATTTAATAATTAAACTGTAATAAAAATTGTTAAAGAAAAATAAAAAAACAGTAACAAATATTAGTGTTTTTTTATTAAAAACAGTTGCGAAAATAATTATAAAAAATCTTAATTTAGTTTAATTTACACTTAAGTACTTATTTCAGATCCTAACTTCTGAACTAGCTTTGACCTCCACATAATTTATTAGAGCGGTAATAGAAAATAATATAACAAAATGACAATTGGCATTATTTTTCTTAATATTAGGAAAATCATATTCTATGACATAAACATACTGCAAGTAATCCGAAATCCTAATAAGAAACATATTTCAACATTCTTATGTAGAAAACAACTCCGCGCTGAAATAATGACAACTTGCCAATTTGATAAAATCTTCACATTGACTGTAAAAAAAACTATACCATGATGATAAAATCAACTGAAATCTTCATAGTTTTATTGTTTTTTTATCTTCTAGTACACATTTAGAAGATTTTAACTATTTTAAATAATTATTAAAAAAGCAGCACCCAGATTGGCGTAAACAATATTATTTATAATACAACAAAAGGCTTATGAAATGCAACGAAAATAATTAGTTCAACTGAGCAAAAAAAACATCGTTTACTCAAGCCCGCGGACATTGCTCGATTAGACATGGCTATGTCAATGACGCAAGGTAAAGAAGTCTTTCTATTAGTACTTGATTGATATAGATAATAGCTTGATGAACGTTTCGTAATTTGAATATATTTAATGGATGTGATGAAATTGCTTCCTTTCAAATACGAGATTGGATATATGGGTACATTGCTAAAGAAATAAAATAGGAAAAAGTGATAGACAAAAAGATACAATTTTGGAAGCGTCGATATTCAAAAATAAATTATAAATGAGCCGGTAAAATTAGTGGAAATATTTTTAAACGATGAAGAAGTAACTTATAAATTTAATCAAAAATGCAATGCTATGTGTGATATCACATAGGAATCAGAAGCCGACAAGATTACGCGGTTGAAAAGGCAAACCAAAGAACAAAGAAACTTTTTTGAATATATAACGCTCGTTATTATCTCGCTGTTCCATCGCTACCTACCTATCTTAGCAGTCAACGTTTTAAACACTTGGATATTTTGGATTTAGGCTTAAAAATATGGAGAAACACCTAACTTCATACTAGCAATATTAAAATTTGGGTCAAAATTAAATAAGTACAAGTATTTAACAATATAAAACTGAGCATCAATACATCCTGCTCAATACGGAAACATCCATATCTTCACAATGGCAATAATCATTGAATTTCACTTCACAGTGTCCCATAGAATAATAGTCTTTATTTTCTAAAATATAAAGTTTAGTTCTTTTTGGCATAGCCCCAGTGGGAGCCACCTTCCTTGCCCCCTTTGTTGCCGTGTTGTGAATGGTGATTGTGGTGTTCATCGTGACCATGTTTGCCATTATAGCCCTTATGATCAGCGTCCACATGGCCCTTATTGCTGTAAAATATGAGAAAACAGTAAGTAGCTATAAAGGTACTTGTACCTTCTATGTACCTACGTAAAATAAATAGATATTAATATTTGGTTGCTCTAAATCTGGCTCAATAAATGCATTTTTTTTTGTATTCGCCTCATTTACTCTCTGCTAGAAGACAGTTAATCAAAGTCAATTCATCTTTTATTTTTCATGTGGCACCTATATGTATTAGAATATGTGATTGATCACCAACTCGCCTATGAATAAATTGTGCCTGATACTATAATTCCTCAAAAAAGCATATAATTTTAGTTAGCAGAGCTTTTCATGGCTTACTACGTTAAATCTTTAGATCGTTGCTATTGTCATTATTTACATTAACCTATCTGCGTTCAAAGCCAGAATTTCATTTCTTGTGATGTTTTTTTATGTCACAATGCTAATAAGCAGGCAGGCAGTTCTTCTGACGATAAGTGGCTTCTGTCGCTTATAGCCATAGCAATTCCTGGACGATTACCATTCCATTTTCTATGGAAAGTCTAGAAGGCGTGACGTAGGTACAGCCTACCTAGCCGGTACTACTTGTTTTCCAACTTTACAGTGTTAACCAAATGGTTGATTTTTAATTGCTACAACATTAACATCCTCACCTGTATCCTTTCTTCCCTCTTTCAACGAAGTCATGGCCAGCGTTAACGTGGTGGGCCTTCTTCTTGCCACTCTCGTTACTCGCATGTTTGGCGTTGAACTTGCCGAATCTGTGGTGCTCGCCGCTCTTGTGGTAGTCGTCGTAGAATTTGTGCTCCTTGTGGAACTCATCCTTGTGGTATTTGTTGTGGTAGCCTGCGGATAGTGATGTGAAAATAAGGGTAGTGCTATAAATATTTCTGATTTGTTTTCTGTTAAGAGTTAAGCTAGATACTAATGTAAAGGTGAGGGATAGGATGAGGCATACAATAATATTGTAGCCCAGTTTATTAACTTAAGAAAATATTTCACAAAAAAAAAGCATTTTGTTACGCTAATATTTGTTTGCATAAAAGTAACTAGTAATCTAGATACGCTCGTGGTGGAGCATGATAGCTGATCAGCAAGTTAAGCTACCATCGTCCTGGTCAGTACCTGAATGGGTGACCGCCTAGTGGTATCGAGCGTTTCCGTGCTTCGGAAGGCACGTAAAGCCGTTGGTCCCAGTTATCACTTAATTGTCGTTAAGCTAGTTGGAGGCCTTCTAGGCGGCTTGAAAACTCCAACAGTAGATTGACCACTAGCCTACCTCTATCGATCCGCAGTGGGCACACGTGTTGGAGTATCTGCCCATTCCCTTTCACCCTGATTTGTAAATGGAGGCCTGTGCTCAGTAGTGGGAAATTATAGGCTGATGATGATGATGATGAACTAGTAATCAATTTTCAATCAACTATTATCTGTTCAAATTGCTTACTTAGCACGTTAATTTGTCCATTATTCAAGGAAATGTAACAATTTTGCGGTCAGTGAAAGCGATTTGTTACGTAAAGTTGTTCTATTATTTGCATTCAATTGATAATTTGACCTCAGTACCACAATGGGCAATTTCTATTTGTTTGATAATATCTTTTGTGCATCGGATATAGTCTATTGGTTCTAAATGGCTGGTTATATTAACGAGGAAGTTATATTCGTCATGCATTAGTATTTGCTTTTCTTTTTTATCGTCTGTTATTATGATTGCTTATATTTTGTTTGGTTACGCCATACAATGTTTTCTTATTTCTTTTATTTTTATTTATATTTCTTTTACTTTAATCTTCGTATTGATAATATACTTACCCTCTTATTCATAATCGCTTTTTAACTAAATCAGTGTAATATTGTCCCCCGTCTCACTCTTTCGTTCACCAAATGCCACGTGTCAGATAAAGACTTCGTCTGAATCTTGGCTAATCAACGTTTGATAACTTTAATATGAATAAGAGGGTAAGTTACAAAGAACTTTGCAATTATGAAGTTCTAATGCATTTACTGTTACTGTTAAAAACTGCAATTCGTATTATTTCTGATCGATTTTGGCTTAACGTAACAAGGTATAAATCATAGGAACCTTTTCTATTGATGATGCTGAGGAAACTAATTCTGAACGAATGATTAACCCTGTAATGTAACACGTACAGACAGATGGACGAGAATGTGATATTAAATGGGTTCTATGTTTCTATTTTAAGGAAAGAGACCTGATTTTCAACATTTCAACGTACCTTTAGTCTTATGCCCTTTCTTATGTCCCTTCTTCTCGCCGAAATGTGATCCTTTTTGACCAAAAGCTTCCTCCTCATGACCGCCTTTATGATCCGCATTATCATGATGTTTCTTCTTCTTGCCCTGAGCCTCTTCATACTCCTTGCGATGATTCTCGTCAGTCTTGTAGCCTTTACCACCTTTGTCCAGGTAATGATCGTCTTTGAAGCCTTTGGTGCTCTGAAATTGAAATAAATGTTATAAAATACTAACATTGTTTTTATATAGAATACTATTTGCGCCCTGCGGTTACACCCGCGTACCAGAGGGATAGTGAACGTAACCTACCGTCAAGTTTTCTTACATTTTCTACGCAACTTTCTGTAAAAAAAAACCGTAAGAACCTTCTCCAGAGTCTTAAAAAAAGAAAACTTAAAAAGAAGATGGAAGAAATCGGTAAAGTCGTTCTCAAGGTATGGTGTGACCAAGGGAAACAGGGATTCACTTTTATATATAGAGTTAATGGTAGTAAATTTTTACAATTACGTGTGAAAATTAATTTAAATTTGGTATTTATTCTGAAGTATAAAGTAAGTTGATGAGATATTAATTTAACTATCAAAAGTTGGTTGAAAAGGGTCGAGACTCGAGAGGGCAAACATATGAGTATATCGACGAATTATAATGCTACAAAGGGTCTGATAATAAGTACCCAAAACCGAACGAACTTGGTAATAGACAATGTGGATAAAGCGAATGTATTTATGTGGTTTCTGCCTAAAGCTGATGAGCCCCATGAAATTGACTTCCGTGATTTAATATAGTATCTCGATATACTCTATTGTTCCGTACTACCTGTCCCCCGCGATTACCCTAGAAGGTGCTTCAACAAAGGTCATCAGATTTACTTACGCATTTTTTTTTTACATACGCTCATCTGATTCCAAACTAAGCAGAGCTTGTACTATGGAAACCAGATTACACCCAGACTCAGGACATACAGACATGTTCATGCACACAAATGCATGTCCTGTGTGGGAATCGAACCCACGACCTGCGGCGCACCAACCGCGCCAGCTGGCACGTCAATTTATAATAATAGTATGGATTGTATGCTACCTAAGTTTTTAAACTAGACCTCATATTTAAGGCCGTACTATACCTCAAAAGTGCTCCACCTCTCACTTTTGATCCTGCATATCAATAAAAGTAACCAATCAATAATTTTGAAAAAAATATATAGTACAGTTGAGGATATATACTGACTCCAGTATGATGTGAAAACACGATTCCTAAACATTTTCTCGATAGAAAAAAATCTCAAACTTCCCTCTGAATTTTACAAATAAATCGCAGTAGTCAATTAATACTTTACCTATACTAATGAAACTTTTTATATAAACTGTAGTTAGTACAATACGTGTACCATATGATTTGAATTTAAAATAATGTTTTATTTTAATTTGTTAGAAATTAAATCTCAAATATTTCGAGTGGTACGATGCGCTGCCGCCAGTGATGCCAACTTAGCTACTTTATAGCTAGATCTAGCTATTTTTTGGTGTTAGGCAGCTACAATTTAATGAAACTTGTAGCTAATTTTATTTAGCTACTTTTTCTAGCTACTTTTCAATACTTTCGAAAGTTCGTTATAGGGCACTGGGTCTCGATAGAAAAAGACTAAACGCGACGCTATTAGCCTAGATGTGGGTGTAGGTCGGTGGCCGGGAATATGGAGTTTTCTTATGATACCTCTATTGTCAAAATACCTGTCAAAATGTTGATATTTGGATCCAATTTTAACCTTAAGTATACGATTTGACAGGTATTTTGACCATAGAGGTATCATAAGAAATCGCCTCATTTAAAACTAATGCTCGCTGTTTAATATATTGTGAAAATTAATTACCCTTGAAAAAAAAACCTATTTAATATACTGGTTTTTAATGCTCTTTAACAATGTTATTGTTATTCTATCTACCTACTTAGAAACATTTAGCTACTTCTAGCAACTTTTTTGGGTATCAAAATCTGGCAAACTAGCTACTTTTTGCAAGATGTCTAGCTACTTAGTAAAGCTAGCAGTTGGCAACACTGGCTGCCGCACAGATTCAGTCGCGCTCCGGCGTTCGAACGGGGAACCCGTGTCTCTTGCTCTCACGACCCACGTAGATACGTACCTAATAAATTATAAGTGAAGTGTATTTTGTTTTAAATGGGAAATGATCGAGACAAGAAAAGAAAAGATGGAATTGGAGAAAAGAAAATGCTACACATATTAAGAATAAAATATTGAAGTAAGTACCTACCTAAAATGAATCATAATATGTGTTTTTACCTAGGAAGGCATTTTGGTTTGTATCTACCAATAAATTCTGAGTCTGATTATTGTAATGGGTAAGAAAAGTAGGTAATTTCCAGTATAAGCTCCTCTGATCTGACCTTCTATTGTACGGAAATCCTATACAATGCGAGATCAGCTTATACTGGAAATTTATATCTTGATGTGTAGCCGAAATAAAGAAAATATAGGTACCGGACGTGGACCCGTGCCCGTAAGTATCAACCACCTAGCTAATTAGGTTAGATACTAAAATGTTTTCACAACAGCGTAAGTAAAGCATGTACATTTAGGTTCCTACCTACTAGGTAGGTATATATTATGCAGTAAATTGAATTTCTACAATAAACATTTTATTGGTAAATATTAGGGTAGTCGTCCAAGTAAATGGCCACGGTCACATATTATTTTATTAGTATGAGATAAAGAGTAGTAAAGCCTATTTTGTTACAGAATGCAAATACCAACGTACATACCTAATCATAATTGTACCTTCTGTTCTGTGGTACCTACCCACCTACATACATTTTTCATTTTCAGAAATAAACATATACCTGATTCTGACTGCAATACAGAAAATGTACCGCACGTGGACCCGTGCCCGTGAGTATCAACCGCCTAGCTTATTAGGTTAGATACTAAATGTTTTCCCAACAGAGTAAATAAAGTTTGCACAGGTTATTAGGTAGGTACCCACCTACTAGGTAGGTATATGTTATGTAGTGAATTGAATTACTTCAATAAATATCTTATTGGTTATATAAGGGTTAAATATTAGGGTAATCGTCCAAGTAATTGGCCACGGTCATATTATTATATCATTTTAGTAGTATGTAAGATGAAACGTATAGCCTATTTTGTTACAGATTGCAAATACCAACGGAACACATGGATGCCAGTAGTTATTGGAGAAAAAAGAAAAGGACTACTTTCCAAATACACGTTGAAATGCAACATGTGCAATTTAAAATTTAGTCTCGACTCGGAACCCAAATCAAACCAGGATTTAAATAAAGCTGCAACATCTGGCATTATATCTACTGGAATTGGCTTTTCCCAATTTAACGAATTATTTTCATCAATGGATTGTCTTTTACTTACTTATTTATTTTCCCGTAAGAATCTTCTCAATAGAAAGATGAAGTCTGTAAAGTCGTTCTCAAGTTATTGCATGACCAAGGGAAATAGGGATTAATTTTTATATATACATAGAGATCTCTAATAGGCATGTTTAGTTTTTCTTACATGCACTAGAATTTGACTTGAATTTGATGTTTTCTCTTTGAGAGCGCACCCGTAGCTGGTATCAATATGCCAGGCCGACACACTTATTAATCCATATTTTGAAAACTACTGAACCGATTCTGAAGAAACTTGCACTGTTCCCTAAGTTGAAGTAAATGTAAATTAAGCCTACAATTTGTACAATTGCAATTATTTAAATACATTTAAAAAGATAGTCAAACATAAGTTATGCAAGAAAGGGTACTATAAGGTTTCAGAGTGTGTAGATGACAAGAATGCATTTGAATGAATTGTTCGCTTCGCAGGCTATTGTTATATAATAATATATCGTTTAGAAATTATAATACTTCTAAGTACAAATAAAAAGCTTGCTGAGTTTTTGCCGGAGTCTTCTCAGTTCAAGTTGTATTTGGAACCGGAGTAAGTTTACGTTCATAAGTGCCTCATTAGGGCCTATATTGAATAAATAATTTTTGACCATATTCCTAACGCCATGTGATCAAAATGAAACAAATTGTTTAATTAAATCGCTAAATAATACATCTGCAGAAGGATATGACGAAATCGCTACAAAAGTAATTAAATACACAACAACAACAACAAACAAGAGCTTAGCCCGATTTTAGCTTATTTAATAAATCTATCCTTTGAAAATGGTGAATTTCCAGACTTATTGAAGGGGTCTGTGATCAAACCACTACACAAAAAAGGCGATAAATCGAATATAAATAATTATAGACCAATAACGTTAGTACCGATTCTGTCAAAGTTATTCGAAAAAGCTATACATAAAAGGATTATGTCGTTTGTAAATAAGCTGAATATTATTAAAGAGGAGCAATTTGGATTTCAGAGTAAAAAATCCACTACATTAGCTGCATTTAAACTGGTACGTGAAATAACAGATTCTCTCAACTCAAGACTGGCAACGTCTGTTATATTCTTTGATATGTCGCGAGCTTTCGATTTCGTATCACATGAACTTCTAGTCACTAAATTAAATAATATTGGCCTACGAGGTACAGCGCTTAAGTGCTTGCAGACTTATTTACAAAATCGGGAACAATATGTCGAGATAAATAGTTTAAATAAAGAACTGGCACTAGTTTCTCATAAATCGATAAATAGAGTTAATGGCTGTGGTGTGCCTCAAGGAAGCGTCCTGGGGCCGTTGCTTTTCTTGATCTATATAAACGACCTTCCGGATGTGACTACAAATAAATGTACCCTTTTTGCTGATGACATATCAATAATTATAAGTTGTAATAAAAATTTAATTAATAATTATGAGAATGATATAAATAGTAATATCAAATTAATTTCGAATTGGCTTATTAATAATAATTTAAATTTAACAAAAACACATTTTATACAATTCAGTAATTATGGATCTAAGAACGCTAAACTAAACATTAATTATAAAGGACAGGATATAATGGAAACGGACCAAACAAAGTTTATGGGTCTATTTATTGATAGGCACCTAAATTGGAAGTCGCATATAGATTATGTTTGTAAAAATATTAATAAATTCATATACGTATTGAACAGATTGAGACAAACATCCGCGCGTTCTACTATATTAGCAGCATTCCATGGTCACATAGCATCTACATTAAAATATGGGTTACTTATTTGGGGAAATTCTCCAGAAGCATTCATTGCACAAAAGAAATACGTTCGAGCAATATGTGGTGTACCACCACATGCCTCATGAAGGCTCCTGTTCGATAGTCTGGGTATATTATCTCTTCCTTGTATGTACATACTCGAAGTTGCATTATTTGTAAAATCTCATCATAGTTATTTTAAAACAGGGCAGGACATTTATCCAAGAAACACAAGGTATCCAGATCGATTGGTCTTTGACAATCCGCCTCGAATGGCTCTTTATCAAAAGCAATGTTTTGCAATGTGCATAAAGGTATATAATGCGATACCAAATAATATTAAAACACTTCCACTGATACGTTTTAAATGTAAATTGATACAGTGGCTAAAATCCCAAAATGTCTATAATATTAATGAATTATATAGGTAAAATTGTTTGTCATAGGTTTTTCGTTTTATTATTATTTTTTTCGTTATTCTTAGGCTAAATTGTATTTGACATTTGAGTAAAATAGACAAAAAGTTAACATAGTCAATTAAATTAATATAATACCTTGTTCCTATATGTCTGTGTATAATACCTAATTTTAGTAAATTAATATTTAAATTGATAACGTGTTTTTGATTTAATAGTAATTTGTATTTTATTTAATAATTTTACCTAGTGTACCTAGTGTACCTATTTGCATGCTTATTATGAAAGCTGAATGTGCTGAATACTATAACAATGAACTGTATACATTTTAAGACCTTGTAAAACCACATTTAAAGCAAATAAATGATATTCTATTCTATTCTTTGATTTTATTTCCATACCTAGTTAGCAGATGTCAAATACTGGTGTATTTACCCTATCGTGCGGCGCTTTAGTACTTTTCTACAATCGTTTTATTTTATTTCCATACTTAGGTCAAATAACTGTGTATTTACCCTATCGTACGGTCGACTCGTGAGTCGTGCGTGACTCCTGCCGGGCTGCCGTGTCATGAACTCGTGCGAATGAGATAGTTGCGACTGCGCGATGCGGGGGCTGCACGGCCGAGCCATGAAGCGGGGGCAAAATGTGGATTTGAGCTGGGGTAGTATAAGCTCTTAAAAGATTTTTAAATGAAAATAACAATATTATAAATACTGTAATCAAAAATAATAATAGGTATTATTCATAATATTATAAATAGGAAAGTTTCTGAGGTTTTTTTGTAACTCAAGGTAAAAGGCTAGATAACAACTATTTTTTTATGAAAAACTGCGTTTATGTTCTTGTACAATTTTCTTTGTCTTGAAGCCTATCGGTGCTGAAAATAGCTTTTATTTACTTTTAGATGCTAAAAAAAACCTAACAGCGTAACTTTGAGGTCTTGTATCAAAAAAAATTTTTTTTTTCACTCTGTTATAAATGACTAATTGCAAAATTTGATTGCCCGCGGGGCAATTCGCGAGTAGGACATAATGACTAAAGACCCTTATAATTAGCTATTTTCTAATCCGTATGACTACAGTTTATATTTATACAGTGGTAATACTTAATTTGTAAGGATTACAATTTTAATTTAATTTCATGAATTAAGTAATGTAAATCACGGACTCTGACCTATCTGTACCCCTTTCGGGTATTGGGGGTCCTGCAAAAATTAACACCCCGATTTATGGAATAAACCTATCGCGCGGTCCGATTAACTTGAAACTAGGTATTAATACTTCGGATAGAAAATAAAGATACCTACATATCGTTTCTAGAAAACCGACCCCTGACGGGGCAAAGAGGGGTTCTTATGTTTTAAGGGGAGGATTTTACTGTGTCTCGATTAACTGAAAAGTTTGTATACTTTAGTTCCTTTTAAAGAGTACTACCTGTCCCCCGCGGTTTCACCCGCGTTCCCGGGATAAAAAGTAGCCTATGTTTATAATATTAAGTTAGGATTAGGATAATAAAAGACTTTTTCAAAATACTATTCTTAAGAGGGCAAAGAAGGGGGCGTGGATTAAACCGCGTGCGGAAAGCAAGTAAATAAATAAATAATCTTATATAAATAAATAATTCTTCAAAAAGGGTAATCTGATCCCAAACTTGACCACGGTGACCACTTTGCATCAGGAGGCACGTCTGCCTGTAATTCAACCTCTTGACAAAAAAAAAACTAAGCAGAGCTTGTATGTTCTATGGAAACCAGTTAACTGGTATACTATACACATGTTCGTTCATACACACAAATGCATGCCATGTCCTGGGTGGGAATCGAACCCACGACCTGACCCCCTAAAAAGGAAGCTAAGCAATATTGCTAACGGAATTATTTTTTTCGAATTTACAGCATTTTTATTTATTACCATTAATCCGTGGGCCTGAAAATCAATGCCTTACACAGTTCTCAGGTGCTGACAGTACTCGGGTGCACTATATGCTGAGCTGTATGCCCTATTTGACGGCACAGATTTCTGCTTTGGTTTAAATATTGTTTGGCTTTTGTTCGTCAAATAAATGTATTTTCTTTCTTTCTTTTTTACTCTGTACTAGGGTTTAAGTGAAATATTGCGACTTCCTTTTACAAAGATCAAAACCAGGCACACATTGTTCATACCGTTCGTTCCGTACCCACATTGAAAATTAAAACTGGCCTAATTCAATGTGATAAGCAACTACACTTTTACATGTTGCTTGGATTCTTACGTAAATAAATACATTTTCAATGGATTGATTACTTAATCATTATTTTGAAAATACTTATATGATCAATACTTCAGAAAGGATTGAGTTGAAATATTCCCTACCCTCTTAACCTATTCATGAATGATTCCTATTAAGAACGAATCAATGTAATACAAATCCTTACCTTCGCTCCATGGTCGGCATAATGATGACCATGGTTCGCATGACCACCACCAGCGGAGTGTCCGTGACCTCCATGCTGGTGGTGATGATGTCCAGCTGCAGCGCCAAAGAGGTCCCCATCAGATAACTGCTTCAATGGCTGCGATAACGGCACAGATGGCACGGGCACTGGATTGTCCACTGGCAGAGGATTATTAGCCGCAGAATCCACAGTCAACGGACTGGCAACAAACTGGACGGGACTTCGCACTCCTTCATGTTGTGGAGCAACATTCACAGGAGCAGGGACCACAGCTACAGGAACGGATATTTTTGCCGGTTCTTGGAGATATCGAGCCGATACGGAAGCCGGTGGTGGCGCGACATATCTATGATAGTGGTCCGCGCTTGCTGCTAACATTTCTTCGTAAGGTGGAGATGAAGGGAAGTCATTCTCGTCGGTGAACTCGTGGACCTCATACTGGTGCACCTGGCGAGGTACCCTCACGTTCTGCGAGCGAGTCACGCGGCACGGCCCATTGTTGCATCTACGCTTCACTCTTATATGCTCCTCGAAAGGTTCTTCGACGTACGCCATCCGCTTCCTCCTTTCATGCACGTCATGTTCTTCATCGTTGTAAGGCTCTTCGACATCTTCTTCCTCGACCCACGGCTCCTCTGCAAACTCCGCAACCGCGATTGCGAATAACAACCAAAACACCACCGCCCGCATAACGGACTGCGCTGAAAATTGTTCCGAGTTTTTTGTTTTATACAAAACCTTTCACTGAATTGACGACGGTAAGGACTCGTTGCTAAACGCCTAGACGCTCGGCAATAGTGTGACGTGCTAATATTTTTTTTATTTTATAGCTGGCGGTGTGCAAAAATAGTGTAGGAGCGTGAGGACGGGCGCACTGGCTCTGTGGCACTGCGCCCGCGGCGCTCGGCGGTGAGCTTAGAAAGCGTTGTTTGTTTGTCCGATGCGAATTGTTTTTCCAGCTCGATTATAGTCGCGATTTTTCTAGTGAAAACGGCGGCCGTGAATTATCGAATTGTTAACTTTTACTAATCGTCTGCGGCCGTGAGATCCGGTTGCGCAACGTCGCGCAACTTTGTTGTGGAATTATTTATCATAAACGATTTCACGCGTGATTTTAGGAAAATAGTTTTATAGATTGTTATGGTAGGAGGGTGATTTTGTATTCACGCGTGCCTAATATGGTTAACTCAGCAGACAATCGGAATGCCTCTCTAAATTAATCGAATGAATTCAAGATCTAAATGTAAACCGTCATCAATAAAAAAATATATATATTGTTACCTACTACCTACTAAAACTACATATATATTTTGATTGATTGCTAACCAAGGCATGTAAGGCACAAATCTCATAAGAGTACCTATTGTATATCATACTCGAACTATTGGCACTCTAACGTTCGAGCGCCATGATTTGTAGCTTACTTACACCCGAGTTTAACACTGTGCTTTTCATTTCGAGTATGAAGTAAGTAAGTAATGAATGAAAAATAATTACAATTCATATAATAGTGCGTCCATGCTACGCGAAGCGAGCACGAGCCGAGCCTCGAACAAATAGGATTCGTTCTGTTATACCCTTGATTCCCTCCTTCAATTCTGCTGACCAATCCTTAATCCACTCCTTTTAGTTCAAGACTATATCCATATCATTTAGTCCCAGTCAGTCGGTTCCTTTCTCGCATCCGCGCCGGTCGTATTAATTTTTGTATTTTCGAAATTTAATAAAAGTTCTTTGTGTGATAAAGTAAATATTTTTTTTAAAAAACCTTATTGCTAGACCCCGTATAACAGTTCGTTGCTCGCGATTTCTAGCGTGAACGTACTTAACGAGCCTTCAACGAGCCTACAATGAGCGCGATGCGAATCCCTGTGTTCGTGAAATAACTGCACGGCAGGAGGCAGCACGGACTAGGTTTTATTCATCGAGATCCAAAATAAGAATATAGATACTTCGCTTTGCATGGAGCTGTCTCGCGGTAACGTCCCCCGAATAAGTAATAGTTACTCAATTTAATCTAAACCAGATCAGTCCACTCTTTTTTATCAAATATTTGATAATAAACAACCAAGCGTGACCTCAACACAATAGTAATAATATTCAATTCAAATTATTAGGGTTCCGTAACAAGCGTTTAAATCCTTGACCAATATTACGAAGATGGTGCAACAGGTGCTTTTTGTGACCGAAACCCTATTCTGAACTATCGAGTTCACTCCACTATTCCTTACTCTGTCTTTAAGCCAATAAATAAGCAGGAAAGAATGATTCAAACTTAAGTTGTTTACAGAATACGGTCTTTTGTTTCGCACGACTGAACGCTTGGTAACTCTTTTCAATGAAAGGAATGCATCAGCAAAGATGGCAAATGTAACGATGTCGTTTAGCGAAAATAAAAATCGTGATCGTGATACTTTGAATTATTTCAATTTCATCAGGATTTCTGAACTGGAGTTGGATGAAATTTGTCGTGCGAGTATTTTGACGTGCCAAGGTAATATTAGTAAATGTACGGTCGATAGTAATTAGGAAAACGAACCCTACGTCCACTCCGAGTTATCTTCTCTGGAACTGGATCAGGATTGGCATCATCATTTCTTGAAAAATAACTAAGTTCAATATTCAATTTGGCTCTAGAAGGGCTTAAGGGCAGTCTATCCTGCTGAAGCTACCACTGGTTCCATAGTAATAAGGTTTTAACGTAGAAGCATATACCTACTAATGTTTTGGTTAAAATAGCCAATATATAGTCAGATTGTTAAAAAAAAAGAGCTGAGTTTCTTGCCTGTTCTTCTCAGTTGAAGGCCAACTTACGAACTGGCGGTAACTTCAGTAGCTTTGACCTTCATAGGTGCCCTTCTAGGGCCTAAATTGAATAAATGGCTTTGACTTTGACTTTGAAGAATCTTCTCGACTTGTGCCACGTATCGGTACCAGGGCTGATGTATTAAACATTATAAGTGACATTTAATTCAATTTCACAGAATTAGGTTTTTCAATAAAGAATTGATTTATTTAAATTTAATTTGTTTACAGTAATAAAATAATTTAATATTTAGGGTAATTTTCTTCCATTTCTCCATCCTTCTGTCTTGTATATAAAACTTCACATGAACTTTCATAGAAAAAAATTAGGACAAATAAATCAAATTGAAAATGTGGCTTGATGAAAATATGTACATAAACATAATTATGATTAGGATTTATATAACACTTTTTTCTAATATATTCTAAGGGACGTCAATGATTTCATTATTTTTGATTATATTTATAATGTTTTTGCTATTATACCAGTCGGTTCTCGCGAGCGACGCGCGTCCTATTATAACAATTGATGTCATTGTTATATTTTTAACAGCGAACCAATGAGTTAAATTATCTCAACATCAATAATTTATAGTCGAGTATTTTAAGACCTGATCCTGTGAAATAAGATTTAGTTTCGATTAACTAAAAATACTCTTGAGACTTTACTTAAATATTATCTTAATATGGCTACCTGTCTTTACCTTCATATCGCTATCAGTTTACTTGTATTCGTCGGACAAAAACCGCGATACACTAATATTACGTCACAAAATGGAATATTGCTTTGACTTCGTAACACTATACTGTTTCTTGATACTTTAGAAACCCGGTCGCCACGCCACTCGATTCATTGTCAACATTAATTATCTTAGCTTAGTAGTTATGCGACTTAAGTAACAGTTTACCGAAATGTTGTTGGTTATTTTTACCAAAACCGTTATAATAATAATTGGACTGTTTTACAAAAAACTTAAATCGACTTCAAAGTACACGAAGAAGTAATCAAATCCTGATCTGATGGATGGATGACAATGGGACCAAACGGGAAGTGTACCCTTTCAGACAAAAAAAGAATTTTCCAAATCGGTTCATAAATGACGGAGTTATGAGGTAACAAACATTAAAAAAAAAAAAAAATAACACAACCGAATTGAGAACCTCCTCCTTTTTTTGAAGTCGGTTATAAATTAAAATAATAACTACAAGAAGCACAAGCACGTCGTTAAAAACTGAATTGAGCCTGACCCACAACACCTGATATAATTATGTATATGGTTGCTTTTGTTTTTTTTTTTGTACTATGTCTTTAACTCCTCCCTTATTAATAAATAAGGTTTAAGTCAGTCTTGTGACACCCAGGTATTAAGTCAGCCCCGGCCCTTTTTGTTTATATGACATTAGAAAGTGACGGATATATTTAAAACCTAGGTATTACTACACTTGACTTACACCTTATTTATTAATAAGGGGGTTAAAGTAGGTATTTTAATGGTTTTTTTTACACTTTATCAATTCATTGTAATGTATTGTACCTAAGTAGGTACTTATTTATCTCGGAAGTTGTAAAATGTTACTTACATTACTTTACTGCTGGATGTCAATTTAATTACTTGCCCAACCTTAAAGTTGTTTACTTTTTATAATGGTAATTATGGGCAAATTGGTTTTTCATCATGATTTGGATAAAAAAAGGACTTCTATTACAGAATTTGTTATTTGATGTGATTTGTAAATTTATAGTGACATGCAGCGCTTTTAATTTCAACTGGTTACTTAACTTGTAGACGAGTATGTTTACCTAGGACAAATTGTCCGACTAAGGTCCAACTTCGACAAAGAGGTCAATCGAAGAATCCAACTCGGCTGGGCAGCGTTTGGGAAGCTACGGTATATCTTCACGTCCAAAATACCTCAGTCTGAAGACAAAGGTCTTCAATCAGTACGTGTGATGACATACGGGACAGAGACGTGATCTTTCACTGCTGGCCGCATAAATAAGCTCAGAGTCATTCAGCGAGCTATGGAACGAGCTATGCTCGGAATTTCTCTACGTGAGAGGGTCCAAAATGAGGACATTCGGAGGAGAACAAAAATGACGGACATAGCTCGTAGAGTTAGTAAGCTGAAGTGGCAATGGGCAGGCCACATCGCTCGAAGAGCCGATAACCGATGGGGAAGGAAGGTTCTCGAGTGGCGACCACGTACTGGAAAGCGCCGAGCGGGACGACCTCCCACCAGGTGGACCGACGACCTGGTCACAGTCGCTGGGCGCCGCTGGATTCAAGCGGCCCAGAACCGATCGAAGTGGAAATCAATGGGGGAGGCCTATGTTCAGCAGTGGACATCCCTGGGCTGATATGATGATGACTTAACTTGCAATGTATGTATGTAACTGTTTGTTCGGGTGTAATCTTGCAAGTCGAATTTCACCCACTTCCAGTGTTCGGATTGACTTGATATTTGGTGTACATTAGTATATTGGAAGACAATATAAGTACAGCAGAGAAAAAGTACAGTCACTAAAGAAATCTTGTATTAAAAATGACTGATGCTTTCCAATGACTGATGATCGTTATTAGTGGGTTTGACCTTTTTGTCCTGTTTTCCTTTATTTTCTCGTTTAATTTACCCAAAAAGGAAATAAAAACAAATTATAATATACAGTTTTATTATTAAACCATCGTGTTAGTAAACAAAACAATACATACATCTAAAGCATCGTGTGCATTTGTAATGTAACATTAATCATTACATATTACATAGGTAGGTACTTCGGAAAAATACCTTAAAAATTTGACTTCGCTTTTTAACATTATATCAACAGTATTTACAATCGAATACAATTTAATTGATATTTATTTACTAATTTCTGTATTTACATAAGATTATAATACCTAATTTATTTACGTTTGATAGGTACTTATATTATGATTTAAAATATCAAAATTAAAACGAATAAAAATATATTTCTTAGGTATTTCGAAATGATAAAAGATAAGAATTAAATTTTAATTTTCTTTTTTGCTATATTATATAAACTAATTGTGATTGCCACATCTCATTATAGTACAACATAATAAATATTATTCAGATAAATTACTTTAATATGGCACAAATTACATCGCAATTTACATTCAATTTAACTAAATATTTATTCAATTTCAAAAGTCTTTTGTTTTCGTTCAAATTAATTGTTATATAAAAAAAAATGTCACTGAAAATATTATATTAGTGAAAAGTCATGATTTGTATTTTGTATTTTTTGTTGTATTTGCTAACAAAATAAAATAACAACGTATTTGTCAGATTTTGTAGCCAACTATGGTATACTCTTTAGGTTAAAGCCCTAGATTTTGTGACCCTACATTTTCAGCGGGGCGATTACGTAACTAAATTTCAATCATTTTCGAATTGAAATCGGTTCAATATATTGGTTTTCTATAACTGCAAATACAAACAGTGGTTCATTAAAAATGGAACCATTTCCGATTTTGTAATATTTCTACCGATTCAGAGGTAATTTCAATCTGAATTTCATTGCAATGAAGTTACGTAATCCACGTACAGGTACCTACTTGACTTGGAATCGAAAGGGATCATAATAACCGTCACTAACATAAATTTTTCAGTAACTTCAACTATTCTAGAATTACAATAAGAACAATATCTTAACAATTAATAAGTCTTTATCAAATGGTCAGACACATACGACGGGAAAGTTTCTGGATCTTTAATTTTCTTTTTCTTATGCAGCGGACAACTTTTCTGCTTATGTCCAGTTTCCGACTTATTATGAATGGGTTTATATTGAGCTGATATTGATACACTTTTTTTATTTAAACTATTGTTTTTTTGGCAGCTATTTTTATTTGTGTTTTGTAATAATTTGTCAGTTTCTTGCGCTTGGGCGTGTACGTTATATTTGTATTGTAAAGTATTAGGGTCCGTTGTCACTATCTCGTTTTGTTTTAATTTATGTGTGTACGAGTCTGGAGACACTTCCAGTTGGCTGTGGTGAAGACATGTTGACATCACCTGGAACAAAACGTTTGATGGTTGTAGTATCTTATCTCTGCACTTGCATCCCCCCTGGCTAAGTGACAATTGTATGAATAAGCATAATAATTATATGGTATATATTGTATAAGTATTTAGAAAAAAAGCTGTAATATGAAAATATCTTCTACAACTAAAAAAAAAAGCCTTGCTGAGTTTCTTGCCGGAGTCTTCTCAGTTTAAGTGTATTCCGAACCGGTGGTAAATTCAACTGTATGTAACGTTCATAAGTGCCTTATTCAAAATAAATATATTTTCTTTCTTTCTTTTTTCTTTTTTTCCTTACCAGGGCCTAAACTAAATAAATGACTTTTTGATTGATTTTGATTTTTGAAGTTCACTTTTTACTAGGCTCTCTTGCGTCACTCGCACGTATAGTTGCACACACCTATGTAAAAATGATAATGAGGATTTCTACAGAATATCCCAGCTACTCTAGTGAGGTGTTTTGTTAGCACTTTGTGTACCTCAGTCATACTAGCAGATAAAGTGAGTAGTGACAGGCCAGGGTAAACAAACGTTTCTGGGAAAATCTATCTATCTATATATATCATAGGGTCGGCAACGCGCGAGTGATATCCCTGGTTTTGCAAGCGTCCATACGCTACGGTAACTGCTTACCATCAGGCGGGCCGTATGCTTGTTGTAGAAAAAATAAACTAAAGAAAGTTGTCTGAAGAATGTAACTCAAGGTTTGGCGGTATCTCTTGACACAAAAATGCACGACGTAATATACAAAATGATGCCGAGAGCTGGTACCTATATGAAATTGACCACAAAAAAGCATTTCGTAGTGTAAGAGATGATTTGAGGATGATGAGGTGAACAGGAGGGACATCCAGGGTAAGCGCGTACATACCTGGTGTGTGTCGCGCAGGTGCGTGGTGGAGGCGTAGAGCCTGGCGCGGCCGGCCAGCTCCGAGCGCAGGCGCCACGCGCGCGCCGCCAGCGCCCGCCGCCGCGCGCCCGCCACGTCGCCCACCACGTACTGCCATCTACACATACCACATACCACAACATTTATTGCTAGGTTCCCTTCTAGATTTCATATGCTTTCCTTCCCGGTCTCGGAATAAGCTATGATGATACTCAAACCGAAAATATTTTGAATTTAAGCTTGTTTTGAAAAGAGTAATCGTATTTTTTTTTACGAACCGGTGTGGTAGAATCTCTTGGAACTTTCGTAAGTGCCTTTATAATAAACGATTTTTTTATTTGTATTTGAAAATCGCCGGTTCTTATCAGCAAATGCAACCTCCGAGACCGGTATTAGAGTACGGTATAGTAAGACTTTTCGTAAGTGCCTGCGAAGGTCTATTTGCATAACTGAAAATTTCAATACGTGATGATAGTTTCAAAGCCAATGAATACATTTGCTGACCTTTTAGAGTCTCTTTGCTTATACTCATCATTAAAAGACGGGGATGCCGCCGCCGCGTCGCCTATCCTCCCGGTGTTGTGTGATATCCAGAAATTAGAAAGTATAACTCATGGGAAAATCCGCTGAGCAGTGACCCAAGATTTGACGAAGGCATTAGAACGAATCACTCACGGGGTCTTCTAACGAAGATATCTCCAAATGAGCTTCCCGAGGGACTATGCAAATATGACACCATTTTTCTGTTTAGAAAATGCGGGGAAGCCTAGACTGTGGAATTAGCTCCCTGCCGTGGTTATCCCAATAGAGTACAGCATGGGGTTCTTCAAAAAGGATGTGATGGTGGTGGTGCAAGCGTCTATAGGCTACGGTAACCGCTCACCTGCAGATGGGCCGTATGCTTGATTGCTATCTTCGTTAATGCATAAGACTTGTCATTGACGGTAAGTTACTCCGATACCACAGGCAGCATCAATGCCGGCATCCCGCAAGGCTCTGTGCTATCCGCAATCCTGTTGTTGCCACATTTTATGGAAGTACTAGTGTCTCCAATTGGAAAAAACTTTTTGATTTTGTTAAAAAAGCAGTCTTATACTTAGGATAGTAAGTATCCCGGGAATGTTGATGCAACCGCAAAGCAAATACCTTATAAGCAACTGCAGTATCCTCGCGTGCTGGCCCGCGGTCCGCAGCGCGAGGCAGGCGGCCCGCAGCGACACCACCTCTCCTCTAGAACTGCCGCTGTTCTCACTCAACGACAATCGCATGGCTGTCGTGTAGTAGCCCAGCGAAATTGGCAATAGACCTGGAAGATTATGATAAAAGTATCAATATCAAGATTTTACCCGTCATAAGTTTTTACTGGGATTAAAGATGATTACTCAGTCCGAGTTTTTAATCGCTGGATAAACCTCGGATATGCTATTCCTGTGATAAGCTTATAGAAAACCAGTTTTAATTTCAAATTAACAGTCAGATACGGCGGTCATTGAAAATCTGCCAATGTTTTTCTGTTTTTTTTTTCATTAGATAATGATTCCATTAAAATTTATTAAAGCCGTAAAAGTTATCATTCTATTATAGCAGAAGATCAGAGTAGAAGCAGAAGATCCATGGAGATTGCTTTTTACCAGACTGACTCGGAAGGAGGGTTATGATTTTCGAGTGTATGTATGTATGTATATTTCTTTGGCACGCTCTGCAGCCTAAACGGCTTGATGGATTTAAACATATGAGGTGTTGTTAGATTCGTCTTAACTGTAGGAGTGTCATAGGGTATATTATTTTTATATACGTAAACAAATATTACAAAAAAAAAACATACTTAGGTTATTAGTTTGTCCCCGACTACAATACCTTACAACATTCAAGTTATATTCAAAATTCTATAGATTAAAGAGCTTGTTTCTCTCTTTTCAGTTAATTTTTGTTTTACGCAGTCGGGTTTTTTGTTTCTTTTAATAATTTCATTTATAAATAAATAAGTTACTTAATTTACCACAATGTTTGCCTATGCTTCAGATAAAACAAGGCCTAATCTAATAATAATCTAATAAGGATCATAAATGTTATTAAAATTTAAGGTAGGTACTGAAATTAGCGAACGTGGGCTTTCACCATGTTTTACTAAAAGCTAATTAATTGGAATCCTCAATTACCTCTAGCTTTAAACCAGTTCCCATACAGCACGTAATGCTCCCAGTTCTTCGGCTCCAGCTCCAGGAGTTTATCAAGTATCTCCCTCTTGTCGTCTTCGGATTTGAGCAGCATCAGCTCTAAGTAAGCTTGGACGAAGCGAGGTTCGAGGGATATGCAACGTTCCAGCATTTTGAGGGATTCAGGTAGCCGGTTCTTTTTCCTGGAAAAAGTTTGTTTTTGCTTCACAGCCTGCTATGATTAGATACCTACTGAAATTAAATACCTTATCTATTTTGTTACTATTAGTTTTGAAAGGTGTGTTTCTTTTATCATCGCTCTATTCACAAATATTCTATTCTCAATATGTACAGTTGATGCATTTAGCCTGTAGGTGTCGCTACATGTTGACTGCAATAACACAAAGAAGTTCATATTATAATTGATAGATGGCGCAACAAGATCTCGTGCTAACGAAGCGTATATCAAAATTCTGCATATAGGCACGTTAGGTATATACTGGGCCAATATAACAACTAATAGTAGGACCGCGGTCCCTAGGCACGATAACCAAACCTAGCGAAAGTTCATCCCTTTACAATGAAAGAGTCTACCTCCTTGTTCTTCCTAAAACTCTCTCTAGTTTAAAGTATTCAGAATATTACAAGTGTTATGACTCAGAGTAGATAAATACTACGTACAAGTTATGATGACTAATTCAAGCTTTAATTTGCGACCGAGTCGAATGACTGATAAAGCACTACAATAATTCATCATTATTTACTTACGTCTGTAAACGGGAGGCTTTCTTCGTGTTTGTGTAAGAATTATGAGCTTTGTCTTGAATGTCAAGTTAATATGAGTCATTCAAAATAAATACAGAGAAATGTCAACCTGACTTAACATTTATTTGATTAACTAACTATTGTTGCTTGAGATGAGTTAAATAAACTGAGAAGTAGCAACTACAAAACAAAGTGATAATACGACCAACAAACAACGATATAATAGTGACAACATGACATGACTACAGTGACGCGTAGTTATTATACCTTTATCTTACCTGTAAAGTTTAGCAAGATTGTAGTGGGCGTTGACGTGATCTCTATTATACTTGAGTGCCTGCAGGAAATGATGCTCAGCTCGACCTGATGCCAGCACTAGGGTGCCCAGGTTGTTGTGAGCACTCGCGTAGCTAGGCCATAAACTGAAAATATTATCAGTTATTTAATTTCTGAGGGTCTCAAAAAATCTACCCAATAGTACGTAAGTTGCAACTGTTGCTGTACAAAATAAAATCAATGCTAGGGGCATTTCTAATGCTACCGTTACAAAGCTTAGAAGGCTATCAAGTCCAACTGTTAGTACACATCGTTTTCTTTGATTTTTTCTATCTATAAAAGTCCAAACTTCAAGGCATTTGGAGTCAATAGGTACCATTGAGCTACCATCGCTTCAAACCACATGGCATAAATGGAATAAGAAAGACAAACATACAAATACGAAGACTTACTTTAGAGCCTCTTTGTAATGCTTAATAGCATTCTCCTGCTGTTCAATATCCTTCAAGAAGTTAGCAAAGTTGTAGTGCAGTTTTGCATTGTGAGGAAGTACTGAGAGATCAGCTCTGAAAGTAAGAAAGATTGTAAATTTATTCAGTTCACTAGTGAAAAGTACTTTACTGCTTTAGGTTCATGTCTAAGTAGGATCCAGCGGGCTGAGGCTTTTATTACGGTAACAAACAAGCATGGCGACGTCACGGTTGCAAGTTACTGTAGGATGTAGGCTATAGACGCTTTCAACACCAAGGATACTTCTGTTATAGACTCTCTTCGTACCCTTCCTGAGAAGAGGCTTGAAGAGGAGAAATTGGAAAGGACAAAACGCTTTGACTAGACACTGCCAGCACAGCGCCTCCTGATAAAGATCTGGTGACTCCTTACTCACCGTAACATTATTTGGCTGCGATCATCTGTATGGTCTCCACGATTAAAATTCGGAGCTGGGAGCGGGCTGCTCCTAATTTTGAACAGGAGAACCTGTTAAGATCTCTCGTGTGTCTTTTGTTTAGGTTGTGTGATTACCTAAGCAGCGTCTCCCTGCTCCTCCAGTCGGTGTTCCTGAGGTGCGCGCGCGCCACGTGCGCGGCCACCAGCGCCGCCGCGCACAGCGCCGCCGCGCGCCGCGCCCACCGCGCGCCGCCGCTCCGCCCCCCCGCACCTCCACACCGCCAGCGCCACACCAGCTGCATGCCGTACACTGTCAGCACGACTGAACCTATGCTGTACACATACATTTATTATTAGTACAAAATGGTTTTATCTAGAATTTTCATTCAAATAAAAGCCGGTATAGCGTCGCATCAAGGCGTTCTAGAACTAGACTGACGCCGCGCTGGGACGTCTTCAGTATTCTAATGTGACCAGAGAGGCCTTCAATGTTTATGTTTACCTCACGATGTTTTTCTCTGAAGAAAGCTTAGTTCCATTATAGGATCACGATCTCCACAACCAAGATTTTAACCAGAGCATCTGACTTCACACTGCCACTGTACCATGCAATGAAAGAAGATTACTAATTTATTTTACCTGGGTATATACAGAACCCTCTCAGCGACCACAAACCCGACAGTGACCAGAAGGTTAGAAGCAGGCAAGTACGGGATCACCAGCAACATCAGCCCTGCCACCACTGGAGTATGACGTTGCAACTGAAAATATAAAACCATTACGTTAAAACCATGTCGCTTTGTTAGATCCCTATAAAATTTATAAATATTTACTTTTGCATAAATATGTACCTTTACGATTGACTAATGCTTTCTATATTCCATCTACCCTTGATTTTGTAATTGTAGATTGATATTTTTACATTATGATTTTTTATGTCTCTCTTTCTGTACTCGAAACCATGGATAGATCGAACATAGAAGGCGGCAGTTAATACCATACCCGAGCTACACTCAGCTAGTCGGATACGATGGGTCATTTACTAAAATATGGGTCTGAGTTCTCTCACTATAACCAGTAATTTGGCGCATGGTAGCTTTAGAAACATCGAAAGATGATTGGGACAGATCCTCAGCTTGAGGACCGTGCTAGGTTCCTTCCGCATATTTTCCGTCACCGCAAGCTCAAGCGCACTGTAGGATTCAAGCCCGCGGACTTCGTTACGACTTTAGAGGCCAGTAGCAATGAGCTATCATCGCTTTAAATAACTTAAACGTGCTCCGTTGAATAATAATAAAACCAAAGTAATATAAAACCAGAAGAGCAGGGTAAACTAAATAAAGATATACCTCCAAATCCATCAAGCATCGATACGAAAGCGCCAACAAAGCTATCAATGCTGCACATGTGAGTAGATTCCTTGGGTCCCAGCCACTGGTGATAAGAGGGATGGAACCCATCTGCCAATCGTGGCTGAGGGTCCATGGGCAGAGGAGCAGCCACCAGTTGAAGGCAGCTAAGTAGCAGAACGTCATTAATCTGAAACAGGATAATTGATTAGATGTAAAAATGTAACTTTACAAAGTGATACGTTATCACGGTAGAAATATTCAGCTAATATGAATTGAAGATAAATATAACAGGTGGAGATTTCGAGATGGCATATTTTAGAAACCTATGTTGGTTTAGTCATTCTGAATAACTTTTACTATGGGACCAATAGTGAATTCTCAACAAAAAGTTAAAACATTTCTTACAAAATGTCAACCTTGCTCGATCATAATGTATGAAAAGTGTTTTTTGAGAATTCAATGTTGGTCCCATAGTAAAAGTTGTTCAGCATGACTAACCCAACATAGGTTTCGAAATTATGCCATCTCGAAATCTCCACCCAGTATAAACGTCTAAATCAATCATACAAAAAAAACGACTTCGAAATGAGTTTGCACTAGCAATTGTAACAACACGAAGCATTGAAGAACGATGTGAGCACTCAAATCAGAAATGTAGTTAGGCTGGCAATAAACTCGGCAATTACTCTTTTCAAAACAAGCTCAGATTCATTACATACCATTTACATTCAAGTCTCATTGACATCAATTAAGTACGTGACCCAAGGCAAAACGACAAAGAAGAGTCCATTAACATTTTATAAATCATATCGATACTTACATAAATTTCGCTTTAGCGTAGAACGAAGTAAAGAATTGATTTATGAATATGATACAAGTTTTAATAAAGTAAATAATATAATTTCTGAAGAAACAAGGAAGAAACAATCCTCATCTATATACGGAAGCTATGCGACTAACCTGACAGCAAATGAAGGATGAAACGCTGGTGGATTGTCCTGCGGCGAGAAAGCAGGCAGCGACCCCTGGAGGAGCGCCAGTCTAGCTCCAGCTAGCAGGGCTAGTGCAGCAAGAGCTCTGAACATCCTGCCACATATACCAACGCCTTTCCATCGCCATTTCACTGCTGTTGAGGATCTGGAATAATTACGGGGTACGATATGAAAAGGATTTTAACTTTGCGGAATTAACAAGGTATAATAGTTGTTTAAAATATTGTGGTCTCAAAAAGCATTTTGTTACAAAGTCGTTTATTGCAATTATTGGAATGGATATCTCTATTTATGTTTACATTCCTAGGACGCCTTCACGCGACGCTATTGCATTTCCTATTTGAACACCTCTTTCAAGCAGTCATTTTATATAAAGGAATTTTGATACCTACTACTACTACCTACTACTAAAATATAACATACCTACAATACCTTTTCTTTAGATATTTTTATTACCTGGCAATAGGACTCCAACACCTGTACAAGTCGAATGCTATGTTGAAGAGAAGCGCCGTGAGGCCAGTCTCCTTAGCCAGCATACTGAGCGCTGCCAGCACCACGCTTGACCATACTCTATGCCGTCCTGATGTTCTGAAATATCAAACACATACACATTATCAATAATTTTATTGGATTACAGGCCAAATTATATAAAATTTGCATGTTGTTGAGAGCAAGGACACATGGAGTGACCATAGTAAATAAGATAAAGGCTGTGGAATGAGCTCCCCGCTTTGGTTTTCCCAAGAGAGTACAGCAAACGCTTACGGGTTCTTCAAAAAGGGTGTGAAGATATTTTTGCAGGGTCGGCAACGAGCAAATTATACCCTCGGGTGTTGCAAGCTACGGTCCATATGTCCATAGGCTACGGTAACCGGTTTCCATCAGGTGGGCCGTAAACTTGTTTGCCAAAAAGTTATACATAGAGATAAACTTCATGTCACTGAAGAAGTACCAACTAAGAATGTGTAGATATTACGGGATAACTGAGACTGAACCAAAAACGATGGATGCTATTAAGAAAATATAAGAATAAAATACTTCATTAAAAAAAAACTAAACACTGTGCATGCTGTGCGAGCCTGATATTGAGGCAACATTTATTTTGCATTGTTGTTTGTTCCGAGTAATGGAAAAATGCAAAGATGACGGATGGCAAGGAAAAATAAAGAAACATACTTACATTAACCAGTAAGAGAAAAGTGTCGGATAAAAAAGGATTGGGCATATTATAGAGATGATGCCTTACATGAACCTTTTCATAGAATTAACCTAAATTATTGATTGTAACCCAAATGTAAAGCTATAATTGATGTCTAAAATCAAGTGTTTCAATTGGTTAATTAAGCACGAATCATATTATTTAAACGTAAGCGTCACGATTACGTAATTACATGAGGCAATTCCGCCGAAATTTACATATTGCGGATAATTTGAGTGCCTATTAAGCTTAGAAAATCACTCCCAATGGGGTGTTTGTTTTGACTACGTTTGTTGTTCTGACGGAGATCAGTTTACTGTATATCAGCTGCTATTAAATTATTTATACATTTTGCTTTTAAAGTCAAATTGGCACGCTACACAGAAGTGTTGAGCATTGCGTAACTCCATTAGATAAAGCACTGAACTAAATAAAAGGCATGTTGAAAATCAGCGCTTCTGACAGTAGTCAGTAGCACTATGATGAGCTGTATATCCTTTTGGACGGCATATAGTTACTGGTTTGTTTTAAATGTTGTTATGCTTCTACTTCCTATGTGTTTTCTTTCTTCTTTGGCATCACACAGCCCGATCATGTTTTTATAACGATTAAAATCAATTTCTATTTTTTAACCGCTGCCGCTGGCATAAGTAGGGTTTTGAATAAATGACTTTGACAACGAGGAGGACTTGGCTTCACATAGGTACCTTTTCATTTGACTCGCTGTTGAATGAGTGCTAGTTTCTCAACCTGGTTTAAGTCACATCTTTCATAGGGTTTATGTTAGCTGAACAAAATGAAAACGTAGAAATTTCGTTTATCCATTACGCTTTTTTGCTTATACAAGAACCTCGAAGCCACAAAACTCTGGCCCAGTGTGCGGTTTCATTCCGTACCCTTATTGATTACATTTTCCTTGTTATTTACGAGCAGGGCCCACCCCGCTGCTTGATTTCAAGTGTGATCGAGTAATCATTACCTACAGACTCGAATCCGATTTTATTCCGAAATATTAGAGACGCCATTAATATTTCCCATTGTATCGTCAAACTAGGTCACCCTGAGTGGTGGATTTATTTATCAACAGTGTGTGATTTTATTTCGGTGATTGTAGATAATGAAAAGGTGAAAAAATTGGTCTCCGGTGTATTCTAAAAGCTTCATATAAAATTCAATTTCGCAGCTTTGTCTGCTTACCGCCTTCTTTTACCATCGGCTACATCATCACTTACCATGGAGTTATTATGGTTGAACACAAGCCAAAAAAGAAATCATGTCTAAATCAGCAGATGCATTAACATCAGCATGATGCAGATACTTTTTAGTTGCGACTTTCCTCCAAAATCCATATGGTCACACAACTAGCTGACTACCACCAGACGGCGTTGTTTATCCATCCCATACTAAGACCGGGTAACTTTGCGACCAAAAACAATGCCGCCAAAGTAACAACTTGCCGGAACTTGTTGCGAGTTACCAACTATGCGAGACCTCGATCTATGGCGTGGAATAATTGCGACGGTATTTGGACCCTGACGCGTGCGGTAACTTTATGGGGTTATTATAAAGATGTCAAACTTATGGTGAAAGTGTTTTAAGTTGCTGAAACTTTACAGGATATGCAGGCCTAGTTGTTTTCGGATCAGGATAGGGTTTACCCAAATATTCTCTATTATCGAATCTATAACTCAAGAGTTTTAAGGTGCAGTGCAACATGAGTAAAGGCATCACACATCTTTAGTCAGTTCCGTTTAAAGAATTTGTTCAGATTTGTTGAAGCTGTAGGAAACTTCTGGCTTGGTGTTATACCTTCGGGTATATCGTCACTTCCCATGGTGAGACTGAGATTAAACATTTCAAGATTGATTACATTAGCTTGCTTCCGAAGTCACTATAAGGATATCGTATAAAGAATAACAAAAGTACTAAACGTAAATAAACCGCATGTCATATAGATCGATATATAGGACTCAATTTTAATTGTTTCATTCTCAACCCAGCACTAACATTATCCATTATAATATTTGTCTTGTTACATGAGATGCTTAAACCAAGTCTAGTAAAACCTAAAACCAGGTTTTAAGATAGTCCTGGTTTTTTTTAAATATTATAATGACTTAAGAAAGTAACGGACATACTATTTGAAAACTGTGTTTTTTAGACTTGCTTTAAACCATCTCACGTAATCAGGGGGTTTAAAGTTCAGGAAAGTTCAGATTAGATAATGAATTATGATTATTTAACGAAAGTAATGCAACTTACCCATGATATAGAAGTATGGAAGATAGGAAGAGGACACAAGCCAGCACGTCAGCTCTTCCAACAATACCAGCTACCTGGAATAATGGAAAATATTAACGTTAGTTTTAGTATACTAAAGAACCCGGTACGTACCTATAGCCCAACCAAATTTTATGTTTAACTACAAATACGTGCTCGTAAGCTCGTAACCTTTGCCACAGAAAAGATGGTATAAAATCCATGGGAATCGTCTCTTTTCTCTTCGAAACTAATTTTGGGAAAATTATTATACATAGAATTAAACTGAAAATATCTGAATAGCCTTTACTTCTATGCTGTAGGTAGTACACACGGCTACAAATCAAGCCATACATTTCCAATATAAGCTGATCGCGCATTGTAAAGTATTTCCGTACAATGAGAGGTCAGCTTATATTGGAAATGTATAGCTTGATATGTAGCCGAGTGTACCTACTTATCAATCAATACCTAATTATGATTAGATGCACTGTTCAATTTATTATTATTAGACACTATAACAACATACGATGTTGAACATTCTTAAAGTACCTATTTATTTTACGTCATTTCTTTTCTTCTGTTCTGCAAAATCGGTTTTGATGATTCGGTAAGAATATAACAAAGAAAAGATTATTTTATTCTTTCATCCTTTAAAATTAAAACCTCTCCGCGATACGGGCTTTCTCTAACAACTCCAAGGGTGAATGGTAAACGTTTAATCTTCGGGAACATTAGGCCTGTGCCGAGTAATTAAGGAGCTCCTAACTCCATTAGGATTTCGTTCTTTCATTTTAAACGAGAATGTTTCTTCTTTAGTGTCCATTATGGTGTATAATCGAAGCGCATGCACCTTCGTATGTTGTTGATGTCTTTCGGTTAAAGCGGACATTATGTGGATATTTTCTGTCTAATTAGCATCACACGGTTTCGACAGTTTTAGGTAGAACCGAAAAGGGGGGAGTTATGGAACATCGTATAATGACCGCAGATCAGTAGATCAAGAACTACGCCTAAACCAAAAAAAACCTTACATTTACAAAGCACATTCTCCAGCAAGCTTCTACAAGCTTGGTACGTGGGCTTATACGTACGTTCCTATTTTTAACTAGCTGTCTCGCGCGGTTTCACCCGCATTCCCGAGGGATCGTGAGTTTTCCCGGGATAAAAAGTATACGATGTATTAATATTTAAAAAATGTAACCTTGCTGAGTTTCTTGCCGGATTCCTCTCAGTTGAAGGATTCCTCTGAGTTCGGAACCGGTGGTAACTTCAGTAAATGTGATCTTCATAAATGGGCACTTAGCAGAAGGGCAGAAGGGCTTCTGGGGCCTCATCATCATCATCAGCCTATAATGTCCCACTGCTGAGCACAGGCCTCCTTTCACAAATTAGGGTGAAAGGGACTGGGCGATACTCCACCACGCGTGCCCACTGCGGATCGGTGGAGGTAGGCTAGTGGTCAACCTACTGTTGGAATTTTTCAAGCCGCCTAGGAGGCATCCAACTAGCTTAACGACTATCACAATTAAGTGATAACCGGATAATCGAAACGGAAACGCTCGATATGAAATACCACTAGACGGTCAGCCATCCAGGTACCGACCACGACAGCCGTAGCTTAACTTTGCCGATCGATTAAGAACGGCTAATCATGCTACACTACGAGCGCTTCTGGGGCCTAAATTGAATAAATGGCTTTGACTTTGAATCCAGAACATATTCTATCTGTGTGCCAAATTTCATCCAAATCCGTTCAGTAGTTTTTTTACCCTACCCTACCCTACCCTTTCTAAACCATCCAGGGCGACACCCAAACACATACAAAAAAAAAACATTCAAATCGGTCCAGCCGTTTAGGAGGAGTTCAGTGACATACACACGTACAGTAGAATTTTATATATAAAGATAGCTATATATGATAAGTAACGAGTAAGGATAGAAGAAATTAAAGAGATTAATTTACACATGTGCCTACTTTAAAAGTGCTAGCGTACGTTCGCGTAATTTATTTATATTTTTATTATTAATCCCAAAACTTTGACAAAAAGGAAAAATATTCTTATGCAGGGTCATTAAGACTATTTTATACCTAAGCACTCGTTTTTTAACGTGATTGTATCTAAAATCATTCACTTACACATTAATGCACAAACAATAGCCAAAGACAATGTTTAAGGAAAACTGCGCCTGGAACTTTGCACAGAGTTTTAATATTTAATTAATTGACAAATTAAGAACCTCATCTAATAGAAATATTGCTATTGGAAAAGTTTAAGTTAAATTTGATTGTTTTCTCACTCACTTAAGATTTTTATTGTTTCTTGAAGACATTGGGATTTGATCCTTTGAAAAGAAAGAAAAAAAACTTTTCTGCTTCGTAATTTGGCTGACTTTATGTTAGGCATATAATTAGAAATTCACTTTGGACTCCTGAGTGAATATTATATTATTAATAATATCTGTTTAAACTTCTGATATCCTGGTACATACTTTTAGTCAATCTAAATTTAAAAAATGGTAGGTAACACGTAGGTACACACGGCTACAGATCAAGCTATACATTTCCAGTATAAGCTGATCTCGCATTGTATAGGATTTCCCAACTATGGGAGGTCAGCTTATACTAGAAATGTATAGCTTGATCGGTAGCCGTGTGTACACACAACTAAATTATTCGCGAGCTAATCTATAATCTATCTATGCATTGACTTGAATGTGTGCGTGATGTATATTATAGTACTGGCTCCAAAGTCCTTACCTCACTTCATAAACACTTTTCCGCACCTATAGTTTTGTCCGCTATCCTCTATTTCTCTCATAGGGGTTGAATTTCCAGAAATCCTTTCTTAGTTACCTATGTTATAAAAATAATCTATGATTCAAATTTTAAGATTTTTACCCCATTGGTTGATATATCTGTTTGTAAGGACAATTATTTTTACCTTTGTAATTCATAGTTGCATTTGCAATTTAAAAGAAAATCTAAACTATTGATATATGGGAAGGCACCTTTATATAAAAAATTCAAGCGGTGTCATTAAATTTTCAAATTAAATTATTCATGAATATTCGGTAGCAGTGAATTGTATATTAATTATGTACCAATTGGCGCGTGAGCTGTGATAATATTGCTGACTGTACTACGCTAAAGCGGGTGTATTAGGTTACTGTGTTGCAATCAGTTTCTGTTTGAAACCAGCTGAATTTTAAGGTTGTGATACGAAAGTGGCAGACGTGACCCACTGCTTATTGATAACCTGGTATGCAAATACATAGATTTCTGCATTTATTATATTTGTAGGTTTAGTAGTAATTGTAATTTATCTAACCATCGAAATAAATGTAACTAAAATTATAAATGCCAAAGTGAGTTTGTTTGTAACCCGTTCACGCCTTAACGGCACAACCATCCGTGATGGAATAATGTCAAAAAGGTAACCTATAGTAGGGAGAGGGACATACGCCACTTTATATGTAGGGAACGAGGACGCAACCTGGGGCGGAAACTAGTTAAAATTAAATTAAAACCGATTTCAATCGATTGCAAACTGCTTTTCATAATCCACATACAACATGGAAATTTATTACAAATAGCCAGATGAATACATTACGATAATTGGTGTTGACCGGTTGTTTCGTTATGAAAGAGACTTTAAGTAGAACAAATACAATTAAAATTAAATTAAATTTTGTCGATACACTCGCGCCATCTCACTTATCGGCGACTTGTAAAGCTGCAGGGGCAGCGGCGGACAGTGCGGTGCAAATTCAAAATTCAAAAAATATGCATCGATTGGACCCAATTATATTTTTATGCCTTTTGCGTTCGAGACCTTGGGACCATGGGGGTCAGAAGCTCGCCGTTTTGCTCGCACCTTGTCTTCAAAATTGATCGAGACCTCCGGAGACCAGCGGGCGGGGAGCTTTTTCCGCCAACGCGTCAGCTTGGCTATCCAAAGAGGAAACGCTGCCAGCCTTCTAGGAACCTTGCCGTTAATCGGAAGCAGCGGCAGGCTTGAGGAAATATTCTATACATAGATTGTATTTAGTAAATATAGATTGTCTTTTGTAATAAAAAATAATAATAATATATTTAAAAGCAGTATAAACATACCACAATATTTAAGTGTATGTTTTTAGCGCATCCATCATTTGCTCACAACATGTTGGATATCATAGAAATTTTATATATTTTGACTGATATCACACATATCACATTTTTCACCAAAAGTATCGATAATGCGATATCGATGTCAAAAGTGCGAGAATCAGGGGCATAAATTGAGTGATCATATACTTATATCATAAATTATGATTTCTCATACATTCTTTACACCCTACAGTGCAATCGCTGACAGAACGCGTTTCTGACACCTGTTATGTTAATTATTAGGATATATCGGAAAATAGCCTTATCCTATTGCGATGGGTCTTTCACAGGCAGGTTCAGTATTTTCTTAAAAATAGCATAGTGAAAATCCCATCATAATCAGATTAGCCGTTTCCATGACCTGAAATATTAACAGTGTCAGAAATGCATTATCTCAGCGGCCGCGCTGTAAAAGGTTCTCTTAATCAACTTTAATCTCGTAGAAGTCTATAAGCGAGGAAGCTTTAACTCTTATGATTCACGTTATAAGAATCAGAATGATAAAAAAATTACAACAATCAATATTTTGAGACCATTAAGACTTCCCGTGTTAGACCACAATCCCATGATGTAGCCAAAGATGGCAAACACACAAGGAGTCAAAGGAAACTAGTTATGTGTCAGAAGACACCGGTAGATGTTTAGTGACAGAATTTAAAAAGTACAATGAATTCTATCACCGGAACCATTGCACGGTTTTCTGACTAAGTCTTCCTCAAGTTAATCGTAGGGATTCGAATCCTTGTAATCAATATCATCAGCTTTAAATCATATAATCACAATAAATAAAGCTCCAGGAGAAATCAGAGTAAACACAGTCGCTTAACAAAAGGTGAAAATGAGCGTGCAAAATCTATAAATTTATGACCATAAAATGCCTACTAAATTAACTTAACCGGGTAGAAATTCCTCGACGCGTAAAGATTAGCGAGAATCATAAAGTTGGCCAAGTCAATAACTAACGACTTCCCGCCCTTCAAATAAAAATGAACCGAGGCGAAGAAACTTTACTGATATAAATTGCATCGTGCAACTTTTCAAATTAAAACCTCTAGGAGAGACAACTCCTGCAATCAACCTGCTAATAGGAAAAGTTTTAAGATTATTGCCTTCCAATAGCTCACGACTGCTTACCTTTAGATTCAGCACGCTTTTGTTTGTCTTAGATTGCCTTTGCATCAAGAAAACTATTTGAAGTCTGTGGCAGATTGCTTGATCCTTTAAGCTATTATACTTTTCTTGGAGCTTACAAATATTTCAAATGTTTCGACCTAAACTCAAAACTTGATTTGATTCCATTAATTTTCTGTAATATGGACCCTATGACTAAATACTGAATGGCTACTTTGGATTTGGGAGCGTCTTAATTCCTTGTGAAAGGATCCAATAACTTGTCGAATTGCTGTCTTGTAAAATTCTAATGTCAACTTCATCGCAAAATGTAAGTGGCGTTTCAGTAATTGCCCATTAGTTTAAACATGAGTAGTTCTGTAATATATTACTATCAATCTTAAAATTCCAAAACCAACATCCAACATCATAACCAAACCATAACGTTTTAATTTAGTTACATTTTGAAAATAGATTTCACAACTTTTCGGCTTGCGAATGAATTTAGTTACCGAACCGTTTCGTACCCATCAGTAATAAATTATTGGCATAAATTAATTTATATCCGATCTCTCCGCCCGCCGTTAATCAAATGAACCCAAACTTTGCCATGAGCTTCTCCTATTTTGGAATTCTATCCTGCAACTGACACAGGTCTATACTTATAGTCTGTTCTCAAATTCAGCTCCAGATATTTAGCCTGCTATTACAAGTGTGTTCCAATGGACTTTCAGTGGTGTCAAAATTGTGACAGATGGAGATTGCTAAGGTATCTCCAACCTTAGAGAGATTTTCTGAAGTCGACAGAGGAGCTAAATATAATAAATAAGAAAAAGACACCAGGCTAAGTGATGATGTTTTCGTGATCATTGTGACCATAGGCAGCAAGCACATAAAGCTTAGGAAGAATTCTCTCCCGTACCTTGTCATCCGTATTTAGCCAGTCTAATAAGCCATTAGTAAAATACTCCTGTATATTATCAACCGCAGACTCAAACATTTTCTTGAGCACCAAATCCCAGAAGAACAAGCAGGTTTTGTTAAAGGCAAAGGCACGAGGGAGCAAATTTTGAATGTTCGCCAAATAATCGAAAAAAGTCGCGAATTCAACAGCCCCGTGATACTTTGTTTTATCGACTACACCAAAGCTTTTGATTGTGTGCAATGGGATAAACTGTGGAAAGTGCTGAGTGAAATGGGTACACTTCAACACCTTATTGAACTAGTCCGAAATCTCTATGTAAACAACCGCTCTTTCGTCAAACTAGACACCAACTGTTCAAATGTGTTCTGCATTAAGAAGGGCGTTAGACAAGGATGCATTCTCTCTCCTCTGCTATTTAACATATACGGTGAATACATAATTCGCAAAACTCTCGAAAACTGGGATAAGGGTTTTGCTGTGGGTGGAAAGCGTATTTGTAACCTACGGTATGCAGATGATACAGTTCTCCTAACTACATCCTTTTCTGATATGAGGGAGATACTGCACAGGCTGGAGGTAGAAAGTCAGAAACTAGGACTAGCAATAAACAGGCAGAAAACCAAATTGATGGTAGTGGATCGTGCGGGAAAGCTGTTAGATGTCCAGAACATCCCGGGCATTGACACTGTGGACAGCTTCATCTATTTGGGTTCAAGCATAAATAATGAAGGAAGCTGTGTACCGGAGATAAAACGCAGAATAGCGATGGCTAAAGACGCTATGGCACGCCTAGAAAACATCTGGAAAAATCGGGGAATAAGTTACAAAACAAAAGCTCGTTTAGTCAGAGCCTTAATACTCCCGATCTTCCTCTATGGAGTGGAGACGTGGACAATCCGAGCAAGAGAGAGACAGAGAATAGATGCATTCGAAATGTGGTGCTGGAGGCGAATGCTACGAATATCATGGATGGCCAAACGCACAAATGTATCTATTCTCTCCCAACTTGGCATTAAGACCCGACTGTCCACCACATGTCTGCAACGCGTGCTTTCATATTTCGGCCATATAATGAGAAGAGGGGATGACAGCCTTGAAAAGCTGGTCATTGTTGGCAATACCGAAGGCAAGAGAACACGAGGCCGCTCGCCAACACGATGGTCGGACCAAGTGAAAGAAGCCACCTCCTCTTCTAAATTCTACCAAGTGGTGAGGGCTACTTCGGACCGGAATCGATGGAGGCAGATTGTCCGTTTAAGGGATTCCAGTGACCACGATCCTCAGAAATGAGAGACCGACTGAAGAAGAATGAAGCCATGCAGATAATTGTAATATTTTCAGACATGTATTAATTATTTTATTTTATCGTACTTATACTTACACTTTTTTATTGGTTAAGTTTATTCGTAGTAACCAAATCTATATTTCAGGCTCAGTATTTCAGGTTTATTACGCAAAAACCTATTCATATGACATATTATTATTTCTTTAAAAAAAAAGGAGTTTTATCTCTGCAGACGGTCACATTTTATTGGATTTTATTAACTGCACTACATGTTCCCATATGTCATAAAATTTTTATAGTCTCACAAAGATGGCTTACCTATCTCCTGCTACATTATGGCTATTATTATTCCGGAGGCTTCGCGGATGGAATCGATAAGGATTTATTGCCTAACGGTGAAGGAAGGTAAAAGCAAAGTTGTGTCACGTATTCTACACGCAAAAACATCCATAAAACGAGAAGAGCCGCTGAATTTTCATTTTCTTGATGATGATTTGATTGGGATCAAATATCAACTATAAAAAGAGTTTGAGGATGTCTACTAGGTATTAAAATATAATACTAGAATTAAATAGTTGCCTACATCAAAAATATAATACACAGTGCAAAAGATAGATCTAGAAACTAAATATTGTGCTGGAGTTTTCGTAGATATTGCAAAGACTAACGTAGATACATATAAAATGATAATCTGATTGATTAACAGCTGCAAAAACAGCTCAAACCGCAGTGTCTAGAAGTTATAGTTACTTATGTACTAACGTAGGTGACAGAAGATACTTATGTAAACGTAGATGATTACTTCGTAAAGATTTATGGAAGAGGATAAAATATGGGGATTGCGGATGAAGTAACAAGGTGTAAAGCTAATAAACCAATACAAATCTAAGCAGACCATACAATATAAAATAACACATTTAATAAAACAGATAACTTATAGTACCTACACCTAGGTTGCAAATAAACTCCTAGTCCAAGGTTGTTAGTGCACTTAGCTCGTAAACCCCGAAGTATAATTGCAACAAAACAATTCTGCGACAATTCCGGATGCACTAGATTTTATCTGTACTGTGTTTTAGACCATAAAATAGTTGGGGAGTTGTACAAAATCACATTGACACAGAGCGTGCCAGTTTTTAGTAGATTGGTGTAAGTAATAAGCGATATGAACAATGCTTTTGTTAGAAAATAGGTACTAAGTAGGAAAAAAAAATGGCGGATCATTATGAATTTCTAAAAGGGTTTCCTTTACGAGAATTAGAATCTTCCTGTTGCCAACAATTATTGGCAATCATTGATAACAAATAATGAATCGTAAAAAAATGCTGCGTTTGTCGTTCAGCTAAATTACTTTTACAAAATGATGGTAGTGAAGATCTATCGCTAACGACTCGTACCAACTGCCAGATTTGCATCAACCAAAGTTCGGCGCTGGCAAAATTGTAGTAAACAGGATTACCGAGTTCATTGTTGGCCCCAAACTCGAACGGCTGGTGTAATTAACAAAAGCTGAACGTTTATTGTAGCAGGCGCGTGGTCGCACCGACGACGGGAGAGGGCGCTCGTGACTTTATTGAATTTGAAATTTAACCGACATTTCTAAAGCTGTTGTTTGAATGTAAATGCTTGAAGCATGATAATTGTGTTTCTGCTTCGAAGGATTCGTGATAAGTATTTTGAAAAGTAATCTACTTCTAATACATTGGCTCGTGGTAAAAAAATAACAATGACATCAATAGGCTACTTTCCCGAAAAAATCTATTTAGTCATATACATTATCAAAAAATATTAGACACGTATTTTTTCTTTTGAGGATGGTTTGCTGAAGTTCCGCGTGACATCACGGTGTGGTACACTTTTTAGTAACACGTGACGTCACGAGCGCCAACTCCCGAACTTTGTCGCGCTTTATCTTTGTCAATTTTGTATGATTTGGTAAAGCAAAAAATACGTGTCCAATATTTTTTGATAATCTAACTGACGGACTAATTAGAATGTCATTATAGGACTTGCGTCACTCGCGAGAACTAACTGGTCTACTTGAATAGCAGCAGTTCCTGGAATTCTATTTTTTTTTTTTTTTTATGTCAACAGGTTGACAAGCAGGCAGACGGGCCACCTGATGGTAAGTGGTCACCGCCGCCTATGGACATTTGCAATACCAGGGGGCTTGCCAATGTGTTGCCGACCTTGTAGAGCTCTTTTTACGCCTTTTTTGAAGAACCCCATATCGTAGCGCTGAGGGAAAACCGTAATGGGGAGCTCATTCCACAACCGAATGGTCCGCAGTAAGAACGTCCGACTAAAACGTTGTGTGGACGATCGAGGCGGCTCGAGGATGTGAGGATGAACTCCACATCTCCGGCGAGCAGTGCGATGGTAGAAAGGTGATGGTGGCACCAGATCAAAAAGTTCACGAGAACACTCCCCATTATACAGGCGGTAGAATACACAGAGAGAGCCTATATCTCTCCGAAGGCTAAGAGGTTCTAAACCGCCAGTGAGTATGGGATCGTCAACGATACGAGTGGCCCGCCTTTGCACCGAGGCAAGTGGATTAAGCTGATAAGCGGGTGCGCCTGCCCAGAGGTGCGAGCAGTACTCCATATGCGGCCTAACCTGAGCTTTATAAAGCTGTAGCCGCTGGCGTGTCGTGAAGTACCACTTAGCCTTATTAAGCACACCCATCTTTTTTGAAGCCAGTTTGGTTTTGCTTTCCAAATGACCTCGGAACTGGACATCACTCGCAATATCGACACCGAGGATCCCGATACTCTGTGCGATGTTTAGAGGAGTGTCTGCGAATTTCGGTGCTACTACGAATGGGGTTTTTTTCGCGGAGAACGCGCAGACTTGTGTCTTCGAGGGGTTGAAACGGACTAAATTAAGTCTCCCCCATTCCGAGACCCGCTCCAACGAAGTCTCGACTTCAGACACAAGTCGAATTCGACTTTCCTCCACCGTGGACCGAGGGATGTTAGCACGGCCGGAGTATTGGGCATCACCAGTGCTGTCATCCGCATAGCAGTGAATGTTGGGAATTTTCAACATATCATTGATATGCAGGATGAACAGTGTGGGTGATAGCACACAGCCTTGCGGTACGCCAGCATTAATATTTTTGATATCGGAGCAGCATCCGTCAACGGCGACTTTGATGCTCCGATCAGCAAGAAAACTGGACACCCAAGTGCACAAACCCTCGGGAATTCCGTAAGACGGCAGCTTCGATAGAAGTGCCCTGTGCCAGACCCGATCGAAGGCCTTAGCGATGTCGAGGCTAACTGCCAATGCCTCGCCTTTACTCTCTATGGCTTCAGCCCATCGGTGCGTTAGGTAAACAAGAAGATCACCAGCTGAACGACCATGACGAAAGCCGTACTGGCGGTCGCTTATCAGCTGGTGCTCCTCTAAATACCTAAGGAGCTGAGTATTGATGACCCGCTCCATCACCTTAGAGAGGAGGGAGGTTATCGCTATTGGCCTGTAATTGGACGGATCTGTTCGGTCCCCTTTTTTGGGAATCGGATGGACAAGGGCTGTCTTCCACGAAGAAGGTACACGTCCGGCGGTATAGGAAAACCTGAATAGGCGCGTCAACACTGGAGACAACTCTGGAGCACACGTCCTAAGCACAATGGCGGGGATACCGTCAGGCCCACTCGACTTTCGGACATCAAGGGAGAACAGAGCTCGTCGGACCGCGATTTGCGAAAAGCGGATTTCCGGCATTGAGCTGCCACAACGCGGGATGCTAGGCGGTGTGGCTCCCCCGTCGTCAAGTGTCGAATTAGCTGCAAAGAGGGCTGCCAGTAAATCGGCTTTCTCTTTTGCAGTGTGGGCCAGGGAGTCATCCGGTGTGTGCAGCGGAGGAAGCGATGACCGACAGAAGTTACCTTCGACAGCCTTGGCGAGAGACCAGAATGCTCGACTCCCAGAAGGGAAACCTGTAAGCCGATCGCCAATCCTGCCGATGTGCTGGAACTTCGCTCTGGCAATTTGCTTTTTGCTGGACCAAGAAGCAGAATTATATACTTTTCTCAATTTGGATTTATCCGGATCATTTTGAGCATGCGCTTTAGTGCAGGCCCGGTAGGCATCTTGCTTTAGGCTATTAGCCTTTGCACTGGGCCCATCGAACCAAGGCTGACTCGATCCTCCAATGGGCACCACAGAGCATGGAATAAAACATTCCATGCCCTGCGATACGACATCGGCGACCAAGTCTGCGCAACTATCCGGATCATCCGAAGAAAAACAAAGCTGCCTCCATGGGTAGGATGAATAAAACTCCCGCAGTCCATCCCAATCTGCTGACCGGTAATGCCAAACTTTGCGCGTCTCGCGGGGTCGAGATCTTTCTGGTAGCGCTAGTGGCACTTCAGACTGTACCAGGCAATGGTCGGACGATCCAAGGGGAGCACCGACGGAGACCTGGTAATGATCTGGGTGTGTAGTCAGCAGCAGGTCCAGCAGAGAAGGCTCGTGGTTCTCGATATCAGGAATGCGGGTTGCGTCCTGCACCAGTTGCGAGAAACCATAGGTCAGAGCGAAGTCATAAACGGTTTTCCCTGCGTGGTCGGTCCGCGAAGACCCCAACCATTCGCTATGGTGGGCGTTAAAGTCTCCGAGGACAATCACCTCGGCTGTGGGGTACCGATCCAGCACAGTGTCGGTCGCTTCTTGGACGTGTTCGAAGAAGCGAGTTGTCTCAGTGTCGCCGCGATGAGACTTGTAGAGGCACGCGTATATACGGGTGGACCCACCATAGTCTACGCGCACCCAGAGAGTAGACAGGTCCCTGTCTTCTAAGTTATTTAGACGTCGACAACAGATGCCCTCCCGGACGAACATGCACACCCCAGCCTTTGGAACGAACAAATGTTCGAGATTGTAGCCGGGATAGTGAAGATACGATGTATCGCTCGGGCAGGTTATCTGTGTCTCCGTCAGAAAGAGCAAGGCCGGCTTCGCCGTCTCAAGATGGTGATGGACGGCGTTGATATTACTGTGGAGTCCCCTGATATTGCAAAAGTCCACTCTTAATGTGGAAAGGGGTGCCGCTGAAGTAAACCTTTTTCTTTTATTTTTAACCATTTTATTTAAAAAGCGTAAAAAAGATGAGTTTATTGGAAGTGCGCGGTTTACATGATCGCGGAGGCAAAACGCAATGGTTGCGGGTCAATCCAAATGCGGCGACAAGTTGTAGGATTGACATGGGGGACGGAAGGGCCCCCGGTCCCCCCCGGGAGTGCCTGTCTGGTTCCACTCCGGTCTCCTCCCCCGGCAGGACAGACACTCGTCGGGATTATGCGCCGGTTGGCGGGACAGCCTCCTGGGCCGGAGTTTATAGGTAATGCCCAGGTTCGGGTCCCCTACTAACCGGCGGGCGGCCAGCGGACAGCCGTTTCACCGGGTCTCCCTGGCCCCCATGTCAACCCAACACGTCACACACATCAGAGATCGCCCAAATCGCATTGCCGGACCCCACCATCATACAAGCCGCACACTTCGGATGTAGGGGGGATGGCTCGCGTGAACCCAGCCGAAACACAGCGAACTGCTTCACGACAGACTCACTCACGAGGGTGGTCGCTAGCCAGTCGGACATGAGTATGTCCTACCACCAAGCTAGGTGGCGTGAGAATTATGTGGGGCCGCCACCTGTCCACCACAACCCGAAACGGGGTTCAGTATGAGCCAGAGCCTCGTTTGTTTGTCAGCAGGGTGCACCACGAGCAGGTGAGGTTGGCAAGGATCCAATAGATGTAGTTTGGACCCTTACACCCCAAATATCTATATTTTGTAATAGGTCACGCATCCCAACCGCCATTCATAACAAAACCAGATAGGGTTTTCATCTTTTTAGAAATGAAATATACTAGATACGGAAAAAAAGAAAATTTAAAAATCTAACCGCAATAACTTATTGCTAGCATACATTTACAGCTGTCATGAGCATTTTACTTATCTATTGTAAAATGAAATAAATACCTCTATGTAACATGAAGTAAATATTTGAGAGTCAAGTTTCTGGAGCGCAAATAAAGCTTGTATTAAATCTTTTGCTAAAATAAGTATAGTACTTATAGCCGTATATATATAACATTTAACGAACCATTCGTTCAGAATTCTTCAACAAGTCATTCAGCGTCCACTCTAGTCCTTAAAAACCTATAAAAGATCTCGAATCACGATTAGTCTTCGCATTAATCTAGTAATGTAGAAAATAGGGTACTTAAATAGTTTACGAGTTGTAGGTATCAGGATGCTTCAAATCCCTTACACTATACGATTTTACCACCATTATTTTATTGAAGCTGAGTATTTTTACCTGAATGAGCTTAGTTTCAGTGAAGGAAACATTTAATACTTTTCACGAAGATATTGTGGTCAATCACAAGCGTATATCTGTAGTTAGTTACAATATTTTTTCGGTGATGGAAAAGATCATTACGAAACCTTTACTCAAAGACAAAAGTCTGAAAGACAAAGACTCGCACACTACACTTGGTGACGGGTTTTGACCTTTAAATTCTCTTCTTTTTTAGGAAAGTCTTGTACCCCTGCTAGCTGTTCATTATAATAAAACATTAGCAGCAAAAGTGAAAGATATAAGAAATCTTCCATTCCGAGAAGTAGGATCGGATCGGATTGAGTACAATCGGATGGTGTAAGCAGCAGTTTAGATGGATACAGCCTGCTATAAAGTTTTGATGGTCGGATATTATGAAATATAGGCGATGACCTCAGTGTCGGAACCAATCCACAATAATACTAAAGTTCTTCATAACATAATGACTGTTACATTAAATAGAAAACTTTTTAACGACATTTTGCTAAAAGCATTGGTGATTTATTATTTATTTATTTATTTTACACACAAATTACAGCTATCATTACAGGTCTACCTAATACGATAGTGTATGTTAATAATAAGATACAAAAAACAATTTAAAATATTATCTACATGCTATACTCAAAACTGAATTTCTAAATTCATTGGCTGAACATGAGAACAGGTCAATTTCCTCGGCAACCAGATTTAGTGTATGCAATACTCTTGTTAGTGGCGTGTTGGCTAATAGATTAGTCCTCGCGCTGGGGACCACAAACAGTCGCGGCCGCCGCCGCCGCGCCACATACCCGTCCGGCACAGATAGCCGCAACAGCTCCAATACGTTCGGATTTGAGATGATGCCTCGGAGTACTCTCATCATATAATATGCGAGCGCCAAATCCCTTCTTGTGTCCAATTTGTTGTATCCAACCATGCCCAAAACGAACAGAGTTGGATACATCAACGGATAGAAAGGGTAAACCCCATATAGCTTTAGGTACAGGTACCTCGTATATTTATTTTGTATGCGCTCCAACATGAGGCTGTACTTTGTTTCATGTGGAGCCCACACAACGGCGTTACTTTCTAGCTGGCTTCGAATGAGAGCATCGTAAAGAGCCGATATCGCTTTTATATTTTTAAAGCCCTCAGCTCGACGCAACACAAAACCTAAATTCCTGTAAGCCCTTTTGCATACTTGTATTATATGATTCCTAAATGTCAAATACGTATCGAGACTAACCCCAAGATCCCTAACTGTGACAACACGTTCCATCTTCGCACCATCAACCTCATAGTCGAAATGGAGTGGAGCTCTTGATCTACTAAAAGTTATAACTGAGCATTTAGTGATGTTAAACTGCAGCTTATTATTTTTACTCCACTCGACCACTCTATTCACATCCGCTTGTAAACGCTGGCAGTCGGTACTATCCTTAACAGCCAGGAGCAATTTGAGATCGTCCGCGAATAGCAAGCATCGGGCCTCTCGTACTACATCAGGTAGGTCGTTTATCATAATGATAAATTCTAATGGTCCGAGATTAGATCCTTGACTCACTCCTGTTTTAGTGAAATAAGGTTCAGATCTGCATCCTCCGTATTCCACGTACTGCCGCCTATCCGACATGTAGCTCACGAAAAAATTTAATAATTTGTTAGTGCATCCGACAGCCGCTAACTTTGATAATAGTATATCATTATCTACCAAATCGAATGCTTTTTTGAAGTCAAAGTAGGCGGCGTCGACTTGCTCCCCTGCGTCCACATGAGGGATGACATAAGACATCGCATCGAGGAGGTTGCTAGTGGTACTACGCGTCGGTCTGAACCCATGCTGGGCGTCCGAGAGTTGCGCCGACACTTGCTCCTGGACACTACGCTGTACAGCAGATTCAAAAATTTTTGCTGGTGTCTGCCAATTATGATTAGTTAGTTTGCCATGAACTTTTATTCAGTGTTTAATCTTAATTATCATAGCGGTATTGATGAAAGCGTTTTAAAATTAGATTTAAATCCTTAATAATTTCGATGAGTTTTTCTGCTAAAGATTGGAATTATTACTATTATCCATTGAAAACCAAAAGCAGCTGATTAGGTAGATACTTTTAACTTTAACATGATTGAGAAAAAATATATCTAATACATATATTCAAATTGGCAAAATATATTTCAAAAAATTTACTTTGCTGTGCTTCTTGAAGGGTTTTCTCCATTGAAGGCTGACCAATAAACGAATAATAGTTTTCAGTCTTTTTTCTTCTTTTTAGTATTTTAATTTAATAATTGCTCTCTTTGGGATGACCATGGCGGCTCCAGGATAATATTAAGATGCACATTAAGCCTCATCAGCATCATTTCTGAAATGTTACAATCATCCAAAAATATATAAATAAAATCCCTTTTGCTAAAAATAAACCTTGGTATTCCTTCGAAAACATGAGCAATCAATTCATTCCCCGCAATATTTTTTAACATTAAACTAGCTATCGTAATGAGAACTGCATAAAAGCCCTAGAAACAAAACTATCCAGTATCAACAGCCCATTGAACTATGCAAACAAGGTAGCCAAGTAGCTTGCAGCCTGCCTGCGTCAGTCCAGCACAGAAATAAAATACAACAATCCGATCTCCAACAATGGGCACTTGTTGCCGTCACATTGCCGTGGTTTTGCCGTTTCTAGTGCTATTTTTGCATCAAGATTGCCTTGTTTATTACACTCAAGCGTTTCTGCATTTGATTTGAGATATCTTTTATTTGTCACAGTGTTTATTCGCTTACAGCCTTACTAATAAAAAGTTACACGCGGTGTACACATCTGTTATAGGATAATTATAGTAATATAAACATTTTTGACACAAAGCCTGTATACACGTGTTTTAGTTACCTAGGAAATTTACCAGGACCCTTGTTTAGTGTTTGTATAAGAACATTATGGCGGATTTCAATAGATCAGCCTTAGAAAATATATACGTCTAGAACGACCATCCCCATACTACATGACTTTTAAAAAGTGGCCAACTTTGCTACGTCTTATGCTCGCTGTACGTCATTCTGCTTGTCATAGTGAAGTTTATAATGTTACCAGTTGTTGAAAAAATCCAATAAAATGGGGAAAAATATATTACGGTTTCGATATCTTTGTAAAGTACGAAAATAAAAGTTGAATCGGGATAATACATGATAATATAAATAAGATTAATGGCGCCGATATTAATTTAATACTTATTATTTTTACTTATCTTACTATCGAGTGAAATCGGGTGAACTCAACACGAGTCAAATCAAGTTAAATCCAGACAAATCGAGTGAAATTGAGTCAAATCAAGTGAAATCGAGTCAAATCAAGTCAAACCGAGTCAAAACAAGTCAAATCAAGCAAATCAAGTCAAATCGAGTCAAATCAAGTGAAATTGAGTCAAAACAAGCAAATCAAGTCAAATCATGTCAAACCAAGTCAAATCAAGTCAAATCAAGTCAAATCGAGCCAAATCAAGTCAAATCGAGCCAAATCCAGTCAAACCAAGTCAAATCGAGTCAAACCGAGTGAAATTGAGTCAAATCGATTCAAATCATGTCAAACCGAGTCAAACTAAGTCAAATCAAGCAAATCTAGTCAAATCAAGCAAATCAAGTCAAATTGAGTCAAATCCAGTCAAAACAAGTCAAATCAAGCAAATCAAGTGAAATTGAGTCTAAACAAGCAAATCGAGCCAAATCCAGTCAAACCAAGTCAAATCGAGTCAAACCGAGTGAAATTGAGTCAAATCCAGTCAAAACAAGTCAAATCAAGCAAATCAAGTCAAATCGAGTCAAATCAAGTGAAATTGAGTCTAAACAAGCAAATCGAGTCAAATCAAGTCAAATCATGTCAAACCGAGTCAAACCAAGTCAAATCGAGCAAATCAAGTCAAATCGAGCCAAATTAAGTCAAATCGAGCCAAATCCAGTCAAACCGAGTCAAATCAAGTCAAATCGAGTCAAATCCAGTCAAAACAAGTCAAATCAAGCAAATCAAGTCAAATCAAGTGAAATTGAGTCAAAACAAGCAAATCGAGTCAAATCATGTCAAACCGAGTCAAACCAAGTTAAATCGAGCAAATCAAGTCAAATCGAGCTAAATCAAGTCAAATCGAGCCATTTTTTTTACATATATGTCGGAGTCAGCGACAGCCAAGCAATACAAAGACCACGATTAGGGTTCAGTGGTATCAGGATTCGGTGGGCGCAGTGCAGGCAATAAAACAACCTTATACCATCGCTTCGTAAAAGTCCCGTATGAGGAGAAGAAGCGACGCAACAAACTCCTCACGGGCCCAATGTGTTTATTGTCGTAATATTACAATTAAATAATCACTCCACTTCACTTCACACAATTGTACATTCTTAAATAAGTATAGGCTTAAGAACCGGGTGTAACAACGATTGCACTGAGATGTGTACAGCTCGAGAGCTTGTGATAAACTAATTGTCCCAAAAGCAATATGCATCCCCTTATTAACTTTGTTATTCACGTTATATTCAAATCAGTATTCTAACTTTTTACAAATACCCTCATTAAGTCTGTTATTTACGTTAAAGTCAAATCAGTGTTGCTACTATTTCACCCCCCAAGAGAAGCGCTCGTGGTGTAGCATGATTAGCCGTTCTTAATCGATCGGCAAAGTTAAGCTAGGTACGTCTGTCTTGGTCGGTACCTGGATGGGTGACCGCCTAGTGGTATTTCAAATCGAGCGTTTCCGTGCTTCGGAAGGCACGTAAAGCCGTTGGTCCCGGTTATCACTTAATTGTGATAGTCGTTAAGCTTGTTGGATGCCTCCTAGGCGGCTTGAAAAACTCCAACAGTAGGTTGGCCACTAGCCTACCTTCACCGATCCGCAGTGGGCACGCGTGGTGGAGTATCTGCCCATTCCCTTTCACCCTGATTTGTGAAAGGAGGCCTGTGCTCAGCAGTGGGACATTATAGGCTGATGATGATGATGATGATGACTATTTCACCCAACCCTTGTACCACGATAATATCATAATCCAACTGTGTTCGACTAACTATCTCATTCTCCGATATATATACAACTTAGTCGATAAACAAGCATACGGCCCGCCTGATAGTAAACAGTTACCGTAGCCTATGCAACACCAGGGGTATCACTCGCGCGTTGCCGACCCTGAAGAAATCTCTTCACACCCTATTTGAAGAACCCCATGCTGCACTCCATTGGGAAAACCACGGCGGGGAGCTCATTCCACAGTCCGAGCGTCCGCGGAAGTTTTTTTTAATATTTCATTTTAATACAAACTTATTTTGGTGACTGTACTTTTTGTTGTAGGTCCAATATATTGGTATATTGGAATTACCACCTATATACCAAAATACCTAGTATACCAAACATCAAGTCAATCTGACCACTGGAAGTGGGTGAAATTCGACTTGCAAGATTTGGTCCGAAAACATACAAACATTGCAAGTAAAATCAAAGCTTGTAAAAAATACTTGCCTTGCAAGGCACTGCTCCCTTTTTTAATCTCCGGCGTCCCTGCTTATTTACAAAATACATGTAATTTTTATTGAAATGGTCAGAGCAAAGAACTAATTTTTTGGCTGGTTTCCAGATATCTTCACTACGGCTTTTCCGAATGATGTCTATCTATTGGCTTCTTAAAATTGGATCAATTGGTATTCTGTAAAAAAAGTCTCATTATCAACTAAAAAACAATTTAAAAACGTGACATCCACTGTCGAGAATGACATGAGTCATTAAAAAAAAAAGACCGCCATTTTAAAATTCTATATGTATGTTGAACTTAAGAAAAAAGCATTCTTAGCCGCCTTTTACAGGTTATGATACTCGAATACGACCCCCAATTCGAGATTTTCACAAAATGGACGTCACACGCATAATAACTATGATCGAAAAATCCGAAAATGATAAACACGTCAACTTCGCACACGTCACCGTCGCTTTTGATATTTAAGTATCTACATACTCGTATTTAACTATTGACTGATATTACCATGGGAGTTTCGAGTTCATAAACTGGCACGACAGGCAATACATAAATATGGCGCTTACTCAAAATAATTTATTTTCGAAAAATTTCAATGGCTTATATTGCAGGAACTAACAGGAAATATTGTTACTTACTGATGATAGCTGAGTTTTTTATTTGATCTTGATCGACCTATGTAGTTTCTGCACACTTATATCACACAAAAATACATTTTGGAACAATACACTTTTGGTGAATTTGGTTGTGTCCCAGTGACGTCTCGACTGACACTGAGGGCGGGAAAATGATTTGCGCCCTAACAGTTAGAGGACATTTTTATCTACGCGTATACAGCTTCGTAGTTCAGTCTTGATATATCATTAGTCAAAGAGATCAGCTGTGTCTGACAATCAAGTGTTGTGTCCATTTACTACGGACCAGGCCAACCGCGCAACAAAATGACACTAACGCGCTGGCCCTAAAAAGTCATTTTAGGGCCAACGCGACTCAGTCGACTGCGGTCATTCTGCGGTCCACGGAACAGTTCATTCGTTCATTGTTTGCTTATAATTGCCATAAAAATGCCTATTTGCGTAGTGAAAGGCTTGTGATTTATACTGGAGTTATGGATAAAATAAAACAAAAATTGACAATTTATTTGATTTTGATAACTTTATGCAAAATGTTCCGGTAGGTGTATCCTTAGTTTTGAAGTCATTGGCACAGCCATTTGCTTCGTTTGTTGACGTAACATTTGTAATTTGACAATGACGTTCTTCTTTCTTCTTCTTCTTTGGTTAAATGGCTACTGTAGCCATAAGCACAAGACAGTTTCGTTCAAAACCACCATTAGCTATTTGAATCTTTTTAAAAGTAATTTTATTGTTTAATTATTAAAATAAAAATAGTCTTAAGAAAAAGAAACCTGATTTTTATGATATGATTAATATTTTATATAATTATTTTTCAGTATCTTTTGGTGTTTTCACATTTTTCCCCATATTTTGTCCCGTATTTTGAAGTTAGATAGTTTATGTTTCAAAACGTTCCTAAAAAGTTGCCAGTCGTTTTTGTTTTAACAAATAGATAACTATACAACGCTTACACACTGATTATTAGTAAAGGGAGTGTATAGCAACTGTGTAAGGCTTACACACTGCATAACTATACAGCTGTTAAACAACCGTGTTCCATATTTTTATTAGTAAGACGGTTAATGTTGAGTGTCTTTTTGGCCTTAATTATATTATTAATTGAATTGATTTTACGGGCCAGTTGGCGTGGATGGTTAAGATTTCACCTATCACGCCTTAGGTCTTGGATCCGATTCGCAGGACATGCATTTGTGTGCATGAACATGTCTGCATGAGTCTAGGTGTGCTTAGGATAGCCGTGTGTAAAGAATTTCCCAGGATATTTATTAATGTTAATTTCAAATTCAGTTTCGTTACAACTGGAATTAAAATCTTCTGCATCTTCATTATTTTATACATTTATGTCAAAAGTTTCATCAAAAACATGATACTTAACAATCATTTCATGAAAGCTAATTATAATTCCACTAATACGAACTTCAATACAGCCAAGTAAGCTCGTTAGCGGTGAACCGGGGCCAAGTTAAATTGCCGTTGGAGTAGCCGAGACCTCGAAATGTGGAATCCTTACCATTGATTGCTACACTCAGCTCGTTACATAGTTCCCAAGGTAAACTCTTCAATGGTACTTGAAACTTTGCCAAGTACCGTTCAAAACATTTACTTCGTGTTACAAAGTGATATTTGGCTTTGGTAGGTCTGGGCTTTATTATATAAGTTATTGTTATCGGGTTTTGAAATTATTTATGTACCTATATATTTTTATAACTCTACCTTAATCATATTTAAACCATTGAACAATTTCTTAGATAGAATTGGATTAGAATTTCGAATAAATATTATTGAGAGATCAACGCAGTAAGTTCACTGGTGACCATGAAATTTTGAAGTAAGGTTCTTATAGCTTTTAACGTACGACCTACATTAATATCACGAAATAGTAGGTAGAGTATCTATAGTTTTTTTTATTGTATATAGGTCTGTGTTTGACCACAATCTCACCATGGTAAGTGATGATGTGGCCGAAGGTGGTAAGCACACAAAGCCTAGAAGGAACTGCCTCTCAAGTGCCGCTGTCGGAACACATCGATTAGCGACAGCAAGATTAGTGCTTAGCGACAGATTTTCAACATGAGGGTGGTAGCCAGCCAGACGGGTACTCTGAAGTACCCCACGATGTTTTCCTTCACCGAATGCTCAAGCTCATTGTAGGATTCTAACCCGTGACCTTCATCTCCGTATCCGACGTTTTTACCACAGAGCTATCATTGCCTTCAAATTATAGCATCTCTACAGTATTTTCATACTCCACTTATAAATTATTCACCGACAAACATGGCATAAATTAAACCCCAAAAACAAACTCATCTTCACCAACAAGGTCGAATGATGATATCTCATAACCCATAAAGCATGATCACTCCAACCGGGTCAGATGTACCCGGACGTGCAAACTTAAGCTATCAGTGTTATGGAGTACATTAGACCCTACCAGCGGTTAACTGTTAGCATTAAATTCATACAGTTCAGACAATAGTAGGGTATGGGTACTATAGATGGGTATGGGTAATAATGATTCACTTTTTATTATAGACCAAAATTATAACCATGGGAGTATTTTAGTGAGGCAGAGCATAGCGTTTATTCGCTCAAAGAGCAGCTCGACTGGGGAAGTACCTCCACCTTAAATTTTTACGTACGACAGCTCTCAAGAAAAAAGTACTTTGTTATGGTGCGTCCATGCTACGCAAAGCGAGCACGAGTCGAGCCACGAACGATCAGAATTCGTTCGTTGCTCGCGATATCAATGCGATATCAAGTGTGGACGTACAACGAGCATACAACGAGCCTACAACGAGCGCGATGTGAATTCCTGTGTTCGTAAAAAAACTGACAATCGGGCGGAGTGTAGTCGAGCGTAACTGATTTTATAAGGTTTTTTAATTCAAGTTATATTCAAAATTCTATATATTTAAAAGGTTTATTATTTTTTGCTGTTCAGTTTTTTCGGTGGTTTTTTTTTTGTTAAAGACAAGGAAAAGAGAGGGTCCGAGAATACTCCCTTGGCACACACCATACGTTACAGCGAGTCCCTGTAACGTATGGTCGCCAATTATATCTCCTACTTTGACACATTGAAAACTATTACTTAGGTAATCCCTTAGAAGATCTAAGTAAAGATCCTAAGTGTTCTAGTTTATGTATTAAGGCGGGCAAAGACAATGTATCAAAAGCCTTCGCAAGATCTAAGAGACAGCTAGGCACATTTTTTTGTGTCAAGACTCAAGACCCTTCACCACCTAGTTTTGGTTAGCAATGATACAGCATTCACGGTGTTTTTATGTCTACGAAAACCAAATTGACATTCCGACAAAAGATTAGAGCGCCCTAGGTACCGTTAATTAGCCTATAATAAAATATATACCGTTAATATAAGCCTACTGTCAATTATTCGTTCTACGATTTTTGATAGCGCTGGTAGAATCGAGATGGGACGGTAATTGTTTACAGACGTTTTATCTCCGCTCTTATAAACTGGTACAATCAACGCCCTCTTGAGAATGTCGGGAAACTTTGCTGTATCAAAAATAAGATTACATAGATAAGTAATAGGCTTAACCAGTAAGTGCTTAAAATCCTTGATTATTTTAACAGATATACCATCACTGCCAACAGCACAGTCCTGTTTGAGGGAATATATTATAGAAAGTACCTCCATCTCCGTTGTCTCCAACATGAAAAAAGAATTTCGAGTTCTAGGCGTACTGGATACTGCAAGAGTGTGGCCTAGATTTTCGTTAATTACCCGTTCAGACAGGCTTTTACCCACCTCAACAAAGAATCTATTGATAAAATTGACTGGTTCTAGAGGAGAGTCATGTTGCGCAAGAAGCTCAAGTGAGGAAGTGGATGGCGGCTTATAGTTAGTGATATAATTTATGGTTTGCCAGGTTTGTTTTATATTCTTCCCAGCTCTGCTTAATTCATCCTTAAAAAACGCATTTTTTACTTTTCTAAGCAAGGAGTTGCAATAGTTGCGATACCGCTTATAAGTCAATTTTAATACTTCATTATTTGGGGTTTTCTTTAACTTCATATGCTTTTGGTTCCTATTTCTAATAGAGCGTAATAATACGTTAGTAATCCATGGTTTTATTAGTGTTATACGTCTAGGTAGAGTTATAAAGTAGGTATGCTTATTCTAACAGTCAACAATAATCTCAACAAAGCTATGTGTGAACGCATTAGAATCATTCAATTCGTATAAATGAGAGAAATCAATAGCTTTTAGATCGCAAGCAAAGTTCTCGTTGGTAAACATTCGTATTTGCATTTATCCGAGTCTTTAGATTGATCGACAGAAACACAGCATCATGGTCTGTTAAGGAATTATTTATGACAAAAGTATTGGATTTTAATTTAGTTTTGATCAAAACATGGTCAAGGCAATTGTTTAACCTGGTGGGAAATGTGTGAGCTGGTTGTAGACCATGCATTGCCAAGACTTCAAGGTATTCCGCAGACCTGTTATCAACATTATCCTGCTTTATGTCAATATTCAAGTCGCCCGTCAAGATAATGTTCTTATACTTATTGAGTGATGAAATTATTTTATCTAGAGATAAAAGAAAGTCACTAATATTATAACAAGCGGGGGAACGGTATATTATAATAATTGAGGTATCTGTACCTATTTTCAACACCAAGCAATTATACCATTATTAATATCATGTTCAATTACCGTACATTTAATATCCGATTTGATATATAAAACTATACCATCGTTTTGGTTCATTAGTTTTAGAGATTTGTGGCAAGAATAGTTATCTAGACGTGGCGGCGCAGAAATTCTGGAAAGCCAACATTCGGTCACAGCTAATACATCGACATCTACCCTAATTCTGGCCAGAAAAGTATGAAAACCAGGTAAATTGCGGGATATGCTTCTGATGTTTTGAGGAAGGATGTTCAATACCTTGCCACTGACACATAACCACAAGATAGAAAAAGCATAATATTTGTGAAGTAAGCGTAACTATTAAATATCCGAAATACATAAATGAAATGATGTATTTGTTAAAAGTAAATGATATCCATCATTATTACGGAGGAATCAAGCCTAGAGTAAGAATTTATGTGGTTGATAATTATGGTATCTGTGGTGTATCTTTGTATGTATTTATTAAAAAGAAAGTAATCATAAAGTACTATTAATAATCCAAATAAGGTGTGAAATTATGACTAAACAAAATCAAATGCTTGTTTACCGACTTAGTCGTATAAAAAAATAATATATAAGTCACAAGGTAGATACAATTTCAGACAATGTATTTTCGTCTTTAACAACGATGTATTTCGCTCCGTCTGCCTTGGGTTGGATGGACGGGCCAGTTGGCGCAGTTGGTTAAGATCCACCTATCGCGCCGCAGGTCGTGGGTTCGATTCCCACACAGGACAAACATTTGTGTGCATGTCTGTATGTCCTGAGTCTGGGTGTTATGTATATATTTACAAACAAAAAGTAGTATATATATTATATCAGTTATCTGGTTTCGATAGTACAAGCTCTGCTTAGTTTGGGATCAGATGACCGTGTGTGAGGAATGTTCCAGGTTTCGGCACCAGTACTTCAGATTACTCTGATATAGCTATAATGCAATTTTTTTTTATTCGTGTCAAGTTTAACAGGTGAGAGACAACGGCTAATTTAATTACCCAGTAATTAGTTCTAAGGGTGATTATCCAAGAGTTTTATTCCGGCGACGCGGTCAGCCGAGTGCTCTGGACCCTCGTCTTGTTGGGGCTTGTTTAAACAAGGGATTGGTCGAGAGCAGGCTTCATGATTATGGAGGAGGTTTTTTAATTAACGTTGTAAGAGGTCATTATTATTTTGTTGAAATTCCGCTAAGGTATATATAGGGATCCCTTTCCCCGTATATATCATCCCTATATATATATATATATAGGGATGGCAAGGATGTAAAAAATATTGAACTTTATTTTATAATTATGTTATATTTATTATTTTAAAATTAAATATTAAAGGTGCAATTTTAAATAGAAACATTATCGTATGGATGGATGGAATAGTTTAAATCTCGAATGTAATTTTTAACAATATTATGTTAAGTAGTACAGTAAAATATTAAAAATGACAAAATAATGCAAAATAAACCTATGACAATAATTTTGATTATTTTTATAAATAAATGAAGTCATTATAAAATAAATAAGTACAAAAAATATGTTGTCCATCCTATAATTACATAAATACTTAAGCATGAAAATAAATAAAAGTTGAATTAACGTATTATATACATTTATCATCACAATTCCTAATAATATTAAAAACATTTTTGAACGTTGCATAAAAAATTCAAAATATTAACCAAACGAACTTTGAGCACAGAATATTTAATAGTACTACTTCGAGCAAGCAAAATGTTCACCAAATATTTAACCAATAACTATTATTCTTCCAATAGCGAATGTGGCTTTATTCCAACAGACAATGCATAGATAATACATACATATAGATAACATATCAATAATACCATATAAAAAAAACATTATTAATATGATTCGATATTGTTGCCAGTTCTCCAGCTTCACAACTCAGGAATCAATTATTAAATTTAACGAGGATATAAATTAAGTGAACAATGGACACTTTTATCGATGTTCATTTAATATTTAACCCTCAAATTACTTTGAGTACAATGAAGTGAGAATTTGGGGAAATTCTAATTAATGAGTTTATTGGTTGAGGAGCTTTATTTTATTTATTTTTATTTTAACCTGGGAAATTCTTTTGCTCTTAAATATTATGTGTGGCAGATGTCATAATAGTTTACAGGTAAGCCAACGAGAGGAGATAAAATATGTAAACAACCGACCTCTACTGAGTTACATTACAATAGCGAGAGATTTATCTCTCGCATGCAATAATTACGTCAGTTGGTCGACGACAGCTGTCGTTGTATGATTCGTTGTACAGGAAAGCAGCTGTCAACATAATTACTTTAAATAAAAATTTTAAGTTTGTTTACATTCTTTATCTCGTATCGTTGGCTTACTTTTAGTCAAATTTTAATGTTGTATAACATTTGCATATTGTTTCGGCCAAAAAAGAGATTTGTGATGCAAACTATTTTAAATTTTACTTATGGTAGAAAAAAAGCTATGTTTTCATGTGTCATTGTGTCAATAAAATGTATTTGAGTATAATTCTTAAAATATAATAAAAATGCAGAAAAAACATTGATATGGTTTAATTAAGAGATATAAGGAGCGAGAACATTTTGGTCCAATACGAGCCGGATCCGATCCATCGGTAATAATTTTCCGTTGACTTTATTTTCTATGGATATGAGAATTTGAGAGTGAAAAATTATTTCACAATTAGTTGATTCATCGAGCGAGTAGAACCAGTTAATTGGAATAATTACATGAGATTCATAGAGATTTTCAACAAAACCATATTAAAATGCATTAATATTGCAAGGCCACCAACATTTTCGAGATAATTATTTTTAACTATTATTTAAAATGGAAGACCTAATATCAGAACAGGAAAACACTTTAGAATTAATAAAAAAAGTCGGAGTAAATTTTAGAAAATTACCTAAAACAAAATTACGAAGTACAGTCATCAAAGTAAAAATAGATACATTATGCGAATATTGGGAACAATTCCGTAATACTCATTTTGCTATAACTAAACTTGCCACTAACAAAGAAAAGAGAGAGAGTAATTACTTTATATCTGAAATGTTTTCAAATGGAGAAGATGAGTATATGTTTACAAAGGCTGATATGTTAGAGAAAATAGAAGAATTGAGTGGAAGTGGGAGCACACTAGAAACAGATTGTGAGAAGAGACAAAGCCAAAACCAAGAGGTAAGGTTACCAAAAATAAATATTCCTCAATTTAAAGGAAACTATTATGAGTGGAATACATTTAGAGATATATATACATCTTTAATTCATGAGAATAAGAAATTGAGTAACGTGCAAAAACTTCATTATTTGAAATCAAGTGTCAGTGGTGAAGCTGCACAATTACTTCGGCACATACAAATAACGGAGAATAATTATGAGGTTGCTTGGGATATATTAAAGAAGAGATACAATAATAAGAGAATGATAGTTAATAATGTACTAAATAGACTTGTGAATCAGAAAAAATTATTACAAGGAACCGCAAGGGGAATAAAAGAGCTATTGGATACTACTGTCGAATGTCTAAGTAATCTGAAAAACAATAATGTTATAATTGATAACTGGGATATAATAATCATTCATTTGGTAGCTAATAAATTAGATGATGATTCACACAGATTATGGGAAGAAGATATTGGCGAGATACCTGTTGAGACACTGCCTACTTTCGAAAGATTCACTCAATTTTTAGAAACGAGATTTCGAGTTATGGAGATGATGAACAGTTCTACATCAAAAGAAACAATATCCTCGAGAACAAAATCATTTAATGTTATTACTACAAATTGTACATTTTGTAAACAAGGCCATCCGTTATATGCCTGTAAGGAATTTCTAAGTCTAGATGTCAACAAAAGAGTCGAGTATGTGCAAAATACGAGATTATGTTTTAATTGCCTATTGCCAACACATAGTGCTCTATATTGTATGTCTAAAGTATCTTGTCGTCAGTGTGGAAAGAGACATCACACAATCCTACACTTTATTAATAAAAAGGAAATAGAGCCCACTAACAATACAAGTACAAGCTCACAAGCAAACATAGAGTCTAAATCTATTCAATCACATTTAACTATTCAAGGACAAACTGCACTTATGGCTACCGCGATAGTTAATATTCAAACCAACAAAGGGCCTCAAGCACTCAGAGCTCTCATTGATCCCTGTTCACAAGAATCATTTATCAATGACTCTATTGTGAAACATCTGCAATTACATAGAAAACCCGTTGATGGCGAAATAAGTGGTGTTGGTCATATGTCATCGAAAATTAACCAATCAACTGAAATAGAAATAACATCGAGAGTGAACAATGCATTTAAAATTGTCTGCACAGCATTTGTTGTGGACCAAATAACAGATATACTACCCGCATCTAAAATTGATAATAACACTTGGTCTCATATTCAACATTTAACATTAGCTGATCCTACTTATCATATCCCTGGTAACATAGATTTATTACTGGGAGTCAATATTTACAGTGAAATACTTATGAGTGGAGTAATCAATGGAAATCCAATAGCTCAACAAACACATTTTGGATGGATCATTTCGGGTGGGGGAGTAAAAGATACAATACCGAGAGGAATAGTAAGCATGCACCTTAACGTATCATTAGACCATTTATTAGAGAAATTTTGGGACGTTGAGAAAGTAGAGTCGGAGGATGACGGCACTTTAACCCCACCGGAAATAAGAGCTGAGCAAATTTATGAGAAAACAATAGCAAGAGAACCATGTGGAAGATATATCGTTGCTCTTCCATTCAAAAAAGATATACCAAATATACCTACAAATTCTTATGAAATAGCATTACGCAGATTCTATAACTTAGAAAGAAAATTATCAACAGCAACTAATGAGAAATTGAGGAACGAATATAATGGAGTGATAAACGAATATCTTACCTTGAATCACATGGAGTTGATAGAAACCATGATGGTAAAAAAGAGCGAGCTGTATATTTACCTCATCATGCTGTTGTCAAGGAAGATAGAACTACAACAAAGGTGAGAGTTGTATTTGACGCTTCGAGTAAAGGTAGCAATGGAATTTCACTAAACGATGAATTGTTAATTGGACCTACCCTTCAAGAAGAACTTCGCATCATTCTTATAAAATGGAGAATGCACAAGGTGTGTTTTATCGCAGATATCGTCAAAATGTACCGACAGATAAAAGTACGGAGAGAAGATGTAGATTATCAAAGAATCATTTGGCGTTTCAGTCCAGAAGAAGATTTAAAAGAGTATAGATTATTAACTGTCACCTTTGGCACAGCGTGTGCACCATACCTTGCCATAAAAACATTAAAACAAGTAGCTAAAGATGAAGGTAATGAAATAAGTTTACGAAAAGCGCAGACAGCTATTCTTAATGATTTTTTTGTCGATGATTTGCTTTCGGGAGACGAAAGTGAGGAATCAGCTATAGATCTTCAGAGAAAAGTAACACACATATTATCATTGGGAGGGTTTCAATTACAAAAATGGCATTCTAACAGTAAAAATTTCATTAACCAATTACATCCTTCAATAAAAAAGTATGACGAAGAGATTGAGGAAAAAGAGATTATCAAAACACTTGGAGTAATGTGGAATATTAAACATGATGAATTGAGAATTAAAAATACAGTCCATTTACCTGAGCTAAACATCACAAAGAGGAAGGTACTTACCGTAATAGCATCACTATTTGATCCAATGGGTTGGGTTGCTCCAAGCATTATTATAGCTAAGATTTTTATGCAAAAACTATGGGCACAAAAAATATCATGGGATGATGAGTTACCTGAATCATTTCGAGTTGAATGGTTAAAATACAGCACGCAATTAGAGATACTATCAACAATTAAAATTGATCGGTGGATTGGAACTAAGAATGAGAACAATCATATAGAATTGCATGGATTTTCTGATGCTTCATCAGCAGCATATGCAGCAGTAGTATATTGTAGAGTTGTGCGAGGTGACGGTGAAATAAAGGTTTCACTAATAATGTCCAAAACCAAAGTAGCACCTATAAAACAAATAAGTCTTCCCCGTTTAGAGCTTTGTGCTGCCTTACTGTTGGCTAAACTATTGAAAAATATTGTAAAGGCTATGAGAATCGATACAAAACATGTATACGCCTGGTCTGACTCACAAGTAGCTTTATGTTGGATACTCGGAGATCCTAACAGATGGAAACCATTTGTCAAAAACAGAGTAATTGAAATCAACAATACTATCCAATCAAATTGGTCTTACATACACACCAAAGAAAATCCTGCCGATCCAGCTTCGAGAGGAGTACCACCTGAGAAATTAAAATCACATAAATTGTGGTGGACAGGTCCATCATTCTTGAATGAAAAAGAAATTAATATAATCGCACATGAAATTCCTGAAACTACATTAGAGCTACGAGAAACCATAAATTGCACCACTACATCTGAAGACAAACCTGAAACAAAAGAAATATATACATTATTAACAAAATATTCTACACTGAGGAAGCTACTGTCAGTTATAGCATATTGTCAACGATGGCTGCTACTAAAAGGAGGAAATATTATAAATAAATCGTTTATAACTTCAAGTGAGAGACAAAATGCACTTACAACATGCATAAAACTATCACAAAAAATTGAATTTGAGGAAGAAATTTTAAGCTTGAAAAGAAAATCACACGTGTCGAATGGAAGTAGATTATTACGACTTAATCCCTTCTTAGATGAGAAAGGTATACTTCGTGTCGGAGGACGTCTGAAACATGCTTATTTAGAATATCAGAATAAACATCCTATAATCATTTCGAAAAATAATGTGATATTACCTTTGTTACTTTCCGATGTACATTCAAAAACTTTACACGGAGGACCACAGTTGATGATGTCATTTTTAAGAGGAACTTACTGGCTCATTAATGGCGGTAATACTGTCAAACGATATTGCAGAAATTGTATGATTTGCGCAAAATTAAAAGCAAAAGTTACCACACAATTAATGGGCGATTTACCCGAATGTAGAGTCAAACCAACAAGACCTTTTTTGATAAGTGGAGTTGATTTTGCTGGACCGATCAATGTTCGCATGAGTAAAGGACGTGGAGCAAAGTCATATAAAGGCTATATTGCCATATTTATTTGTATGGCAACGAAAGCAATCCATATTGAAGTTGTTAGTGATATGACCGTCGATGCATTTCTGGCAGCTTTTCGGCGATTTGTATCAAGGAGAGGTCCGTGCACAGAGATGTGGAGTGATAACGGAACTACTTTTATTGCTGCCAGTAAAGAGATATTGAAAATGTGGAAACAAGGGCATTCGACTATTCCAAATGAATTTATTTCATCTTTGAGTTCTGAAGCTACAAAATGGCGTTTTATACCTCCCGGAGCACCGAATTTCGGAGGATTGTGGGAGGCCGGTGTGAAATCCATAAAATTTCATTTAAAGAGAACCATTGGCGATTCCACACTTACTTTTGAGGAACTGTATACGCTATTAGTACAAATCGAAGCGTGCTTAAACTCCCGGCCGCTTTCTCCTATGAGTGATCATCCCGATGATTTTGAACCTTTGTCGCCAGCTCATTTTTTGGTCGGAGGACCACTTATCACCGAAGCCGAACAAGATATGACAAAATTTAAAATACATGCCTTAACAAGATGGAGACTTGTACAAAAGATGATGCAATCATTTTGGAAGAGATGGCTCAGTGAGTATTTGTCAAGGATTCAAGAGAGACCCACATGGAAAAAATTAAAGAAAGAGTTTAACATCGGTGATTTGGTTCTCTTAAAAACCCCAAATTTACCACCAAGCAAATGGTTATTAGGTCGAATCACAAAAAAATACCCTGGCAGTGACACGATTACTAGAACATATGATGTTCGCACGGTCACAGGAAGTTACACTAGAACAGTGTGTAAGCTATGTCCTCTTCCAGACATATGAGGGCACCCTTCTTCTTTCGGGTTGGGAGTATGTTTCGGCCAAAAAAGAGATTTGTGATGCAAACTATTTTAAATTTTACTTATGGTAGAAAAAAAGCTATGTTTTCATGTGTCATTGTGTCAATAAAATGTATTTGAGTATAATTCTTAAAATATAATAAAAATGCAGAAAAAACATTGATATGGTTTAATTAAGAGATATAAGGAGCGAGAACACATATTTCTTTTTATTGTGTAAATGATGATGTAACCGAAGGTAGTAAGAAATAAAGCTCGGAATAGAACTGGCTCTCAAGTGCAGATTTCGGAACACAGTAGGTTTACCGGGACAAATATTCAATTTGAGCCAGGCGGGTACTACAAAGTACCCTGTGTTATAGTTTCCTAACGTTTTCCTTTATTGAAAGATCAAGGTTATTTAGGGATCCGAATGACCTTCGCCGGCATAATATGAAGTACCTAGCTATCACAAAGCTATAAAAAAAAGCAAATCATATCTCTTTAAGTAAATTTTCTTCAATGTTGATTTTTGTCGACGGTTGATACTGTACAACCCTATGTTGTGATTTTTATGTTCTCATTGAGTTGGTTTTGTATCAATAAAAGGTATACGGTATTTTTGCCAGTGTCAAGTTATTATTAGTGATAAAAAATTATACTCGAATTTCGACTCAAGGGCGACCTCTAGTTTCTATTAAAAGTGATAAGTTTTTTCTATCGTTTAGTATGACCCCAGAGTATAAAAATACTAGGTATGACAAAACTATTTTAGTACTTATTTTGTTATGACTAAAAAATGTCTAAACTCATTGCAACCACGGCACCCAGTTGTCCCTTAAAATTTCCAAATATTCAAGAAAATTAAACTAAATTACTACGACGAGCAGGGCAAAGATTACAAAGGACGCTTACACAAGGGGCCTCAGCACGAGGGCCCCAACTTCGTCCCAACACAGTCGGGGGTCTATTTGTCCAAAACTTTCAGTGCTTAGCACTCATTTGTGTTTGTCAGAGAACAATGCACTTTGTTGATTTAATAATCTTATACTGAATCTGCGCAGAGCATTGTCCTTAGTTTAGCTAGTTCATACATCTGCTAAACGTTTTTATAGTTTACTAAATCCAATTTTCTTTGATCCTTTGTCGTCAATTCTAAACTATAATAAATTTTATTAGAGCTAGAGTAGGCGGTTAATGCCTTAAAATGGGAATTGATTAAACTTTAGGTCTCATGGTACCAATATTTTTTCATATAGGTACATACAATAATCTTTTTTTTTTAATACTACTAAGTCGGTAAACAAGCTTACGGCCCGCCTGATGGTAAGCGGTTACCGCAGTTTGCAACACCAAGCATCGCTCACGCGTTACCGACCTTTCCCCCCTCCCCTATGCGCTCTGGCGACCATACTCACGCGCAGGAACACAATTTTACACAACATAAAGTTATTTGGCTGCGGTATTCTGTAAGGTGGAGGTACTTCCCCAGTCGAGCTGCTCTTTGAGCGAATAAACGCTATACTCTACCTCTCTTATCTGTCAATTGTTGGGAGTACTGTTCTCGAAGTTGTAGACGAGTATGTTTACCTGAAGCGCTCGTGGTGTAGCATAATAAGCCGTTCTTAATCGATCGGCAAGTAAAGATACCACCGTCGCTGTCGTCGATACCTGGATGGGTGACCGCCTAGTGGTATTTCAAATCGAGCGTTTCCGTACTTCGGAAGGCACGTAAGGCCGTTGGTCCCGGTTATCACTTAATTTGATAGTCGTTAAGCTAGTTGGAGGCCTTCTAGGCGGCTTGAACACTCCAACAGTAGGTTGAACACAAGCCTACCTCCACCGATCCGCAGTGGGCACGCGTGGTGGAGTATCTGTCTATTCCCTTACACCCTTATTTATGAAAGGAGGCCTGTGCTCAGCAGTGAGACATTATAGGCTGATGATGATGATGACGTGGTATTTTGTACCTATATCAATTTACACATAAAAATTCACATCTTAAGACTATTCAAACAGCTAATGACGAATATTATATTATTGTCTATGCAAAAAAATTACTATGCAAAATAAATATTTGACATTTGTAAAGATTTTCTATAGTAGGTAGGTACACACTACAAAGAAGCAATATCCATTCAAATAAATCCGTATCTATTCCACTCGATACAAAAGATATCAATTTCGTGCACTGGAAAAGGCATTCTATAGGAACTGGAAAAGGCAGAGAATACACTAACACCTAGTTTTTCAATCCCTTTGAATTGCCAATAGGTTTTGATGCCACAAAAACAAGGATGTTAGTATTTTATAGGTAGGAGGTATTCTAATCAATTCACACGTAAAAAATACAAAATTTGGAATTAATTATTGAACAACTTCGATCAAACCAAAATTATGGAAGAAACTTAGCTTTTTGCTGCGTGTGTATTGAAAAATTATGTACTTTTTCAGAATTATAATGAATTTGTTTCCAAAAATTTAAGGTGAAGAAGAGTAGTCAACGAGTGGCGATGGAAGGTAGGTATGGTATGCTTACTTATAGCAGCGTCAGTTGTTCTGTGTAAGTTCGTGATGATCAGCCTGCAGGTGGATTTACTTATGTAATGTTATGTGTGGTGTATGTATCATACAAGACGGGCCAGTTGGCGCAGTTGGTTAAGACTCTAATAAAGATTCCACCTATTGCGCCGTAGGTCGTGGGTTCGATTCCCGCACAGGACATGCATTTGTGTGCATGAACATGTTGTATGTCCTGAGTCTGGGTTTAATTATGTATATTAAGTATGTATTTACAAACAAAAAAGTAGTATATGTATTATATCCGTTATCTGGTTTCCATAGTACAAGCTCTGCTTAGTTTGGGATCAGATGACCGTGTGTGAGTAATGTCCTAGGATATTTATCTGAATAAAACAGTATACATTTTCTTCAGAGAAAACATTCGGTAAGTACCTTATATTGTTGTTATCGTGATAAATATTTGATGACAAAAAAAACATTTTAATAAAAATATCGGCGAGTCCAATAGGTAAATGGGCAAAACATTTCTAAAAATGAAAAAAATAAAACCATCTGTTAATTTCCCACACCCATCAAATTTTAGCAAACCAAAACAGAGTGAATATTCATAAAGCTTCTGCATGCCAGCCATTGTGCGTCCATTATTCAACCTCCTAAATGGAAGATGTTCGTCCTCGGAAAAAAGCGTATAAATATTCATACAAGATGGAAGTAAATGCTGAACCTATTATGGGATCATGGAACGTGCCCTTCCCCGCAAGTGCTGCTTCATAACTCAAGACTTTTCCGCAATCTCTTTGGCAGGTGTCAAAATGTATTTTCTTTCGAGATCGGAACTTAAGGCTGATAAAGTTGATAATCTATTCAATATTCGGGAGCTTTGATCGAGGATACCGTTCAGATTCTGTTGACATCGCAAACAGATGGAGAAAATAATGAAATGAATCCAAATATATGTCCATAAATAGATTTATATCCCGTTTAAACGGCCAGTAGGGACAGAGAGATATTATATTTGTTTTAATCAATTTCTCAGGCCTGTACAAAATCTTTTATGACGAATATTACAATCATTCGCCCTGTGCATTCGCCCTACGGTTTTACGGATTCAAATCCGTATCAGTGCAACTACATTTCAGATTGTGTCATACAATCATATTATAAGGATGGAGAAAAAAACTTATAAATCTATATACTATCCTAACTTAATATTATAAATTGGTTTTCCCAATGGAGTACAGCATGGGGTTCTTCAAAAAGGGAGTGAAGAGATTTCTTTAGGGTCGGCAACGCGAGAGTGAGACCCCTGGTGTTGCAAGCGTCCATAGGTAACTGCTTACCATCAGGCGGGCCGTATGCTTGTTTGCCGCCTTAGTGGTATATAAAAAAAAAAAAAAAAGCGAATGTGAGTTTGTTTGTTAGTTACTCTATCACGTCTTAACTACTCAACCGACCATCATGCAATTTGGCACACAGATAGCCTGTGGTTATGAAGAAGGGCAATGGCTACTTTTTATCCCGGTATCGCGGGTGAAATCGCGGGGAACAACTAGTATTTTATAAAAGAAAAACCTGACAAGGCAAAGCTTATTATCTTGACAAATTGGTGACAATATTGTATAATATGCTGCAATCGCGATGCTTATGCTATTTCCATTGCCGAATTCTATCATATCTTCAATGTCTATGGTCGGATCATGATAACATGTATATGTAGGTATAAATGATCTTTATTAGATAAGCAGTTTCCGAGTAACCGGTGAACATGTAAAACTACAGACGAATTGAGAACTTCCTCCTTTTTAACCGACTTCAAAAAAAGGAGGAGGTTCTCAATTCGGTTGTATTTTTTTTTTATGTTTGTTACCTCATAACTCCGTCATTTATTAACCGATTTGGAAAATTCTTTTTGTTTGGAAGGGTACACTTCCCGTTTGGTCCCATTGTCATCAGATCAGGATTTGATTACTTCTTAGTGTACTTTGAAGTTGGTTTATGTTTTATGTAAAACAGTCCAATTATTTGAAATCGGTTAAATAGGAGATCGCGAGCTAGTTACAATTAAACTTCAAATTTCCAGCCCAAACTAAACGAGATAATTAGTTTAACTAACAGCGTAGTTACACATGAACTTCCTATGTTAGACAGATCCTAATTAGTGCTGGTAATAGTCATCGATATTATCGTATCGGTACAATCGAACACAATGTATCGATACATGATACAGTAATTTGATTATTCGGTTAGTGAGAACGTGCTATTATATTAACAAGGCGAGATTGGTGAAGCGTTAGTAATTAATGGGACAAGGAGGTTGAAGAATTTCCTAAATAGTTGTCCTATTTTGTGATTTGATTGCCTTGGTCTTGTTTATTTTACTGCAAACGAATTGTGACCAAAATATAAAACAATGTGATTATCACCACTCATCTCCAATAAATAACATTATCTAAAAAGTACTACCAACTTCGAAATTAAATCCACTACTTCCCGAAAAAAAAGTATAAAATTAAGCCCGCGTAATTCCACAAGTCTCCAAGAAATTCGGGTCACATTGGAGACAATTAGCGCCCCCTCACCCGCCTGACTGCCCTCACCACCTCTCCCTGAGAGATGAAAGGAGACCATTAAATGGCTGAACCATTTTCATTGTTTAACGCGTATTTTGCGAGTTTCAGCTTTATATTTGGGCATAGCATTGTTGTGGAGGGAAACTGGCTTTCGTAATTCAAAACAAATCAGAATTTTAGACTCACCTAATGGTATTTAAATGTAGGCTTGCATTATGCTTAGCAAAGGCATGGATTAAGAAGATTATTTATTCTTATGCCGAAAGATATTTCGGAAGGTGTTTTTTTATTATTTTTTTATACCACTAAGTCGGTAAACAAGCATATGGCCCGCCTGATTGTAAGCGGTTACCGTAGCCATATGGACGCTTGCAACACAAAAAGCATCGCTCAAGCGTTACCGACCTTTCCACTCTCCCCTATGAGCTCTGGCGACCTTACTCACGCGCAGGAACACAACTTTACACAACATAAAGTTATTTGGCTGCGGTATTCTGTAAGGTGGAGGTACTTCCCCAGTCGAGCTGCTCTTTGAGCGAATAAACGCTATGCTCTACCTCTCTTAAAATCAAAAGGTGTTGCTTAAATTAGGTGAGTCTAAAATTCTGATTTGTTTTGAATTACGAAAGCCAGCTTCCCTCCACAACAATGCTATGCCCAAATATAAAGCTGAAACTCGCAAACTATGCGTTAAACAATGAAAATAATCGTAAAAGTCCTAATTAATACTGTGTGTCAAAGGGTTATTTGAATCGATATGAGATCATTATTGAAGGATCGTAGTTAAAGCTAATACAATTGTCTCACTTTTGTGTTTAAGTAAAATCTCACCATCATGAGACATGCTGACTCCGAAATCATAAGCAAGACTTCAAGGTCTTGTCAAGTGCAGCTGTCAGAACAAACTGATACACGCTTGAATTGGTTTTGATAAGCCGATAAGGTTGAGAATTGATAAGGTTGCATAAGATTATACAATATGCTGTGTAGAGTACACGGCAGATTGTATGATCTTATGCAATCAAAATGCGTCGCCGTCCCAAACAAACCTAGCAACGCACTGGCCTTGAGGAAGCGAAGAAGATCGGAAAGTATTGGAGTGAGACAAAGCGCGAAGCTCAAGACCGATCTGGATGGAGAGTATCTGTGGACGACTTTTGCCCCATCTAGGGGACAAAGGCTCAGAAGTCATGCAATCCAAATAATTTTCCAATTCTGATTCAGTAAATCAATAAATAATAGGCGATTATGGCGATGATAGCTCAGTGGTAGTGACGTCGTATACCGAGATGCAAGTCTCGGGTTGTAATCCTACAATTACCTTGAGGTTTTAGTGAAGGAAAACATCGTGAGGAAACCATGGCACGGTGGTAGGGTACTCTGTAGTATCCACCTGCCTGGCTACCGTCAAGTTGAATATCTGTCGCCAAGCACCTATCGGTGTGTTCCGGCAGCTGCACTTGAGAGCTAGTCCTTCTAGGCTTTGTGTGCTTACCAACTTCGGCCACATCATATACCATGGTGAGATTGCGGTCAAAAATAGGCCTATTTACAGTAAAAATAAAAATCCGGCCAAGTGCGAGTCAGACTCGCGCACTGAGGGTTCCGTACAAACCTGTAGGTATATAAGTAATAGTAGTATAGACCTGAGTATTTTATATGAATTTCAATTTATGACGTATTAAAAAATACAACTTTCTAGATCTCGATCAAACCAATTTTCAGTGGAAGTTTTCATGGTAATTTATATCATATATTTTTTATAGTTTCATCATTCTCTTATTTTAGAAGTTACAGGGCAAACTATTCCGTTAAGATTTTTTTTTATAAGAAACCTCAATATTATTTTTGAAGTCCATAGTCCATTCTATCAATAGACACCACAAACGTATGGATTTTATTTAAAAAAAATGAGTTTCTATTTTTGTGTGTAAATCTTAATGCGGTTCACAGAATACATCTACTTACCAAGTTTCAACATTATAGTTCTTATAGTTTCGGAAATAAATGGCTGTGACATACGGACAGACAGACAGACAGACAGACATGACGAATCTATAAGGGTTCCGTTTTTTGCCATTTGGCTACGGAACCCTAAAAATACGAATATAGAACCTCCTACTTTTTTGAAGTCCGTTATTAAGTTAGATCTCGATCAAACCAATTTTCAGTGGAAGTTTTCATGGTAATTTATATCATATATTTTTTATAGTTTCATCATTCTCTTATTTTAGAAGTTACAGGGCAAACTATTCCGTTAAGATTTTTTTTTATAAGAAACCTCAATATTATTTTTGAAGTCCATAGTCCATTCTATCAATAGACACCACAAACGTATGGATTTTATTTAAAAAAAATGAGTTTCTATTTTTGTGTGTAAATCTTAATGCGGTTCACAGAATACATCTACTTACCAAGTTTTAACAGTATAGTTCTTATAGTTTCGGAAAAAAGTTGCTGTGACATACGGACGGACGGACAGACAGACAGACAGACAGACATGACGAATTCATAAGGGTTCCGTTTTTTGCCATTTGGCTACGGAACCCTAAAAATGGATTCCATTCAGAAATAATGTTCGAGTGGCCTTTTTAGCGCTTTTAATCCAAGCGGATCCATTGCGGATAATAATGTGTTACCGTTACTAGGAACCTATACATTATCTAGAAACGCGGTGGCACATTTTCATACGTTCAGGATGTGTGTGCATTAAATGCGAATAACGACGACAAACATTGGTTCAAATATTCGTAAACAGGCAGCGATAACGTTTATTAGCCGCGAGCGAGGCGGTACTCGTCTAATTTACGAGAGTGTAAATCGTTTCAGATAAAATATCAGATATCTGCTAAACATTTCCTAACGCACCATTAAGCGAACTGGCAGTGAATTTAATGTCTTCATATTTGAATACGTGGAATTTACTGAGTAGACAGTGTATGTTTAGGAACTTATTAGACGATATTAGAGTCCGATTGTCCTTATTGAAATCACTATGAAAAAAAACATTATAGACGGTATAGCGAAATAATAAGTGTCATTTGTACCATTTATAAGTGTCTTATCAGGGCCTAAGGGCGAATATATTATTATGTCTCATTTAATTTTATTATTGTTATTTATGTTTTATTAGTGTGTGACGAATGTCCCAGGATTTTTGTTTATTTTAATGATTTTGATTTCCTTTTTAGGGTTCCGTAGCCAAATGGCAAAAAACGGAACCCTTGTAGATTCGTCATGTCTGTCTGTCTGTCTGTCCGTCCGTATGTCACAGCCATTTATTTCCGAAACTATAAAAACTATAATGTTGAAACTTGGTAAGTAGATGTATTCTGTGAACCGCATTAAGATTTTCACACAAAAATAGAAAAAAAACAATGAATTTTGGGGGTTCCCCATACTTAGAACTGAAACTAAAAAAAATTTTTTTCATCAAACCCATAAGTGTGGGGTGTCTATGGATAGGTCTTCAAAAATGATATTGAGGTTTCTAATATCATTTTTTTCTAAACTGAATAGTTTGCGCGAGAGATACTTCCAAAGTGGTAAAATGTGTGTCCCCCCCCTGTAACTTCTAAAATAAGGGAATGATAAATCTATAAAAAATATATGATGTAACATTACGGTGAAACCTTCCACCGAAAATTGGTTTGAACGAGATCTAGTAAGTAGTTTTTTTTTAATACGTCATAAATTGAAATTAATATCAAATACTCAGGTCTATACTACCATTTACTTATATACCTACAGGTTTGTACGGAACCCTCGGTGCGCGAGTCTGACTCGCACTTGGCCGGTTTTTTTTTGATTATTTAATTCAAATTTTTATGAGTATAATTTTAATCTTTTTTTTTCGCAAAACTACTCACAAATAGCCTGTTCTTAATTATTTATTTAATGGATAGACTTGTGATGATTTGCTAACAGGTGGTAAGCACACATTGTGGTCAAACACATGGTCCAACAAAAAAAACCTCTATGTCATGTTTCCCTACCTAATAACTTCTCTGTCTGTCTGTCATTCTGTAGAAACAAAAGAGAACTATTTCCATATTATTCTTTTCAACTTCAGTGCACAATACACCCCTCGTTTCACCAGTTACGTGACGTTTGTGACAGATTGCTATTTCATCGCTCTCGTCACTTTGACTAGTGTTATGTGACACTTTGACAAGTGACGTGAATTAAACACCCTGTATGTAGAGCGTTATTTCTGTAGTCCGTAGAGTTCATATCGTATTCTTAATAATTATTACATAGTTATCTTAATACTGTGGCGATACTATGTCTTATTATGTCACCCAAAAGCATTTCACCAAATAAGATAAAATCTTATTTTTTAGTATGTAAGAGATTTCTTCAGGGTCGGCAACGCCTGAGTTATACCCTTAACATACCTTCTAGCTTACCATCAGGCGGCCCGTATGCTTGTATGCCACCATGCCACCTAAGTTGAACAAAAAAAAACTTCATAATATTATGAGGACAGAAAAAATAATTGGACTGTTTTACAAAAAACTTAAACCGACTTCAAAGTACTCTAAGAAGTAATCAACTCCTGATCTAATGACAATGGGACCAAACGGGAAGTGTACCCTTCCAGACAAAAATAATTTTCCAAATCGGTTGATAAATGACGGAGTTATGAGGTAACAAACATAAAAAAAAAAAAAAAACTTACAACTGAATTGAGAACCTCCTCCTTTTTTTGAAGTCGGTTAAAAATACGTAAGATAGTCCATTTATAAGAAGGTTATATTATAAACTATATTTTATAATATCACGTCAACGTGGGCTGACATTACACTCATTCATTACACATACATAAAAGCAATATAACAAACCTATTTAACAGAGAAAAAGCCCTGTCCTCTACGCAAATATAACACATTCAAAAAACAACCATTTAAATATCGTTTCATACGCATGCCTGTTCCATAAAATCAATACTGCCAACATTGCAAATGATAGAAAGAATATTATCACTATATCACTTTTATGAATATCTACAAAGGAGCTTAGTTACCGGTGGTGCCATGGCGGGTGTCATGTTGTTATTTCCCGGGAGGATTACCTTGCTGAACGATATCTGCGTCGGTAAAATGGCGAACGTATACCTTTAGTGATATGGAGAGAGCGTAACAAATATATAATCTGGAAGGTCAGGCTATACTGAGTTTTAGGTGGGACGGGTGCGTGACTTTTTCATTTCTAACTTCAGAAAAATATATGTATACTGGGTGGAGATTTCGAGATGGCATAGTTTTGAAACCTATGTTGGATTAGTCCTGCTGAACAACTTTTACTATGGGACCAACACTCTCAAAAAAATCTCGAGCAAGATTGACATTTTGTAAGAAAAGTAAAAAAAAAATTTGAGAATTCCTTATTGGTCCCATAGTAAAAGTTGTTCAGAATGACTAACCCAACATAGGTTTCAAATATATGCCATCTCGAAATCTCCGCCTGTTATTTTATATTGTTTTCCAGGCGAATAGTGTTCAAACAGTAATATCAAAATTTAAAAATAATATATCTCTTACCTGAGTAAAGAAGAGTAAGAAAACAAAATAATTTCCTCATCCGTAAAATTTTACGATGGTTATTATCTATACGAATATAGTAATCACTACTAATAATATAATCAAGCGGAATAGTTAGTTGTTTGTTTATACGGGCTAATATCTCGAACTACCAGACAGATTCCAAAAAAAAACTTTCACTAATAGGAAGATACATTATCCCCAAGTATTATAGGCTTTTTATCCCAGGTCGTGGTGAAACTGCGGGGGACAGCTAGTTATATAACTAGCTATATAAATAAAAACCGTATTCCTATGAAATCTTGCTAGACTTGCTCACGTCAAGTTTGGAAGTAATAATAAGTACTCATCATCGTAGGTATAACTTTGGAAGTCAATGACAGTAAAAAGAGAAGTGACTCAGTCACATCATTAATAAAATAAGTTTTCCTTTATCAAAATTATGCAAAGTCAGCTCATCGTGCCATTTCATGGTAACTAAAAGGCATTACAGACAAATAAGATTAGAGCCCGGTTTTTGACACGTCTCGCATCCAATTGTATAGTTGGAAGCATGAATATCCCTCCTAAAACGTTATACAAAGTTCTATTATAATCTTCAAAACAATACGGCTTTCTGGCGCGTCCAAATGGATTTCTTTCAGCTTTGCTAATTGCAAGTCTCTTTGTATGGATGCTTGCTTAGTTATATAACTAGGTATATAAATAAAAACCGTATTTATGTAAGTTTTTTTTTGTAGAGTTCGTAATTAGCAAAATAAGGTTGTTACTAAAAAAGAATTGGGAAAATTACAGATAATTGAAAAAAAAAAATGATAAACTGAAAGAGCTTTTTTCATTGGGATTTTTAACACTAAAACGTCTGTTGTATGAGATAGTTTGGAAAATAAATAATATTGGTATATTTTTAACCGACTTCAAAAAGAGGAGGAGGTACTCAATTCGGATGTTTTTTTTAAATGTTTGTTACCTCATAACTTCGTCATTTATTAACCGAAATGGAAAAATCTTTTTTTGTCTGGAAGCGTACACTTCCCGTTTGGTCCCATTGTCATCAGATCAGGATTTGATAACTTCTTAATGTACTTTGAAGTCGGTTTAAGTTTTTTGTAAAACAGTCCAATTATTTGGCATGTATTTAAAGCGCTTCAGTAACCAAGTGGTTTTGAATCAGAATTATCTACATATAAATTCCACTTTAACGCCTCGCCAGTATTTTATTGACATTCTTGTCCAATCCCCACAGCAGCTCTAAAAGTGTTCCATTTGTACGTACGCTATGAAATATTCTAATAGTAGGACAAAATCCAACAATTCCGTTTGGAGTTGGGCTAAAACTGTGAAGTTTCCAGCCAGTTCGTGGAGTATTGTTCGCCTTTAAGTTCCTCCTGTCTATGCATATGCCTCGGCGTTATGTAACCAAGTTTCTAGCTTATCTCAAGAGCGCGATATAAATTCTGAACGGTTGGATGTTTCGATTTAATTTATATTTCGCCGAGAATCTCCAGTTTGTTATTCGGAGATGAATTTCAAATGATTTATTCAAGGCAGGTTTTGAGAAGTAATTCATGAATGTAATTCTTTGATATTTAGGTACTGTACCAGTAAAGTAATAGGTAGTGTATGTATTAGTGGCTGTGAATGGCGTAATTAAGGTAGTAAGTTCGAATCTTACAATGGGCTTTAGCTTTAGATGAAAGAAATCGTGAGGAAACCATTACATACACGGTGGTAGGTTACATTGTGGTACAGTAGTACCCAACTAATAAGGCGCGTCGTGAATCTTCGTTCGCACAGACAAGGAATGATGGCCCGAAGATTCACGAAATAATGCTTAAAACGTGCAATCAACCTTAGATCACTATAAGGTTCATAATACACTGCAGCTGTTAGTTCCGTCTCACTTCGAGTCACGCCCCTCAGCACACATGGCAGCTGCAGACCAATAGCATTTCCCGCGTTTTGAAAAGGTATCTTCTGCGCAGCTACATCGGTAAGCCATATCAGTTGGGTACTAATGTAACTAACTGGCTGGCTACCATCATCAAAGATAAAAACCATTGAACAGCTGCACCTAGGCTATAACCTGAGAGCCAATTCTTTATAGACTGTGTATGTCAATTATAGGAATTACATCTAAAATGATACCTTAGAATTAGTAATACATCGTTCTTACATTATTATGTACATTACATACATTTAACATCGTTAAATTTCATGCTCCAAACTAGAAACAATTTGTCCATCAGATTGTAATCCATAAACTGTCAACATGTAATGTCAATAAGTTGCCCATATTTACACGAAATGTCAAAATATGAAGGACGAGTGTAAGCGCAACCCTCGGGCGGAGTTAATTGCCCCAAAGTGAATTAAAGTGATAAAATCACCAAGCAACACTCGTGTGATTTATTGGTGCAACTCAGTTGGAGATTAACTCGATATGTTCGCGTATCGTGATTTATGAGTTCTACGTGATGATTTGTGTTTGCATGTAGTTACGGAGGGAAGGATTTCAGTTTGCTAAGTTTAATTGAGAATAGTGGGAACCTCACCAACGCCAGAGGTCTTATGGGTTATATTTGCACACAGATGTACCTGAAGCGCTCGTGGTGTATCTTGATTAGCCGTTCTTAATCGATCGGCAAAGTTAGGCTACATCTGTCGTGGTCGGTACCTGGATGGGTGACCACCTAGTGGTATTTCAAATCGAGCGTTTTCCGTGCTTCGGAAGGCACGTAAAGCCGTTGGTCCCGGTTATCACCTAATTGTGATAGTCGTTAAGCTAGTTGGATGCCTCCTAGGCGGCTTGAAAAATTCCAACAGTAGGTTGACCACTAGCCTACCTCCACCAATCCGCAGTGGACACGCGTGATGGAGTATCGCCCAGTCCGTTTCACCCTCATTTGTGAAAGGATGCCTGTGCTCAGCAGTGAGACATTATAGGCTGATGTTGATACCTGGATGTTTAGATATTTTAAAATCTGTTTTTTGTAGTTCTAGACCGTTATCTTGCTTTTTTCATTGTCCCTTAAAATAACTTTACTTAGTCATCCAATATCCATCACCAAATTTCCCAATCTTCATTCGTAATCAATAAAGTGCCCTCTTTTTATAAAACATCTGCTTTCAGCCAGAATCCTTTTAAATGGAAGCCTGAATATCTGAAATTACGTTAAAGCAAGCATCCATACAAAGAGACTTGCAATTAGCAAAGCTGAAAGAAATCCATTTGGACGCGCCAGAAAGCCGTATTGTTTTGAAGATTATAATAGACCTTCGTATAACGTTTTAGGAGGGATATTCATGCTTCCAACTATACAATTGGATGCGAGACGTGTCAAAAACCGGGCTCTAATCTTATTTGTCTGTAATGCCTTTTAGTTACCATGAAATGGCACGATGAGATGACTTTGCATAATTTTGATAAAGGAAAACTTATTTTATTAATGATGTGACTGAGTCACTTCTCTTTTTACTGTCTTTGACTTCCGAATTTATACCTACGATGATGAGTACTTATTATTACTTCCAACCTTGACGTGAGCAAGTCTAGCAATATTTCATAGAAAGGGATTTTCTCCAAGTGATAAATTATTTTGAAACTGATCCATTTTGATTTGCGTTACTAACGGAGCAAAACCGGAGCGTGCGTGAACAATGGCCCAGGATAAAGCTTTCAAACCGTAAGTTCGCCTCTTCAAAGAAGTGTACGGATATTCGAGGTACACTTATTAGAATCTTATACCCTGCCAAATATTGATCATGTAAATATAAGCAAAATATGCAGCAGTTTCTAATCAACTTTAGCTAGTTTTTTTTTAACCGACTTCAAAAAAAGGAGGAGGTTCTCAATTCAGTTGTTTTTTTTTTTTATGTTTGTTTCTTCATAACTCCGTTATTTATCAACCGATTTGGAAAATTATTTTTTTGTCTGGAAGGGTACACTTCCCGTTTGGTCCCATTGTCATCAGATCAGGATTTGATTACTTCTTAGTGTACTTTGAAGTCGGTTTAAGTTTTTTGTAAAACAATCCAATTATTTGTCGTATTTATTTCCAATGATTTCTTTTGTGATGTAATAGCCAAAAATGACAATTCCAGGATACACTGATACGTGCTCGGCGACAAATGTTCAACCTAGAGGTTAGTAGTAGATAACCAGATGGATTTAATTAAGTATTAATGTTATGGCAACTTCTACTGAGAAAAATAATAATAGGTACGTGTCAATATTTCAAGTTGAATATTGCCTCATGGCTCCTCAATAAGTCAATTAATTTAAGTAAAATAGATATCAGGTAGCTCAAAGCGAGGTTCTAAATTACCTTAGCCTCTCCGGCTGCCGTATAATTTGCCTTTACTTCGCTTGTTGGCTGCAAAAAGCTTTATAGGTACTACAACGTAAAGCGAACATTACTCTCATAATGTTGTCTCCCTTTGTGCTCCCGGAACAGTGTTGTTCTCTACTAAATTGATTTTAATTAAATATGCTTCCGATGCATAGTGTGCTATCTCATTGGTGCCTTTGATGAAATGCTTAGTCAACACTTTTGATGTGTAGAGAAAAAATATTTTCTTGAAGTCTTTAGTCTTACATTATGGATTTTATTGCTTGTCTGTTCCATAATGCTGGCTCCAAAAAGCACTAAGTCGAAATTGAAACAATTGAATTTCAATCCTATATCTATGACATTAAAGCATCTATTCTTAGGGTTTGAGATAAAAAATCTCAATTAATGAATAATACGATTTTAATAACAACAGACAACATATTAGCGATGCAAAAACCTTTACCAAGTTTAAAAAAAAGTCTGTGGTTGGTGAGCAGGGGCCCAATAACAGTGATTCGTTTGGTCAACGCCATTTTAATTATGTTCTGTTTGAATTTGGAATGAATTTACTGATGTTAATCATGGATGGCGCTTTTGTGAAAGTGAAATAAATCAATATATTATTAATGGAATCGGGAATTAAGTTGCGGGAAGCCAAAGGCGCTGCTATCGATGATGGCCTTATTTTAAAACCGCAAAATTCTGATGAAGAATATTGTTTATTTACAGCAAGAACTTGCTTCCTAGATAATATCATTGCTATTATGAATGAATGAATGAAATATTCTTTATTGTATACACTTACATAGAGTACATGATTACAACAACACAAATTAGAGGAAGTTATACAATATAGGCGGCCTTATCGCTATATACATATACATGTATACATTCATCATCATCTACCTACCCTATTCCCAATGATATGGATAATATTATATACAATAGTGTGTCTACAAGGAATAACTTTAAAAATGAATGCGCAAAATATGTATATGCGAAATATAGTTTTTTTTTTATCATAGATTTTCTGAATGAATATTATTACTTTTATCTGCCTTGCTATGCAAAGTTTAATTATGAAAATTGGATGACATATTTGAAGAGTTTGTTTATTCTGTAGCACACGGGTTACGTTCGGAAATTGTTTTTGAATTATAAATTTGTTGATTAATTACTGAACCGCTGTTTTTTCGGTTCATTGGATTTTCGAATACATTTGTTTGCCGGTTTTTGTTCTGCTATTTACATTGTTAGTGATGATTTGATCGCTTCATAACCACTATCTGTTCATTTACAATAATGTGTTATATTTGCTTGCATTGGAGTTAATGTTGTTGTGTAAACTAGTTTATAAACTCAACAAATATGGAAATCTATAGTATTGTACAGCATACTATCAACATTTAGGTATACTAATTTTCGCCTTGTGGTTTTACTCGATACCACATCGAGGGATCGAATGTTCTTTCAGTGTAAAATGTATCCTCTATGTAATTCCAGGTTATAATCTATCTGTCTGCTAAATTTCATCACGATTGCTTATGCCATTTAGGCATCAGGAGGTAACAAAACATGCTTATGAAAACGCAGGCACTTATGAAAAGTCTGACTAGTAAATGTAATTAGCATTCCATACCAAAGATGTAATTATACATACCTACAACAAGCAAAAGTTTATTTCCATTCTTTATCTCGTCTCATTGGCAGTCTGAGGAGATACTTTGCCTCTTTATGTGTGTTCTACCGCTTATAGAACGGACGGTGTTCTGAAGAATTGTTTAAGATGATGCCCACGGCTACTTTCTACCATCGCAACTCTCGCCATCGACGGGGAGTCCATCCTCACATATTGAAACCTGAATTGTTTCGTACTGTGCGGGCTCAAAGGAGCTTCCTTCTGCGGACGCTCAGACTGTGGACTGTGAGCTCCCCGCCGTGGTTTTCCCAATGGAGTACAGCATGGGGTTCTTCAAAAGGGGTGTGAAGAGATTTCTGCAGGGTTGGCAACGCGCGCGTGATACCCCTGGTGTTGCAAGCGTCGATAGGCTACGGTAACCGCTTACCATCAGGTGGGCCGTATGCTTGTTTGCCACATAAGTGGTATAAAAAAAAAAAACTTAAGTTTCATTTGTGGCCGCTCATGGGCCAGAATGGCCATTGTCCTTTCTGCCTGGTGTCACTCAGTAAATATGAAAGTGATAGCTCAGTTGTGTCACCTCAACTGCCAGCTTTAGGAAACGGTACTCCGACAGAACTTGCGTTTTCTTGAACGCCGAGTTCTCTATGTGCAATGGTCAAAGGCGCCGATAGATTACAGTGAATGCGGAACTCAGAACTCGGAACTCTAGAACTCTCTCTGTGGGATCGGCACCTTAGGTATATCTAATCGCATGATAAAAAAATCAAACTTATCCCAGCTATAAATTCAATATTGATAAGGTTCAATATTAATATATTTGCAAAATATTATTGAATATAGACGCGATTATCGTAAAGAGTAATGTATTTAAAAATTGCATTTTTGCTATATTTTATATTGCAATATGTCTGTGGGATACAAGAAGAGGTATTAATAAATACTAAACTGGGTCAAATCCGGGGAATTAAAGCAACAGATGGAGATTACACAATGTTTCTGGGTATACCCTACGCACGAGTCAATTCGGAAAATCCTTTTGGGGTACGTACATAATAGATAGTTATTAACAATAAATATGAACAAATTACAATCTATAGATATAAAATTATAATAAAAGAAACACTTTTCATGCGATTTTTTTAATTTTGATATTTCAGGCATCTGAACCACATCCTCCATTTGAAGATATATTTGAAGCGTTCGACGACTCAATAGCTTGCCCTCAGTTAGAAACGGCTAACATCATTGGGTCTATCACAAAGACATCTATTGATTGTCTCAATTTAAATGTTCATGTGCCTTCCTCAGCCAGCCCCAATAACCGCCTGCCAGTCCTCGTCTGGATCTATGGTGGATCATTCAAACGTGGTGCTTCTGGAAGATTTATGTATGGTACAAAATTCCTTGTGAGACATGATGTCATAGTCGTGTTACTAAATTACCGTGTAGGCCCGTATGGATTCATGTGTCTAGATATTCCAGAAGTTCCAGGTAACCAAGGTCTTAAAGACCAGCTGCTAGCTTTACGATGGGTCAGAAATAATATAGAAGATTTCGGTGGTGATGTCAACAAAATAACTGTTTTTGGTGAGAGTGCTGGTGGCCATTCAATAGATTTTCATTTAATATCCTCAGAAGAGAAATTATACAATAATGTCATAATGCAAAGCGGGAGTTCATTAGCTGCTACTGTATTCGTAGAACCGGATAAAATTGCACCTATAAGAATAGCTAGATATCTCGGTTTTGAAACTAATGACATCTATGAAGCAATAGCGTACATTTCTACAGTAGATACTAATATAATTATGGGAGTTGTTTCAACATTTTTCAATGAATTTAAGCCATGTGTTGAAAAACAATTCATAGGAGTAAACGCATTCTTGACAGAAAATTGGATTAATGCAGATGTGCCAAAAGCAAAAAACTTACCAATTTTAATAGGATTTAATGATGATGAAATGATTATGAACCATGTGAATCAACCTCTTGAACATTTTGAGAACTTGGACATATTTAGTTCTTATTTGAATAAAACATTTGTTTTCGACAATGATTATTTGAATAAAATGGAGAAACACGTTAGAGATTTCTACGTAGGAGATGGAGAATTTAATCAAGATATGGAAAGGGGTATTATAAATTTTGATTCAGATTACACATACATACATCCAATACACAGAAGTATTAGGAAGTATGTTGAGGCTGATGCTGGAGGTGGCATATTTTTCTACAAATTTTCATACTCTGGTGGGAGAAACTTTGCAAAGAATTCAATTAATGTAACTTCTGGAGGTGCAGCTCATGCAGAAGACCTTGGCTATTTATTTGACTTGTTGAAACTTTCTGAGACACCATCAGCTGAAGATCAAGTTGTTTTAGACCGAATGACCACTATGTGGACTAATTTCGCTAAATTCAGGTGCGTATTACTATTAATATCAATCCGAATTTCTGTAACTTAATCACATAGATAAATTATCCCCTTACTCATAAAACGTTACGTTATTTATCTAATATACTGTTTAAAGGGTCACGTAAATAACGTCACTCTATTGTCCTTGTCAAATAATGTGACATTATTTACTTGTATATTAGTTAAATAGCGCTTTATGAGTAAGGGGGTAAAAATATTCAATTTCAATGTTCAAAAATATGGGTTTTTTGCGTTGTAGTGAAAAAAACTTAAGGGAAAGAGTCACAATGAAAATAGCAAAACAATATTATGTTGATTAGGAAATATAAACTTTTTTATAAAACTAATTCCGGGAATGCAGCAATTTTTCAGAACATCTTTTTTTACTTGACTGTCCCGGAGGCAGGGTTATGTTTTTCGAGTGTAACTAATTACTTTATCTTTTCCAGTAATCCCACTCCGGTTACCTCTGAATTATTGCCAGTGACATGGAAACCAGTTACGAGATACAACTATAATATTCTGAACATAAACACAGCGCTCAGTCTTGGGACAGAACCTATAAATCACAGAATGGCGTTTTGGGATAAATTCTTTAAAATAAATAAGGAATCTCTAAGATTATTTGAATGATCGAGGTTATTTTACAACTTACCTGTTAAGAATCGATGGACTCAATAATTATGTTAAGGATATTTAATTTTTAATATGGTGTGTATTAAAGCACACGACTTTCGTTTTTATGATTATGATGTTTAGTTGTTATTTTAAAGATTCTATAGATTTTTTTGTGCAATATGGTCTAAACCTCAAATACCAAATATTCCTAATATTTTATGATTTCATAACTTCTTATAAAGAATAATATTTTATGTTACTTTGAAACTTTATGAATATCTTTTTTGAGAGCATATTTAACTGTATACAAATATAGCCTCGAAAATTCAAGAATGAAGTTTAATTAACAGAATATGAGTTCATAATGTAGTTATTCAAAAGAGAACTTATTTTTTATTATCAATCGCTCAGTTCAAAAGTATGAGTACAAAGGTAACCGTGGTTTAGTATACCTAGTTTAACTAAATTAACTCAAATATATGAACTTGTCAGTATTACTAGTTTAATCCTATGTGGTATTGCTTTATTCGTAATTAATATGATAAGCCAACCTTTCTGTCTGTGTATTACCTACTGTTATAAATGAACAAAACAATAGTTGACACTCAAAGTCTACAATTTTAAGTTAAGATATACTTTGAAAAATTTTACTTAATGACTGTATGTTATCAGAATAAAATAAATAAAAATGGCGCATATTTATATATTGGATATTATTTATTATTAAATTTTTAAACAAAAAAAGAAAATATTATAATATGAAGCTAGGTGACTGTAATTAGTAAACGATACTTAGACACATGATTGTACTCATTAAGAATGTAAGTCAATTAATTTAATTATAAAATAACTTTTTAACAAAAAAAAAACCGCCTTCAAAGTACACTAAAAAGTAAGAAATAACTCTTATCTGACACTGTTTTGAAGTCAGCGAAATATTTTCTACAGAACACGTCATGCGATTTCGCTCACTTCAAAACAGTGTCAGATAAGAGTTATTTCTTACTTTTTAGTGTACTTTGAAGGCGGTTTTTTTTTTGTTAAAAAGTTATTTTATTTTTGAATTTTTAGTTTCATATATATTTAAATACTTTCGCGTGTAAAGGGCTTCGTAAACAATGCATATTTAAGCGATAGCAGCAATTGCGGTAGATTTGCTGTCATTTTTTAAGAGTTCCGTTGTCTGTCTCCGAAACTCATCATCAGATCTATATGAAATTTATATGGGACCATTTCGGAATAAACCCCTTTCGAACAAAAAAAGAATTTTGAAAATCCGTTTACATATGACGGAGTTATGCCCGAACATACATAAAAAAAAAAAAAAAAAAAAAAAAAAAAAATATAAACATCCGAATTGAGAACCTCCTCCTTTTTTGAAGTCGGTTAAAAATAGATATCAGGTAGCTAAAAGCGAGGCTCTAAATTACCTTAGCCTCTCCGGCTGCCGTATAATTTACCTTTAATTCACTTGTTGGCTGCAAAAAGCAACGACTCAACCCATAATTACGCATACATATATGGATTTTTTGAAAACTACATATTTTAATACTAAAAACCATATGTCTATTGAAAGCTTGAAACCTTAGCTTTACTTTAACACCATTATTATAAAAAAAAAAACCGAGCTCGTTTTCGTGCCCGGGGGAGGCCGAGGAGGAGGGCTGACAGCTGATCGGTACATTACCGACATTCTCCAAGACCACGTTGTTCCCTACGCAGGATTTGTCGGGGAGAACTTCGTCTTAAGGCGCCGTGTGTTCATAGATTAGCAAAAATGCGTTTGTTTGATTCGGTTTTACGTAAAGAAAATGCAATAGTTCTTGTTCGGAAAAAATATATGTGAAAGTTGACAATATTTCCTAAGGTCCAGCGAGCTCCAAAACACGATTGCAATAATTTTACTAGATAGAAAAAAATCGTAAAGTTACCCCTTTTTATTACTTTTATTGCGTTTTATGGCTATAATAATCAGAATTTTCAGAAGAAAATTATACTAAAATAATAGTCATAATATGATCTATCGCCCTACGTTTTGTTTTTTTTATTTTATTTCTTTACTTTTACACAAATCCAAAATACCTATAAAATTCATCGTCTCGCGGTCAGCGGTGGCCCACTCAGTCGCGCTGGAGCGCTTGTGGAGGTCGGACCTATGCCAGATTTCTCGCCGAGCGGTTGAACTTGCTTTCATAACACTTCGATACACCATTTTTGTGCGTATTGATAGTAATCATTACAGATATTTGATTTTTTATTGCCGCGTTTCGTCCGAGTTAAAACATTCGTAGAAAAAAGTCGTAACTAAAATATAAATGTTTTATAGTACTTATAAATTATTATAAGTAGGTAATATTATTATTTATTTATAATTTGATCTTTCTTTTCAATTGAAACATGAAAATATTCAAATGACAAGGTACAATCACTTTTGTTATTTATCAAATTGGGGATCCGTCAAAAAAATTATGACCAATTAGGGTTCCGTGGGAACCGCTTTATTGTATAGCTATATAGTTAAATTGTGTGTGATTCAATATGGGCAATAAGATAAATAAGAAGAGAAAACAACTTTTTAATTAAATTATGTTGTAAAAAGTGTTGTGTGAAAAATAAAAATAATATTATGATTTATCAAAGATTAGAGTAGGTGCTTTTAAAATAATTAAAAAAGCTTTTAGGTTACGTACTACCAGTGCGCGATAAATTGAGACCCGAGTCACAGTCACAGTCGCGCTGTAGCGCACGTGTTGTAGACTTGTAGTACACACGGCTACATATCAAGCGATACATTTCCAGTATAAGCTGATCTCGCATTGTATAGGAATTCCGTACAATAAGAGTTCAGCTTATATTGGAAATATATAGCTTGATCTGTAGCCACGCGTACAAAACGAGCGCTATCGGGGAAGTACAGGAGAAGCGGGCAGATGAACGTGAGCCTCAACGCGAACGGGTAGTACCTACGTTTTATTATAAATGTTATCAGAAAATTAGTAACTCACATTCATTTCTTTGTCTCAATTCTTTTTTTTTTGTATTTTTTTTTATTCTGGAATTGGAAAAATACCGAAAATTCGTTCTATGTATTACTTCCGTGTAGTTTTCTAATTTCCTTTATTTTACAAAAATACCGCTAGGAATTATATTTTTGTGACTTGAAAATAAATCAGAAAAAATTATAAAGGCACAAAGAAGTGTATATACTTTAGGGCATGTAATATCAGAAGGTTTTCAATTCCGATATTGATTTCCGAATTAATTTTATCGGAATTTTCATTGCAAATATTCCTTATAAACTGCACATATCTATCAATGAGGGCATGTAATATCGGAAGGTTTTCAATTCCTATATTGATTTCCGATATTGAATTTCAATATCGGAATTAGATATTTCTATTATAAATTGCACATAAGCCTTATAAAATGCACATAATCTATCTATACTAATATTATACAGTGGAAGAGGTTTTATTGTTTTGTTAAACTGGCTAATCTATGGAACTACCGGTCGGTTTTTTTTTTTATTTCACTTATAGGAAGCTACATTATCCCCGAGTATTATAGGCTACTTTTGATCGCGGGAACGCGGGTGTAACCTCGGGGAGCAACTAGTTCGTTATAAAGTTGGATTGACAATATTATCTGCTCAGTCTAGCACGATTGTCAGAGTAGTCGTGGTAGCAATAATAGATACTGTACATCGTGAGTCTTCAACGCCAATGTTCTTCTTGACGAGGGTTACAGCTTTCGCAATGCTTTTCCATTTGATGATTCTCCTGAGCTGTCTTTCTCCCGATGAGTCTCCTGGCTCGGCGGTCTATTGAGTTGAGGGCCTCAAGCTGGTACTTAGCTGATCTATTCCAAAGATGGCAGCAGTACTCCATGCATGACCGGACTTGTGCTTTATAAAGTTGGAGCAACTGCCCAGGCGTGAAGTACTGCTTAACCTTAGAGAGGATACCCAGCTTTCTGGAGTCTTCAAAGCCAATGTTCTTCTTGACGAGGGTTACAGCTTTCGCAATGCTTTTCCATTTGATGATTCTCCTGAGCTGTCTTTCTCCCGATGAGTCTCCTGGCTCGGCGGTCTATTGAGTCGAGGGCCTCAAGCTGGTACTTAGCTGATCCTTTGCTGAGACTGCCTGTAAGGTCACGTTCAAACGCTCAACCATGGCCTCTCGAAACAATTGGATCTCGTCACTAGTGGCTCGTGCGCTGGGAATGCATCTCTCTGCAACAGTGCTGTCGTCTGCGTACCCAAAGATACCGGGTTTTAACAGATCGTTGATATGCAGCAGAAATAAGTTTGCAGAGAGAACTGATCCCTGGGGAACTCCAGCATTGATTGCCAAGAGGTCCGACGAGCACCCGTCTATGACCACTCGTATAGACCGTTCACTCAGGAAATCGGAAATCCAAGCGCACAGGCCATCAGGATTTCCATATGAAGGAAGCTTGCTTAGAAGGCTGGTGTGCCAGACCCTATCGAAAGCCTTAGAAATATCGAGGGAAACGGCAATTGCTTCCCCGTGTCTCTCAATGGCTTCTCTTCAAAGATGTGTGGCATATACAAGAAGATCCCCAGTAGACCGTTTTTGGCGGAAACTATACTGTCGGTCGCTGAGGAGTTCGTTATCTTCAAGGTATGCCAGGAGCCTCCGATTCAATACACGCTCCATAGTCTTGCAGAGTATGGAGGTGATCGCAATCGGTCGATAGTTTGTAGGATCGGCACGGCTGCCCTTCTTAGGCACAGGTTGCACGTTAGCAAGCTTCCAGACTTTCGGAATATAACCCATTCGAAGTGAGAGGCGAAACAGGCGTGTCAAGACAGGAGACAATTCGGACGCACAATTGCGCAGGACCATGGCTGGAATGCCGTCGGGACCACTGGCTTTATTCACGTCTAGAGCGCGTAGTACCTTTACAACCTCCTTTTGTCGGATACGGATGTCCGGCATTTGGCAGTTGCAAGTAGGTAGTGGGGGTGGTGTTTGTAAACCAGCGTCTAGACATGAATTCTCCGCGAATAGAGAGGCGAACAAATTGGCCTTATCACAGTAGTGTAAGCTAGTGATCCATCAGGCTTCAGCAATGGCGGCAGCGACGGGCGGCAGAAATTGGTCGCGACCGATTTGGCAAGGGACCAGAAAGCTTTACTCCCAGAGGGGTAACATGATAGCTTTTTTCCGATCCGGCCAACATGGTTGAAACGCGCCTTCTTCGGTGCCTTTTCGCAGGGCTTTTTAGGTTAATTTCAAAAATAAATCTTAATTTTTACAAAATATAGGGATAAGTAAAGATACATCTGTAATTTCTTGATGATTATAACAAGTTTATTGAATAAAGGTGTTTTATTTTAAAACTCAATTCCGTAACTAATTCTGAAATTGGTTCCAGAATGAACGCATAGTCCAATATTGAATTTCACAACCGGGGTTTAAAACCATTGCAATATTGTTGAGATACATATCTAATAGTTCGTGTTTTATTTTAAAACTCAATTCCGTAACTAATTCTGAAATTGGTTCCGGAATGAACGCATAGTCCAATATTGAATTTCATAACCGGGGTTTAAAACCATTGCAATATTGTTGAGATACATATCTAATAGTTCACATTATCCGGAATCCCGGACTAATTTTCATGTACTAAAAGTGGAAGATATTTTTTGTTTGTTTGTTAAAACGGGCCAATAACTAGAACTACCAGTCGGATTCGAAAAACTCTCACTAATAGGAAGCTACATTATCCCCGAGTATTATAGGCTACTTTTTATCCCGGAACAGCTATTTTTCACATATTTCAATTCCGTATCGTAATTCCGATATCCATAAATTTTTATTATAATTAATAATTTATATCATATAGGTATTTAGCTTTTCCGGACTTATATTAAATATTAAACACGGAACCATGGCTCCAACCCCTCAAAAATATATATCGGCAATAGTTTTGCTAGTTTTTTCTGTTCTTATTCCAAATCATCTAGAAACGAAAAACCGTTCACAAGGTGCTAATTCCGAAACTAGTTTTCTGGTATCGGAACTCATTTCCGGAATTGAAAACTTTCCGATATTGCATGCCCTATTTCGAACAACATAAATGTCATTTTATGACTTTGTTGTGCAAACGAATATTATGTACCTATTTTGCAATTATTTATGTAAGTGGATTTTTGCATTGCGAAGTGATACTATTTTATACTAAGTACCTACTTATTTTATTCAAACCTAGACACAAGACATAAAATGTATGACCTTTCTTATAAATAAGACACAAGTATCGTTCTTATAATGCGTAATAGGACTATAAGTATTTAGACAATCAAAAGCATAAATTGAAATTTCCGGAATCTATAACAACCAGAATAAGGATTCCGACAGAATACGGACGCCGGCGGACTGCGCGGGTAGTACGCGGGGCGCCCCGAATTGAGCGCCGTCTTCACCGCTGCTTCACCCCCTCAAATGTGCGAAAAGTGTCTTCGCACAGCGCCTTAATGCACGACAATGCCCGTTGCCACACAGCGCGTATCACTCAGCAGTACCTGCAAGACGTGAATATTCGGACTATGGACTGGCCTGCACTCAGTCCAGACATGAATCCCATCGAGCACTTATGGTACGAGCTCAAAAGAAGGGTTCGGGCCAGAAATCCACCCCCTTCGAGCATTAATGAGTTGAAGGACCGTAAAAAAATTGGTTAGATCCATGAAAAATCGAATGCAAGCTGTGATTAGAGCTAGGGGGGGGAACACCAAGTATTGACATAATAAATTTTTTCATTTTTTGTAACGGTTTTTGTTTTATTCTTAAATTACCCGAACACTACACATTTTCCTAAAATGCCATTTTCTCTCCACTTTCACTCAGATGGCAATAATTTAAACTGAATACATTTTGACAATAATGGTATTAACGCAAAGCTGAAGACCTAAGCTTTCAATGGACATATGGATTTTAGTTACAAAATATGTAGTTTTCGAAAAATCCATATATGTATGCATAATTATGGGTTGAGTCGATTTGGTTGCTCGCGAGTGTACATCGTAAAGCGAACATTACTCTCATAATGTTGTCTCCCTTTGTGCTCCCGGAACAGTGTTGTTCTCTACTGAATTGATTTTAATTAAATATGCTTCCGATGCATAGTGTGCTATCTCATTGGTGCCTTTGATGAAATGCTTAGTCAACTGTGAACACTTTTGATGTGTAGAGAAAAAATATTTTGTTGAAGTATTTTACATTGTGGATTTTATTGCTTGTTAGTTCCATAATGCTGGCTCTGAAAAGCACTAAGTCGAAATTGAAACAATCGAATTTAAATCCTGGATCTATGACAATAAAGCATCTATTCTTAGGGCTTGAAATGAAAATAGCTTAATTAACGAATAAAGCCCATCACAGACGTAGCTATAATATATATTAATATGCCGATGTATAGACTGACCGGTTCTTAAGACATTATCGTTCTGAAAATTAAGAGTTGCATCATCGTAAACGTCATCATCGCTATCAGACTTGCCACCACAAATGTTAATCATATCCGCGGCGGATGATGATGGAGCCAATGGTGTATTATTGTACATACATTCTTTCAATGTAAAATGTATCCTCTATGTAATACCAGGTCTACCTGTCAGTTCTACCTGTCTGCTAAATTTCATCACGATTGCTTATGTCGTTTAGGCGTCAGGAGGTAACAACACATCCTTGACTACCCATTCCTCACCAAGACACAATAGTTTTTACCATTAAGAGCTTAAAACATTAATTCGCGGGTCCCCAGCGCCCCGGGCCGGTCGTTAAGTAACACAGTGTGAGTTATAGGGGGACAGGTAAATCGTGTTAACGAGTTTAGCTGGATAGCAGTGGTACCAAGCGCCGAGTTTAGCTGCCTAGCGGTGGTACCGAGCGCCGATAAATAACCACTGATAACAGTATAATGTCGCCGACGCGGACGCCCCGGCTTTGTTCCCCAATAAATCGGTGGAAAATTGAAGCGTTTATTCTACTATAATGTAAATTAACACGGTGAAACATTTTTCTTGTCGTGTTTTTAGGGTAATATTTTGAGGGATTTTATTTGAATAATTTGCTCTGTTCTTTTATGTTGTTTATCGATGTACCGCATGTTATAATATCTATTGCATGAGCCCTAACTTTTCATTATTATTTTATACTCTTTGGTCAGTCTCCTTCTGTGCCGCATATTGTTATATTTTCGTAGTAATTTCAAAGCAACAAAACAACATTAGCTTGGATCACGGAGGGATATTATTACATTATTATCGGGAACCACGGGAGACAACTTATAAGAAATAACTAAAATAGAACAAAAAGGATGATTATACCTACTATAATAAAACTAATATTATTCAAAAGTTAAACAAGATAATGCGCACTTACCACTCTATTATTCTGCAAAAAATGTCTCTTCAAAGATTGAATCAAAACACTTAAAATATACCACATCAATTGAATATAAAAAAGTTATGAACAAAACACTTGTTTTACTTTTCCCCTCTGTTAAAAGCCCAAACAGGGGGAAATCGTTTACCCGGCGGTTGTTGTGTAAGCACAAATATTGTTATTCTTACAGAACAAACTCTCCAAGTTGGTAAACATGCCGTGGAGACGACAAAGCGATGGCACTTGTGAAAATTGTCCCCATGTTCTAATCCGCGAACTGGATCATTGCTGCATACCTTTAGAGATTTATTCTGGTATAGATTGTTTATCGTATATTGAAAACTAGCTGCCCCCGCCATTTCACCCGCTTTCTCGGGATGAAAAGTAGCCACTCGGGGATAATGTAGCTTCCTATGAGTGAAAGAATATTCAGAACCGAATCAGTATGGTTCTGGAGATCATCATCAGCCTATAATGTCCCACTGCTGAGCACAGGCCTCCATTCACAAATGAGGCTGAAAGGGAATTGGGCAGACACTCCACCGTGCGTGCAGACACTGCGATTCGTGGATAGCCTACTGTTGGAATTTTACAAGCCGCCTAGGAGGAATCCAACTTGCTTAACGACTATCACAATTAAGTGATAACCGGCACCAATGGATTTACGTGCATTCCGAAGCACGGAAACGCTCGATTTGAAATACCACTGGGTGGTGGTCACCCGAAACATACAAACTTCACTTTATAATATTAATAGAGTTTTATTAAGAATATTAACATGGTAATAGTGATGCTATTAGCCTGATAATAAGGCTGGCATTACACCTGATATAGTACGTGGCTACCGACTCCTATAGACTAGCTAGAAAGCTAAATTGCCCAACAAATCACAAGTTTATACGGTAATTAAAGAAGCAAGGACCTTTTCAAAGCCGAGAAGCCAACCAGCTCTCAATTCCAGCGGCTTTGAAACTGGAGCGTAGTTGAGTATCAAATATTTACATACACAAACAAACTTTTGCATTTACAGCATTTGTAGGAAGCAGAGTTAGTAAGATAAGAAAACAGAAACTTTAATAATGCATAACAATATAATTTAGAACCTTTTTAACTATACAGGATATCCCAATAACCCTACCCAAATCACCCTCATGACATGTGTATAGTTCAGCGATTTTTTGTAGTTTTAAGTTTTGACTATTTTTCATTTTTTTTATCGAAATCTGGCATTGATATTTTTGATCATAGTGATGAGATACGTGCGAGTTTTTTTCTCAATTCGTTGAATCCTAGCAAATGCATAAACATTTGTTCCATAGACAATTCCATCGAACAATTAACCCAAGGGATTGTTCCTCGATGCTTAGATATAATCATTTCTTAAAGAAAAGTATTGAAAAATAAAAAGCTAAAAAAACTACATTTGTTTTTAAATTACCCGAACATACCCGAATTAATTATCACAAAGAATTCGGAAATCCAGGAGGAGAAATATATATTTTTTTAAACGCAGTACATAGTCATTTCTTCTATTTTAAAGATTTTTTTTATTATCTTCGAAAATTTACGAAGACAATTTTAAATATCTCCCATATCTAGAAGATACTTTCAGTTGGATTGAGAAATAAGAAAACTGACTTATAATCGGACAAACCCCTAAGTGCTTTAGGGCCTTGAAATATTTATATACAGCGTGCTTTTAGTGGGCACTCACCGTCAGGAAATACATCCTGTACCTAACTAAAACGCGACCGGCAGCAAGCCTGAAATATTTCCTTTAGTTGCCTGAAAGTACCCGGTGTACCATTAACATTCTTTTTTGATTTGTGTCAATTGTGTAACAACATTATGGCGACATGATTTGGGATTATGTCCATGCTTTCAACTTAATGGACTACTTTTTGTAAAGGAATAATTAAAACATTTTCAAAAATATATTGTTCTTATTTTTTGTCACAAAAATTTCTTCAAAATTGTAGATATTTAAAATAAATGTATCTCTTTATTACACACTACATACTCTACCACCGTGCTATGGTTTCCTCGCGATATTTTCCTTCACCGAAAACTCAAGCTCATTGAAACAAATTAATCCTCCCGAAAATAAAAAGCCATTTTTGTACCATAGGAACTGCTATCCCATGGCCATTCACATTTGTAATAAGCTGCCACAAGCTTATAAAAGCCTAGCGGTAAATAAATTTAAGGCCAAATTGTTACTGAGAGATGTTTTTACACGCTAGAAGAATATTTTAAATATGACAAAACTTAGTAGAAATTTATATAATTTGGACATCTCATTTAATTATTATTTTGTTGTATTGCTATATTAAGTATATTATGTTCCATTAATTATTAGATTCAATTTAAATTTATAATCAAATTTTGCATGCTATTCTGTAGCGAAATGTGTAGACTAGGGCATGTAATATCGGAATGTTTTTCAATTCCGATATTGATTTCCGATATTGGATCTCAATATCGGAATTCCGATATTAATATCGGAATTAGAAATTTTTATTATAAATTGCACATATTCCTTATAAATAGCACATATTCCTTATAAACTTCACATAATTATCTATCTATCTATCTATTATAAAGTGGAAGAGTTTTTTGTTTGATTAAACTGGCTAATCTGTGTGTGCCGGTCAGATTCGTTTTTTTTCCCACTTATAGGAAGCTACATTCTCCCCAAGTATTATAGGCTACTTTTGATCCCGGGAACGCGGGTGAAACCTCGGGGACAACCAGTTCGTTATAAAGTTGGATTGAAAACATCTTCTGCTCAGTCGAGCACTCTTGTCAGAGTGGTCGTGGTTGCAATAGATAGTGTACATGTTGGGTCTTCAATGTTCTCCTTGACTAGGGTTACAGCTTTTGTAGCGTTGCGAGTACACTCTCCCACCCTGGACAATAAGACTCTTCATCGAGTGTTCGTTTCTGCAGATGTAACCAAATAACTTCAGAATTCGAAGCTGCATAGTCGATGAAAGACTATCTGTTATTCTAAACTCCAGCAGGATCGAGTTATTGGTGTGAAAGACCGTCAACGGAATTTTTAAGAAGCATCTTCAACATCACATCTCCAGTGCGTCAATTTTCCGGCGATCTTGTAGGCTTAAGGACCAAGTTTCAGCTCCATAGAGAAAGATCGGAAAGACCAGGTAACTCATAAGTCGAATCTTTGTTTTCCTGGTTATCCTACTGTCTTTCCAAATCTTTCTACTGCTGATCTTGTCATTGCGCATGGTCTCTTCTTATGTTGGAAATGGTAGAGCCGAGGTAGATGTATCTTTTTCGCAGTACGTCCATTCTATTAAGTTAGGCCCGGTCTATTATTAACATTTTCATCTTGTGTGTTGATTGCAAGTCCGAATTGGAGATTAGTGGTTGCATAGTGAGCCAAGAGGTCCTCCATGCTATTATTGGAAAATCTCCTCGTCTATTAGTGGAAAAAAATCGAATCCGACTGGTAGTTCCTTAGATAAATGCATTAAAAGAAACGAACAAAAAATCTTCAGTTTCATTATATTAAAACTAGCTGTCCCCCGCGGTTTCGCCGTTTAAACAAACAAAAAACCCTTTATTAAATTTGCATAGATGTTAATATATTTATTATAATTAATATTATATTAGTATAGAAAAAGATAATGGTGCCGATTCTGTTGTAAATTAATTTTAGTGAAATCACATCTCTTTGTTACAAACATTATTAAAGGATAGAACATATTCAAAGCTATGAAATTAGTATTTGCCGTCTTCATTTGCGTGTATTTAGACGTAACCGATAGATGGCGACTAAATTTGTGTTGAAAACAAGCATTGGATTAATTTGATAGGACTAAATTTCTTACATCCTTTTGTTATGTTTGTTAGAAAGAGATATAGTGAGACTAAATTATTTTAGTTGTAAACAACAGAATCAGCACCATTGTATTTTCCTAAAAACAAAGCGTCAAGCATTTTTATGGATAATGAACATCGTATTTTGTTGAAAAAATACGCTCACTTGCAACACTGGTAGGCAAAATTGATGTACGATACGTTAATTTTATAGCTCTAGGTGACCATACCTTGTGGCGCGCTTAAAAGCTTTATTTAAAAACTCAAATAGAAAAAATATCCGATTCCGATATTACGATATTGGATCACTCAATTCCGATATTGTAATATCGGAAAAAACGGTCCGAGATTCCGATATTACGAGATTCCGAGATTCCGAGATTCATGCCCTAGTGTAGACCCTATTCTATGATAACACCTAATTTTTACGACATTTCTGGCGAAATAAACAATTTCAATTTCATTCGAACTATCCGACGTCACTATCACTGAGCTATCATCACCTTACAAGCAAATGTTATGAGCTCACAACAAACCAAAAAAATATACGTCCAAGGAAGTCTTCGGTGCGATTCAGACAGTCAGATTCAGATTCGCATGGTAAAAAAATTTCGAACAATACCTAGCCATAATGTAGGTAAACAAAATACACTTGACTGTTTTAAACCTTATATCTAATCGAATGATAAAAAACAAACTTATTAGTACTAATCAGATAAGTTTCAATTATTGATAAATTAGCAAAATATTATTGGATATAGACGCGATTTTCGTTAAGAGTAATGTATTTAAAAATTGCATTTTTGCTATATTTTATGTTGCAATATGTCTGTGGGATACAAGAAGAGGTATTAATAAATACTAAACTGGGTCAAATCCGGGGAATTAAAGCAACAGATGGAGATTACACAATGTTTCTGGGTATACCCTACGCACAAGTCAATTTGGAATATCCTTTTGGGGTACGTACTTAATAGATTATTAATCTTTCCCGTTTTATATCATCATATCAGCCCATGGATGTCCACTGCTGAACATAGGCCTCCCCCACTGATTTCCACTTCGATCGGTTCTGGGCCGCTTGCATCCAGCAGCGCCCAGCGACTCTGACCAGTCCGGTCGTCGGTCCACCTGGTGGGTTTTATATAACCGGATGCAATTGGGAATTTGAAGTGTTTTTTTTTTGTCATAAATCGAAAGATATAAGTTATTATACAAAACTATTTTTAGTTTTATTTTTTTCGTTGTTATTAAAAAGTTATAACCAATTGAAAATAATATTTTGAACTGTGTACCGAAAACGAACCGACATATACCGAACTACCCCGATGAGGGCGCGTGACGTCACAATGTTAATTGTTACTCACCATTACATACAATTGATACAGTGTTTTACGTTTTCATCAATTAAATCTTGTTATTATCGTCAACATATTATTTATCACAGAAAGTAAAATTTTAAAGGTTACCGTCTTTGTTTCTTACCATCGTGTACAAAATAATCTTATCTTCTATACATATCTTCTTCTATACATATAATAAAACTTGTACATTGAATATATTTACCAAAAACTGATTGGGGGTGATATAGAATGACTAACACAATACATAAATACCATTTAAAACAAAATTGTCTGTCTGTCTGTCTTTCTGTCTGTCTGTTTGTCTGTTTGAACAGGATAATCTTCGAATCCACTGAACGGATTTGTATGGGGTTTCCACAGAGTAATTGAGCGTTGCTTGGCGCTTCAACTAGGCTTTGTTTCATCAAAATCGGCTCACGGGAAAAAAAGATATCTCAATTTATTTATTTACAGGCCGTCTCACGGCACAGACACAGAGGGAGAGAACTACTAGATGGCGTTGTCTTTTTCCTGAATCGCACTATGGTTTCGTTCTCACAATTTTATGACAGGATGAATGATTTTGATATAAGTTTTTTGGTTGATGAGAGCCATCAGCGCTCTCCCGTTTGACCATTTAGTTTTGTTCACTACAAAAAAAAGCTACAAATAAGTACAGCTGCATCGACGAACTTATGAAAAAGGCTTACCTAAGAAAGAATCGAACCTGCAAAACTTCACGATGTGTTCTCATTTAAAGTTCTTTGCCTACATATGGCATAGCTCTGGGTCGAGTAACTATTCCCACTGTACCACCCTCGCGGGAACTCTCCCGTGATAAAAGGCATCCTATTTTTAACCGACTCAAAAAAGAAGGAGGAAACTCTAATTTGGACGCGTATGTTCTTTTTTCATGAATGTTCATCGATTTCTCAAAAATGACCATGAATAATTCAGATATGATGAAATTGTTTGACAGACTAAGTGGGAAATAGAAAACAAACAGAACACAAATAAAAAAAAAAGAGACCAGCAGTTCACTAAGAGAATATGCTGATCTAATTTGCTGCCAGTTGGTAGTGTGCCCAAACTTTGCAGGCGGCGGGTGATGCCATTTTGTATGCTTATCTTCTAGCTGGAGTATTCGTCAGCCCTTTGGCTATAGGAACCGTCAATCAGACGCCTCGATATGTCGCGAAAAATACAATGAGCTGACATTAATGTCAGATGGACCTCTTATCATCGTTACGCTTCAAGCCACTCGATACACGAACAGCTGACACGAGAGCTCTGGCAAGAGCCCTATAAATGATGTCATTAAAGTCGGAGTGAAGCGGAATCCTGCCTGTGATTTTTACGCACCATAGTATGTGGTGGCCAGCCTGATCGTCAAAAGTACCATACTGGTAGCCATAGGCATATATAGGGCATATAAATAGTTACACTTACGACGAAGACAGGCAAATAAAAAACTTGCTGTTCGTCTGATGGCACGCGGTTAACGTTGCCTATTGACGCTTGCAACACCAGGGGTATCACTCACGCTTTACCGAATCTCTCTCTATACCCTTCTTGAAAAAGTGTTTGAAGGTTGAGAGGAGTCGCTGTGCCGGCAGCGGTAGGTATTATTTGGTGCCTACTACATACTGGTCCCCTACACCCAGCTCTGGCGACCTTACTCACCGCAGGAACACAACTGCGATGTAAGGGGGAGGAACCTCCCTGCTCGGGCTGCTCCAAATTAATATCGAGAGAACCTGCTTGCAGCCAGAGTCCAATTTCTCTTTCGAATGGTTACGTTTCGGGAAATCCTTTCTTAAACCATTTAAAATTTTAAGCTAATAATGGAACCCTTATGGTGCCAGTTAGTCTGTCTGTTCGACTGTTACAGCGGTAGGTATATTTCAACAACCAGTAATGCTGTTGATTTAAAATTTGGAATAGTTTTAAATATTGCTTACCCAACCTTATTGCAAATATATATTTTTTTACTTTTACGGTTGTAAAGGTGAACAGAGTGGGCCCTGAAATTTCAAAGCAGGGCTACAAATTTAAGTGAGGTATCATGGTAAAGGTCTTTATTTGTACATTTTAAAACATGTTACTATTATTTTTTAAGACTTTTTGACTGTTGATGAATAATGCCAATCTCCGAGGTTCGCAATGCGAAAAATCTGGCAAAAGTATAGGAAAAATAAAACAATGTTTCTAACTAGCACAGTTTTTTCAATATCATCCAAATTCCTTCACAAACAAACTTAATTATGCGGTCCGGTTTTAAACAACAGTGATGGCTCAATCCAATAAATATACGTCCAAGGAAGGTCAGAGCCGTCGGTGCGCGAGTGAGACTAAGTCTTGAGCTTGGCCGGCTTTATATAAAAGATTAAAATTACTCATTTAAAAAGCAAAATCCTGGCTGATTGATGATTGATGGATGGAAGCACGTGGTCCTCCACCAGCAGTCGCCGCGCCGCGCTCCCATCATCGCATTGGCCACAGAGTTCACAAGAACAATTAGGAATTTTCATGAAATTAATATCTTAGCGTTTATTACGCGAACAAATCTTATAGTCTACGCGAGCGAAGCCGCGGGCAAAAAGCTAGTTCACAAATAACTCCCCAAAAAATGATTTTAAATTTGCTACAAAATGTCTAAAAGTTGAAACCATAGAAACATAGGGCAACGTGCCTCTAATCAGATGGATAGTAGGTTTAGGGACTACTGAGCAAATAATCACGTAATCTCGTGTATAGTTTTAAATAATTTGCTGGCCGGGAAGATGCCATGTGTTATTAAAATTTAATTTCCCTTCATAATTTTTTTTATTGGCACCATTTTCGTCTATTTAGTTGTTTTTCCGATTTCTCTCAAAATGGATATTTGAGAGGCCCTTGGAACCTCATAACATTTATCTCTTCACAAAATTCAAAAAGTGGCCGCCATATTGAACTATCTAGTTATTGTTCCGATTGCTCTCAAAATGGATATTTGAGAGACCCTTGGGCCACATAACATGAATCTTTGCTCAAAATTTAAAATAATGTCCGCCATTTTGATTTATTTAGTTACTGGTCCGATTGCTCTCAAAATGGATATTTGAGAGACCCTTGGGCCACATAACATGAATATTTGCTCAAAATTTAAAAAAGTGTCCGCCATTTTGATTTATTTAGTTACTGGTCCGAATGTTCTCAAAATAGATATTTGAGAGACCCTTGGGCCACATAACATGAATATTTGCTCAAAATTTAAAAAAGTGTCCGCCATTTTTAATTATTTAGTTACTGGTCCGATTGCTCTCAAAATAGATATTTGAGATACCCTTAGGCCACATAACATGAATCTATGCTCAAAATTTAAAAAAAGTGGTCGCCATTATGAATTATTTAGTTACTGGTCCGATTGCTCTCAAAATGGATATTCGAGAGACCCTTGGGCAACATAAAACGATACTTTCCTCAACATTAAAAAAGTGGCCGCCATATTGATTTATGTAGGTATTGGTCCGATTGCTCTCAAAACTGATATTTGAGTAAATTAAAAACTTCAAAACGGCGGCAACTTTTTATTAATTCTAACAAAATATTCGTATTCAGTCACGTCACGACGCGGAACCCGGATATCGATTTTGAGAGATATCATTCAAGTAAGCAGTTTAATACGGCTGTCATTTTATTTAATTTTGAGCTTTGATCTATGTTATGTGAGGTTCTCTCAAATATCCATTCTGAGAGCAATCGGACCAATAACTAAATAATGCAAAATGGTGGACATTATTTTTAATTTTGAGCAAAGATTCATTTTATGAGGTCCAAGGACCTCTCAAATATAAATTTTGAGAGTACTCGGACCAATAACTGAATAGTTCAAAATGGCGCAATTTTTGATTCTTGTAGAGAGAGCCACGGGGTAGAGCGAAGCGTTTATTCGCTCAAAGAGCAGATCGACTGGGGAAGTACCTCCACCTTACAGAACACTGCAGCCAAATAACCAAATAACTTTATGTTGTGTAAAGTTGTGTTCCTGCGCGTGAGTAAGGTCACCAGAGCTCATAGGGGAGGTGGGAAAAGTCGGTAACGCGTGAGCGATGCGTCCGTCCATATGGCTGTGGTAACCGCTTACCATCAGGCGGGCCGTACGCTTGTTTACCGACTTAGTCGTATAAAAAAATAATTGTGACTTTTTTTTTTTTTTTTTTTTTAAATTAAATGGGCTTGCGTTTGGCCACTGACCCGCCCAGAAGGGGCGATGACGAAGCCTAAGATGAAACACGCTTACCCAGAAGAAACCTATTCACTCTGGCCTTGAAAGTTCCTAGATTGTAGGCGTCAGGAAACACAGACGCCGGAAGCAAGTTCCACTCCCTTGCTGTCCGCATTATAAATGAGGATGCAAAACGCTGTGTCCGTATTTTCGGTATGTCAACAACGTACGGGTGAAAATTTTCCCGGCGTCTTGTGGTTCGGTGTAAAAAAGGGGATGGTGGAATTAGGTTGAACAATTCCTGCGCACACTCTCCAAAATATATCCTGTAGAAAACCGATAAGCAAGCAACCTTTCTTCGATGGTCGAGGCTCGTGAGTTTCGCCTTAATTAAAGACTCATCTCCAATGAGTCTCCTGGCTCGGCGGTCTATTGAGTCGAGGGCCTCAAGCTGGTACTTAGCTGATCCATCCCAAAGATGGCAGCAGTACTCCATGCATGACCGGACTTGTGCTTTATAAAGTTGGAGCAACTGCCCAGGCGTGAAGTACCGCTTAACCTTAGAGAGGATACCCAGCTTTCTGGCAGCTGTTTCTGCCTTCGACTCAATAGAACAGCCAAAGTTTATTTTGGCTGTTAATGTTATGCCTAGGAGATCAAGCCGATCGCATATTGGCAAGGATACATTTTGGAAAGTAGGAGCCTGATGGTAAGGACTCCGTTTGGCGGTGAAAAGACATGCCTGTGTCTTGGAGGCGTTAAACGTGACCAGATTGGCTTTGCCCCAATCAGAGACTGCCTGTAAGGTCACGTTCAAACGTTCAACCATGGCCTCTCGAAACAATTGGATCTCGTCACTAGTGGCTCGTGCGCTGGAAATGTATCTCTCTGCAACAGTGCTGACATATAGACTCATAACATTTCACTTTTAATATTGTATGTGATCAATAATAAAAATTGCTAACCGCATAAATTTTCCCAATTTATGGGAAACTTTTATGATCTTAAGTCGGTGATAGCTCAGTGGTAATGACGTCGGACACCGAGACGAAGGTCCCGGGTTCGAATCCAACAATGAGCTTGAGCTTTCGGTGAAGGAAAACAACGTGAGGAAATCATAGCACGGTGGTAGAGTAATTTGTAATACCCAATACCCATCTGGCTGGCTACCACCAAGCACCTGTCGGTGTGTTCCGACAGCTGCACTTGAGAGCCAGTTCCTTGTAGGCTTTGTGTACTTACCAACGGCCACATCATCACCAAAATGTCATGTCATTTGTCATGTCAATCCCAAATTAAGCAGAGCTTGTACTATGGAAACAGATAACTGATATAATACAAATACCTACAACTTTTTGTTTGTAAATACATACTTAACATACATAATTACACCTAGACTTAGGACATACAGACATGTTCATGCACACAAATGTACGTCCTGTGTGGGAATCGAACCCACGACCTGCGAGCTGCGGTGCGATAGATGGAATCTTAACCAACTGTATTATAGAAACCGTTCGACCGTGTACTCACGTAGAGTTACTTTAACATTGTGACGTTTCAAGCAGGGCGCCAAGCCAGCCGACCCGCTTTGAGTCACGTGATAATTTTTCAAATTTGGTCCATTTTAAATAATTTATAATAAATTGATAATAAATATATTTTGGTTTTTTTGAATTGACTTTCAAAATTGTTCTAATAAAGTTTTAAAATACATAATAAAAAAATGTTTTTTTTTTTTTTCAATAACCCAATTGCAATCACAAATATTACGAAAATTTCATTATAAGAATAATCAAATAAGGATTACAATACCTAAAGGTATTTTTGAAAGCTTTAGACAAATTCATAGGTGTGTTTAATACAGGAAAACATAATTCATGTCGTTGTTGTAACTTTGATATTTCAGGCATCGGAACCATATCCTCCATTTGAAGATATATTTGAAGCATTCGACGACTCAACAGCTTGCCCTCAGTTTCAATCGAATAACATCATTGGGACTATTGATTGTCTCCATCTAAATGTTCATGTGCCTTCCTCAGCTAGCCCCAATAACCGTCTTCCAGTCCTCGTCTGGATCCATGGTGGAGCATTCAAAAGAGGTGCTTCTGGAAGATCTATGTATGGAACAAAATTTCTTGTGAGACATGATGTCATAGTCGTGTTACTAAATTACCGTGTAGGCCCGTATGGATTCATGTGTCTAGATATTCCAGAAGTTCCAGGTAACCAAGGTCTTAAAGACCAGCTGCTAGCTTTACGATGGGTCAGAAATAATATAGAAGATTTCGGTGGTGATGTCAACAAAATAACTATTTTTGGTGAGAGTGCTGGTGGCCATTCAATAGACTTTCATTTAATATCCTCAGAAGAGAAATTATACAATAATGTCATAATGCAAAGCGGGAGTTCATTAGCTGCTACTGTATTCGTAGAACCGGATAAAATTGCACCTATAAGAATAGCTAGATATCTCGGTTTTGAAACTAATGACATCTATGAAGCAATAGCGTACATTTCTACAGTAGATACTAATATAATTATAGGAGTTGTTTCAACATTTGACAATGAATTTAAGCCATGTGTTGAAAAACAATTCATTGGAGTAAACGCATTCTTGACAGAAAATTGGGTTAATGCAGAAGTGCCAAAAGCAAAAAACTTACCAATTTTAATAGGATTTAATGATGATGAAATGATTATGGCCCATGTGAATCAACCTCTTGAACATTTTGAGAACTTGGACATATTTAGTTCTTATTTGAATAAAACATTTGTTTTCGACAATGATTATTTGAATAAAATGGAGAAAAACGTTAGAGATTTCTACGTAGGAGATGGAGAATTGAATCAAGATATGGAAAGGGGTATTATAAATTTTGATTCAGATTACACATACATACATCCAATACACAGAAGTATTAGGAAGTATGTTGAGGCTGATGCTGGAGGTGGCATATTTTTCTACAAATTTTCATACTCTGGTGGGAGAAACTTTGCAAAGAATTCAATTAATGTAACTTCTGGAGGTGCAGCTCATGCAGAAGACCTTGCCTATTTATTTGATATTTTGACACTTTCTGAGACACCATCAGCTGAAGATCAAGTTATAATAGACCGGATGACCACTATGTGGACTAATTTCGCTAAATTCAGGTGCATATTACTATTAATATAAATGCTAACTTAATATAAATCCTTTTTTACACAACTGACCCGGAGGGTTATGTTTTTCGAGTGTATGTTTCGAATTTTTTTCTTTAAATAATTACTTTATCTTTTCCAGTAATCCCACTCCGGTAACCTCTGAATTATTGCCAGTGACATGGAAACCACTTACGAGATACAACTATAATTTTCTGAACATAAACACAACGCTCAGTCTTGGGACAAAACCTATAAATCACAGAATGGCGTTTTGGGATCTATTCTTTAAAATAAATAAGGAATCGCAAAGATTATTTGAATGATCCAGCTTCTTTTATTACCTACATCCTAAGAATCAATGGACTCAATAAGTGTGGGTATTCAAGCACGCGACTTTCGCTTTTATGATTATGGTGTTTAGTTGTTATTTTAAAGATTCTATAGATATTTTTGTATAAAATAATCTGTGCCTTGAGTTTATACGTCATATACCAAATTTTCCTAAGATTTTACGATTTCATAACTTCTTATAAAGAATATATTTTATTTTGACACTTTTTAAAAATGAAAACGTGTAATTGAAAACTGAATTACAATATAATATGTATACCATTCTTTTTTGAGAGAATATTAAGCTGTATATACAAATAAAGCCTCCAACATTCAAGAATGAAGTTTAATTATTAGAATATGAGTTCAAATATATTCAAAAGAGAGCTTATTTTTTTATTATCAATCGCTCAGTTCAAATGCGTTTATTTATATATTGATATGAAGCTATACACGTTAGATTTACGTGTCATGTTTCAGTATTTCTGCACCTATTTTAATAATGTAAATTATCCTTTTCACTACTATTTATTACCGAAATCTAAAGGGTCTGCTAAAAATTAATCTACAAATTCTTAATTCACTTAACAAACAGAAGCTTACTCTAATTTCCGCGAGTTCGTAACAAATATATAGTAAAGTCAAGTTTGAGCAAAGTGAACCGCAAGCCAATGGAAGTAAACACATCTTTATTAGCTCCAAGTTAACTAAGCCAGCTTCCTGTCACTGTAAAATAGCAGCAGTCTACAGCGAGCCAGATTTCCGGCGTTAAACGCGCAAGACGAGGATTGTACTTTAAATATTTAAAATTTCGTAAGCAAAACTTCGCTGGCGCATGGTTCGTGCAGTGAATATTTCAACGCTAAGGCCATCGTCTCTATTTGAGCGGTTAGTGGTAATTTAAGCGTTGACAAGGATATTTATTATAATGAAACTGTTTGTATTCTTATAGTTTGATTATAAAGATTTTATGTAGCATTTTTTCGATAATCTTCGGGCCATACTTTCTTTTCTGTGCCGACGAAGATTCACGACGCGCCTTATAAAAAAGATAAAAAAAAGATAAAATTTTATTTATTGAAAACACAGATACACACACAACACAATAAAAAAAAAAAAAGAAACAGCATAATAACATACAACAACATATAAAAACAAAAGACGTAAAAAACAATACAATAACCAATAACAAATACAAATATAATAACAGTGTGTGTTATCGTGGATCCAATTGGCCCCAGCTCAGCATGTCATGTGTCTTATCAGTTGGGTACTACTGTACTACACTATCTAACGGAGTTTCTGACGTAACATAAATAATATATTGTTCAATTAATCTCTCCCGCTACCGCTACAAATCAGCTCAACCTGCGATCGCATCTCAGACGAGCGCTTTACGTTGCTTTCACACATGTGCCGGTAATTATCCGAAATATATTCGTATCGAATACATTCACAAATTTATTGACGACGTGAATTAAATACGAGGACTTGTGCGCAATGCCTGAAAAGTTACTGTCTTAGGGAGCTGGGAGCTGTCTCCAGTTAATTGGGTGATTAAAAATGTAATGGAAGGCTATATAGAAACATATTGAGACAAATTAATCTGCAAGAGCTTTTGATCTTAAAGAAAGTCGAAGTCTATTATTCTTTAGGCCCTATGTGAAGTTACTGGAATATATTTTGTTCCCATCAAATTGAAAGTGATAAGAGCAGGAGAAACTCAACTCTCTGACTTATGGATATTTGTTTTGGTAATTGTTCTAAAATGCAAAGATTCTATTGCATAAAAGTTCAGTAATTCCTTTTTTACTGTGTATATATGTGGCCTGTGTTTGACCACAATCTTACCATGGTAAGTGATGATGTGAGCGAAGGTGGTAAGCACACAAAGCTTAGAAGGAACTGGCTCTCAAGTGCAGCTGTCGGAACACACCGATCTTCAACTTGAGGGTGGTAGCCAGACAGATGGGTACTACAAAGTACCCTACCACCGTGCTATGGTTTCCTCACGATGTTTTCCTTCACCGAAAGCTCAAGCTCATTGTAGGATTCGAACCCGGGACCTTCCGTATAAATTTTTCAATAATAGGTACCCCTCTTAGCTCCACAACATTATGCCAGTCTACATAATTTACCATGAAATGAATATTAAATCCGTAAAATATATGAAAAGCTTATATTGGCAATAGTCCGAGTGATCGCAGGCTCGCTTCACAACTCCCTGACTTTCGCAATACGTGCCGGGGAACTGCATGTATTGCGTTGTTCCAACACGAATAAATCGGTGTCGTACTATTTAGACACAGTATATTGATGGGATCAGTAACTGAATAGTGAATGAATTAACGAAATAAGATAATACGGTATACAGTCGGCCTCTTTCAGGCAACCTTTGCGTCAGGGAATAGATTAAAACAATAAGGTTACATTGTTGTGCAAATTTATGGAGGTGCAAAGTGGATGACACTTCCATTAAAGGAAAGATCTTCTGCCAGGCTGAGTCATCGTGCCTGGGGACCGCGGTCCAACTGTTCATATTGGACATTTTTATGCAGATCGCGGAATAAACTTAGCGCGATGCAGGATGTTGTGGCGCCATCTATCTGTCTACTTAATGTAACCGATAGATTTCGTTACACACTTACCACCTTTTGGCACATCATTGTCGTAATACATCTTTAGGTGCTTAGCGACTGATTTTCAACTTACGGGTTGTAGGCAGCCAGGTGGGTACAACAAATTTGAACTCATTTACATGCAAATATTACATAGGAAAATCAACCATAACTGTTTTTTTTTGTAAAGTATCAAAACAATTTGTTCCTACTATACTTAGTGATACCACAACTAGTTTTTTTTAAATTTGCCGCGCTTTTTCAGGTTCTACTTTCGTATGCCAGACTATAACCTAAGTTATAGTATATTTTTAAAATCTTCCCGCATATCTCTTTCATTTACTGTTTTATTCTGAACTTTGAATCCAGAGTAGCATTATGTAAAGCTTTGTGATATTGCATAGATTTGGTTACATAAGGATGAGTTTGCTGTTTGCTGCGAATAATGTTAAATTCTAATGGTGGGTTTCCATGCTTGCCAAGGCTTGACCAGCGGCCACAAGCACAAGCGTGTAAAGAGGGTGTTTGGCTTGGCTTGCTTGAGCTTGTAGACGCTTGTATCCGATCCGGTCTAGTGTCGGTTTTTGGACACAGATCAAAGGGCGCTTGCGGCAAGCGCTTGCGACGCGTTCACACGTTGGCGCGCGCTTAGTAGCCGCTGTGATCTCGAGACGAACGCACGTCTAGTTCTGTCTTCAAAATGAGTGGCTGGTCGAACGAAGAGAGTTTATCGTTTTTAGAATATTACCAGACCGAAACGTGTATCTGGAACCCCAAAGACGTTAACCATAAAGATAAAAAGAAAGTTGCAGATGCTTGGAGTCGTCTTGCCCAGTTAATGGGAAAGCCAGTAAAGGAATTAAAATCCATCTTTATCATCCACCATTTTCGTGGTCGTCGGGCTTTCCTTGCTTTTGTTTAACTTTGCTTGTATTTGAAATAAAAGTAGGTTAAACCAAACGTAATAGCCGATACAAGTTCGGTGTCCGCCATGCTTGGATGTACGTAGCACACTGACACATTCACAAGCGTGTAAACGACTTCCAAATTCCAAGCGAGATTTGTGGATGCTTGTGCCTTGTGGATGCTTGTCAAGCCTTGGCAAGCATGGAAACCCACCATAAGATAACGGAAATATCCTTATAAAGTCCGCAAAAAAACCCTTCAATGAATTTGTATTTTTTTTTAGCGTTTCAATGGTTATTTTTGCACTTACTAATAAATTTAATAATTTAAATAATTACTTGCTTTAAATGTAGCTAGCTTTTGTCCTCTAAAGGATCCAGCATTTCTCCGGGATGAAAGTAATCTATGACTTTTCATCCAGTTTCTTAAATTAAACAATTGAGACTCTCACAACAAACCCTTTTTAGGGTTCCGTAGCCAAATGGCAAAAAACGGAACCCTTATAGATTCGTCATGTCTGTCTGTCTGTCCGTGTATGTCACAGCCATTTATTTCCGAAACTATAAGAACTATAATGTTGAAACTTGGTAAGTAGATGTATTCTGTGAACCGCATTAAGATTTTTACACAAAAATAGAAAAAAAACAATAAATTTTGGGGGTTCCCCATACTTAGAACTGAAACTCAAATTTTTTTTTTTCATCAAATCCATAAGTGTGGGGTGTCTATGGATAGGTCTTCAAAAATGATATTGAGGTTTCTAATATCATTTTTTTCTAAACTGAATAGTTTGCGCGAGAGACACTTCCAAAGTGGTAAAATGTGTGTCCCCCCCCCTGTAACTTCTAAAATAAGAGAATGATAAATCTATAAAAAATATATGATGTACATTACGGTGCAAACTTCCACTGAAAATTGGTTTGAACGAGATCTAGTAAGTAGTTTTTTTTTAATAGGTCATAAATTGAAATTAATATCAAATACTCAGGTCTATACTACCATTTACTTATATACCTACAGGTTTGTACGGAACCCTCGGTGCGCGAGTCTGACTCGCACTTGGCCGGTTTTTTTTATTTTCTAATTTGTTCCCGAGAAGTGACTCTTATATTCCAAATTCATATATAAGGTCCTAATAAATTAGTGAACAACCTTTCGGGGGATGAATGTATGGGTCATTAGTAATCAAAAAATAATATTAGAAAAAAAATCCGTGGGAAAAAAACAAAATTCCGAAATTGAACTTAATATCAGTACAAAGTATTAATTTAACCATTTATCTAAAATGAATCATTGGTAAAACCAATAATTAAAAAAAAAAAAAAAATATCTTGTTAATTGAATCATTATCGTAATAACATCTCTATGCAAGTCAAAGAAGCCGCGCGGCGACTTGTGTCTGCCAAGACGTCAAAAGAAGAAACCGACACAAGGACACAAGCCGCCGTCCGTCACGCCCACCGCAGGCGGGCGCCGCGCCGCGCCGCGCGCCCTTCGTCTCGCACACTACCCGCCATCCGCTCGCGATTCAGTCTCAGTCAGTTAACAAACGGGAACACACTATTATTTTCAATGTACTCCTTAAAACGAGCACGTACTAGGTAACTTTTCATTCAAATCAAGAGTAGGTACCTACCAGCAGAACTGGGGAGCAGGGAGAGGTACGGTATACCTACGGCCGAACGACTGGGGAACCATCAAGCCAGTTCCAGAAACCAGCCTCGAAATCCTCGTCATCTACCTACGATCGAGGAGGCAGTGTTTGAATTCTTCCAGGGCCGTCCCATGGCCAGCATCATCTAGTTCACGTACATCCATCGTATTCGGGGTCAGTGACGTCTACGAGATAGGGCTTCTTCAGGACTTAAGCTGTACCATTTTACCAGAGTTCAAGAACTGGCAACATCAGATCATCAACCCCGCGTTGATATTGATTCGACATTATCCGAGTCTTTTTTAACAGGAAAAGCGCAAGTGTTGTGATTTCATTTTCAGGTCCGTTTTAGTGTTAATGTGAGAAGTGGTGAGCTGTTTAGTCCTGCGTGACAGAGTCAGGGCCAGTATTTTTAAACCGCTTGAATATCGAAGGTGGACTTATACCTACTTATACCTAGTGATGTGTTGCGTAGGTACCTATGTTAGAACGAGTCCCCCTCGTTCTGTTGAGGAACGAAATGTAAATACCTAGATAATGAGCCTACTGACTTCTGTATGACAGGTTTAGACCTAGCCACAGACCTAGCACTGAACCACACTGAACTCAGGGACTTCGTTTCATTTGTGTACATTTTAATTATTTATGTGAATAAAGATTATTATAAAATCTTAAAAATTGCCGTTCTTATTCCATCGGCAAAGCAATCTTCGGTGAGGACAGAATACGGATGGGTGACCGGCAGGTATCTATCTAGGCAGAGACTAACTATGCTTGAACTGTGCTCACGTAGCCTACTACTATGGTTTAATAGACTGTGCTACTACTCTAACTAATGAATTCTGTGCTAATCTAAAACATTGCAATCAGTCATGTTATCGGGGTAAGGATAGACACCAAAGTCAAAACAATTTATTGAGTTTTGGCAATACCTATGAAGGTCGAACACCTAGCTAACAAAACAAGCAAGCAGCGCGAGCCTCCTTCGTTGCCGTTTTCATTCAAATTTTATTTATTCTACTAGGTAGGTAGGTATGTAGGTAGGTACTCTTCTACAATGAACAAAAACGAATTAGTGTTTAATAATTCAACGGAATTAGGTAAAATTTTATTAATAACACGCATAAAATAAAGTAGGCAGTAAAGCACATTTTCATCAAAATGTACCTACCTAGTAAATGTGATAAATAGGTACCTACCTAGTTACCCGGTCATCGTGTCAATTAAATATTCTGTGATCGTGTGTGATTCAAATTTTAGTAGGTATACACCTCACCAGGCTTTTGACTAGGTACCTACCTAGTTATTATGATAAAACTATTAATAAAGAAATTAGGTAAGGAAGGAAAGGTATTAGGTAGGTAAATTAGGCTTAGGTAATCACTTACCTACCTACCTATCAATCAATATCTTTATTTTGCATGAACATGGAAGGTACTAGGTAGGTACTACTACTAGGTAGGTACATTAAATGTCTTTATTATAATTAACACGTTCCGAATGTATACCTACCTACCTACCTACCTACCTATCACAAAGTCGGCGCTAATAAAATACGTCAATAAGACTAATTGAAAAGCTACGTCACGCTGCTGCTGTGAGCACAGCTAAATGCCTACCGAGTGGCTAGAGATACTACTAAGTACAGTGTGAGTGACCGAGATCACACGCTTGAAGATTCGGTGAAAGAAAACATCGTGAGGAAACCATTGCACGAGGGTGGACCAGGTACTTTGTATTAGTACCTACTTACCCGCCTGGCTCAAATTGAAAGTCTGTCACCAAGCACATAACGGTGTGCTTACTACCGGCCACATGATGATGTGATAAGAGATTGAGAACAGAGGTCTGGTAGAAAAAAAAGCTACAGTGGAGGGAGAGATATTACATACCTACTCAAAATGCAATATTAGTAGGTACCTACCTACATTGTGCGTGATTTGAGCTAGCTAAAGAATAGGTAAGTGAGAGCAGCTATGTTGCTGCCTAGATATCTAACTAGGTACGTAGACTAACCCTATAACTCGGGAATAAATGTAGCTTGCTTTTGTAGGTCGTAGAATTTTCAGTTCTGGAGATTACCTCCAACATCCAAATTTTAAACTCCCCATTATAACAGATAAGTAACTGTAATAATGGGGAGCTCTCCTTTTAGACAGTACCTACTGTCTAAAAGGTTTGTCTTTTTGCAGTTGTCAGTATGGTACCTACGCAGATTAGGTGTGTGCTATTATGGTGCACCCACGCTACGCGAACCGGTCGCGAGCCGAGCTACGAACGACTAGGCCCCCAATTCTCGCGCTTTCGACATCGATGTCGAATAGCCATTTGGCGAAAAACATGGCGGTCAAAACGTATAGAATTTTTAAGATATCCGCCATGTTTTTTGGTAAATGTCTACGCGACATTTATGTCGAAGATGCGAGAATCGGGGCCTGGGATTAGTTCGTTGTTCGCGTAGCGTGGATGGACTTGCGAGCCTCGAACAAGCGCGATTGTCCGTTTTTTCATAAATAAAGGAATTCGCATCGTGCTCGTTGTAGGATCGTTCGTGGCTCGGCTCGTGCTCGATTCGCTTAGCATGGACGCACCATTACGCGTTCAACGCAATACACACCCAGACTAAGCTTGGAAAGTTTTGACTAGGTTTCTACCTATTAGATCACTAAATAAAGATTGTATTTTGTAATTGTATAGGGGCAAAGATAGGTAGGTACGAGGTACTTAGCAATGTCGAAAGCCATTTATTCAGTTTAATAGGCACTTATGACGGTTTTTTGACCTAACTAATGCCGGCCACAGACGCTACGGTCTACCTCTGCGCAGGTAACCGGAGCAGTATCGAAAATCAATTCTTTCTAGTGAAACCGTACGGAACGTACTGAAGACCGCTCCGGTATACCGAACTGTCCCTACACACGCTACGGTCTACCTGCGAAGGTAGACCGTAGCGTGTCTGTGACCGAAACTACGTCTACTAGGTAGGTACGTAACCATAAGGGTTATCGCTCACTATGTCAGCACCGCTCCATTGCAGCAACGGCCCGGCAACGCCTCAAATGCTGGTCATGCTGGCGTGACGCAGCAAGGGAGCGGATCGCTCGCTGGAAGCGTGTGGTCAGCAGGACTAGTGGCTTATGGCGGCAAGCGCGCTTTTTATCTAGTCATTATAAAATTTACTTTAACGCATACGATTTAAAGCCCTCACTTGCATGGCAAGGTAAATGCCGAGGCGTAGCCGTGCTGTTAAAATGAGCGGTGAACCTAATACGGCCTCTCGTTTTCATCTCAATTTTAATTTCAACAGGCTTAGTATTATTCTACAATAAATAAAAACGAATTAATTAGGTATAAAATTTTATTTTTAAAACGAATAAAATAAACTACCTACAGTAAAACACATTCATCAAAATGAAGATAGGTATAACCTTACACTTTACCAGGCTTTGTACTTTATACTACAGAATAAATAATAGTAGGTACATGTAACTTTACTTAGGTTTAAAATAATGCTTAAATTATAATGTTTAAAGAAACGCTAATAAAGAAAAGTACCTACCCACCTAGGTACACACGGCAACAGATCAAGCTATAATTTTCCAGTATAAGCTGATCTCGCATTGTATAGGATTTCCGTACAATGGGAGGTCAGCTTATACTAGAAATGTATAGCTTGATCTGTAGCCGTGTGTACCTATTAAACAATAATTGCAAGAACATTGACATAAAAGATCATAATAATAAATAAAAAGTTCCACATAATCAAAAGTAAAACCTCGTGGTCTATCTTGATTAACCGTTTCATAATTAATAGGTAAAGTTAAGTAATCACTGGCGAGGACGGTACCAGATGGGTGACCGCTTAGTGGTATTTCAACTCCAGCTTATACCGTGCTTCATATGGCACGTAAAGTCGTAAGTCTTTTACTCATCCGAGATCCAAGAGGGCAGGATACTATGTAGAACTGTACCTGCCTGCCTGGCTACCACCCTCAAGTTTAACATCTGTCGCCAAGCAGCTACCGGTGTGTTCAGACAGTTGTACTTGAGAGCCAGTGCTTTCTAGGCTTTGTGGTCATCATCGGTTACCATGGTGAGATTGTAGTCAAATACAGGTAATAAAAAAACTTGCAGTAAAACATCAAAAACATTCATAAAATACAAAATGTAGGCACCTACCTCAGATTAAAGAACAAAGCAGATGGAACGCGCGAAACACGGGAGTGAAGCCAATAAAGTAAATACAAATTGAAAAAAAAAACACATAGCTGGTATTAGCTTTTGATTTTGTATCTGCTTTGTTTAAAGAAAATTATTTAACGAAAAACACTTTCTTTTTAATAAACTTTGTTTAAACAAAGCAAATACAAACTCAAAAGCGAATACCAGCTACGTATGTGTTTTTCAATTTGTATTTGCTTTTTTGGCCTCACTCCCGTGTTCCGGGCGCTCTTAACTGCCTTTTGTTCTGTAATATTCTGTGGTACCTACCTACATACAAGTAATTGTATGTGATTCAAAATTTCCATCACACTTTACCAGGCTTTGGACTGGCAAGTTATTGCTATGAAATAATTATCAGTAAAACAGGAATGTGATAAAGTTAGACAATTGTAAATTTGGACAAGTTCTAACAATAACTTGGCGTGTTTCTAAGTTTGAATCACCTTACATTACAAAAGATTTTACCATTATTACACCTTACCTGCGGGGCTATCGCGTATCTTGGGTGTCGACGTTACGAATACCACCAAAGATACGCGGTAGAGCCCCTTACCTTAGAAACCTTACCTGCGGGGCTATCGCGTATCTTGGGTGTCGACGTTACGAATACCACCAAAGATACGCGGCAGAGACCCTTACCATAAGAACCATTTTACCTACACATTTAAATAACCTTAACTAATTTTACCAGATGAAACTTCAACCTTACCTGCGGGGCTATCGCGTACCTTGGGTGTCGACGTTACGAATACCACCAAAGATACGCGGTAGAGCCCCTTACCTTAGAAACCTTACCTGCGGGGCTATCGCGTATCTTGGGTGTCGACGTTACGAATACCACCAAAGATACGCGGCAGAGACCCTTACCATAACAACCATTTTACCTACACATTTAAATAACCTTAACTAATTTTACCAGATGAAACTTCAACCTTACCTACGGGGCTATCGCGTACCTTGGGTGTCGACGTTACGATTACCACCAAAGATACGCGGTAGAGCCCCTTACCATACCAACTAATTTTACCAGATGAAACTTCAACCTTACCTGCGGAGCTATCGCGTATCTTGGGTGTCGACGTTACGATTACCACCAAAGATACGCAGTAGAACCCCTTACCTTAATCTTCTTATTACCTACACATTTAATTACAATAATTTACATTAACAATTGCTGTACATAAAGTCCGTTTTGCTGGATGCATGCTGTTGCTCGTCGGTGGACGTGCCCGGCGACTCGCCGCAGGGTCTCCTGGTCTCTCCGCATCACCCGGAACGCGCGCTTGATACGCCGTCGGAGCATTCGCTCGGACCGTATCAGATGGCCGTCGTTGCCGTAGACGAGGTCTAGACAAAGAAAACAAAATTGTAACACTATGCACTCAGCATACAATAAGAATTAGGGAGACCTCACTTTTGTAAAGCGATGATTGCTCGGTGGTAGTGACATCAGATGCCGAAACTAAGGTCCCAGGTTCGAATCCTACAATGAGCCGAGCTTTAAGTGAAGGAAACATCGTGAGATAACCATAGTATCGAGTAGTAGGTACCCACTTGGCTGGCTTCCGCTTTCGGTGAAGGAAAGGAAGTACCTCCACCTTACAGAATACCGCAGCCAAATAACTTTATGTCGTGTAAAGTTGTGTTCCTGCGCGTGAGTAAGGTCGCCAGAGCTCATTGGGGAGGGGGGAAAGTTAGGTAACGCGTGAGCGGTGCTTCGTGTGTTGCAAGCGTCCATATGGCTGCGGTAACAGCTTATCATCAGGAGGCTTAAAAAGAGATAACCGTAGTATCGAGTAGTAGGTAGGTACCCACTTGGCTGGCTTCCACACTCAAGTTGAAAACCTGTGGCCAAGCACCTATCGGTGTGTTCCGACCACTGCACTTGAGAGTCAGATCCTTCTAAGGCTTTTGTGTGCTTACGACCTTTGGCCACATCATCACATACCATAGTGAGATAGCGGTCAAACTCAGGCCTAAACATTTTTTTTATACTACTAAGGTAGCAAACAAGTATACGGCCCGCCTGATGGTAAGCGGTTACCGTAGCCTACGGACTAAGCCTACGTTCGAACGAACGCTTTTTCAATCTTCAACGCGCGTTATTTTCAGATAATAGAACGTATGACTCTCTATCTCTAATACCTACGTGTTCGCACGCTGACGCTTTTTTACGTCGGAGTATTTAAACTTTTTATACCTACATAACGTTAAAAATAACGCGCGCGTAGAAAGCGTTCTTGCGACCGTAGGCTTTTACACAGTAAAAAAAACTTTTATTAGGTACTGACCTTTAACACGACCCCACACATGGAAGTCCATAGGCGTAAGATCTGGAGACCGTGCAGGCCAGGGCACGGGGCCTCCGCGGCCAATCCAGCGTTCGCCGTACTCCGAGTTCAGGTACTCACGCGAGCTTCTGGCATAGTGTGCTGGACATCCATCGTGTTGGAAATAAAAGTTTCTCAACAGAACGAGCGGTACTCGTTCCAGCATACGCGAGACATCACTACGTAATAAGTCCACGTAGGTCTCTGCATTCAAGCGGTTTAAAAACACTGGCCCCAATAGTTGATCACCGAGGAGTCCAGCCCACACATTAACACTAAAACGGACTTGAAAATGGTCCGGTTTCACTACTCGCGGGTTTTCCACTGACCAATAATGAGCGTTGTGTTGATTGAATAAACCAACTCTGGTAAAAGTCGATTCATCCGTCCACAAAATATTCCTGGTAATGTCCTCTAGGAGCCACTGGCAGAAATTAACGCGGGGTTGGTAATCCGTCGTTTCCAGCTCTTGAACTCGGGTGAAATGGTAAGGATGTCGTCCCTCGTCTCGGAGCAGCCTCCACACGTAGACATCACTGACCCCAAACACGATGGATGCATCCATCGTGCTGGCCTCGGGATTATCCCGGAAGAAATCCAATACTGCCTCCTCGATCCTAGGTGGATGACGAGGCCGCCCGGCATCTCCCACTGGTCTGAAGGTTCCCCAGTCACGATGACGCTGCACTGCTCGCAAAATGGTTCTCGGGCCCGGCCGGACACCGTATCTCTCCCAATACAGTTCTGCTGCAGCTAACATGTTGTAACTGCTCTGTTCGTAGCACAAAACCATGTTCAGGTATTCTTGATTTGAATACCTGTAAGGCATTGTGATGGTGATGTAGAAATTTTGTTCAATAAATAAATAAATAAATAAAATTGTAATTGCAATGTAGAATGAAAAGCTCGTAAAGTGGTATGTCTCCAATAATTGCTTATTGGACACTGAATCGTGTCACGTGCCGAGTCTTCACAAGCACTGAGGCGAGTGGGGTGCGGGGTGCGTAAATGCACAGGATTCGTGGAGAGATCGCCTTTCGGCATGGTTTGTTGTGCCTAAGCTTCTCTGTCGGCACGTCACGGCGGCATCATTATTTGTTTACTTTGTGCACGCGCCGCTCACCGCCGCCTTTGCCTTGCAGACAGTATGGCGCCTATTTGGAATTGTATGAAGATGATTCAATTAATAAAATAATGTTATTAAATTGTTTTTTTTTTAATTTATAAATAATGTGTTATACCAATTATTATTGTAGATAAATGGTTAAATTAATACTTTGTACTGATATTAAGTTCAATTTCGGAATTTTGTTTTTTTCCCACGGATTTTTTTTCTAATATTATTTTTTGATTACTAATGACCCATACATTCATCCCCCGAAAGGTTGTTCACTAATTTATTAGGACCTTATATTCAGAAAATCATATGTGTACCTTTCATCTAAATCGGTCCAGTAGATCCGAAGCAAATCGGTTATGACAGACGTAAAGACACATGAGTAGTCATATAAGGGGTTTTACCTTTTGAGGAAAGACCCAGACCCTTAAAGAAACAATCAAGCAATGTTGTTTTTTTTTTAAGTTTTTTTTTTGCAATTCCAATGCACAATTCCAATGTTCCCTCTCATGCTATCTGTCTCGTTAGTGTTAGTAGTTACTATACATAAAATCAACTTTATACCTAAACGCTTAAATTGGAAAATCAAATGATTACTCGAACTGTAACAAGAAAGTAAAACATTGAGATAGCGAAACAGATTCAGTTGAACTTTCAAACTCGAGTTAAAACCGTCTAGCCTACAATGTCAATCGAAACTAATAACAAACTAGTCGAAATTAACGTTTGTTCATGCATATTATTACTGAACTATAGCGAGGCATTTACCTTGCATGACTTGAACATTCTATGGAATTATTATTAAGCTTCATTTAAGGCTGTTAGGCTGATATAAATGGCGGAAAATAATGATATTATTATTGAGGTTTTTATTCTTCATCGACTTTGTTGAGAGGTGTTCGATTTTCGAGCAAAATGCTTATGGAAATACACAGAAGGAACTATAATTTCAACCGGCCTTTTTATAACGGCCCGCCTGGTGGTAATCAGTCACCGTCGCCTATGGATCTTGTTGTAGCCGACACTGCAAAAATCTCTTTACTTTTTAACGGACTTCAAAAAAGTAGGAGGTTCTATATTCGTATTTTTTTTATTGTGTATGTTCACCGATTTTTCGGAAACGGCTTATGCGATTCAGATCGTTTAAACTGTAATATGTCAAGGTAGATCCCGAGGCAGTCCCATATAAATTTTATCGTGATCTGACCATAGAAATTTAAGATATGATGGAATTCCTCAACGGAAAACAGAAGAAACATCGCGATTGAAGCATTTTATTCAATATTCTCGACAATTTTATCAATGAAATGCATCCTCGGTTAGTGACAAATCTTAAGAAGTATTGAAAACACATATTATTATACCTACGAAACACTAAATTGAAAAATAAAAAGGAACTAACATTTAAGATACAGGCGCGGCCTAGTTTAGATGCTAGTGGATAATTCGATTAACATAAACACTGTTATATACCTAGATTATAGACCTCAATGTATTTTTTTTGTTGAATAAATTATTAATATTATTAAAAACTTTAAAGCGAAATATTTTCTATAGAACACGTCATGCTCTTTTGCTGTCTTCGTAACAGTGTCAGATAAGAGTTATTTCATACTTTTTATTGTACATTGAATGCGGTCATTTTTAAACAACTTTAAACAAAGGTTAAAACATAAAAACACTCGCAGATCGTATAAAAAGCTTGGCTTGAAGCAATAATCACAAGCGTGAAAATTATGTAAATAAACGTCTTCGTTTTCGTTAAAACACTGACGCTGGCGGTAAACAGCAAATAAAACTGCAGCTACGAGAGCAACGTCTGAATAAACGGTGAATAGAAAAACAGAATCTACATTAACTAGGTACCAGGTTTGAGCTGCTCAATAAGGGTCTGCTGGAGAGAGCTGTCAGAATCGTTATAAATTGTCGACTTGAGTACTCGAAAGTGTTCGTTGTATTTTTAAGTCATGGAGCGGGTGGATCATCATGCAACTTTTGAGATACCTAACGTCACGACTTGTTGAGCGTCAAATAATATTAGAGATTTTTGTATTGTCAGCACGAAAAAGTTACGTGTCGTGTTCCCTGAAAATATTTAGCTGTCTTCAAATCAGTGTCAAAGTTATTTCATACTTTTTATTGTATTTTTGAAGACGATTTAAAAAAAAATACATACGTTTTTATTTCGTCATTTTTAGTTTTTCAACACTAACGAGACAGATAGCATGAGAGGGAACATTGGAATTGTGCATTGGAATTGCAAAAAAAAAACTTAAAAAAAAAACAACATTGCTTGATTGTTTCTTTAGGGGTCTGGGTCTTTCCTCAAAAGATAAAACCCCTTATATGACTACTCATGTGTCTTTACGTCTGTCATAACCGATTTGCTTCGGATCTACTGGACCGATTTAGATGAAAGGTACACATATGACTTTCTGAATATATATATGAATTTGGAATATAAGGGTCACTTCTCGGGAACAAATTAGAAAATAAAAAAGGGTTTCTTGTGAGAGTCTCAATTGTTTAATTTAAGATACTGGATGAAAAAGTCATAGATTAATTTCATCCCGGAGATATACTGGATCCTTTAGAGGACAAAAGCTAGCTATATTTAAAGCAAGTAATTATTTAAATTTAACTTTATTAGCAAGAGTAAAAATAATCATTGAAATGCTAAAAAAAAAACGATTCACAATAAACGAATTCAATGAAGGGTATTTCCGGACTTTTTAAGGATATTTCCGTTATCATAGAATTTAACATTATTCGCAGCAAACTCATCCGTATGTAACCAAATCTATGCAATATCTGTCCTGACAAGATCCACAAAGCTTTACGTAATGCTACTCTGGATTCAAAGTTCAGAATAAAACATTAAATGAAAGAGATATGCGGGAAGATTTTAAAAATATACTTTAACTTAGGTTATAGTCTGCCATACGAAAGTAGAACCTGAAAAAGCGCGGCAAATTTAAAAAAAACTAGTTGTGGTATCACTAAGTATAGTAGGAACAAATTGTTTTAATACTTTACAAAAAAAAACTAAGTAATATTTGCATGTAAATGAGTTCAAATTTGTTGTACCCACCTGGCTGCCTACAACCCGTAAGTTGAAAATCAGTCGCTAAGCACCTAAAGATGTATTACGACAATGATGTGCCAAAAGGTGGTAAGTGTGTAACGACATCTATCAGTTACACTAAGTAGATAGATAGATGGCGCCACAACATCCTGCATCGCGCTAAGTTTATTCCGCGATCTGCATAAAAATTTCTAACATGAACAGTTGGACCGCGGTCCCCAGGCACGATGACTCAGCCTGGCGGAAGATATTTCCTTTAATGGAAGTGTCATCCACTTTGCACCTCCATAAATTTGCACAACAATGTAACCTTATTGTTTTAATCTATTCCCTGACGCAAAGGTTGCCTGAAAGAGGCCGACTGTATACCGTATTATCTTCTATCTAAGGAATATTTCGTTCATTCATTCACTATTCAGTTACTGATCCCATCAATATACTGTGTCTAAATAGTAAGACACCGATTTATTCGTGTTGGAACAACGCAATACATGCAGTTCCCCGGCACGTATTGCGAAAGTCAGGGAGTTGTGAAGCGAGCCTGCGATCACTCGGACTATTGCCAATATAAGCTTTTCATATATTTTACATTTGAAAACATGTTGCTTTAAGATTTAATATTAATTTCATGGTATGTGGTTTGTGGAGCTAAGAGGCGCGAGCTAAGATTGTGGTCAAACACAGGCCTATACACAGTAAAAAAAGGAATTATTGAACTTCTATGCAATAGAATGTTTGCATTTTAGAACAATTACCAAAACAAATATCCATAAGTCAGAGAGTTGAGTTTCTCCTGCTCTTTTCACTTTCAATTTGATGGGAACAAAATATATTCCAGTAACTTCACAAAAAGAAAGATCAAAAGCTCTTGCAGATTAATTTGACTCAAATGTTCCTATATAGCCTTCCATTACATTTTTAATCAACCAATTAACTGGAGACAGCTCCCAGCTCCCTAAGACAGTAACTTTTCAGGCATTGCGCACAAGTCCTCGTATTTAATTCACGTCGTCAATAAATTTGTGAATGTGTTCGATACGAATATATTTCGGATAATTACCGGCACATGTGTGAAAGCAACGTAAAGCGTTCGTCTGAGATGCGGTTGCAGGTTGAGCTGATTTGTAGCGGTAGCGGGAGAGATTAATTGAACAATATATTATTTATGTTACGTCAGAAACTCCGTTAGATAGTGTAGTACAGTAGTACCCAACTGATAAGGCGCGTCGTGAATCTTCGTTCGCACAGAAAAGAAAGTATGGCCCGAAGATTAAGGAAAGAATGCTTAAAACTTACAATCAACCTTAGGCCACTAGTATAAGGTTCATAATACACTGCAGCTGTTAGTTCCGTCTCACTAGCAAGTCACGCCCCTCCGCACACATGGCGGCAGCTGCCGACCATTAGCATTTCCCGCGCTTTGAAAATATATAGATCTGCGCAGGTTGTACATCGGTAAGCCATATTAGTTGGGTACTACTGTACACACTTATTTCGCACTGACTTTTCACCAGGGGAGCTCTTAACATTGGTAAAATGCTACTTAACATCACTAAAGATAAATTATCACAATGATTTTCTTCTAAATTACTAAGACAAACATACTGCATAATGTAATTTAAATTATTTTCTACCGACTTGTTTACTTTGCTACAGAAATCCGCTACATAAAATCTTTATTATCAAACTATAAGAATACAAACAGTTTCATTATAATAAATATCCTTGTCTACGCTTAAATTACCACTAACCGCTCAAATAGAGACGATGGCCTTAGCGTTGAAATATTCACTGCACGAACCATGCGCCAGCGAAGTTTTGCTTACGAAATTTTAAATATTTAAAGTACAATCCTCGTCTTGCGCGTTTAACGCCGGAAATCTGGCTCGCTGTAGACTGCTGCTATTTTACAGTGACAGGAAGCTGGCTTAGTTAACTTGGAGCTAATAAAGATGTGTTTACTTCCATTGGCTTGCGGTTCACTTTGCTCAAACTTGACTTTACTATATATTTGTTACGAACTCGCGGAAATTAGAGTAAGCTTCTGTTTTTTAAGTGAATTAAGAATTTGTAGATTAATTTTTAGCAGACCCTTTAGATTTTGGTAATAAATAGTAGTGTAAAAGCATAATTTTAATATTAAAATAGGTGCAGAAATACTGAAACATGACACGTAAATCTAACGTGTATAGCTTCATATCAATATATAAATAAACGCATTTGAACTGAGCGAGTGATAATAAAAAAATAAGCTCTCTTTTGAATATATTTGAACTCATATTCTATTAATTAAACTTCATTCTTGAATGTTGGAGGCTTTATTTGTATATACAGCTTAATATTCTCTCAAAAAAGAATGGTATACATATTATATTGTAATTCAGTTTTCAATTACACGTTTTCATTTTTATAAAGTGCCAAAATAAAATATATTCTTTATAAGAAGTTTATGAAATCGTAAAATCTTAGGAAAATTTGGTATATGAGGTATAGACTCAAGGCACAGATTATTTTATACAAAAATATCTATAGAATGTTTAAAATAACAACTAAACATCATAATCATAGAAGCGAAAGTCGCGTGCTTGAATACCCACACTTATTGAGTCCATTGATTCTTAGGATGTTAGCAATAAAAGAAGCTGGATCATTCAAATAATCTTTGCGATTCCTTATTTAATTTAAAGAATAGATCCCAAAACGCCATTCTGTGATTTAAAGGTTTTGTCCCAAGACTGAGCGTTTTGTTTATGTTCAGAAAATTATAGTTGTATCTCGTAACTGGTTTCCATGTCACTGGCAATAATTCAGAGGTTACCGGAGTGGGATTACTGGAAAAGATAAAGCAATTATTTAAAGAAAAAGTTTGAAAACATACACTCGAAAAACATAACCCTCCGGGTCAGTTGGGTAAAAAAGGATGTTTTGAAAAGTTGCTGCATTCCCGGAGTTAGTATATAGAAAAAGTTTATATTTCCTACATAATATTATTTTGCTCTTTTATTGTCACTCTTTTCCTTTAAAATCTGGCATCAATCTGGATGCCCTGAAGATAAAAGAAAGCTTAACAACTTAACAAAAAAAGTTAATAGACGAATACAGGCTCTTAACGATGATTCAACAAACAAACTCCTACAAACCTGACTAGTGATCGCACCACAGATTACTCCCTGTGGAAGGCCACCAAGAATCTGAAAAAGCCTGTTATTCAAATTCCACCAATCAAAGATGGAAATGGGAAATGGGCACTAAATAACGAGCAAAAAGCTAAAAGGTTTGCAGAGCACCTAGAAACCATCTTTCAACCTAACGATGGTGAAACAAATGAAGTTCTTACTTTGGACAAACATTCGATGTCAAATGATACTGAAGAAAATATAAACCAAGAGAAGTTGCACAAGAAATTAAGAAACACGTAAATCTCCTGGCTATGATTTGATAACAGGAGAAATACTCCATAATCTAACAAAAAAAGGAATAGTCAAACTCCCTTATAAATGCCTCATTATCATCATCATCATATCAGCCTAAGGATGTCCACTGCTGAACATAGGCCTCTCCCATTAACTTCCACTTGGAGCGGTTTTGGGCCGCTTGCATCCAACGGAGCCCAGCGACCCTGACCAAGTCATCGGTCCACCTGGTGGGTGGTCGTCCCACACGGCGCTTTCCAGTACGTGGTCGCCACTCGAGAACCTTCCTTCCCCATCGGTTATCGGTTCGCCGAGCGATGTGGCCTGCCCATTGCCACTTCAGCTTACTAACTCTACGAGCTATATCGGTAATTTTTGTTCTCCTACGAATGTCCTCATTTCGGACCATGTCTCGTAGAGAAATTCCGAGCATAGCTCGTTCCATAGCTCGCTGAGTGACTCTGAGCTTATTTATGCGGCCAGCAGTAAAAGACCACGTCTCTGTCCCGTATGTAATCACTGGCAACACGCACTGATTGAAGACCTTTGTCTTCAGACTCTGAGGTATTCTGGACGTGAAGATATGCCGTAGCTTCCCGAACGCTGCCCAGCCGAGTTGGATTCTTCGGTTGACCTCTTTGTCGAAGTTGGACCTACCTAGTTGGACAACTTGTCCTAGGTAAACATACTCGTCTACAACTTCGAGGGCAGTGTTCCCAACAATCACCGGCATTGGCGGAATATGAACATTAGACATAATTTTTGTCTTGTCCATATTCATCTTGAGGCCTACCTGTTGGGAAACTCTGTTGAGGTCATTGAGCATGATGTTCAAAGCTTCTAGCGATTCCGCCATTATGACTATATCGTCGGCAAATCGAAGGTGAGTGATGTGTTCGCCATTGATGTTGATGCCATATCCCTTCCAGTCCAAGAGCTTGAATACATCCTCCATTACAGTGGTGAAGAGTTTCGGGGAAATTACGTCACCCTGTCTTACACCCTTCTGTAACTGGATTGGTTTCGTACTCTCGTCCTGGACTCGGATCGACATGGTGGCTTTGCTGTACAAACACTTCAACACTTCGATATAGCGATAGTCAATTTGGCATCGCTGTAGACTCTGTAACACCGCCCATGTCTCGACTGAATCGAAGGCTTTCTCATAGTCCACATACGCCAGGCATAATGGCCGATTATACTCCTCAGTCTTCTGTATAATCTGGCGGAGTGTATGTATGTGGTCTATGGTACTAAAGCCTTTACGGAAACCGGCTTGTTCGGGAGGCTGGAAGTCGTCAAACCTACGTGCGAGACGATTCGTAATGACTCTCGAAAATAGCTTATAAACGTGGCTTAGGAGGGATATCGGGCGGTAGTTCTTCAATAGGGCCTTATCGCCTTTCTTGAAGAAGAGCACCACCAAGCTTCCACTCCATACTTCCGGCGTTGTACCTTCGTGTATGACGGAATTAAAAAGCTTCTGAAGGACTACAAGTATCGGTTTTCCACCCGCTTTCAGGAGCTCTGTTGTTATTCCGTCTTCACCCGCCGCCTTGTTGTTTTTAAGCTGTTTCAGAGCCATTCTAATCTCGTATAGGCTGACGTCCGGGATATCTTCGGTGTAGTGTCGGGTCAACTTGGCTCTTGCGTCACTAACCGCAATTGGATCTGGTTTCTGTGACGAGGTGTACAGCTGTCCATAGAACATCTCGATCTCTCTCAAGATCTCCAGCTTTGACGTGATGATGTTGCCGGTGTCGGTCTTCAGCTTGGTCAGTTGACTTTGACCAATAGACAAGTCTCTTGCGAACACTTTGGAACCTTTGTTCTGCTTTATTGCCTCTTCAATACATGATGTATTAAAGAGGCGCAAATCGTGTCGCATTGCGTTTGAGACCTGCCTATTCAGCTGCCGGTATTCGGCTGTATCAGCTGAAGACTGCAACTTCATTTCACGTCGTCGCTTCATGAGTTTGAGAGTTTCATCCGAGAGTTTTTGGGTTCTATTCGTGCGGCGGGTCTTAAAGAACTTAGATCCTACCGCATGGACAGTTTCCACGAGCCTGTTGTTTGTATCGTCCACCGTCACGCAATTATCCAGGCATTGGAAGCGATTATGAAGTTCGAGCTGAAAGCTGTCAGGGTCCTGGATATATGCAGCATATAAATGCCTCATTATAAATTTAATTATAAATGCCTCATTAAGGTTAAAAAAAGTACCTGACTTATGGAAAGTTGCTGAAGTGATAATGATAGCAAAACCTGGAAAACCACCACATGAAGCTAGGCCAATCTCCCTACTGCCTGTCATGTCAATACTATTTGAGAAGCTGTTGCTCAAAAGAATGAAAGGTATTATTGAAAGTAAGGCTCTCATACCCGATCATCAACTTGGGTTTCGTGAAAAGCACTCAACAATAGATCAAGTGCACAGAATCATTAACCTGATTGAACATGCTCTTGAAGAGAAAAAAGTTTGCTCTACTGTGTTCTTAGATGTGGCACAGGCTTCCGACAAGGTCTGACATGAAGGTCTCATCTATAAGCTCAGAAAAAACCTACCAAAGCAGTTTGCTGATATCTTGGAATCCTATATTTCAAATAGAGTATTTAGAATAAGGCAAGAAGATGCCTACTCTGAACTGAAAGAAATAAGAGCTGGTGTACACAAGGTAATGTATTGGGTCCGGTCCTGTATCTTTTATACACCTGTGATATTCCTGAACTAGAAAACAACACTATCGCTACCTTTGCTGACGATACTGCCATAATGACTACAGGGAATAGCCACAAGGAAGCAGCTGATAAGGTTAAAACAGCTATTGATAAAGTTTATAACTGGACAAAAAAATGGAGAATTAAACTTAATAAATCCAAATCTATTCACATAGACTTTAGCAATATGAAACACCAGTATTCTCCAGTCTATATTGATGGCAAACAAATCCCATATGAGAATACAGCTAAATATCTCGGCATGACGCTTGATGTAAAGTTACGCTGGAAAGCTCACGTCAAGAAGAAAATCGACGAATTACACCTACGGTATAAAATATTGTATTGGCTGCTTGGAAAACACTCTAAGCTGTCAACACACAATAAACTTGTATTATACAAACAAGTCCTTATGCCAGTATGGACTTATGGTATACAGCTATGGGGCTGCACCAAACAGAGCAATATTTTGATTATCCAACGATTCCAGAACAAGGTACTGAGGGAAATAGTGAATGCCCCTTGGTACATCAGAAATGTCGACCTCCATCGGGACCTAAAAGTAGAGTTCGTACAGACAGTGATTAAAAAATATGCAGAAGCTCACCACAACCGGCTTCATCATTATGTGAACGTTGAGGCAATCCAACTCCTCGATCACACAGATATAGTGAGACGACTCAAAAGAACTAAACCGTTTGAGGTAGTGTAGTGATAGTGAAAATAGTGTAACATAGTCCAAGTGCTACATATAAAGAACACAAGAACAAAGTGTCTTCCCCTTAATAGAGACAATAAGAAAAGTGTTAATGGGAAAAAGAAAATGGTTAAGTGGACACATTCTTAGATATAGTCAATATAGAAGTTTATGTTAAATATAAATTACTTATTAGCCTAATATTAAGGCTAGATTGTAGTATGAATAGGGAACACTAAAGAAGGTGTAACTAGGATAAAAAAAAATGTGAACTAATTTTACTTGTGATCGCTACTTCCATATGGTACCTACCGTCTACTATCCAAAGCTATAAGGTCTTAGCTTTGATATTGGTAAAGATACAACAGTCTCAATTTTACGTTATTGGTTAAAATTGAGACTGTTGTATCTTTACCGTAAATTATAGCAATCGGCTATAAGTCGGCAAAAAAGCTACTACCCGAAAGGGGTAACAGTAGCCCTATGGACGCTTGTGATGACATGGGAACAACATGGGTATTGTTTTCTATCTGCGGTATTCTGTAAGGTGGAGGTACTTTAAAAAAATGCTATGCTCTACCTCTCTTACATGATCCGTATGAAGTAGTTTAAACAAACGAATAATAAGCTTCGCATAGATTACTATTAACATATTAGCTAAGTAACAGAAATTAGCATTTATAATAGTAATATGCACCTGAATTTAGCGAAATTAGTCCACATAGTGGTCATCCGGTCTATAATAACTTGATCTTCAGCTGATGGTGTCTCAGAACGTGTCAAACTATCAAATAAATAGCCAAGGTCGTCTGCATGAGCTGCACCTCCAGAAGTTACATTAATTGAATTCTTTGCAAAGTTTCTCCCACCAGAGTATGAAAATTTGTAGAAAAATATGCCACCTCCAGCATCAGCCTCAACATACTTCCTAATACTTCTGTGTATTGGATGTATGTATGTGTAATCTGAATCAAAATTTATAATACCCCTTTCCATATCTTGATTCAATTCTCCATCTCCTACGTAGAAATCTCTAACGTGTTTCTCCATTTTATTCAAATAATCATTGTCGAAAACAAATGTTTTATTCAAATAAGAACTAAATATGTCCAAGTTCTCAAAATATTCAAGAGGTTGATTCACATGGTTCATAATCATTTCATCATCATTAAATCCTATTAAAATTGGTAAGTTTTTTGCTTTTGGCACATCTGCATTAATCCAATTTTCTGTCAAGAATGCGTTTACTCCTATGAATTGTTTTTCAACACATGGCTTAAATTCATTGAAAAATGTTGAAACAACTCCTATAATTATATTAGTATCTACTGTAGAAATGTACGCTATTGCTTCATAGATGTCATTAGTTTCAAAACCGAGATATCTAGCTATTCTTATAGGTGCAATTTTATCCGGTTCTACGAATACAGTAGCAGCTAATGAACTCCCGCTTTGCATTATGACATTATTGTATAATTTCTCTTGTGAGGATATTAAATGAAAATCTATTGAATGGCCACCAGCACTCTCACCAAAAACAGTTATTTTGTTGACATCACCACCGAAATCTTCTATATTATTTCTGACCCATCGTAAAGCTAGCAGCTGGTCTTTAAGACCTTGGTTACTTGGAACTTCTGGAATATCTAGACACATGAATCCATACGGGCCTAAACGGTAATTTAGTAACACGACTATGACATCATGTCTCACAAGAAATTTTGTTCCATGCATAGATCTTCCAGAAGCACCTATTTTGAATGCTCCACCATGGATCCAGACGAGGACTGGAAGACGGTTATTGGGGCTAGCTGAGGAAGGCACATGAATATTTAGATGGAGACAATCAATAGTCCCAATGATGTTATTCGATTGAAACTGAGGGCAAGCTATTGAGTCGTCGAATGCTTCAAATATATCTTCAAATGGAGGATATGGTTCCGATGCCTGAAATATCAAAGTTACAACAACGACATGAATTATGTTTTCCTGTAATATACACACCTATGAATTTGTCTAAAGCTTTCAAAAATACCTTTAGGTATTGTAATCCTTATTTGATTATTCTTATATGACATTTTCGTAATATTTGTGTTAGCAATTGCATCCGGTTATATAAAACCCACCAGGTGGACCGACGACCAGACTGGTCAGAGTCGCTGGGCGCTGCTGGATGTAAGCGGCACAGAACCGATCGAAGTGGAAGTAATATCAGTGGGGGAGGCCTATGTTCAGCAGTGGACATCCATGGGCTGATATGATGATATAAAACGGGAAAGATTAATAATCTATTAAGTACGTACCCCAAAAGGATTTTCCAAATTGACTCGTGCGTAGGGTATACCCAGAAACATTGTGTAATCTCCATCTGTTGCTTTAATTCCCCGGATTTTACCCAGTTTAGTATTTATTAATACCTCTTCTTGTATCCCACAGACATATTGCAACATAAAATATTGCAAAAATGCAATTTTTAAATACATTACTCTTAACGAAAATCGCGTCTATACCCAATAATATTTTGCTAATTTATTAATAATTGAAACTTATCTGATGAGTACTTATAAGTTTTCTTTTTATGATTCGATTAGATATAAGGTTTAATAAAACATTTAAGTGTATTTTTACCTACATTATGTATAGTTACTGTTCGAAAATTTTTTACCATGCGAATCTGAATCCGACTGCCTGAATCGCACCGAAGACTTCCTTGGGCGTATATTTTTTTGTTTGTTGTGAGCTCATAACAAGTTTGCTTGTAAGGTGATGATAGCTCAGTGATAGTGACATTGGATAGTTCGAATTCTGCAATGAGCTTGAGTTTTCGGTGAAGGCAAACATCGTGAGGAAAACATAGCACGGTGGTAGGTACTTTGTAGCCACCTCGCTGGCTACCACCGTCACGTTGAAAATATGTCGCCAAGCACCTATCGGTGTGTGTTCGACACCTGCACTTGAGAGCCAGTTCCGTCAAAGTTTTGTGTGATTACCACCTTCGGCTACATCATCATTAACCATGGTGAGATTGAGCTCAAACACAGGCCTATACACAGGAAAAATAAACGAATTTTGATGATTTAGAAAAAAGTGTGTTAGTTAGAAACATTGTTATTTTTAACCGACTTCAAAAAAGGAGGAGGTTCTCAATTCGGTAGTATTTTTTTTTTTTTTTTTTATGTTTGTTTCCTCTTAACTCCGTCATTTATCAACCGATTTGGAAAATTATTTTTTTGTCTGGAAGGGTACACTTCCCGTTTGGTCCTATTGTCATCAGATCAGGATTTGATTACTTCTTAGTGTACTTTGAAGTCGGTTTAAGTTTTTTGTAAAATAGTCCAATTATTTCCTAACCTAACTTGGTGTCTTAGAGCTTTTTAATCCTTGTCGGAGACAGGATTGAATAAAGTTTTTTTTTTTTTTAAATCTCCGTTTCCTCGCTGGCTGTTTTTTTAGGGTTCCATAGCCAAATGGCAAAAAACGGAACCCTTATAGATTCGTCATGTCTATCTGTCTATCTGTCCGTCCGTATGTCACAGCCACTTTTTTCGGAAACTATAAGAACTATAATGTTGAAACTTGGTAAGTAGATGTATTCTGTGAACCGCATTAAGATTTTCACACAAAAATAGAAAAAAACAATAAATTTTTGGGGTTCCCCATACTTATAACTAAAACTCTTTTTTTTTTAAATAAAAGTCATGAGTGTGGGGTCTTCAAAAATGATATTGAGGTTTCTAATATAATTTTTTTCTAAACTGAATAGTTTGCGCGAGAGACAATTCCAAAGTGGTAAAATGTGTGTCCCCCCCCCCTGTAACTTCTAAAATAAGAGAATGATAAAACAAAAAAAATATATGATGTACATTACGATGCAAACTTCCACCGAAAATTGGTTTGAACGAGATCTAGTAAGTTTTTTTTTTTAATACGTCATAAATTGAAATTCATATCAAATACTCAGGTCTATACTACCATTTACTTATATACCTACAGGTTTGTACGGAACCCTCGGTGCTTGAGTCTGACTCGCACTTGGCCGGTTTTTATTTTAAAATCTGTAAATGCCGATTGCAAAAAATCTAAAATTAAAGGACAGTCACTTAAGACCATATTCACGTGGCGGTACCTGCCCGTACTGACCAAATTTTCCATCCAGTATACATTTTTAAGAAAACGAATGTTAAGAAGGAAGAAGAAAGATGTAGGGCATTACGTTTTTTTGTTCAACGAGCAGCTGCAATGGAGGAGATCCTCTACTGAAGAAGAATTAAAAAAAAAAAATGTGATAAGAACAATATATGCGCAGAAAATGTTTTAATTATTCCTTTACAAAAAGTAGTCCATTAAGTCGAAAGCATGGACATAATCCCAAATCATGTCGCCATAATGTTGTTACAGAATTGACACAAATCAAAAAAGAATGTTAATGGTACACCGGGTATTTTCAGGCAACTAAAGGAAATATTTCAGGCTCGCTGCCGGTCGCGTTTTAGTTAGGTACAGGATGTATATATATGATTATACATTATTAAAGTTTCTGTTTTCTTATCACAAAAAATTTTACCAAGGTTTTTAGATGTTTTTCCTTTGAAACCACATCCGTACCTCGTATCAATAAGCCAGGCCCTTGCACATATTTGTAAGTTGAAGTAAATGTAAACCAATAAAAAAAGAATGGTTATAATCCGATCTTCGGAGATATGCGTGGACAACCATACATAAATACACCTATGAAATTTTGTATATAGGCTTGGATGCCCTAAAAGTTTATCATATTGCAGTTCCAATAATATTACATACATACGTGTCGAATTGATAATCCCTTTTTTTTTAAGTCGATTAAAAATAGGAATCATTACTTTTGCATGCTTTATCTGATAAGAATACCTATTATAAAAGTATCAATAAAATCGGAAATGCAACGTTTAATACAGTGCGTCACTCCATAATCCTTTGATATTCATTATTGCATTGAATTAGCGTAATAATTCAATGCATTATTGATTGATAACAGAAGAGTGTCTTCATCAAATGAAATGATATTTAATGAGGCTTTAATCAGATATCGTGTGACGGGTCGCTCACTTCCCTCCAATATGGCGAGTAGGGCGATGGCTGCCACACGCGTCATACTTGTGAACAGGTGCTGCTTGTGGGGGCTGGTCTGCTTAAGTTTGCTATTTATTTACTTATCAAATATTTATTCAGTCTTCTTTGTAATTTTGCCGCCGCGCCGGGGCACGCAATTGTTTTCAGTGCGATTAGAATGTAAATATTATGTAATGAATCTAAGCTTGTTTTTAAAAGAGTACTTGCTGAGTTTATTGCCGGCTCTTCTCAGCAAATGCAACCTTCCGAACCGGTATTAGAGTATTAGAGTCAGACTTTTCATAAGTGCCTGCGAAGGTCCATTTGAATAAATGATTTTGAATTTTGAATATAAGAAAACGATTATTATTCAAGTCTATTCACAAATATTATGATAAACATATCAACTTATGTTTTAAATGGCCCGGAACGTATAGATAAAGGATATATAAGTATCGAGTCATTTAAGCTGTTAAAGATATTAAAATAACGTTCCAGAATGTTCCGTCTTAATTAATAAAGGTAGCTCGAATCTTAATTAAAGCAAACCTAAGCTTGTTCTCCGAAACGCAGCCAATTTCATAGCGCATCTGGCGCCAAGTGTCTATACGGGGAATGCAAATTACAGATGCGGCTAAACTACTCCCACCATTCCCAGAGTGAACGATGAGTGTGGGAGCCTCAGATCTGAGGGTGTAGCTAGATTGTATGTAGCTTAAAACTATATCGATGGAGAAGGATGGATTTCAGCCAAAGATCATTTCTCCGAACAGACTCGGTGTCATGTAATTAGCTTTTCTTTATTGGAAACTAATCATCAACGACAAATATTTATAGTATGGTGACGTTACCTATCTTCCATTAAATTTCTTTGTGTTTTACTTAATTCCTAATTTCAAAGCCAAAGCCATTTATTCCACTTAGGCCTTAACAAGGCACTTATAAAAGTCAAGGCTTTTAAAGTTGCCACGGTTTCGAAAAACTGAGAAGAACCGGCAAGAAACTCTAATTTATTCCTATTTATTCTGCATAGAACTTTCTAAGACTATGGTCACATCATGTAAAGTGATGATGTCCTTGGAGTTGGTACGCATACAAAGCCTAGAAGGAACTGGCTCCAGTGCACCTGCACGATACATCGCAAGGAGTTTGGCAATCGATTTTCGATTTGTGGATTTCTACAGAGTCATCCACGGTGTTTTCCTTCACGATCAACCTCAAGCTTAGCTCTTATATTGTACGTCTTTGATCGGAGGTGGAGAATTCCACAATGCACACATATAAGAGCGGAGTTCACTTAAATAGCCAGCCTGCATCTTCACCACTAAATATCCCATTATTTTCCCAGTGCGCCCGTTTAAAGGTTTTTCACCCTACTAGTTTTACAGTGTGAGTAATTAAGTTGAGTTATTGAGATACGTAAATATGGATGTGTCTGAAACTCTTTACTAATAAAGGAGTTAGAGGGTTTCTCATTTGAAGTCTAGAATTATCTTTTTATTTAGGACTCAAAATGTATTCCTTATTACCTTGTATGGACTTATCCCAGTATTTTGTTGGTATTCCTTATGAAATACCAACAAAATACTGAGATAAGTTCATATTCAACTGTACATGAGCATTTTTTTTTTCAAATCGTTATTTTTTATACCTCAAAGGTTGCCACCTTTGAGGTATAAAAAATAACAAGGCAACACACAACACCGTAGGCCCACCTGATGTTAAGCAGTTACCATAGCCTATGGACGCTTGCAACACCAGGGGTACCTATCACTGGCGCGTTGCCGACCCTGAAGAAAACTTTTCACACCCTTTTTGAAGAAACCCATACATCTCCTCTACATCTGTAATATCTAAGAGTAGAAGTCATGTAGACACTACCTCTACTAGTTTATTTGTTAACTGACTGATTACTGACAAAGAACCCGAGTCATACTAACATGATAAGATGTTACTGTGCTATCCGAAAACTGAAAATAGCAGTGTTGTAAGACGTTACATAAAATATCTTAAAACTACTTGCATCTCATGTAGCTGCAGCTGCAGGAGTATTAAAATTATGCTATTAAACTTACATCGCTTTATTATTTTGACGTAATTGAATTTTAAGATGATTAAGCGCCTTAAATTAATTACGCTCTTCATATTAATATTATTACGCGCTTTATTTAGAAATAAATGTAAGACAATGTGATTTTATTACATAGTTGACGGCCAGTTGGCGCAGTTGGTGGTTCACCTTACGCGCCGCAGGTCGTGGGTTCGATTCCCACACAGGAAATGCATTTGTGTGCATGAATATGTCTGGTTGTCTTGAGTCTGGGTGTAATGATGTATATTAAGTATGTATTTACATACAAAAGTAGTATATGTATTATATCATATATGCTGTGTACTTAATTTACTAATGTGTCTATATATATTGCTGTGCCCTACAGGGTCCATGTGAACTGTTAAACATAAGTATTTTTACATCTTTTATACACATGGTGATGCAATTAAATAAATAAATCAGTTATCTGGTTTCCATAGTACAAGCTCTGCTTAGTTTGGGATCAGATGACCGTGTGTGAGGAATGACCTAGGATATTTATTTATTTATAGTTAAGCATAATAATTATTATCTAAGTGTTCTGTATTAGGGTAAAATTTGTAAGTGTGGAAGATAAATTAATAATAGATTTACGATTTACTACGAATAGCTGTAAAATTTAACAGAATAAACTTTTAAGACATCTAAAAATAAAATTCGATGAGACAATATTGAATTCACCGAAAGTTAAACACAAAGGTTTTCGCTGTCAAACTTTCAATGGCAATCGAGAACATTTCCAAATCGAATAGTTAGCTCCATAGAGTTATATTACCGTGTGCGAAACGTGAGCAGTGTGCATATAAACGCATCCATAGATATATCGTACACAAGTGATTTACTGTCAGTAGAAATTTTGATAAGAGTTTCTTGTCATTTGTTCTCGGTAAAACTATCAATAAAATAATTGGACTGTTTTACAAAAAACTTAAACCGACTTCAAAGTACACGAAGAAGTAATAAAATCCTGGTCTGATGACAATGGGACCAAACGGGAAGTGTACCCTTCCAGACAAAAAAACATGGAGTTATGAGGTAACAAACATAAAAAAAAAAAAAAAAATACAACCGAATTGAGAACCTCCTCCTTTTTTTGAAGTCGGTTAAAAAAAGAAATTGGCTATCATTATACATGTATTTAGTCGTTCAAACTATGAATGCGCAGTATACGTTGAAACGTATTCAATAAACGTTGGCAGCGTTGCACATACCCGTGCTCACGGCACATACACATAGTACAGCTCTCTCAGCTGGCTTTTCACTATGGGATATAAAATAATCTAGACACGCGGCAGCGTGACAAGCCAAGTGAAAAGAGAACTGGCGAACAGCACCGTGTGTAATACCACATACCATACCATGTAATACTGTTGGAATACTGGCTACTACTATTTTTGAATTTTATATTGATTGTTCTATGTCATATATTTTTCTCTTCACTTCAAATAAAGCTGTGTAACTGTAAAGTACATTTTTCTTTATATTTATCTAAAATTATGCTCTCTTGGCAGCCTATGAAGAAAAGGGCTTAGGCAGAAGACTTGCTTTAGAAAGACAACTCTATAGATATTGCTTAGATATATTTAAAAACAATATGGAAAAGTATATAAATGCTGTACTTTGTACTGTTCAAGATCTCGCAGATATTGGGAAAGAAATTGAAGACGCAAGTGTCGCTGCGATTCTTTTAGGTGGTTTGGGACCACGATATGATTCCCTAGTGATGGCATTGGAGAATTCAAATGTCAACGTCACAAGCGAGCTAGTAAGAGGTAAATTACTCAATGAATCTTTGAGAATGGAGCATGAACCGAGCACTTCAGCTTTGAGAACTATTCAGAAAGGTAATGTTTCAAATTCTAAGAATATTAAGAACAATAAAAGTAAGAAACAGATTGTTTGTTATGAATGTCATGAACCAGGACATAAACGGCCCGACTGTCCTTATAGGATAATTAGTTCTAAAGGTGCTAATGGTGTAAATTTATCGACAACTTTAAATTCAGTTACGAATAAACAGAAACAGAACTGGTTTATTGATTCTGGAGCGACTAATCACATGTCTTCAAGTATGGAGTTATTACATAATGTGAAATTACTTCAGAAGGATATTGGTAAAGTAACTGTAGCAAATGGAGAAAAAATCGACTGTACGGGTATTGGTGACCTTAAGTTTAGCACTAAAGATGGTACTGTAGGTACTGTTACTGATGTTGCAGTCGTTCCAAATTTGAATTCGAACCTCATTTTAGTCAAAAAGGCAGTAGATAAAGGTTATACTGTAGTTTTTGATAAAAAAGGTTGTAATTTTTATACAGATTTTTCTTGTACAGGTCAAATTGTTTTACATGGTTCTACTAATGGTGGATTATACACCTTGGATTGTACTGTCAAAGCACCAGAGGAGTTATCAGCCAACATTGTGCATTTTGGACCGTCGCAATATCGTCTATGGCACAAACGTTTAGGTCATCTTTGTCGTTTTGGTATGAATAAGCTTAAGCAAGGTCAAGCTCTTGGCCTGGACTATGATGAGGTTGATAAGGATCCCTGCGTCGCGTGCATTGAAGGTAAGCAAAGTAGGAAACCTTTTAAAACAATTCCGCATAAGAAAACCACTTCTTTATTGGAACTTGTGCATTCTGATCTGTGTGGACCAATGTCCGAAACATCTTTCCAAGGAAACAAATATGTTGTCCTTTTTATAGATGATTTCTCGCGAAGAATATTCCCCTATTTTATTTCATCAAAGACAGAAGTGATGAATAAGTTTTGTGAATTTCAGTCTTTTGTAGAAACACAAACAGGAGCAAAAATCAAGACACTAAGGACGGACAATGGGACTGAATACGTGAATAAAGGATTCACGGATTACCTGAAGTCAAAAGGTATCGAGCATCAGACCACCGTTCCATATAGCCCTCAACAGAATGGAGTAGCAGAACGGACTAACCGGTCAATCGTAGAGAATGCACGCTCGATGCTGGCAGAAAGCTCATTGCCAAAGGTTTATTGGCAAGATGCTCTTGAAGCCGCTGTTTATTTGAAAAATAGGAGTCCCCATGTAGCTTTAAAAACACAAACACCAATGGAGAAATGGACTGGGAATAAGCCTGATCTATCTCATTTACGAGTGTTTGGTTGTCGAGCACTAGTCCACGTACCTTCTTGTCAGAGGAAAAAGCTAGATGCTAAAGCTGCTCAATATGTTTTCGTTGGGTACAACCCAGACCCAAACAGCTATCTCTTTAGAGATGCTCTTTATCCGAGAAGACTGATAAAAGCAAGAGATGTAACATTTTTTGAAGATTGTTTTACAGATCTTAAGAAAAACAGAGTTGGTGTGACGGAAAATATTGTAACTTGTGCATCTGTAGAGGAAGTTGCAACTTTCCAAACTGTTCCGTTGTTGCTGTCAACTGGTTCGTATGAAGAATATTCTCAGAGGCAGGATGAGGTTGAAGCCACAGCTGATGCACCTATTACTGACTATAATACTCAAGATCATGAAGCTGAGGATTTCTGTGATGCAGTTGATCATGATGCAATGGAAGTTCCAGAGGAGTAAACACCAAATGCTATTGAAGAGCTTCATTCTGATACAAGTGGCTGTAGATATCCACTTAGAAATAGAATGCGTAATCTGAAAACAGAAATGGCTGATGATGAAGAACCTACTTCATATCGTGAAGCCGTCACTTGTGATGACAAAACTAGCTGGATTACTGCTATGAATGAAGAGTATAGTGCTTTACTTAAAAAGCAGACTTGGACCTTGGTAGACAAGCCAAGTCATAAGCGCTGTATACCATGCAAATGGGTATACAAACTAAAACGAGATGCTCAAGGTAATGTAGTAAAATATAAAGCTCGTTAGTAGTTAGTAGCTAAAGGTTTTGCACAATTAGAAGGTGTAGATTACTACGAAACCTTTTCTCCGGTTGTACGTAACTCATCATTGCGAACTTTGTTAGCATTGGCAGTGCATGAAGGCTACAAGGTTCGGCATATGGATGTAGACACAGCTTTCTTAAACGGAGACTTAGAAGAGGAAGTCTACATGCTACAACCTGAAGGATTTGTTCAGCATAAAAATGCAAATAAGGTATGTTTATTAAAGAAATCCTTATATGGTTTAAAACAAGCTCCAAGGGCCTGGAATTCAAAGTTAAAAGAAATTTTGTCTACAATAGGTTTTATTCAAACTCCTTCGGAATCTTGTGTTTTTATAAAAAGGATTTCGAATAACGACTCCTTGATTTTAGCAGTCTATGTTGACGATCTTGTCATATTATATAAAAATAAAATGACATTTGACAATTTCAAAAGTCAGTTCGAAGAAAATTTCTCAACAAAAGATTTAGGAGAAATAAATTTCTTTACGGGAATTAATATTATAAGTAACGAAAACGGTATTAAAATGCACCAAGGGACTTATATTGAGACATTGTTGAAGAAGTTTGGAATGGAAAAGTCCAAACATGTTTCAACGCCTCTTTCACAAAAGAAGCTTGAACCTGGTTCAGGTGAGTCTAGTAATTATCCATATCAAGCATTGATTGGATGTCTCACGTTTCTCGCTGTAAACACTAGGCCTGACATTGCATTTACCGTAAGTTATTTGAGTCAGTTTAATTCATGTTACGATAAGACTCATTGGAACGCAGCAAAGCGTTGTCTTCAATATTTGGGTGCTACTAAGAATGTTGGTATTTCTTACAGAAAGACAAATGATGAAATATTGCGTGGCTACTCGGACTCTGACTTTGCAAACTGTCCAGTAAGTCGACGCTCATACACAGGATTTTATTTTGAGCTTGCAGGCGGTCCTATTTCTTGGGAATCAAGAAAGCAGCCTACGGTGGCGTTATCTTCAGCCGAAGCTGAATATATGGCTTTATCTTCAGCAACCAGAGAGGCTTGTTTCTTGAAGAGATTCATAACTGAAGTGACAGGTAAATCTCCTAGCACTGTTATTTTCTCCGACAGCCAAAGTGCACAAATGTTGGCCAAAAATCCTATCCACCACAGTCGAACAAAACATATAGATACGCGTTATCACTTTGTTCGTGAAAAAGTTTCTGACTTAACTGTAGAATTAAGATTTTTACCTACAGTCGAAATGCCGGCTGATGTATTAACAAAGCCTTTAGGACGTGTGGCCCATGATAGGTGTATACAGGCCATAGGCCTTAGTATAGATTAAGTGGGGGTAAGTAGCCATTAAGTGGGGGTATGTTGGAATACTGGCTACTACTATTTTTGAATTTTATATTGATTGTTCTATGTCATATATTTTTCTCTTCACTTCAAATAAAGCTGTGTAACTGTAAAGTACATTTTTCTTTATATTTATCTAAAATTACAACAAATACACGACCCATTTGGAGCCACTTTTCAACCCTAAATATATATTACATCTTGAGATATCATAATATTGTATCGCTCATCATACATTATGTCGAAAAAATATTTATAGTTTAGGATGTAATATACAAAAATGAATGACGAGCGATAAAATTACATCTCAAGATGTAATTTATATTATATTATATCCCATAGTGAAAAGCCGGCTTAACTAATATATCTCAATGGTTATCTCAATACAAAAATTTCAAGTTCCGAATGTCATTCAACCGAAACAGATGTGACTGCTATAAAAATCCTCCGATATTGGAGCTGCATTGAGCTATAAATCTGTTTGTAGCGGTGTAATCTGCCGCTCCGCCTCGCTCGGAGCCGTTGAGACGAGCTGTCTGCAGAGAGATCTGATTACGAATCACTTGAACCCTCAGCTTTGCTAACGTATTCTGAGACATTCAATTAAATTTTGAGAATCGGTTGAATACGTTAAAGACGTGAGTGCAGCTATGACGCGTGAATGGACCAGTTGGCAGGGTTGGTAAGATACCGCCGTAGGTTGTGGATGTTTACATAAAATTATTTGCTTGACCTGACTCTTAGTTTAATAGGTCTTACTGCGCCTTATTGAGACTTCACGTGACAGGAAGGCTGGTGTCTCTAGGATAACCGATCAGCATTGTTATCCAACGTGGTAATGCCGCCAGCCTTCTTGTCACGTTCACACAGGGCAGCGATCTACTTCATCATCATCATCATCAGCCTATAATGTCCCAATGCTGAGCACAGGCCTCCTTTCACACATCAGGGTGAAAGGGAATGGGCAGTTACACTACCACGCGTGCCCACTGCGGATCGGTGTAGGTAGGCTAGTGGTCAACCTACTGTTAGAGTTCAAGCCGCCTAGAAGGCCTCCTAACTAGCTTAAGTGATAACCGGGACCAACGGCTTTACGTGCCTTCCGAAGCACGGAAACGCTCGATTTGAAATACCACTAGGCGGTCACCCATCCAGGTACCGACCACGACGGTGGTAACTTAACTTGCCGATCGATTAAGAACGGCTAATCATGCTAAACCACGAGCGCTTAATTGATTAATACATATAAATGTATTAAACAAAAAAAATAATTTTTTTTTGAATGTAGGTATTTATTGGATTTTCTTTTCGTGTTGTAACTATAATATTGCAAATCAAGTTATTATAGTATATCAGTTATCTGATTTCGACAGAACAATCTCTGCTTCTCAGCCATGGAATCAGACAGCAGCTGTTGAGTCACGTTTTCATTTATGTAAATATTAAGCTTTAATTGTACTGTCTTTCAGTTTTAAAAGGAAAATCTTCTCTTCAAAGAAATGGTTTTTTTGTTCCAAAAGATTGATGCTACTTCCTAATATTATAAATGCGAAAACGAGTTTGTTTGTTATTGGTATAACATGTTGAAGCAATACACTTTTTAACCCGAAAACGCAGGTGAAACTGTGAAAGAAAAACTAGTAATAAAATAAGTAGCAAATCCTATCCTCCACTATGTTTAAATTGAAGTTACTTGGACAAGACCACGATGTACTCAAACCAAACAAGAGGTGTATAAATCCGCTGGGATTTGTGGACCATTCGGTAAGAAACATTGTCCCATTTACTTTTCAATTACCGTTATGGTAGTTTCTCTAGAGACATTGTGAGTTTACTGCTAACATGTTTCGGGTGATTTTGAGTTGATAGCAAATTTGTCCCTCTCTAAATTAACTCAACAAAATAACCTGCTTATAGAATCTGTTTGTTTTAAAATGAAAGAAAACTTATCAAAAAATAACGATGAATGATATTGTAGGTATTATGATCCTTTACTTGTATTATTTTTTCTTTATGTCTGTGTATACAATAAAGTTGAATAAAGTATATTTCATTTATTCATTCATTCACTCAAGATATACTTCAATGTTTTAATTTATTAATATATGGGACGCCAACAGTAGAATTGTTTTTACATCTGTGGGGCTAAAAAACTAAAGCAATGTTGCTGTTCAGCACAGAAATGGCAAACGTGTTTCCTGACGCTTACAATCTAGGTACTTTCAAGGCCAGAGTGAATAGGTTTCTTCTGGATAAGCGTGTTTCATCTTAGGCTTCGTCATCGCCCCTTATGGGCGGGTCAGTGGCCAAACGCAAGCCCATTAAATAAAAAAAAAAAAACCGAAAGACTACTATTGTATACTGGATGCAAACTGACTTGTGCGAACTCAAAGACTACTATTGTATACCGGATGCGAACTGAAAGACTTCTATGGTATACTGGATGCGAACTGAAAGACTACTATGGTATACTGGATGCGAACTGAAAGACTACTATTGTATACTGGATGCAAACTGAAAGACTACTATTGTATACTGGATGCGAACTGAAAGACTACTATGGTATACTGGATGCGAACTGAAAGACTACTATTGTATACTGGATGCAAACTGACTTGTGCGAACTCAAAGACTACTATTGTATACCGGATGCGAACTGAAAGACTTCTATGGTATACTGGATGCGAACTGAAAGACTACTATGGTATACTGGATGCGAACTGAAAGACTACTATTGTATACTGGATGCAAACTGACTTGTGCGAACTCAAACACTACTATTGTATACCGGATGCGAACTGAAAGACTACTATGGTATACTGGATGCGAACTGAAAGACTACTATGGTATACTGGATGCGAACTGAAAGACTACTATTGTATACTGGATGCAAACTGACTTGTGCGAACTCAAAGACTACTATTGTATACCGTATGCGAACTGAAAGACTTCTATGGTATACTGGATGCGAACTGAAAGACTACTATGGTATACTGGATGCGAACTGAAAGACTACTATACTGGATGCGAACAGTTGCTGATAGAATTATTTTATTCCACTCTATAGCAGCCATGTTCACGTATCTTGCGCCCGCCACGGGTACGTAAAATCCGACCGCTTCGTTAAAGTTATTCTATTGTACTCTATTGTACTTGAAAGCAAACTTTTGATTTAGAATTTTCTTTTGAATATCGAAGCAATAAGCTAGAACATTCAGACTCAGTTAACACACGGTTTCTTTGCGATAAAGATAAGGAATAAAGATAAGACCAGAACCTCGTTGTTGGAAAAGAAAGAAAAACGTTCTACAACTGACACGCTATTCAGGGAAATATATTTACTTAAAAGATACGGAGCTGCAGCGATTATAATCTATTTTTAACGGAACCGTGTTACGATGTTTGTACTTTATGCACTGTCTGGGACAGCTTTATAATAGGGCTGTCAACAAAAAAAAATAGTAAAGCTGCAGACTATTTTGGAATGTTACCTGTATTTCAAAATAGTCTGTTCAATATATGATGTCATATTAATGAAATAAATGAGTGTACTATCCAAAGGTACATATAGGAACTTTTGTGGCTGTCCTAATAAAATATTAATCAACATACGAGATGCAAGCTTAAAAATATTTTCAACTATTCAAGTTACAGCTTATAAAAACTCCGACATATATATAAATATATGAAACAGACATGAAGACACAATGGTAATAGTGAAAAATACAAGATTGAATCTTACTTTAATCACCAAAGACCTGCCAATAATATAAAAACCAGCCTAGTGTGACTCACAGAACCCGTCCCCAGGGTCCCCTATTTTTTTTTTTCATTTTTGTGTTTTTTTTTAAAGCGAAAATAGAAATACACATTATGTTATAATTTCAACTGCAACGGATGGATAGTCGGACGGACGGACACAGTGGAGGCTTAGTAAGGGTCCCGTTGGCAACCTTTGGGTACGGAACCCTAAAAACGAAATTGTGTTTGTTCTACTACTTTTTATCCCAAAAATGTATGTAATGTGTATTAATATTATAAATTGGACGGGCCAGTTAGAGACTTTAATTTTCACCCAGGACATGCATTTGTGTGTATGAATAAGACTGCATGTCCTGCATGTCCTGTCTGGGTGTTATTATATATGTATTTACAAACAAAAAGTAGTATTATGTATTATATCAGTTATCTGGTTTCGATAGTAGATACTCTGCTGAGTTTGGGATCAGATAGCCGTGTGTAAAAACTGTTAGAGGGTTTTTCATTCATTCATTCATTCATTATATTTCTTAATATGCTTCTTGAATTGGTGGCAACCCTACTCGTCTCGTGTTTGTTATTCAGTAGCGCGGGAGCATGCCAGGTGCAGATGACAGATGGACACGTGATGCCTCCGAGCGCTGGTCAAGGAAATATTTAAGCTAAATATCACCAACATTTACCATAAGAATTCTACATTTCTTTTCATATTTTACCTGCTTACCGTTGGGGGTTGTAAAGGTCTTTCAACGGGTGAGTCACCCTATACTCTCTGCTTATATATTTATTTTACTCGTTTTCCACTCGCGGTTTCACGCGCAGTCTCATTAATGAAAAAAAAACGACCCCAGTGGGTGCTTAAGGTTTGTACGGAACCAGTGCGTAATGTTATGTTTTTAGACCCTGCTTTGAGCTGTGCGTGCAACTGTTAATCAATCACTATTGGTCAGTTTTATAATGCCACGTTTAAATTAGGAAAGTACCTCCACCTTACAGAATACCGCAGCCAAATAACTATGTTGTGTTTCTGCGCGTGAGTACGGTCGTCAGTAACTCATCGGGGAGGAGCGGAGAGGAGAGTCAGTAAGGCGTGAGTAAAGCCCTGTGTGTTGCAAGCTATGGTTGCAAGCATTAGCGATTAGCTTTAGCGATGGGCGATCGTTCCAAAAAAAGTTATCGAAAGAATCGACAATTGTAAAACTGTACATTCGATTGTCGATTGACATTGAAAATTGACGCACGCGCAGGTTGCAATAGTAGGTATGCACAATCGACGGGTGAACGCGGGGGCGAACAGATTCATTCATTCGGCGGACGGACAGCCAGCGCACGGCACAGGCCACGCGCGGTGCCGCACGAAGCGTATTATTAACAATCGAAAGATGTCGATTGGTATTCGAATGATTCGAATAAATTGGACAATCGAATAATTCTTAGTAACAATCAACTAATTAGCATCTGGCGGGCCGTGTTCCTGTAACCCGACAACGTCGTATAAATAATAAGATATTTTTTTATTATAGAAATATATATACCCACGTACGGTTTTTTTTATCCGGAACACTAATTTTTTTTCTAAAATAAAAGTAGCCTAAGCTACTCCCTCTAACATCAGCTATCTGCGAAAGTCCCATCAAAATCGGTGCAACCGTTTTGGAGATTAGCTGGAACAACAGACAGATTGACAGACGACAATTTTATAAATCGGTATTTGGTATAAGTACCATATATTCATATTAATTTCGTAAAAAGCCTTTGTTTTGACCATACAATTTTATTAATGTGTATAGAAGATTTATAGATTACTAAATTATCAAACTTATACATTAATACATAAATATTAGTTAACAAAGCTGTAGTATGTATAATCTTGCAATGTCGCAGACAATGTCAGCTCACGAGCCAATAAAACACATTTATAGTATTCCTATACAGCTGAAACGAGCAATAAAACCCATGTTCAACTCGAACCACGTTTTAAGACTCCAAATTTTGCAAATGGCCGTACGCCACGTATCGTTCCACTAGTACTTAGCCCGAATGATATCTTTAAGATACTGATGCGGACTCTTTTATGTTTTTGTTATAAGAGAAGTGTTTTTTCTTTACTTTGATATTTAAATAAGAATTATTTATTATGTCTTAACACACACCTATAAATAGCTTTCATATACATTTATCTATCTGTATTTTTTTTGGCACCGACTAATCCTTGTCTATTTCAACCCCACTAAGACTCAAGCCTGCGTATTCACCGCTAAGAAAACCGCATTTTCTGTGGCTCCACAATTCCAGAACACATTCTTGAACACCACTAAACGCGTCGACATTTCTAGCGACGTTTTGTTCCGAAGTCACTTAGAAGACAAGGTTAAGCTGGCATCCAAAAAGCTCGGAGTGCTCAACAGAGTGAGGCAGTACTTCACACCGAGGCAAAGGCTGCAACTTTACAAATCGCAAGTCCGGCCTCATATGGAGTACTACTGTCATCTATACGCGGGGCACCTGGGTACCAACTTGATCCTTTAGATTCGGTTCAGCTACGTGCCATCAGAATTGTCCACGATCCCGAGCTCACAAGCGGTTTAGAGCCCCATAGTCTTAGGACAGACTTTGCCTCTTAACGTGTGTTCTACCGCTTGTACAACAGACAGTGTTCTGTAGAATTGTTTGACTTGATGCCCTCGACTACCTTCCACCATCACAACTCTCACCATCGACTGGGAGTCCATCCTCACACATTGAAACCAGAATGGTTTCGTACTGTGCGGTCTCAAAGGAGCTTCCTTCCGCGGACGCTTTTCAAAAAGGGTGTGAAAAGATTTCTGCAGGTACGGCAACGCGCGAGTCATACCCCTGGTGTTGCAAGCGTCCATAAGCTACGGTAACCGCCTACCAATAGGCGGGCCGCTATGCTACTTTAGTTGTATAAAAAATTGGTGAAAATGAGCTTAGCGCACGGTTCGAAAAGATTTTTATAGTACCTATCTCCCAAACAAACTTTAATTGATTACATAAACTAGTAAAAGCGAGAGCTAAGCTCAAGTATACTAATAATAATCATATCCATTTATGTGAATCTAAAAAAAAATATCCAACGTTAATGCAGTCACGTTTCCCAGGATACACGCAAATATACTTCTGTCGGAGAAGCGAAGGCTGCGTGGGAGTCATAAATAATATATCACGTAGCGTACAAATTACGTGAGAAATTGTATACGTGTTTACGGAAAAGAATTTTGCATGTTTTGACGGATTACGAGAACGTACGGTTTGTAAACTATAATAAAGACATACGACGTATATAGGTAATTGAAAAAAAGGCTAATAAAAGTCTTAATAAATTACTTGCTGGTATATTACCTTTAAAATTGGTGTTTTTATTGTTATTAAATTAAATACATTTGAATGTTGCTTTTCACTTCAAGAAGCTATCCTGGTCTCAGATATATATTGGCTTTTGGTTTAAGTGGCTTTTTATATTGCTCGTCAGTGATTTTCAATGAATATAAAATTAATAATTTCTGATAAAAACAACGATTCTGTTATATAAAAATGTGTAGCTACGAGATGCTACGAGAAGGAGCTACGTCGTAGCTAATGATATCTACGACGTACCTCGTAGCGCTTCATTCTTTTTGCATATTCTGACAAAAAGAGCTTTCTAGGTATGATGAAGTGTGAATTAAAATAAAGACAATATTCCTAGATTAGTATAGCTGTGCCCGGCGGTTTACCTGCGTATGTTATAATACCCCCAATAAACGGACTATCGACCGCAAAAATATGTTGCGAATCGGACTGGTACTTCCTGAGATTGGAGACATTATTTAAAACCCTTATTTATGAAGTATTTAATAAAGTTCATTTCTCTTAGGCATTTATAATGGAAAATGTAGAGTACTTATTTGAATATAAGAAATAAGTTTTTGTTAAAAAATCATTTTTAATACAAGCTTTTTTTGGTCACCGTACTTTTTGTTGACTGTACTTGCATTGTCTTCTAATATACTAATGTATACCAAATATCAAGTCAATCCGACCACTGGAAGTGGGTGAAATTCGACTTGCAAGATTCCACCCGAACAAACACAGTAACATAAAAGCTTGTAAAAATAAGTGCAAGTTCTATTTCTAATATATCAATAAAAATAAATATATAATTCCCGCATTTCTCAAAGCCCTCGCTCATAAATATAAATTAAATAGGGCAAGTAACAATGTACGCAAGTGTACTGCATACGTTTATTTATACGAGGCACCGGTACCGCAGTATGATACACTGACGCATTTGTCTGTACCATGTTCCTTTCATTAGTCATAGTCTTGCAACGTGGGAAATGCAGGTATATTTTTAACCGACTTCAAAAAAGGAGGAGGTTATATGTTCGACTGTATCATCATCGGCCTATAATGTCCCACTGCTGAGCACAGGCCTCTGGGCGATACTCCACCACGCGTACCCACTGCGGATTGGTGTAGGTAGGCTAGTGGTCAACCTACTGTTGGAATTTTTCAAGCCGCCTAGGAGGCATCCAACTAGCTTAACGACTATCACAATTAAGTGATAACTGGGACCAACGGCTTTACGTGCCTTCCGAAGCACGGAAACGCTCGATTTTAAATACTACTAGGCGGTCACCCATCCAGGTACCGACCACGATAGACGTAGCTTAACTTTGCCGATCGATTAAGAACGGCTAAGACTTTTTGGCGGGAACTTGCAGAGTGACATAGCATTTTCATTTTTATTTTCATAAATTTGTGTATTTTGAGTTTTATTGTGTATTTTTGGTGGTATTTTACCCAATAAAGATCATCCATGTGCACCAGTGAAGTGAAATGAAATGAATTATGTGTATCGTGACTTTTCAAGTTGTCTCAAAATTTCCGTGTAGAGTTTTACTACAATTACCACCATTGTAGTAAAACATGACTTTTATGGACGGTGACTGACTGAGGACTATAATGTGAAGTGATTTATTGTGACTGGAAACTATAATATAACTCGACACTGGCAGAAATGAGCCCTAATTTGGGCTTGGTTGCCAAAATTAAAAAGAAGAAGAAGAACGGCTAATCATGAACATGCCACGAACGCATCATGTTCGACTTGTTCGACTGTATGTATTTTTATTTTTTTGTATGTTCGCCGATTACTCGGAAACGGCTTGTGCGATTTGGATGTTTTAAACTGTAAAATATCGCGGTAGATCCCGAGGTGGTCCGATATAAATTTTAGCATGCTCTGATCATGTATCGAAGATATGATGGAATTCCTCAACGGAAAAGAGGACAAACATCGCGATTGAAGCATTTTATTCAGTATTGTCGACAATTTATCAATGAAATGCACATCCTCGGCCGGTGACAAATCTTGAGAGGTATTGAAAACGTACATGACACTCAAAATTAAAAAAAATAACTTCAAAACAGTGTCAGATTAGAGTTATTTAATACTTTTTAGTGTACTTAAAAGGCGGTTGTTTTTTTTTAAAGTAAATTTTGTAATAAACGTGCCAAAGTTACGGTAATGTCTCTAAAGTACGGGAACATACTAGTAGATCACTTGGGACTTGATCATTTGGTAGCCAGCCGGACAGGTACTACAAAGTACTCAACTCACCCTAAAACATCACGATCATTGTAGAGTTCAAGCTAATACGCTTAACCACGGCGTTTGACGACTAAACAATGAGTAAAGATGAGTTGATAATAAAGTTGACCAGTGTCTGATTTCCATACGAAAGATCAAGACATGATTAATTGGAAAATCAACGCAAAACTTAAAATGCCGATCATGTTTTTTTTATACTACTAAGTTAGCAAACAAGCGTACGGCCCGCCTGATGGCAAAGGTTGCACGCATACGGCAAGCAAGTTCGCACGCAAGCTGACTGTAAAAATCTCTTTACACCCATCTTGAAGAACCTTGGGTAAACCACACTATCTTATTGCATGAGATGGTCTAGTAAAGCTCAGGTCTTAAAATAGTCCCAGCTCTTTGTGTTATATGACGCTAGAAAGTGACAGATATATTTAAAACCTGGGTTTAGCTAGACTTGCTTTCAACTATCTCACGTAATTAGGGAGTAAGTGACTTTAGAGTTTCTATCATATATTCGTAACTAATAAAAGACAGCCAATCATTCAGTGTATACCCTCTCTCTCTATACTCGTTCCCTCATGTCTGAGGATCTTGGTCAGCATCGGGTTTGCTTCTAGAGCGGATGATCTACCTCCACCGGTTTCTGTCCAACGCGTCCCTTATTTATTATTAGCCTATACTGTCCCACTGCTGGGCAAAAGCCTCCCTTTCCTTTTTCCATACTTCTCGGTCGGCTGCAACGCTGAACCAGTTATTTTTGAAATTGTCTAATTCGTCCCGCCATCTCCGGCGAGGTCTGCCACGGCACCGCTTAACATTTTGTGGGGTCCACTCTGTGGTAATTTTCGCCCACATATCATTCGGCATGCGGCACACGTGTCCAGCCCAGTCCCACTTCAACTTAGCCGCCTTAAAAGACACATCAGCGATTTGTGTTTTGGATCGTAGTATAGTGTTTTTTATGCGGTCTGTAAGTTTGACTCCCAATATACTACGCTCCATGGCACGCTGGCAAACTCCGAGGGCGGACCTCTGCTGTTCTGTCAAGGACCAAGTTTGAGCGCCGTAGGTAAGAATAGGCAAAATGCACATGTCCATGAGTTTCCGTTTGAGCGCTATTGGCAATTTACCCGTCATTAGCTCCTTCATAGACCAATAGCTCTTCCAGGCATTGTTTGTACGTCGTGTGACTTCTTTGTCTTGCCTTCCCTGGAATGAGACTATTTGACCTAAGTAGATGAACTCATGAACATATTCAAATACCACATCTCCCATTTCAATCCTACGTTTCGCGCTATTTGTCATAAGCTTAGTCTTTGACATGTTCATGCTAAGTCCGACCTCGAGACTTGCCTCATTAAGGTCTTTAAGCATTCCGTTTAGCTCGGAGGCTGAATATGAGAAAAGGATGATGTCGTCAGCAAAACGGAGGTTATTCAATCTTTTGCATCCCATGACGACACCTTTCTCCTTCCAACTGTGTGCCAGTTTCCTAAAAACTTCTTCTAGCACTGCAGTAAAAAGTTTAGGAGATAGCGGGTCCCCTTGTTTGACTCCTTTCTGTATGGGGAAAAATGCTCCAGTTGTTTCCATTTTAATTGTTGCAGAGCTATTTTGATAGATATTTTTTAGAATGTTGATGTAGGTAGTATCTATGTTATGGCTATTGAGGGCTTCGAATATGGATGTATGTGTAATACTGTCGAACGCTTTGTTGTAGTCAACGAATGCTAGGTATAGTGGGAGCTTGAACTCGTGATGTTTTTCGATGAGCTGGTTGAGTGAGTGGAGATGATCGGTAGTTGATAAACCGCGGCGGAATCCGGCCTGTTCAGGAGGTTGGTGTTTATCTAGTTGTCCAGATATGCGGTTTGCTATTATCTTTATAAATGTTTTATAAAGATGGGAAATGAGGCTAATAGGTCTATAATTATTTATGTCTGATTTGCAACCCTTTTTATGTAATAAAATTATATTAGAATGGCAAAAATTATGTGGAAAGTTTCCTGTTTTTAATATAGAGTTAAATAAATTTGTAATATGTGGAAGAAGAGTGGGCTTTCCTATTTTGAGTGCTTCGGTTGTAATGCCATCTTCTCCAGGACTTTTGTTGTACTTCATGCTACACAATGCTTGATGAACTTCATAACCCGTTATCGGTAGTATACCTTCAGAGCATGAGTAAGTGTCGTTGGTAGTTTGGGGGATGGCATCGTTTGAATACAAGAATTTGTAATATGATGTACATATTTTCAATATTTCTCTTCTATCACTCTGTTTTACACCGTTTTTATCTTTTAAGTAACAAATCCAAGATTTACCTTTTTCTGTTCCTTGTTTGGCTATTTTAAGTGACACGTTTTTTTCTAAAGCTGTTTGAATTAGTTTGGTGTTAAAATCTCTTATATCTTTACGAATATTTCGCTTAACTACTATGTCTATTGCTTTATGCTCTGGTGTGCCATGATCCAATTTTTGTCTTTCCTCCATCAGTGTTTTGGTAGCTAAGCTGAGTTTATTAGTCTTTTTTCTCATTGATTTAATCCTTTGACTAGCTTTTTTTATACAGTTTTTAATATTTGCATACTGAACATTAATATTTTCGGAATCACAATCATCTAATATACTGAAACTATTTTGAAGGTCTAAATTAAATTCCTCTGAATTAACTAGTAAAGATGTTTTATCAAGTCGTTTGATCATGTTTTTTATCATTTGAAATCTTTGAATTTTTGTGTTTAATACTAATTTGACGCGTAAAGGTTTATGATCAGAAATAAATTTTAAAGTATTTAGAATTTGTACGTTTTTTATTATTTGTCTGTTAGAGGAAAGGCAGAAATCGATTTCATTTTTGGTGTGGCCATCAGGTGAACACCATGACCAGCGACGGTGAAGTTTTTTGTAAAAGAAGCTGTTACTTATGCTTAGACTTTGACCAAAAGCAAATTGAAGGAGGCGTTCCCCTCTTTTATTCCTGGCTCCTAAGCCGTACGGACCGAGAGTTTCATTGTTGTCAAGTTCAGTCCTTATGCCAATTTTAGCATTAAAATCACCTATAATGAGTGACCAAGCTCCTTTGTGTTCATCGTAAACTTTATTAAGTAGATCATAAAAATCTTCGATTTCATCATCTGGATGAGAAGACGTTGGAGCATAGACTTGAATGATGGTGAGAGCTATTTTTTCAGAAATTCTAAATTTTAACAATGCTATCCTATCGGAGTAGGCCCTAAACTCTAAGATGTTATTTTTCCATTTTTTAGCGACTAGAAAACCTACACCATATTGATTCTCATCTCCTCCACAATAATAGAAAATATTATGGTTTCGTTCCACAATATCTTCGCCTTGTCTCCTGACTTCCGATAGTCCTATAACATCCCAGTTTATATTCTCTAGCGCATTTTCAAGTTCAGCTAATCTTTCTTCTGTTCGCAAAGTGCGAACGTTAAATGTTAAGACATTAAATTTTTCGGTGTCCTTATTACAAGCCTGGTTCGTTTGACAGTTAGTGTACCTCGCCCGGAGATTCTTCGCACCCCTGGCTCGAAGGTGTTCGTACCTACTGTCATTAGCATGTCCACCGGAGCCGCCGGGAACTTGGGGCCGTTTTGTTGAGTTGTAATTCATCATTGGTAAGGAAAGGGGTACGCGTCCCTTACGAACGTTTAAAATTTGGAGGACGATGAGTCTTTTATTTGATCGGACCATATTGTTGGCGAACGACCACATAGTCGTTTTCCTTCCGTATTCCCAACTGTGATCAGTTTTTCCAAATTTTCATCGCTTTTGCGCACCATATGGCCGAAATACGAAAGAATGCATTGGTGGCATATGGTGGACAATCGGGTTTTAATTTGGAGTTGCGATAGGATCTATGCATTGGTGCGTTTAGCAGTCCAAGGTTCAACATCCGTCTCCAGCACCACATCTCAAATGCATCGATCCTTTTTCTTTCTCGGGCCAGTATAGTCCACGCTTCCACTCCATACTAGAAAATGGGGAATACCAGTGTATACCCCAGAAAGGTACTTATGAAGTTACAAGCCAAAGTTTCGGATAAATAAATCCTTATACCTCTAGACTTGAGACAAGCAGAACTGGAATGCACTTCAGCACACGAGTCCAATATATTAATCATATAAAATGGCGCCCGGCAGGTAATGCAACGTCAAACCAAAGAAAATATGTGACTCACGAGGAACACCTATATTTATTACACTTGATACCATAGAAATGTAAGTAAGTATAGAAGTGGCGTGAAGTAATAAATTCACCTATATATTTTTAACCGACTTCAAAAAAAGGAGGAGGTTCTCAATTCTGTTGTATGTTTTTTTTTTATTTATTTTTTTATGTTTGTTACCTCATAACTTCGCCATTTGTGAACCGATTTGGAAAATTCTTTTTTTGTCTGGAAGGGTACACTTCCCCTTTGGTCCCATTGTCATCAGATCAGGATTTGATTACTTCTTAGTGTAGTTTGAAGTTGGTTTAAGATTTTTTTGTAAAACAGTCCAATTATTATATGTAAGGTTCTAAGGTAGCAAACAAGCTTACGGCCAACCTATAGACACAAAACCAGGAGTGACATTCAGAATTCCTACAAAAATGCAAGAACCCATATGGCTAAAGTAAACATGTGCCTATCCATTATAAAAAAAGAAAATCTAAATTACTTCTACAAGCTTAGATTTCTATGTCCTCAACACATAAGCGCTATGTGCTGAATAATTCATAGGGTCTCGCATTCTACGGAACCGCTGTGGACATGTTAACCTAACATAATCTTGTGAAAATATTGTATTGTTATGGGAGAGGGATTTGAGGTTCTTATGGGGGCTCCATGGCGTAGTAGGTAAACACGAATGTCCTTTGTAGATTATGAGAGATTCGAGTGGTGCGTCCATGCAACGCGATTCGAGCACGAGCCGAGCCACGAGCGAACCTACAACGAGCATACAACGAGCACGATGCGAATCCCTTTGTTCGTGAAAAAACTGACAATCGCGCTCGTTCGAGCCTCGCAAGCCCGTCCACACTACGCGAATCGTGCTCGCAGTGTGCTCGTTCGTGGCTCGGCTCGTGCTCGGTTCGCCAAGCATGGACGCACCATTTGTGATAATTTTAGTAGTATACATTGCTAATGTCATATAAACAAAAAGGGATGAGGCTGTCTTAATACCTGGGTATTACAAGACTGACTTACACCTTATTTATTAATAAGTGTTGAAAAATATGATAATGTTATATGACATGAATATTTCTTACATTAATTTTACACTGGAAGTTCTTTTTATTTTTGGAACGGACTTGGATGTGTTACCCTCATATGGCTTTAACACCCTTACGCGGACAAATCGGCGAGCGCTGATGAGCGTGAGACGCAACATATTGAGTCGACCCTACTCCACTGACGCACGTGCTGCGCAGGAAGTAATCACACAACCTCTCAAGTAGAGGCCTTAAGTTTACTTTTTAGGGTTCCGTATTCTCTGCTGTCTATCCGTCCGTCTGTAACAGGTAGACAGTTGACATTTTCACAGAATTTGTATTTCTATAACAACAAATAATAAAATTAAATAAAACAAAATTTTGTTTAAATTTTTTATTTCGAATATAAGCTTTTTATGGTGACTGTACTTTTTTATCATTATTAAGACAAGGACGCATATTGGTCCCTCTAAGATGTGTCATCCAGCGACTTGTATAAAGGTGAACCCGATCGTTGGTGGTTCGGCTCTTGCTATCTCTCTTCGAGCTAACAACAACCGAACTATTAACCTACTGCAAAATGAAAGACTCATACAATCGAATTGCAGACTGGCCTACTTCGTGAGAAACCGTTCCGCTATTTTCCAATCAATATACTTACCTATACCTCAGAGTATATAAATACTACACCTATACAAAGTAATCCTTCAGAGTATAAAATAAAAATCCATAAGCGGCTTAGATTTGAAGCTAAGGCTTCGCTAAAGGTAAAAGAAAGAAGCCTTAAAACCGATGTCAATGTATCACGAACGAAATTACGTGTCAACCAAAATCCGTGGTATCGTTTATCCGTCACGACTGGGGATATTGTACAGATTGAAGTTAGCTGCGACTCGTGAGTGACTAGATTTACACGTGCGGTTTTTAGATTTATGCGGCTTTTCTTATTCAAAGGTTCTGATATTCAGAGCCCACGTGAAAAGGTGAAATTAATATGAAATCTTTGTAAAAGGTTAAGTATTTGATATTGCGTTGAATATTTTAATGGAATAGCCTTGTTTTATTTATAAAGTAGTTTATTGTCTCTAAGCAACTATCTCCTTATCCTCATCCATCATCATCAGCCTATAATGTCCCACTGCTGAGCACGGCCTCCTTTCACAAAATGAGGGTGAAAGGGAATGGGCAGATAATCCACCACGCGTGCCCACTGCGGATTGATGGAGGTAGGCTAGTGGTCAACCTACTGTTGGAATTTTTCAAGCCACCTAGGAGGCATACAACTAGCTTAACGACTATCACAATTAAGTGATAACCGGGACCAACGGCTTTACGTGCCTTCCGAAGCACGGAAACGCACGATATGTAATAACACTAGACGGTCACCCATCCAGGTACCGACCACGACAGACGTAGCTTAACTTTGCCGATCGATTAAGAACGGCTTATCATGCTACACCACGAGCGCTTCTATCTATCTATCTCCTAGTGACATCTATTCAGACTGTCTCGTGACCACTTAATGGTAGTAAAATATAGATACACTCACAGCTTCAGTATGTACAGGGTGTACCGCGAACAGCAACGCAGCTAGCGCAGCGAACGGTCGCTGCAACCGCGCAACGACGGCGCCCGTGCGAGCGACGAGCGCGCAACACACAGCGTGTAGCGCAACGTTGCACGCGTGCCACAACCATGGCGAGAAACCACAAAGTTTGTAGTTTAGTCTGTAACAAGAATAAAAATATTTTTAATAATAATGAAATTATGCAGTGTAATTTATTCTGCGATGAATCGCAAGAATAATTACTAAGGTGAGAGGCGGTCCGAGGCATTGTTTCGCGAGTTCTTTAACAAGTATTCTTTGAAATAAAGCTGGGTACGGTGATTCATGAGATTCAAGAAAGGTGGAGCATAGTATTTGTTTTTCTCTAAGAGCAGTTCGACTCGGGAAGTACCTCCACATTACAGAAAGGGAAAAATCACGTTAGGTATAATCCTAATACAGTAAAATCTGACCTGCAAATTTGTCTCACTTAAAGAGGTATTCCACTTATCCAGTGTCTCAGATATCCAGGTATAAATAAATATCTGTCTCATTTACAGAGGGTTCCGTTAATAGAGGTGAAAATAGAGATTATTTTAGTTATAGAGGTGCAATTAACATTATACATGAATAAAATAGTCAAGCACTTTTTAGGGTTCCGTAGCCAAATGGCAAAAAACGGAACCCTTATGGATTCGTCATGTCCGTCCGTATGTCACAGCCACAAATTTTCCGAAACTATAGGAATTATACTGTTGAAACTTGGTAAGTACATGTATTCTGTGAACCGCAACAAAAATAGAAAAAAAAAAAAAACAATTTTTGAGTTGAAACTGAAGAAATATTTTTCATCAAATCCATACGTGTGGGGAGGGTCTACGTATAGGTCTTCAAAAATGATATTGAGGTTTCTAATATATTTTTTTTCTAAACTGAATAGTTTGCGCGACGACGTCGACGACGTCTGGAGTCACCAAAGAGCTAATAGTAAATACATAATTCATACCTACTAACAATTTAAACTGCATTAGCTCAGCTGCATTAGCACTGTATTCTGTGGCGAGAAGGTAGAAGATTCGAATCCTATACCTTCAGCTTTCGGTAAAGGATACCTATGGTTTCGGTAAATTGAGTTGTTGGTATATATTTTGCTACTAAAATACTAAATTTAAAATTGCAACAATATATCCATTTTATACAACGACATATCCTTCTAAATGGCTGGCTCGTAACTCCTTTAGTTTTAGATCCTACCTAACGAACTACTTGGAAGTCAGCCATCTCGCTCAAGTTCCTTGCCAAATATAATTGAATACTGCTTTCATGTGTTTTAGGAAGGCTTTGTATGTTAGCCAGACCACCATCTTTGAACTTGTAGGAATAAGAGTTGTTTCAATTATGTAGTTAAAATGTAATTCTTCCTGACTGTGATACTTGATAATTTCTAGAAGCTGCAATGGCGTCTATATTATAGATATACTGTTTTTTAAGTCTTTAAATTAGTGATGGAGGATGGACAATGAAAGAAAGATATCAGGTTAAATGAAACTTTTCAATCGAATTCAGTATTAATTAATAAGTACATTTACGACTTCCACGTACTGGGTAGCGCCGAGCGGCCCTCCCACCAGGAGGACTGACGACCTGGTCAGAGTCGCTGGGCGCCACGGGATGAAAGCGGCCCAGAACCGTTTGAAGTGTAAGTCAATGAGTGAGGCTTATGTTCAGTGGACACCCATGGGCTGATACCTATGATGATGATGAAATTTACGTAAAAAATTTAAAAAACAACATAAAAAATTACCTAAAATAATAGTTACAATTTATTGAGTATTTTGTTTTTGTTTTAAAAAAGTATAGATGTATGCCTGCACCACGAAAGATGCAAACAAGCGTACAGCTCGTCTGACCGCAGCCTATAGACACACCTGAGGTATCCACTATTGTGTTGACGACCCTCTCACACATTTCTTGAAAAGAAAGTATGAGGATATGTTGGAAGGATTTTGACTGTACCGGCAGTGGAAGGGACAAGATAGCGCAGCCTCATGGCGACCTTACTCACCACACGAACACAAACATATTAACGTTATTTAGCTTCAATCTTCTGTAAAAATCCTCTGTTGAAGCGCTCGTGATGTAACCACCATCGTAGTTGGTACCTGGATGGGTGACCGCCTAGTGGTATTTCAAATCGAACGATTCCGTGCTTCGGTAGGCACGTAAAGCCGTCCCGAGGCGGCTTGAAAACTCCAACAGTAGGTTGACCACAAGCCTACCTCCACCGATCCGTAGTGGGCATGCGGGATGGAGTATCTGCCCATTCCTTTTCACCCTCATTTGTGAAAGGTAAGTCTTCTGTAAGGTGGTACTTCCCGACTCGTGCTCCTCAGAATTTTGAAGGCGAGAACCCGTTTTGCCCTAATTCTTTTAAATAATTTACTACAATCGTACGTAAAGACTGTATATTTTTTACTATGATTACATACTTCCAATATCCTTTGTATATACAAGTAATTTCGATAACTGGCATCGTTGTGGCATTACTTTTATCATACAATGCTCTGTGCCAAGTGACATTTGGCTCACCAGCGCCACGCAGCTCCATTCTCGAAGATTAGCCCTGATATATAGCGGAGCTGGCGGCCAAACCGTGATCATGTGCTTGTCTCTAGGGTTGTCACCCGAGAAAAATAAGAATTTCGGATGTTGGTTAAAATTGTTTTCATTTGAAGTGAAGTTTTAAGCAGGTAGGCTGGCCAGCTGACGGTAAGTGGTTCATAGCCTATGGATATTTCCAATACCAAGATCGCCGATGTGCTCACGACCGATTTTTATTTCGAGCATAGAAACTCTATATGATGAGTTAATTATTACAATTTATGGAATGTGGCGAGCAAATATATTTTAAAATATCTCATTTTTACCAGTACCGTTCATACGAAACGATTGTATTTTTGAAAGTTATATTAAATCAAATAACATCTTTGCTATTATAAAATAGTACCTACCTAAGATTATTTTTTTATCAATAGCTTTTTTTCACCATTTCAATGAAGTGTTTGAAGTGGCAACCCTAGACCGATACTAAAATCGGTACAGTTTCAAGCATTGTCCTCTCCACTCATAACCTTAACGAGTATTTATGGGAGCAGACCATCGAATAACAAATCTTTGATTTATTGCTATATCAATAACCTTAATCAGCGGCTCAGTCGTCAATTTTTGTGATAGGATAACCATAATTCACAGCAAAACATTTTTTTTTGCGTTTGGCCAAAATGTCACCATGGTAGGTGATGAGCTGAAGGTAATGAGCATACAAAGTGTAAATGGAAACTGACTTTGGGACCAATAGTAAGTACTTGGCGACAGATTTTCAACTTGAGTGTAGCTAGCCAAACGGGTACCTACTAAAAAGTACTCTTAACAGCGTGCTGTCATAAATACTGTTTTGTAAATATTAAAATTTTCGGGACTTTGATATCTTACCGGTTTTTAAATATCAAAGCCAGAATTCGGATAATCGCAATTTCACTTATATATTCTGTACAAAAGCGCCAAGTCAATTGTATGATTAGTAACATTTTGTTAAATAAAAAATTAAAGCAGAAATATTATTATCTTAATTTTGACAATCCTTCTTCTCTGAACTAATATGACTTGATTCATTTTTTTTTGTGTTAAAAAAAATACAGCCGAATTGAGAACCTCCTCCTTTTTTTTGAAGTCAGTTAAAAATAGTATTAATATTTATAAAGTGAACGATATTTAACATAATAGTTACTATGGAAAATTCAATTTCAAATTCAGTCCGAAACATTCATATTTTCATTAAAAAGAAAGAAACATTAAATTTATGAACGAATCAATTTATATCCAATATTTTATCAATGCATATCAAAGCGCTATTGAATTTGAGACTCTAATTTAAAGTTGCATTTATTAAGATAGAGTTTACAAAAGCTTTACACAAACGTCTCGGCAAAGCGGGGCGAAACAAAACGCCGTACATGGCCACACGACAAGTGTCTCCGCTTTAGACATGTAAGATGTCATATTTTGCTTTGTTTTATCTGTGGTCGGTGCGCCCCGCGGCGTGCATGCTTAGATGTCCCGAATGTCTTGTGATGCGAGATGAGTCTGAAATGTTAAAGAATTCTTCTGTGTTGTGATGTAGTTTACAAGGAGGACGAAGAAATAAAAGAGGAAATCGCCTTTCCCAATGAAGTCCGTCTTAACTCAAAAGGCAAAATATTATGGAGGAGCAAGATAGACTCGTCTATTGAAGAGGGAAGATTTGTCGCCAGGCTTAGTCATTGTGTCCGAGGACCACGGTCAAACTATAATGTTGGATACTTGTATGTATGCATGCAGTATGTTGACAGTGGCGCCTATATATATATATATATATATTACTGTATATAGGCCTGTGTTGTATAATGGCTCTCAAGTGCAGCTGTTGAACACACCATAGGCGACAGATTTTCAGCTTGAGGGTGGTAGCCAGCCAGATGGGTAGTACAAAGTACCCTACCACCGTGCAATAGTTTCCTCACGATGTTTTCACGTCACTACCACTGAGCTACCATATACAAATATAAAGTGACTAACTTCATATAAAAAGATGTAGCTACCTCCTTCTTTACCTTTGATTAACCTGCGGAATGTCCCAGGATATTTATTTAAATGATACATCCAGATTGAGCGTCAGAGCCTATACTACGAAAAACGATACAGGACAGTCCGATCATCGTTGTCAATCAATTAGCCAATAGAATTGTACAAAATTTACGTCTCGTCAGTTTTGCAGCAATTCTATTGGTTAATATTTGACAACGATGATCGGACTATCGTATATCGTTTTTCGTAGTAGACCCTCAGAGCTGTTCACGCGTCGATATAAATAGCCCCTAGCTAAATAATGTTTAATATTTAAATTTTTCCCGATTTTAATAGGAGTATTTCAACAACTTATATTATAAACACACGTCACTATTACAAGCAAAATTACCACCAGCAAACCACCACAAGGCACCAGCCTAAAAAAGTTGGCCTTTTTTACATTCGTGTAGTATAGTGACTCTCTTTCTAGGTAAGTATATCTATTTCTTCGACTAGTTATAAGTATAACAAATAATACAAACTTTAAGAACCACATTTTCGTTTGGATTTGATCACCGATGTGAACAAAAGAAAACCAATAAAGACATCTTCTGCCTCTGAACAGCTAGACACATCACAAAAGCATAAGGAACAGCTAACTCAAAATTATTATTATCACGTACAAATCAACCCTAGCTACAATGCTATTACCTACTATTCCCACATGTGTGTCACTAAGCAAGCCGGTTCGCCCCAGTGACGCCGACTGACGCGCGCCGGGTGACAACCCTGACAATTATAGGTTCCACCGACACGGGACAATCCTGTTTTCTACATGAACTGTTTGCTGCTGATGAAAATGCTTGGAAAAATGTTTCATATTTTCCTTTTATATGTTTTGTATTAAAATATTGGCCTTGCTTTTTCTACCTACCTTTATTTTATGAGGCTGTAAGATTTTCCTTAAAAAAATAAAAATAAAAAACTCGATTTCTGTTGCGATGAGGTCGTAGCAGTATAAAAGTAACACTGTGCCACCATAGAGTAAGAATATTAATAGAGTTAGGAGGTGCAAGGTTGTATGACAACTCCATTCAAAAGGGAAGATCTTCCACCAGGCTGGGTCTATGTCACTCCCACAATTAAGACGAATCTAACGACACCTCATATGTTTAAATCTATCAAGCCGTTTAGGCTGCAGAGCGTGCCAAAGAAATAGACATACATATCTATATGATATACAGGCATATCACGACCATGAATGAAGACAACGAAGAAGAAGAAGAAGATACATACATACACTTGAAAAACATGACCCTCCTTCCGGGTTAGTCGGGTAAAAAACGAGAAATTGGCATTCATTATATGTATTTAGTCGTTCAATCTATGAACGTGCAGTTCGTCTCAAGGCAGCGTACATTCACGTACTCACGGCACATACCTACTCTACTATATTCGCTCTTCTTCTTCTTCTTGTTTTTATGTTTGGCAACCAAGCCCAAAGTAGGGCTCATTTCTGCTAGTGTCGAGTTATATTATAGTTTTCAGTCACAATAAATCACTTCACATTGTAGTCCTCAGTCAGTCACCGTCCAAAAAAGTATTTTTTTACTACAATGGTGGTAATTGTACTTCACGGACTTTTTGAGACAACTTTTAAAGTAACGATACACATGGACTTTTTGGCGGGAACTTGCAGAGTGACGTTGCGTTATCATTTTTATTTTCATAAATTCGTGTATTTTGAGTTTTATTGTGTATTTTTGGTGGTATTTTACCCAATAAAGATCATCCATGTGCACCAGTGAAGTGAAATGAAATGAATTATGTGTATCGTGACTTTTCAAGTTGTCTCAAAATGTCCGTGAAGAGTTTTAGTACAATGACCACCATTGTAGTAAAACATGACTTGTATGGACGTTGTCTGACTAAGGACTATAATGTGAAGTGATTTATTGTGACTGAAAACTATAATATAACTCGACACTGGCAGAAATGAGCCCTAATTTGGGCTTGGTTGCCAAAATTAAAAATAAGAAGAAGAACGATACACATAATTCATTTCATTTCACTTCACTGGTGCACATGGATGATCTTTATTGGGTAAAATACCACCAAAAATACACAATAAAACTCAAAATACACAAATTTATGAATATAAAAATAAAAACGCAACGTCACTCTGCAAGTTCCCGCCAAAAAGTCTACATTCGCTCTATTAATATTCAATATCTATGGTTGCCACCATCACCTAAAGAGATAACCAAATTATGTTGAACCTCAGGGGATTGCCAATGTGTTGGCAACCTAAACAAAGAGTAGAAGTCAACTGGCCGTCAAGTATAACTGCCGGAAGGCTACTTACCATCACGGTTACCTCTATAGTACTAATAATTACATACTCAAGAACTATAAATTCAAGACCCACTTCTACTTTAATTGGTAGTTGGTACGCAAAGAATTACCCCATTTTTCCAACCTGCATCTAATTAGAAGATGCAACTTTAAGCCTTGTAGCTCATTAATTTTCCTATTTCCACCGACCATTTTTGCTTGCACAGGCATCAAGGCACTAACTCCATATTACGGCTGAGGAGAATTTATCCAAAGGTCGGTAGACAACATTCTTTCACATTACAAACTAGAGCCGAGGACTGAATTGTGTGGCCTTATACCATAATATCATTAATTTTGAGAGTGGTATTTGTGGAAAGCATTGAATAATAGATTGTAAATGCGTTGTATTTTGCAATTCTGCTTTTAAAAGTGGTTTTTGAGTAAAATATGTTTGCCCATGCCCTACGTAATATTAAGATTAAAGCCTTCTCAACTGAAAGTTAATTATGGAACATTAATCAAAATTATTTGAATAGTTGAGTCAAGATTAAATCCATGAAATACAAAAAAACATAATGGTGCGTCCATGCTTGGCGAACCGAGCACGAGCCGAGCTACGAACGAGCACACTGCGAGCACGATTCGCGTAGCATGGACGGGCTTGCAGGACATGCATTTGTATGCATGAAAATGTCTGTATGTTTTTTTTTTTTTTTTTTTTACTGTGTATAGGCCTGTGTTTGACCACAATCTCACTATGGTAAGTGATGATGTGGTCGAAGGTGGTAAGCACACAAAGCCTAGAAGGAACTGGCTCTCAAGTGCAGCTGACGGAACACACCTATAGGTGCTTGGCGACAGATTTTCAACTTGAGGGTGGTAGCCAGCCAGACGGGTACTACAAAGTACCTACCACCATGCTATGGTTTCCTCACGATGTTTTCCTTCACCGAAAGCTCAAGCTCATTGTAGGATTCGTATGTCCTGAGTCTGGGTGTAATTATGTATATTAAGTATGTATTTACAAACAAAAAGTAGTATTATGTACTATATCAGTTATCTGGTTTTCATAGTACAAGCTCTGCTTCACGGAAAAGAGAATCTCTGCTTAGTTTGGGATCAGATGACCGTGTGTGAGGAATGTCCCAGGATATTTATTTATTTATTTATATAATTTTGGCCGCAGTGGTTTTCCCAATGGAGTTCTTCAAAAAGGGAGTGACATTTTTACAGGGTCGACAACGTGGGAGGAACACCTCTGGTGTTGCAAGCGTCCATAGACTACGGTAAACGCTTACCATCAGGCGCGCCGTATGTATATTTGTTACCTAAGTAGTATAATAGTACATTATGATACATGTGTGCAAAGTTGGTTATTAACACTCGGGGCGGTATTGATTGATAAGTGAGCCGATATTGTAATAATCAATGCACACGCGTGTCATACGACGTTTTTCAACACACTTGCGAGGAAAAAAACAGACTTGTATTTTTTTAAGTACATTTTTTGATCAACCACACAACGAGAACGTTAACAAATATGGCGCGCAAGTTTTTTGTTTTGACAGCGGTGATCTACCCGTATGCTTGGTCTACACACATATCACTTGCAGTGAGGTACAAACTCATCACAATCGGAATTTAACCTATCATACAACTGTGCGGTAATGTAAAGTAAAAAGCACTAATACGTAATAAGCTGCATTAAGATACTAAAAACGGTGCAATAAAGGTAACAATAGAAAGAAAGAAAGAAAGAAAGAAAAAAAGAAACATTTATTGGACACAACAAAATAGCACAATACACAACAATACAATACATTTATAATACAATGATACACACAACATTATATAAAAAAAACAGTAAAATTTTGCGACATTGGAGTACTATGATGGGTCCAAAAGGCCCCAGCTCAGCATGTGCTGCAGATAACTACAGCGCTGATTTTCTGCTGAAGCCACGGGTGATGCACGGACGAATGTGCGGTATTTAAAAAAGAAAAAATAAACATAAGTATACTACTACATATACATATACGTATTACAGCGAGTGTGTTGAAAAAAATATTGTGTTCAATTGAGTCACTTTATCTCATTATTATTGTACGATATACTCTATAAGCAAATCAGACTCACACGCACTCTCAGCTCTATACTTTTACTGATTTAAAGAAGCACTTTGAAACTCATTCAATCCCGTAACAGGCTTTTATCTTTACAAAGGTAACACTTAAAAAGGCGGTTGTTAAAATTTAATTATCTCTGTCGGTACATTTTACATCATACAATAATGTTAGTAGTAAAAGTTTATACCTGTCTCTTTCTAGTTACAAAGCACGTAGCGAAGTCAAACGGAAGTCGTTCTGCATTGTTATTGCTCGACGGTTTGCAAAGAGGTATTCCGGAGGGAAGTTAGCTTAGACAGATTCTGAAGGTAAAGATATCGATAGTACTGAAAGCCTTTGAGAAAATCTGTATGTTTTAGCTCGCGTTTTCAAAGTAATAAAAATTTCTCCATGCAATAGGCTGCGTCAAAGGGTGCTTGAGACGTCAAGAGCTAACAAAATAACCTACATTATTTTATTATTTATAAAAATGTGAATTTGATGAAACTTAAAATTCTAAAATAAATTAACTTTTTAACACAAAAAAAAACAGCCTTTAAAGTACACTAAAGAGTAAGAAATAACTCTTATCTGACACTGTTTTGAAGTGAGCGAAATCGCATGACTTGTTCTGTAGAAAATATTTCACTGACTTCAAAGCAGCGATAGCAGCAATTGCGGTTGATTTTCTGTCATTTTTTTTAAGAGTTCCTTTGTCTGTCTCCGAAACTCATCATCAGATCTATATGATCTATATCTATATGGCAGACGACAGCACTGTTGCAGAGAGATACATTTCCAGCGCACGAGCCACTAGTGACGAGATCCAATTGTTTCGAGAGGCCATGGTTGAACGTTTGAACGTGACCTTACAGGCAGTCTCTGATTGGGGCAAAGCCAATCTGGTCACGTATAACGCCTCCAAGACACAGGCATGTCTTTTCACCGCCAAACGGAGTCCTTACCATCAGGCTCCTACTTTCCAAAATATATCCTTGCCAATATGCGATCGGCTTGATCTCCTAGGCATGACATTAATAGCCAAAATAAACTTTGGCTGTTCTATTGAGTCGAAGGCAGAAACAGCTGCCAGAAAGCTGGGTATCCTCGCTAAGGTTAAGCGGTACTTCACGCCTGGGCAGTTGCTCCAACTTTATAAAGCACAAGTCCGGTCATGCATGGAGTACTGCTGCCATCTTTGGGATGGATCAGCTAAGTACCAGCTTGAGGCCCTCGACTCAATAGACCGCCGAGCCAGGAGACTCATCGGAGATGAGTCTTTAATTAAGGCGAAACTCACGAGCCTCGACCATCGAAGAAAGGTTGCTTGCTTATCGGTTTTCTACAGGATTTATTTTGGAGAGTGTGCGCAGGAATTGTTCAACCTAATTCCACCATCCCCATTTTTACACCGAACCACAAGACGCCGGGAAAATTTTCACCCGTACGTTGTTGACATACCGAAAATACGGACACAGCGTTTTGCATCCTCATTTATAATGCGGACAGCAAGGGAGTGGAACTTGCTTCCGGCGTCTGTGTTTCCTGACGCCTACAATCTAGGAACTTTCAAGGCCAGAGTGAATAGGTTTCTTCTGGGTAAGCGTGTTTCATCTTAGGCTTCGTCATCGCCCCTTATGGGCGGGTCAGTGGCCAAACGCAAGCACATTTAATTTAAAAAAAAAAAAAAAAAAAAAGAAATTTACATGGGACCATTTCGGAATAAACCCCTTTCGAACAAAAGATTTTTGAAAATCCGTCGGTGCCGATTAATTATAATATTGTGAAAAATACGTATTTACCCGTGAAACGTATAATTTTGTGGGCTATTTCTTTCTATTTGACACAATTGCTCAGGGTTCAAGTCATAATGTCAATAGCATACACTAGTTCTAGTTTTGTTGGCACGATCATAATTATTTCAATTAAAATGACGAGACGCTATATTGTGTATCTGTGTATGTATCTCTTTCTCCCTCGCAAAATGTCATAATGTTATATCTCTGTTCGACACTTTGTGAGTCTGCTTAGCGTAGCGAAAATATCCTAAGTCTATAGGCGAAGCTAATCGATTTGATGAAAAATAGAGGGGATAAAATAAGGTTATTTGTTTTATGAACGCAGGTGAAGTGATTTTCAATAATAAGCATAAGTAATCTGCAGCTTCAGCACTTTTTGAGTCATAAATATGTGTGCCCTAGAAACTAGACAAAAATCTTCACTCCCCGACTCATTTTAGAAGCACGATAAAAACCAACGTACATAATAGGTAATAACATTTGTTCCACTTATATAAAAGTGACACAGCTAGAGAAGCGCGTAACAAATTTTCATATGAAAGAAACGGGGCGATGTGAATTGTAGGATGAAGCACGTTTACTTGCGAATAAAACTTTATTCCCTATTTGTATGTTGTTAAAACTAACTCAATAGAAGTATTTACTATTACGGTTCACTTGTGGGAAAAAAAAATAGCAGTAGTACATTCATTGACGATAATGAAATACTTTTTAAACGACGTGAAAAGAGGTGGTTCTAAATTCGAATATTATAATATTTTTCTATAAACTTTCACCGATTACTCTGAAACTGCATACCCGATTTGGATGGTTTTAACTGTATTGTATTACGGTACGGTAGATAGTACTCTGGTCTCATATACATTTAATCGGATCATGATCCGACCACGTTCTTTCATAATTGGACTGTTTTACAAAAAACTTAAACCGACTTCAAAGTACACTAAGAAGTAATCAAATCCTGATCTGATGACAATGGGACCAAACGGGAAGTGTACCCTTCCAGACAAAAAAAGAATTTTCCAAATCGGTTAATAAATGACGGAGTTATGAGGTAACAAACATAAAAAACAAAAAAAAAAAAACATACAACCGAATTGAGAACCTCCTCCTTTTTTTGAAGTCGGTTAAAAATATGAAGGAATTGGGATGTTTTCTGGGTAAAAAAATAATAATTAAATTAATTAATAATAATTCTAATTAGTCCGTCAGTTAGATTATCAAATAATTGGACTGTTTTACAAAAAACTTAAACCGACTTCAAAGTACACGAAGAAGTAATCAAATCCTGATCTGATGACAATGGGACCAAACGGCAAGTGTACCCTTCCAGACAAAAAAAGAATTTTCCAAATCGGTTCATAAATGACGGAGTAATGAGGTAACAAACATTAAAACTCACCATCCCCATTTTTACACCGAACCTCAAGACGCCGGGAAAATTTTCACCCGTACGTTGTTGACATACCGAAAATACGGACACAGCGTTTTGCATCCTCATTTATTTGAATTGAGAACCTCCTCCTTTTTTTGAAGTCGGTTAAAAATATTGGACACGTATTCTTTGCTTTACCAAATCATTAACATTTGACGAAGATAAAGCGCGACTAAGTTCGGGAGTAAGCTCGTGACGTCACTTGTTACTAAAAAGTGTACCACACCGTGACATCACGGGGAACTTCAACAAACCCTTAGAAAATATATACGTCTAGAACGACCATCCCCATACTACATGACTTTTAAAAAGTGGCCAACTTTGCTACGTCTTATGCTCGCGGTACGTCATTCTGCTTGTCATAGTGAAGTTTATAATGTTACCAGTTGTTGAAAAAATCCTTTAAAATTGGGAAAAATATATTACGGTTTCGATATCTTTGTAAACTACGAAAATAAAACTTGAATCGGGATAATACATGATAATATAAATAAGATTAATGGCGCCGATAATAATTTAATACTTATTATTTTTACTTATCTTACTATCGAGTGAAATCGAGTCAACACGAGTCAAATCAAGTTAAATCCAGACAAAACGAGTGAAATTGAGTCAAATCAAGTGAAATCGCGTCAAATCAAGTCAAACCGAGTCAAACCAAGTCAAATCAAGTCAAATCAAGCAAATCAAATCAAATCGAGTCAAATCCAGTCAAAACAAGTCAAATCAAGTCAAATCGAGTCAAATCCAGTCAAAACAAGTCAAATCAAGTCAAATCGAGTCAAATCAAGTGAAATTGAGTCAAAACAAGCAAATCGAGTCAAATCTTGTCAAACCGAGTCATACTAAGTCAAATCGAGCAAATCAAGTCAAATTGAGCCAAATCAAGTCAAATCGAGCCATTTTTTTTTAATATATATACTACTTAGCCGATAAACAAGCATACGGCCCGCCTGATGGTAAGCAGTTACCGTAGCCTATGGACGCTGGCAACACCAGGAGTATCATTCGCGCGTTGCCGACCCTGAAGAAATCTCTTCACACCTTTTTTGAAGAACCCCATGCTGCACTCCATTGGGAAAACCACGGCGGGGAGCTCATTCCACAGTCCGAGCGTCCGCAGAAGTTTTTTTTTATATTTCATTTTAATACAAACTTATTTTGGTGACTGTACTTTTTGTTGTAGGTCCAATATATTGGTATATTGGAATTACCACCTATATACCAAAATACCTAGTATACCAAACATCAAGTCAATCTGACCACAAATTCGACTTGCAAGATTTGGTCCGAAAACATACAAACATTGCAAGTAAAATGAAAGCTTGTAAAAAATACTTGCATTGCAAGGCACAATACTATATAATGTATATAATTTACAAAATACATGTAATTTTTATTGAAATGGTCAGAGCCACGGATTACAGAATAAGGATGGAGCGCGCGGAACACGGGAGTGAGGCCAAAAAAGCAAATACAAATTGAAAAACACGTACCTGGTATTCGCTTTTGAATGTGTATTTGCTTTGTTTAACAAACTTTATTTAACAAAAAACACTCCTTTATAAAGAAACTGTGGTTAAACAATGCAAATACAAACTGGAAAACGAATACCAGGTATCAGATTTTCAATTTTTATTTGCTTTTTTGGCTTCACTTTCGTGTTCCGCGCACTCCATCTGAATTATTCTGTAATCTGTGGTCAGAGCAAAGAACAGATTTTTTGGCTGGTTTCCAGAGATCTTCACTACGGCTTTTCCGAATGATGTCTATCCATTGGCTTCTTAAAATTGGATCAATTGGTATTCTGTAAAAAAAAGTCTCATTTTCAACTAAATAAACAATTTAAAAACGTGACATCCACTGTCGAGAATGACATCAGTCATTAAAAAAAAAAGACCGCCATTTTAAAATTCTATTCGAAATTTTCACAAAATGGACGTCACACGCATAATAACTATGATCGAAAAATCTGAAAACGATAAACACGTCAACTTCGCACACGTCACCGTCGCTTTTTATATATAAGTATCTACATACTCGTATTTAGCTATTGACTGATATTACCATGGGAGTTTCGAGTTCATAAACTGGCAGGACAGGCAATACGTAAATATGGCGCTTACTCAAAATAATTTATTTTCGAAAAATTTCAATGGCTTATATTGCAGGAACTAATAGGAAATATTGTTACTTACTGATGATAGCTGAGTTTTTTGGTTGATCTAGATCGACCTAATGTAGTTTCTGCACACTTTTATCACACAAAAAGACATTCTGGAACAATACACTGACACTGAGGGCGGGAAAATGATTTGCGCCCTAACAGTTAGAGGACATTTTTATCTACGCGTAAACAGCTTCGTAGTTCAGTCTTGATATATCATTAGTCAAAGAACAAACCATATCCTTGTATTTTTAACCGACTTCAAAAAAAGGAGGAGGTTCTCAATTCGGTTGTGTTTTTTTTTTTTTTTTTTTATGTTTGTTACCTCATAACTCCGTCATTTATTAACCGATTTCGAAAATTCTTTTTTTGTCTGGAAGGGTACACTTCCCGTTTGGTCCCATTGTCATCAGATCTGGATTTGATTACTTCTTAGTGTACTTTGAAGTCGGTTTAAGTTTTTTGTAAAACAGTCCAATTATTTGTTTAATTGACAAAAGAAAAAATATGTCTAATATTTTTTGATATGACGAGCCTATACTTCGCGATTGCATCGTATTACATATTCAATATTGTCGCCACTTTATCAATGTTAATGCATGCATATCTCGGACCGGGTTGTTGCATCACAAGGGACGCTTGCAACATCCGGGGCATAACTCACGCGTTGCCGACCTTTCCTCCCTCCCCAATGAGCTCTGGCAACCTTACTCACACGCAGGAAGACAGCATTGTTATTTGGCTGCGGTATTCTGTAAGGTTTTTTTAACCGACGAGCCGACAGACGAGTTTATGATGCAACCTTGCATTGCATTAGCATTGTTATTTGGCTGCGGTATTCTGTAAGGTTTTTTAACCTACAAGCCGACAGACGAGTTTATGATGCAAGGATGCAACCTTGCATTGCATTAGCATTGTTATTTGGCTGCGGTATTCTGTATGGTTTTTTTAACCTACGAGCCGACAGACGAGTTTATAATGCAACTCATAGCCCATGGACAATGGCAAAACCGAGATGCCGCCAATGCGCTGTCGATAGTGACCTTAGATCTTATGTCACAATAACCCGTAGTTACACTGTCCATTCTTACCCTTCAAACCGAAACACAACAATGCAAACATAGCGGTTTCACGGCAGAAATTCAACCACCCTGAATTTGAAAATCTGTCGCCAAGGACCTATCGGTGTGTTCCAACAGCTGCACTTGAGAACCAGTTCCTTTTGGGCTTTGTGTGCTTATAACCTCCGGCCACAGGTCTATAAACAGTATAAAAAAAGAACTATGTGAGTGCGAGGAAACACTCCAGCTACTCTTGAGCAAAAACAAATGCTATACTCTCCCTCTATTTACATTACGATATACAATCCACGATCAGCCTTCTGTGACAGTACTGCAACCACTAACTTTAACTAAAGAACTTAAACTGTAACTTCAAAGAGAAACCTATTAGACAAAGCTAAGAGTACAATACAACAATTTCACAACTAACATCTACCGCAATAAAGTACACGAACAATCCTTTTGGGGACGCATGGAGCCGGCTCGAATAGGCCTCCGGAGATTAACAGCCTCCTCGTATGTATATCTTACTGTAAACTAGTTTCACGCAGACATGTTTTCTCATTTATTATTGCGTGGAGAGCTTTTAGAGAATCTGACAGAACAAATTATAGAAATAGTGAATTCCGATGGTGTGTTCCTTCAAAGATGCTCACGATAATGTCACAAATGAATTTAAAAGATATCAGCAGCATCATAATAGTTATTTATGCTACTGTTGTATAATAAGGGATATTAAAACACGAATGTGGGTTTGCGAGTGTGATATTAGTATCACATGAGGGTTTTAATAACTAATTATGTACAGTTGCATACAAGACTTTATGTACACCCATGATCATTTTTGTAAACAACAAAGTAATAAATTTTTGCAATTCTAATATCGAACCAAAATGGCGGCATACGAGGTGTATTCGAATAACCTCTAAGTTTTTTTTTATTACGGCGCTGTGATAGTGTAACGCGCCTGCATGAAAATGTTCTTTTTTTGAAATTCACAAGGATACCACGGAGAATGTGGCTGTTTGATGAGTAAGGAATGGTCAGAAAAAGCAAAAAAATAAAAATAGGAGTTGCATAATGAAATTCAGTACAACATTATTATAACACTGTTCTGGATGATATAATGGTTACTATGACAACCAGTGTTTTAATGTTGGCAATAAGCTTACTGTTTCAGGAACTTTTATACAGGATTTATAGCATGGGTGTAGATAAAAATGGTTATAGCAATGTGGGTCCCAAAAGAAATGACGATCAAGGACCATCGATTGTTTTGATTCAGTTAGCAATAAGGTTTAAACTCGCCCGAAAAATGGGCATGTTCACAAAGCGTGCCTGCCTATTACAAAATTGGGTTCTATTCTCCTCGTCATTATAAATGAGAATTTAATTATAAACGTAAATTGGTTTTTTCTTTTATAACAATTGCATAATTGACTTTTCATTTTCAAAGAAGACAATAAGAACAATCTTAATGATGTATGAACTTGGAGCATTAATGTTCCAAGTGTCTGAATTTGTAATTGTCTTAAAAAGTAAATACTCACAAGTAACAATTCTATTGCTCATAATAATGTGGGTTTAATTTAATAATATTTATTATTTTAAACCCACTTTCAACGTGTGGTTTTATTTGCATTCTGAGGAAGTGGTATTTGCGGTATTTACAGTATGAAAACTGCTGCATGTAATAAATAATACGTCCAAACAAATGTTTTTATTTGATTTTGTTTAACTATTTATAATCTAAGATACCTCATATTAATTTCAACAGTGATTTTGAGACCTAGAACTATTAAAATAAAAAATAAAACTGAAATTCTTAAAGAATTCATAACTATGCAATATTCCAATCGTTATAGAAAATTGCGGTTTTTTCATTATTCCCCGGGCATTGTTAGCGAAGGAGCTTGCCCAGATTAAGCTGTAAGCCCTCCAAATTGTGATCGGCTATTGACTTCCTACTTGCATTGGTATATATTTTGCTGATTTCTATTATATACTATTACTGGTATTATTTTAATTTTGTTTTTATACCTCAAAGTCGTGAAACAAGCATACGGTTCGCCTGATGGTAAGCGGTTTCCTTAGCCATAAGGACGCTTAAAACACACGAGGACGATCACTCACGCATTACAGACTCTTCCCACTCCCCAATAAGCTCAATATTACATTCCAACTTTCTAACCGAAATAAGTATCATTTTTTTATTCGAGCACTTGGCCCACAGATCTTGGCAATGGCAAGGCTGAAGATGCTTGTCCAGAAAAAATGATTTGCTCTCGGCTTGAACATTTCCAAAATAAAGTATTCTGAAACAAGCATTACTATTCTAAGGGCTAATTTTTAATGGCCAGATAAGCGTCGGTCAATTTACTTATCAGAGGGATAGCTTATCCGAGGTTTATTTAACAGACAACAAGCATACGGCCCATCTGATGGTAAGCGGTTACCGTAGCCATATGGACGCTAACTACACACTGGACATCGCACGTTTAGGTTTATTTTATTATAAATTAAATAGGTAGAATATTATGCTAGCCTAAGTTTTAATATTATTTCTCTACACTTTTCCAATTACATTCAATTTGCATTACGTTAGTACATTTACTTACTAATTAAAGTTGAAACTAGCGTAATTAGACCCCTCTTTGCTGTTCTTTACACAGCTTACTAATTAAATGAGAGATCTTTAAAAATGATGAAATTAAGGACGAACTTAGTGCTAAAGTGTTCATATAGCGTTAATAGGAACCATTTTTTATTCTTGATGTATTTTTTTGTTGTACTCGCTTTCGGTGCAGCGCAGACGACGGACTTAAGAGCAGTCAATCCGCCATACTTTTCATACAAAAGCTCTGTACTGATGATGGCGTTGTTAAACATTTGTCGATAGATTTTTTTAAAAACTGGAATATGAAAAGATCTTCCACGACTGAAAAAAAAAAGCCATGCTGAGTTTCTTGCCGGAGTCTTCTCAGTTTAAGTGTATTTCGAACCGGTGGTAAATTCAACTGTAGGTATGTACCAATTTAACGTTCATAAGCGCCTTACCAGGGCCTAAATTGAATAAAAAACTTTTTGATTTTGATTTTTGATTTTAAACAAATTGGTATCTTTTGCACTATATCTAGCCGTGTATCTAGACAAAAATAAAAAATAAATTGCACGAACTTTGGCAGTATCTAATGTACCTACAAATTGTAAAAGTAAAGAGAACATCTAGATACCAGGCTTGCAAATGTAAACTCCAATGCATTTGCTAAATAACAAACTTTGTTTTCACAAACTTGTAAGATTTTTTCACAAGAAGTATACTCCTGGAACAAGTTGTATGATATGCGAAATCATGAATGACGACCTAGCGGAGCGGCCGCGAGTGATCAGCGGAATTTACCGACTGATAACCGACGGCTCTGATGCTGTCTCTCTTTTTTCGCAGTCAAACATTACGTTGGATGAAAGTACAAGCTTTTAGGCTATGCTTGCGTTGGCCATGAAGCGCCCCCTTAAGAGGGAGTCGACCCAAAAAGTGACAAAAGGACAGCTACGGTTAAGTTGATATCAACGAAAATAGTTTATTTACACCGTGAACATCTACATAATTATTACCACAGATAATGTATTTACAATGTTTGCGAAACAAAAATATGAAATATGGTATAGGTTTTTTAATGGACTCATATGAAGTTGAGCAAAAATCTTCAAAAATGCGTGCTGTGATTCAGAAGATTTCGTGTATTTTTCCTTAGAAATATTCTGTAGAAATGTAGTCAGTTAATTCTCTAATAAATAATCTTGAAGTTTTGCGTCTGATATTTTAATTATTTTGTCTAGATGATTTATTATGATTTTTTAAAAATGAGCTCCGAATTCGCCATACATTTTTACTATGGCAGCGCGACGTTAAATATATAAGTGAGATACGCGCTCGAAAATTTAGTCGACCACGGGAGCTCAGAGAGAGATCACGTCTCTTTGCGGAACGACTACCAAGAAAAATACGATCGCGATCTAACGTGTACGGACACTAATTCAAAGAGCATAACGACATAAGTTTTGTTTTTCGTTTTTTGAGTCAGTCAAATAATATATATTACTTTTGTTTCATTTGCAATGTTAGTTAGTTTGCTTAGGTCAAATCTTGCAAGCACATCTTTTTTTTTTTCAAACATTTTTTCATACTTGGGTAAACTAGCATACGGCATACGACTCGCTTGGTGGTAAGCGGTTACCGTAGCGATATGGACGCCGAGTGAGCTGAAATTTTGCATACACCTTTAGTTCCAATGACAAAACAATTTGCAATACTCAATAATGTAATACTTTTAAAATGGCCGTCGCCACAAGATGGCGGATGAAGTATTTTTCTCAAAATGTCGAAAAAGTGTCCGCCATGTTGAACTTTTTAGATACTGGTCCGATTGCTCTCAAAATCGATATTTGTGAGTCCTTCGGGTCACAAAACAAGAATCTTTTCTCAGAATTTTGAAAAGGTGTCCGCCATGTTGAACTTTTTAGGTACTGGTCCGATTGCTCTCAAATTCGATATTTGAGAGACCTTGGGGTCACAAAACAAGAATCTTTTCTCAAAATGTCGAAAAAGTGTCCGCCATGTTGAACATTTTAGATACTGGTCCGATTGCTCTCAAATTCGATATTTGAAAGACCTTGGGGTCACAAAACAAGAATCTTCTCTCAAAATGTCGAAAAAGTGTCCGCCATGTTGAACTTTTTAGATTCTGGTCCGATTGCTCTCAAATTCGATATTTGTGAGTCCTTGGGGTCACAAAACTAGAATCTTTTCTCAATATGTCGAAAAAGTATCCGCCATGTTGAACTTTTTAGGTACTGGTCCGATTGCTCTCAAATTCGATATTTGTGAGTCCTTGGGGTCACAAAACTTGAATCTTTTCTCAAAATGTCGAAAAAGTGTCCGCCATGTTGAACTTTTTAGGTACTGGTCCGATTGCTCTCAAATTCGATATTTGAGAGACCTTGGGGTCACAAAACAAGAATCTTTTCTCAAAATGTCGAAAAAGTGTCCGCCATGTTGAACTTTTTAGATACTGGTCCGATTGCTCTCAAAATCGATATTTGTGAGTCCTTCGGGTCACAAAACAAGAATCTTTTCTCAGAATTTTGAAAAGGTGTTCGCCATGTTGAACTTTTTAGGTACTGGTCCGATTGCTCTCAAATTCGATATTTGAGAGACCTTGGGGTCACAAAACAAGAATCTTTTCTCAAAATGTCGAAAAAGTGTCCGCCATGTTGAACTTTTTAGGTACTGGTCCGATTGCTCTCAAATTCGATATTTGAGAGACCTTGGGGTCACAAAACAAGAATCTTTTCTCAGAATTTTGAAAAGGTGTCCGCCATGTTGAACTTTTTAGGTACTGGTCCGATTGCTCTCAAATTCGATATTTGAGAGACCTTGGGGTCACAAAACAAAAATCTTTTCTCAAAATGTCGAAAAAGTGTCCGCCATGTTGAACTTTTTAGGTACTGGTCCGATTGCTCTCAAATTCGATATTTGAGAGACCTTCGGGTCACAAAACAAGAATCTTTTCTCAGAATGTCGAAAAAGTGTCCGCCATGTTGAACTTTTTAGATACTGGTCCGATTGCTCTCAAATTCGATATTTGAGAGACCTTGGGGTCAAAAAACAAGAATCTTTTCTCAAAATGTCAAAAAAGTGTCCGCCATGTTGAACTTTTTAGATACTGGTTCGATCGCTCTCAAAATCGATATTTGTGAGTCCTTCGGGTCACAAAACAAGAATCATTTCTCAGAATGTCGAAAAAGTGTCCGCCATGTTGAACTTTTTAGATAATGGTCCGATCGCTCTCAAAATCGATATTTGTGAGTCCTTCGGGTCACAAAACAAGAATCTTTTCTCAGAATGTCGAAAAAGTGTCCGCCATGTTGAACTTTTTAGATAATGGTCCGATCGCTCTCAAAATCGATATTTGTGAGACCTTGGGGTCACAAAACAAGAATCTTTTCTCAGAATGTCGAAAAAGTGTTCTCAGAATTATGAAAAGTTGTCCGCCATGTTGATTTTTTTTGTTACTGGTCCGATTGCTCTCAAAATCGATATTTGTGAGTCCTTCGGGTCACAAAACAAGAATCTTTTCTCAGAATGTCGAAAAAGTGTCCGCCATGTTGAACTTTTTAGATACTGGTCCGATTACTCTCAAATTCGATATTTGAGAGACCTTGGGGTCACAAAACAAGAATCTTTTCTCAAAATGTTGAAAAAGTGTCCGCCATGTTGAACTTTTTAGTAACTGGTTCGATCGCTCTCAAAATCGATATTTGTGAGTCCTTCGGGTCACAAAACAAGAATCTTTTCTCAGAATGTCGAAAAAGTGTCCGCCATGTTGAACTTTTTAGATAATGGTCCGATCGCTCTCAAAATCGATATTTGTGAGTCCTTCGGATCACAAAACAAGAATCTTTTCTCAGAATTATCAAAAGGTGTCCGCCATGTTGATTTTTTTTGTTACTGGTCCGATTGCTCTCAAAATCGATATTTGTGAGTCCTTCGGATCACAAAACAAGAATCTTTTCTCAGAATTATCAAAAGGTGTCCGCCATGTTAATTTTTTTTGTTACTGGTCCGATTGCTCTCAAAATCGATATTTGTGAGTCCTTCGGGTCACAAAACAAGAATCTTTTCTCAAAATGTCGAAAAAGTGTCCGCCGTGTTGAACTTTTTAGATACTGGTCCGATCGCTCTCAAAATCGATAATTGTGAGTCCTTCGGGTCACAAAACAAGAATCTTTTCTCAAAATGTCGAAAAAGTGTCCGCCATGTTGAACTTTTTAGATACTGGTCCGATTGCTCTCAAATTCGATATTTGAGAGACCTTGGGGTCACAAAACAACAATCTTTTCTCAAAATGTTGAAAAAGTGTCCGCCATGTTGAACTTTTTAGTAACTGGTCCGATTGCTCTCAAAATCGATATTTGAGGGACCTTGTGGTCACAAAACAATAATCTTTTCTCAAAATGTTGAAAAAGTGTCCGCCATGTTGAACTTTTTAGATACTGGTCCGATTGCTCTCAAAATCGATATTTGAGAGACCTTGGGGTCACAAAACAAGAATCTTTTCTCAAAATGTCGAAAAAGTGTCCGCCATGTTTAACTTTTTAGATACTGGTCCGATCGCTCTCAAAATCGATAAATGTGAGTCCTTGGGGTCACAAAACAAGAATCTTTTCTCAAAATGTTGAAAAAGTGTCCGCCATGTTGAACTTTTTAGATACTGGTCCGATTGCTCTCAAATTCGATATTTGAGAGACCTTGGAATCACAACAAGAATCGTTTCTCAAAATTTTGAAAAAGTGTCCGTCATGATGAAACTTCTAAATACTGGTGACCCCAAGGACTCTCAAATAAATGTCTCTCGCTTTTGAGAGCAATCAGACCGGTATCTAAAAAATTCTACATGGTGGACACTTTTTCAACATTATGAGAAAAGATTCTTGTTTTGTGACCCCAAGGACTCACAATTATCGATTTTGAGAGCGATCGGACCAGTATCTAAAAAGTTCAACATGGCGGACACTTTTTCGACATTTTGAGAAAAGATTCTTGTTTTGTGACCCCAAGGTCTCTCAAATATCGATTTTGAGAGCCATCGGACCAGTAACAAAAAAATTCAACATGGCGGACACCTTTTGATAATTCTGAGAAAAGATTCTTGTTTTGTGACCCGAAGGACTCACAATTATCGATTTTGAGAGCGATCGGACCAGTATCTAAAAAGTTCAACATGGCGGACACTTTTTCAACATTTTGAGAAAAGATTCTTGTTTTGTGACCCCAAGGTCTCTCAAATATCGATTTTGAGAGCAATCGGACCAGTTACTAAAAAGTTCAACATGGCGGACACTTTTTCAACATTTTGAGAAAAGATTCTTGTTTTGTGACCCCAAGGTCTCTCAAATATCGAATTTGAGAGCAATCGGACCAGTATCTAAAAAGTTCAACATGGCGGACACTTTTTGGACATTTTGAGAAAAGATTCTTGTTTTGTGACCCCAAGATCTCTCAAATATCGATTTTGAGAGCAATCGGACCAGTATCTAAAAAGTTCAACATGGCGGACACTTTTTCGACATTTTGAGAAAAGATTCTTGTTTTGTGACCCCAAGGTCCCTCAAATATCGATTTTGAGAGCAATCGGACCAGTTACTAAAAAGTTCAACATGGCGGACACTTTTTCGACATTTTGAGAAAAGATTCTTGTTTTGTGACCCCAAGGTCTCTCAAATATCGATTTTGAGAGACATCGGACCAGTAACAAAAAAATTCAACATGGCGGACACCTTTTGATAATTCTGAGAAAAGATTCTTGTTTTGTTACCCGAAGGACTCACAATTATCGATTTTGAGAGCGATCGGACCAGTATCTAAAAAGTTCAACATGGCGGACACTTTTTCAACATTTTGAGAAAAGATTCTTGTTTTGTGACCCCAAGGTCCCTCAAATATCGATTTTGAGAGCAATCGGACCAGTTACTAAAAAGTTCAACATGGCGGACACTTTTTCAACATTTTGAGAAAAGATTCTTGTTTTGTGACCCCAAGGTCTCTCAAATATCGAATTTGAGAGCAATCGGACCAGTATCTAAAAAGTTCAACATCGCGGACACTTTTTCGACATTTTGAGAAAAGATTCTTGTTTTGTGACCCCAAGATCTCTCAAATATCGAATTTGAGAGCAATCGGACCAGTATCTAAAAAGTTCAACATGGCGGACACTTTTTCGACATTTTGAGAAAAGATTCTTGTTTTGTGACCCCAAGGTCTCTCAAATATCGATTTTGAGAGCAATCGGACCAGTATCTAAAAAGTTCAACATGGCGGACACTTTTTCAACATTTTGAGAAAAGATTCTTGTTTTGTGACCCCAAGGTCTCTCAAATATCGATTTTGAGAGCAATCGGACCAGTATCTAAAAAGTTCAACATGGCGGACACTTTTTCAACATTTTGAGAAAAGATTCTTGTTTTGTGACCCCAAGGTCCCTCAAATATCGATTTTGAGAGCAATCGGACCAGTTACTAAAAAGTTCAACATGGTGGACACTTTTTCGACATTTTGAGAAAAGATTCTTGTTTTGTGACCCCAAGGTCTCTCAAATATCGATTTTGAGAGACATCGGACCAGTAACAAAAAAATTCAACATGGCGGACACCTTTTGATAATTCTGAGAAAAGATTCTTGTTTTGTTACCCGAAGGACTCACAATTATCGATTTTGAGAGCGATCGGACCAGTATCTAAAAAGTTCAACATGGCGGACACTTTTTCAACATTTTGAGAAAAGTTTCTTGTTTTGTGACCCCAAGGTCCCTCAAATATCGATTTTGAGAGCAATCGGAACAGTTACTAAAAAGTTCAACATGGCGGACACTTTTTCAACATTTTGAGAAAAGATTCTTGTTTTGTGACCCCAAGGTCTCTCAAATATCGAATTTGAGAGCAATCGGACCAGTATCTAAAAAGTTCAACATGGCGGACACTTTTTCGACATTTTGAGAAAAGATTCTTGTTTTGTGACCCCAAGATCTCTCAAATATCGAATTTGAGAGCAATCGGACCAGTATCTAAAAAGTTCAACATGGCGGACACTTTTTCGACATTTTGAGAAAAGATTCTTGTTTTGTGACCCCAAGGTCTCTCAAATATCGAATTTGAGAGCAATCGGACCAGTACCTAAAAAGTTCAACATGGCGGACACCTTTTCAAAATTCTGAGAAAAGATTCTTGTTTTGTGACCCGAAGGACTCACAAATATCGATTTTGAGAGCAATCGGACCAGTATCTAAAAAGTTCAACATGGCGGACACTTTTTCGACATTTTGAGAAAAGTTTCTTGTTTTGTGACCCCAAGGTCCCTCAAATATCGATTTTGAGAGACATCGGACCAGTAACAAAAAAATTCAACATGGCGGACACCTTTTGATAATTCTGAGAAAAGATTCTTGTTTTGTTACCCGAAGGACTCACAATTATCGATTTTGAGAGCGATCGGACCAGTATCTAAAAAGTTCAACATGGCGGACACTTTTTCGACATTTTGAGAAAAGATTCTTGTTTTGTGACCCCAAGGTCTCTCAAATATCGATTTTGAGAGCAATCGGACCAGTATCTAAAAAGTTCAACATGGCGGACACTTTTTCAACATTTTGAGAAAAGATTCTTATTTTGTGACCCCAAGGTCTCTCAAATATTGAATTTGAGAGCAATCGGACCAGTATCTAAAAAGTTCAACATGGCGGACACTTTTTCGACATTTTGAGAAAAGATTCTTGTTTTGTGACCCCAAGGACTAACAAATATCGATTTTGTCGAAGTCCAACGTGGCGGACACATTTTCAACATTTTGAGAAAAGATTCTTGTTTTGTGACCCCAAGGACTCACAAATATCGATTTTTTCGAAGTCCAACGTGGCGGACACATTTTAAAATTTTGGCAAAAGTTTCATGTTTTGTGATCCCGAGGTCTCTCAAATATCGATTTCGAGAGAAATCGGGCCAGTATCTAAAAAGTTTTACAAGGCGCGGACACTTTTTGAAAATTTTGCGAAAATATCATGTTTTAATCCCAAGGCTTTTTTTTAAATTATGTACTTACTGACTTTTGTCATGCGGGTGCAAACGGCCGACCGAGCCGAGAGTACTGACTGTTGTGTGCGTGTCGACGCACACAACACTAACCCGCAGTAAATACCTATTTGCCGCGCGCTGATTTCGCTCGACAGGGCCTTAAGTCTGCGGCACAGAAAAAGTCTATGTGAAAACAAAGGATTGCGCGCCGTGTGCGTTACTGCTTAGAATTTTAGGTTATATTTTCATAGACTCAAAAGTTCGGCGCGGTGCGATCTGCCGTCTACGCTGCATCTTCTGGAGAGATCTATAATTTATGTATGACGTATGACTAGCTGTGCCCCTGCGGTTTCACCCGCGTTTTCAGGATAAAAAGTAGCCTATAATATTTGGGGAAAGATGTATCGAATCCGACTGGTAAGTAGTTCCAAGGATAGCGCTTATAAACAAACAAACAATCACGCTAAAAACTTATCAGCTTTTAGTATCTATGTTTCATCTGCTGTAATTAGCGTGATCAAGTGACAGTCGTCTAATAAACGAACTATCACACGTTACATTTAAAAAAAAACATTCCATAACCAAATATTTAAGATTTTACCATCGATTAAATTTACATATTATCAGCAAGCAACCCATCCTAACAGAATCGTTAAACGAGGGTCCTCTAAATAGGTCACTTTTGACAGGTCTTAAACATATAGGTAAAAAGAGACAAATATAGAGCGGTAAAGAGAGACACCCTCTTGATAAATATGGCTTAATCCACGATAATTCACTTCAACTGTAAAACAAAAATAAAAGAATGCTCCAAAATAATCCTCCTTTAGTTAGAACCATAAACTGTAAGTAATAAAATACAAGAAGAACAATGCAATGATTTATTCAACGTTTTTTTTCCCTTATTTTCGCAATCTGAAGCGCATGTAATTTGCTCTGGAAACAAAAGGGGATGGAGAGAACATAAATTATTCATTACATTATGGTACTAAAATATCTTGAGCCTTTTAACTGCTAATAATATGAATACCTCTAGTTTTGTCTCTGTCTGTCTTTTTGTGATTTATGTGAGTGAGAGTGGGACGTACTGGTAAGATTTTTAGGGGTTATAGTGATAATAATATGATATACGATGCATTACTACATTGAAATAAAAAAAACCCGGCCAAGTGTGAGTCAGACACGCACACCGAGGTTTCCGTACAAACCTGTAGGTATATAAGTAAATGGTAGTATAGGCTTGAGTATTTGATATGAATTTCAATTTATGACGTATTAAAAAAAAGCTACTTACTAGATCTCGTTCAAACCAATTTTCGGTGGAAGTTTGCATGGAATGTACGTACATCTTTTTTTTTTTTTAGTTTTATCATTCTCTTATTTTAGAAGTTACAGGGGGCGGGGGGACACACATTATACCACTTTGGAAGTGCCTCTCGCGCTAACTATTCAGTTTAGAAAAAAAAGATAGTAGAAACCTCAATATCAATTTTGAAGACTTAACCATCACATGTATGGATTTGATGAAAAAAAATTTTTAGGGAGACCCCAAAATTTATTGTTTTTTTTCTATTTTCGTGTGAAAATCTTAATGTGGTTCACAGAATACATCTACTTACCAAGTTCCAATAGTATAGTTCTTATAGTTTCGGAAAAAAGTGGCTGTTACATACGGACGGACAGACAGACAGACATGACGAATCTATAAGGGTTCCGTTTTTTGCCATTTGGCTACGGACCCCTAAAAAAGCTACGCTCTCTGCAGCTGCAACCTGCAATGCAGATTTGAAAAGGCTTTTTTACCGTTGCCACCCGTACACCATGTTTAAATATTGGAAGTTTCTAAAATTCGCATTGGCGTAAACAATTTGGTTGTATGAGTATTCGAAGAGAGATATCGAATTATATATCTATTAAGAAAAATACTAAAAACCATTCAGTTTACAAAAAATTACATGTTTTCCATTTAAATTATGCACAAAATTAAATAAACAAAATTAGTACCTAATACCCAATTCTAGTATGATATTCCACAGCGTATTACATTTGCACAAATACTGAGTACGAATGTAAAGTTAATTTCAAGAAGCAGGGAGAAAACTCATTCAAGTCAAAGATGCAACTTTGCGCTACATTCGAACCTTGAAGTTAAATTAATTTCACGGGTCTGAAAGTATATTCTGACTCTTAGAGGTATTCGTTAGTGCCATTCTAGAATCTACTCAGATTCAAGAATGGCTAAATTCTGAAATGTCAACTGGCATTTTTTTTAATGATAGGTATTACATAGGGATCTGGTTTACTTGAACTTGAGGATGGTGAGGAACTAGTTAGACGAATACTACATGTTATAGTATAGTGCAGGTGCAGATAGTCTCTCTTGGCATATAACTCTTTTCAAGTAGGTCTTAATCAATTTTAACTTTGAGAAAATTCTCTCAGCAGAAGTTTCACCTACTGACTGGAACTTGTAAATTCTTTTTGCGAGGCCCCCACAGGCACGAGGCTATCAGCGGTTGCCGCCATCGCCGCCACAGCACTTGAGCAGAAATCAGTTTTAGCTAATGTTCAAAGGCGAGGTTGCCCACTAACTATCAGTTGAACCGTCAGCATATTCATCAGCTGTTACCTTTGAAATCCAAATACCCTCCTTAAATATCAGCTAAACCAATAACATCCCATAGAAAACTAAACAAATAGCAACGTACATTAATAAAGAGGTTAAATTTAATCAACGCAAACATTGTGAGCATCTCACGAGCACACGTAGCGTTGGCCTCATGAAAATTAATGTGGGTTTCGTACAAATAGACATTTAGCCCAATAACATGGCGGAAAGATTATTTTCCCCGCAATTAGTTAGGCGCTACCCTCGTACTATGAAACAAGAAAGTACCACTGTAATCGGGCATATCGTTTAATTGTTTTACATTGATTGCTATATAGTTGAAAATGTTGAGTTTACTTTTATTAGCGCGTAATGTAAAGTGAACAATTTTGTAGATGAAGTGTTCAGGACTAGTTCGGGGGTTGAAAACTTTTACGTTTATTGCTTTAGTGGTTTTATTTTGTTCCTATTGTTGATTATAAACAAGGTTATAAACCGTTTATTTTATGGTAAATATTGATAACTGTTAAGGGTAGAACCATCGGAATTATTATTTTCCATAGTATCACCCTTGCCTAGAAAATGCAAAATTTTAGGAAATAATACTTAGTAGCCTCTATGATGACTTGTTCATCTCATCATGGTAAGTCTATGTACCGAAACACATCGGTGCTTAGCGAAATATTAGCAAAGCGTTAAAGTGAAAAAGAAAAAAAAATATGGAACCACCCTTGCGTGTTTCTTTACAATGTTTTCCTCAACTGAAAGCTAAAAAATATACAAAAAACTATGAATTACCGATGGGTGTTATTCAATAAACCTGCCGCCCCCAAATGATTACGAAAAGGCAGGGGGATGTTTTTTTATTCTACTTAGGTAGCAAACAAGCATACGACCCGTCCTTTGGTAAGCCGTTACCGTAGCCTATGGACGCTTGCAACACCAGGAGTACTACTTGCGCGTTGCCGACCCTAAAATAATTCAACAAATAAATTATCTATCTATACACGGTCTCCGGAGGTCTCGATCTCTATACACGGTTAAATTAAATTCGTTTTTATCCCGAAGATTAACTTAACAACGGTTTAACTTACAAAACTACTATTCATTAACAACTTATACTGCATTATATCTTTTAAAATAAACAAATAGCAAGTGATAATGTAATATTCGCAAAGTGTATGGATCCAATAGTAGCGCCACCAGTTATATGTCTACTTACGTACGAACTGAGGTTCATACAGGGGGCCTACCCCCATCTTTTACAAAACAACCTTATTGCAATACTGTTTTGTTTCCAGCATATAATAACCTTATTTATATTCGTACCATGACCTCTACCAAACACTATTGTTATATGATTGTTATATTCCTGCTAAGAACGAATGATTTTTGAGAATTTGTCTATGGGCTCATTAAAGATGAAAAGAAATAACGCTATGGGCCTAAGCAACTTTCTCTCTCTTAACAATTCTCATCTCTGTCACTCATCCATACTCTCTCGCTCTTTCAAACAACCTTATTCTTCTTTTCGTACCATGATGTCCCTAAAACAAGCTTATTTTATGCATGAAAACAACCTTGTTTATTTACCATAATGGTTCATTCAATTCGTACCATGAGCTATTTTTTAGAAGCTTTTGACAATTAACATTATTGTTTTAATGTCAAATTTAGCAATCTTATATACGTTGTATTTACAAGCTGAAAATAACATTGTTTTCCAAATTTATGTTATAAAAATCTATTATAGTGTCATATAAAGTAATTATATCGAATTTATTTACTTATAGAATGAATATATCGGGATTGCGAGATTAGGTATCATCCCAAAATAATATAACCGATTGTTTATAAAGTTTTTAATTGCACTTGTCGTTCACTACACAACTATGCATCTACGTTAGTAATATCCACGGAGTAATATCGATCCTTCGACCCTTAGCCTTAGATTTATTTAGATGAAGCGGAGCTTTAAATAGCGTGTTTATATATTTAGTGACTTTTCATTTAGGTACCTACCCACTATTAATATCCTGTTTTCATTATAACCAACGTACAGTCGAGGACATAAATATGTATACACTTAGTAAAATTCAACAACGGTTTCCTCTTAAACTACTGATTGAAATTAAGAGATAATATAGAGGCAGAATCTTCTAACATATACTATTATGATTTGTGTAATAGTTTAACACTTAAATGTTAAACATGCGAGAAAATTGCTTTTGAATTTCAAAAAGTGTATACATATTTATGTCCTCGACTGTACATCGAATAAACCCAGATTAATCCATAAAGTTCACTTTCCTGCAGTGTTAGTACACAGAGTAGTCCCTGTGTTCCTGGAATCCAAACTACCTAGATTCTCTGGCAAATTTTCTAAAATTGGTCGTAACCTACATTAGCCTGGATGGAATATATTATTGTCAACAGACGGACAGACGACAGACTTATAATAATCTATAAAGATAATCATTTTAACCATCTAATGTAGTAAAATATTAATTAAGTATTATATATTTGTATTGAAAACTCAACTCACAACAATCTGCTATACTGTTGCAGAGCAGATGTAACCGTGCGGGAAATTCTAAAATACACATCCATTGGACCTAACTTTCTGTAGCCTTTGTAGCTGTGGATAGAACCGTGGGGGTCTGAAGCTCGCTGATTTGCTCACACATTGTCATCAAAACCTCGGCAAACCGGTTGGTGGGGAGCTTTTTGTGACAACGCATTAGCTTGGCTATCCAAAGAGGAAACACTGCCAATAACGAGCTTGAACCTGGAACCTTGTCGACGATCGACAACAGCGGCATATATTTATATACCTACATACACATGTTTAATTCCAAGACCTGCAACTACAGTAGGATTCCCGTCAATAACACAATGAATAAAAACACGAAAGTATTATGTACCTACATTCTTTATTCACATATGTTTAATCAGAGTAAGATAATTATACACAATATAAGTATGGCATTAAACAATCTTGCAGATACAGATTCAAACTTTATTTCAGCGTTTATAGGTTCTTAGACTTCACTTTAGACCAGCCTCTCCATATCTACGTACACTTTTTTGAGAGTACTCCTTCGCTTGTAGATATCGATTGAAGGCGGTATTTTTGGTCTGTTTGTATTTAACCATTTCTACCTGCTGACTGGATCTCTGGCGAACTCTTCGGCTACAACTCTACAAAATGAATTGCAACATTTGTGCAACTTACAAATGTTTATAACCATGACATCTTAAATTTCATGCACTGAATATTACTGTCGAATATACTATTAAGATGTTTCCATATTGATTGCACTTTGTTTGTTATTAAATTACATAAACAAATGTATTTAATAACTAAATATCTTGGATATCTTTATTAGACATTTGAGTATGACAAGAATGACAGGTAAATATTTTGTTCCGATTCATTTCATTTGATAATCTAGAGTCGGCAGTCTATATATTTTTTCAATTAATTTCCTTACTCTTCATAATAACATTTTAAAATATTTGTATGCATTTTATAGAAATTACTCGAAAATATTTTATTCTTTTAGTTACTTATACTTTACAATTAGTTTAATTTAATACTTTGCTAAAAGATGAAGAACCTCAAATCATTTCGGTCCAACGTGTGAAAGAAATGGCACTATACAGTTAATATATCGTTATTTCTTTTTATCTTTTATCAGGTTGTAGCAAGCCATAGACAAATTCTTACAAATCATTCATTCTTTCTCGGCACTTAGCAATGTTATATCAATGTTGAACGATTGAGCTCATGGTACGAATCAAAGTAATATTATTATAAGGTGAAAACAAAACAGTCTGGCAATAAGGTTATTTTGTGAGAGAAGATGATGGCCCTATAGGATGGAACGGGACAAAAAAAAATACTTGTCAATTGTGACGCACGAATTTTGAAACTCAATGTGCCCTGTTGCACTACATATTTTGAAATAATACAAATATTTATTTTATGTATATCGACTTTTATATTACTTGAATTAATATTACTTAGGTCAATATGAAAACAAGGCAAGGGGCCGCCGTTCAATAGTGACATTCAGTGAATGAAATTTAATATGGCATGGTTACAAACAGAAGTAATACAAGTATTATTTTATTCATTTTGCAGTGAAGATTTCGCCGGAATTCAAAGTAACTACTCTAAGAAATGTGCTGGAGAGAAATAGGTACCTAATCCTCAACTAGCAAAGCAATGGAGCACTTCTTGGTCATTACAAAAACTGAGACAAAGTTCATACATAAATATATACCTAGGTAGGTTTATATGCACTTCAGTCTTAATACCTATAGTCTAGGCAGGTACCTATTGTCTTTAAATTATATGAATAAAGAATTTACCACAGGAATCAACACATATTTTTATTTATTACCTTTTGTCAGGAATGCTACTGTAGTTGCAGGTCATACAATGAAACATTATGTGTATTTAGGTATATAAACGTTTATGAATACAGTACAATCACAGTAAAGCTTAATCTATACGATATTAAATATTTACAACAAATAAATGAAATACAATCTAGCACTCGCATATAAATTTTCCTCTAGGCTGCCGTAGATTATCGGCAAGGTTCCCAACAGGCTAGCCAAGCTAATGCGTTGGCGGAAAAAGCTCCCCGCCCGAGGCCTCGATTATTTTGGTGACAATATGCGAGCGACTCGGTGAGCTTCAAACCCATACGGTCGTATGGTTTCGATAGCAAATGGCATTTTGGTCCATTGCATGCGAAAGTGTTGATTCCTCACGTAGCATAGATGCATACCACGTCGCTTTCGTGTATCTATTATTAGCTTCTTTGGTATTTGCTTCCAAAAACACAAATAGTTCATATTCATTTGCCATCTTGAAATGCTAGATGGCAAAAGCTAGAAGGCTAGAGACACAATTAATTCGATAAGTTAAATAAATACGATCTACTGACTTTATATCACTATAATAATAGATATTTTTATCATAAATTTGGATAATTCGTCGCGTATATAATGTTATATTTTGATTGATATATGCAATTGACATAAAAACCATAATGCTAGTTGTCAAAAGACACATCATGGTACGATTTGAATGAACGATTAGAGGTGACGTCATCAAACCTGCTAACAAAACAATATTGTTTTATGCCTATAATAAGCTTATTTTTAAGGATGTCATGGTACGAAAACGCAAAATAAGGTTATTTTAACCTTGTTTTAAGAGCTTGTGGTAGGCCCCCAGGTAGGTACCTAAACAAATTAAATGATTCCAAATTTTTCTTCATACTTTTATGGGCTTAGGACCGTCTCATAAGGGCTTTGTGCCTAGGTTCTGGGACCTAATAATGAAAGAATAATGTAAAAGCGGTAATAGTAAAAAAATAAGTCTCTACATGCCTGCTTATATTTATGGCGTATTTAAAAATGAGGAATCAACATTATTTGCAACTATTTGAAATGAAAAAGTACTAATAATAAAAAAAAATAAAAAAAATATCTTGGGACATTCCTCACACATGGTCATCTGACCCCAAACTAAGCAGAGCTTGTACTATGGAAACCAGATAACTGATATAATACATATACTACTTTTTGTTTGTAAATACATACTTAATATACATAATTACACCCAGACTCAGGACATACACACATGTTCGTTCATGCACACAAATGCATGTCCTGTTTGGGAATCGAACCCACGACCTGCGGCGCGTAAGGTGAATCTTAACCAACTGCGCCAACTGGCCCGTCAATGAATTTAACGATAAACAAAAAGTTCTGTTACATACTTAATTAATCACCTTTGATTTAATTATCCCTTGGAGCCCCACGGGATAGAAGGCATGATGAATGGTTTGCAAACCATTTCGTTCAATACAGTCCCGTCAATATCTTGCTCGTTTAATTAAATTGTCTTTCAATTTTAATAATGTGTCTGTCACTTTTTAAAATATCGAAAGCGTCCACTATTGCACTAGTCATTTGTTCGCGAGTTTGATGGTCGTTTCTGTACACTTGACTCCACTCTAGAATAGTCCATATTGCAGTATCAATAATTAAAAAGATAACGCGTGTAAAACCACAGGGGTCAGCTAGTAACTTAAATAACTGATAAAAAATATAGATGTAAAACATTAAACCCACCTCGATGAGTCTCGTGCCCTAATTTTTACGGTACATACCTACAGCTGAATTGACTTTATCTCTCTCTTTATTTTTAAAGGAATATTTATAACCTCAAAGACACGACTCTTCTCTGGTTAAGTCCACGATCCTATTAATCCCTTCCGTTATAATTTTCATGCCCTATTTAACGGGTCACAGTCAAAGGGGAATGAAGATTTTTATCCTTTGTCCGGAGGTCCGGAGTCAAAGTCAAATGCACAGGTACGTAGAGCTAAAATAATCATGACAGTACCTACTAAAAGTTTTTTTTTTATCGGGTCTCATAGGATTCACGGGGATGTATTGATGATGTACTATACATTGCCGTTCATTGTCATTAATTGTATACTGGGTGGAGATTTCGAGATGGCATATTTTCGAAACCTGTGTTGGGTTAGTCATACTGAACAACTTTTACTATGGGAACAACACTGAATTCTCAACTTTTTTTTTACTTTTCATACATTATGTTGTACCAAGGTTGACATTTTGTAAGAAAAGTAATTTTTTTTTGAGAATTCACTATTGGTCCCCTAGTAAAAGTTGTTCAGCATGACTAACCCAACATAGTTATCGAAGATATGCCATCTCGAAATCACCACCTGTTATAATAATTTGTGTTAATTTAATGTATGTGCTGTGCATAATTTGGAAAGATCCTAAATATGTTAACATCTTTTTGTAAACCAAATTTATACAAATAAATACTCATTAGTATAACCTCTGCAGATAAGTCCACAAAACAAAAGGTATGTTTAATAAAAATATTTTAGCATGAAACAACGCGCGATGTATCACATTGTACCTATGTAATTCAAATTCCAGCTGTTACGTCTGAAATGGCTGAAATTACACAAATTGCCTGGTTACGTATGGGCTTTTCAGGTATTCAAATAAAATAACAACGTACATGGACTGCGTGTTTAATATAAACTGCCTATAATAGGTTTTAATTTTGTTAAAGTCATATTTAAAAAAAGTTCCTCCTCCACCTCCACTTTTTGTTCCACCGAAATTACATAAAAATTATACACGAAATTCATCTTTTACTTTTCGTTCCACTAACATATAAAATTTAGAATTTACCAGCTTTGATCTTTCTCATTTATCAATTAGTACTTTAAAAAAGAAATTAGTGTGTGAATTAGGCAATTTTAACTAATGCTTTATATTAGATAGGTTACTATTTAATTTATAAATATGTTACAGTTCCTTTTTTTCTTACTCCTTTTCTAAATTTTATTCCTACCATGTATTCGTAACTCAGCTTATAAAATTGTTTTTATAGTTACTCAAAGAAGTACGAAAAATTTGGACGATTGTTAAGCTAGTTGGATGCCTCCTAGGCGGCTTGAAAAATTCCAACAGTAGGTTGACCACTAGCCTACCTCCACCAATCCGCAGTGGGCACGCTTGGTGGAGTATCGCCCAGTGCCTTTCACCCTCATTTGTAAAAGGAGGCCTGTGCTCAGCTGTGGGATATTATAGGCTGATGATGATGATGATATTTGTATGGCTTGGGTGGTTTCACTTTGCAATACCGACGCCGACGGTTCGTCCAGTTTTTTTGTACGTCTATGCGTGTTATGTACTCGGTATAGAGGCTTTATATGAACTCTCACTGCGGTTCTACTTTTCTGTGTCAAATGTGGAATCTTTTATATTTCAAAAGACGAAAGAATATATGAAAAAGTAATATTAAACACAAAAAATCAGTTTTGGCGAAGTTGAATCACTATAAAAGTTGATGGTAGACCCCTTAGGCCATTTTTGAGGGTAAGGGTGGGAAAATATTCTTTTTATAAGAATTCAATGTGCTAAAATCACCATAATGCGTGTTCCGCAAGTAAGAAATGGCATCGCGGCATCGACGCGGCGAGGGAACATGGATTATTATAGGTAGACGAGAGGATGAGTTGGATTGCTATGTAGGATTAGGTCAAAAAGGATCCGCACCGCGATGAGACATTCTTACACATCGCCAAATTTCCATGTGCCATCAGTAGTTTTACTGTGTAAGGTATAGGCATACATCTGACAATAATCTCGCCATAGTTAGACATTGACGGGCCAGTTGGCGCAGTTGGTTAAGACTCTGGTAAAGATTCCACCTATTGTGCCGCTGGTCGTGGGTTCGATTCCCGCACAGGACATACTTTTGTGTGCATGAACATGTCTGTATGTCCTGAGTCTGGGTGTAATTATGTATATTAAGTATGTATTTACAAACAAAAAGTAGTATATGTATTATATCAGTTATCTGTCGCTCAGTTAGTTCTGCTTAGTTTGGGATCAGATGACCGTGTGTGAGGAATGTCCCAGGATATTTATTTATAGTTAGTGATGTGGCGGGAGGTATGAATACAAAGCCTACAAGGAACTGGCTTTCTTGTGCAGCTGCAGCAAACACCAGCAGGCGCTTGGTTTCAGATTTGAGGGTGGTAGCCACCTAGGCGATTACACAGTCCCCTATCACCATGCAAAAAAGCTTGCGCGTTGGAAATTATATAACAAACTACACGTAAACCGTCTGGTGCTTGTCTTTTGACAAAAAATATCTCTACATATTTCTTGCGATTTTTCAAAAACTATGTGATGAGAGTTTTGCAGGGTTGACAATTGACAACGCTACCGAGACAACTTACAATGTGACGGGCCGTTTTCTACCTTGGTGTTATAAAAATAATTTTTCATATAAAACTATTAATCTGATATATTTTTTAACATTTTATATTAATAATACGAAAAATTTAAAAAGGCATAAAAGGCCGTTAAAACTCAAAAAGAAATTCCTACCTCGCATCGCGTGATATGCTCTATTTAAGTATATTATTATACAAGCATAAAAACAAATTCGGCAATGTTAACAGTGATAGCTATCAACAATTATCAATCTAAGCATGCCTATCGAAGGGAATATTGTTTGTTATCATGAGTACAATCATGTGTCTTAGTATCGTTTACTAATTACCAGTCAGTTATTTGCTTCTATAAATTCTCACAATACTTTCATTTTATATTTATAAATTCTTATTTCTTACGCGTGAAAAGCAAATTTCGCTGTGACCCGACCGCCTCGTTTTATTCTGAATTTATAACATTTTTAAGTTGAAAGCTTTCAATTACTTAGAAGCACTTCTCTATCATACAAAGGAGCTTATAATGGTCCCTTTGTGAATTTTATACGAATATTACGTAAACTTTCATTTAATTTAATAGAGGTGGGATATAGTTTCAATGATGTGTCTGAGAGGATACATTTCTATTTTTCTCGTTTTATTTACTTCATCACATTGTTATCATTTCGTTTTCAATATCATATTGCTATTTTTTTTATTTGAGCGCTACGTCGTAGCAAATATCGTAGCGAGGAGTTCTACGTGCCGTAGCACGTAGATTCTTAACTAATAATTTGCTTACAGCCTTCAATATACGTATTAATATATCATACAAGTTATAAAATACCATGTCAAATAAATATTAAACGATTTTGGAAACATAAATAAAAAAAACATCGCGGATGTAAAAAAGTGTGTGTATCCAACACACACGGCCTTTGTGAGCCGCAGATCTAAATTACCCCTGCGAAAAAACATGGAGTGCTTTGTGTCAAAAAACTCCATATACCTATAGATTGACTTGATAATGTGTGGGTGACATGCCACATTTTTTTAACATGTTTGATTTATATTTAATCCCGCTGGAGTGTTTCATTGTTAGCCAATTCAATAACCTTGATATAACCTCCGTGGTACAACCCCTTCACTTCTTCATATTATATACTTCTATCATATTACTGTTTACCATACAAATAAGACATACATATTTTTCTATTCACTGGAATGCTATATTCTAGACTCTCTATCCCTCACTGGAATGCTTATAAAATTGTAAAAAAGCCATAATAAAATATTTATCCCACAACTCACGCAAAATATTCCATACAAGTGGACAAAGTATGTGGAAAATGTACACAAAGGTCGGTGGGAGTTGGCAAATATTCGAGGCATTAGTTCGAGCGTATGCAGAGCTGGTCTGCGGCACTCCGGCCTTACGAGGATGACATTGGACTTACTGGAGTTTCAAGACGTTTTGCTAAGTTACAGACGTTTGGTGACAGTTTCTAGTGAGACTGTTTTGTGTTGGCGGAAGATGTCACAGTTGCGTCCCACGCCTAAGATAACGTTGAAGATTCTGACTTGTATTTTATCATTGACTCTTGGCATAATGATAGGTTATGAAAACAGAATTGATTAAAAATATGTGTCCATCGTGCAATAAGATCATATATTTTGTTTATCCTTACTTTTTATTATACGTAGGTATTTTGTCCTATCTTAAAATCTTATATTCTATGTCCTCGATATAATTCCTATTTGATTATTTTTAACTGAGTAAAGGAAATATATTATTTATCAGATAAAATATATTTGCGACGAAATAAGCAAAACCTTTTTACGATTCTGTCATACAAAACTGTCAGATAAAATGTTTGAGGAATCTATATACACATAATTAGAGCAAAAGTAATCAACAAGTTTGCTCTAGATTACACTTTAATCAATGACGCAAAACCAAATCAGAAAATAAGCAGCATCAGAATATTAAGCCCCTGATAGCTTCTGATGTTGAAGATAAAAGGAACTTCTTAATTTACACGATCACTGACTTAAAACAAACAAGAAGGTATGCTTTAACGTATGTTTTTGAAGGCAAAGAGATCAAAGGAGCCAGAATCTTTGAGAAGGCTATACAAACACACATTTATATTTATTGAGAAGTTCAATAAACGTAGTAAAGCATGTAAATAAATTATGCGTACAAAGGACATACAAAATACGACGCAAATGATTTTTTATAGTTAGAAATATTCCGGATCAAGTATCTATAACATTAAAAACAATTAATTAAATGTTGCGATGTCCTAGTTGGCACTGCTATATTTTACCCTCCAGATCATTTTATTTTTTGAAAACTTAACGTCATCTCACTTATTATTTCTTAATTATAACCAAAATTAAGAAAAATCTTCAAATTCCATTCGGCTCTAAAGTGTCAAGTGAAGATACACCCAGAAATTAAGTATGGGTCTTAATATTTTTAAGTTATGTAGTGTTCTATAGGGTCCGGATTAAAGGGGCTTCGGTTTTGGGTTCATTGGGGCTAAATCTCTATAAATGTAGGTATACTAATACAAATGTAGGTTAAGTTTCTCTGTAATAAAACCTTTGCTCACTTTTGATGATTAGATGTAATATCACAAGTACTCTAGGCCTAATTCGATAAATGTCATTTTTATTTTACATTTACAGAAACATAAAGAAGTAGTTATAACTTTTCGTTTCTTGCCGTTTCTTCTCAGTTGAAGATTGATTTCTGAACGTGGTACCTCCAGTAGCTTTGACCTTCATAAGTGCTCTGGGTACTAAGGCATTAATTAAACCTTGAATCGTTAATAATAATGAATATGAAAACCCAATGAAAGGTACTTTTTAATTCAAAATACTAATCATTATAGTATTTATTAAAAATTATAATGAACTAGACCTATCGCTGTGTCAATTTATAACACTACTATACTATATCCTCCACAGATTCAATTCAATCTCTATAGACATAAAAATGCCATGAATAAGTTTTGAGACATGTCTAACTAACGAGTAATGTCTAACGACCAATCAAATGGCTCCAATTTTTATTTCATATCAAAATATTACCATACCTACGTATAAAATACTATCATAATTTATGTCTATAAGCTCAACCATATGTATCGGAATAGTTTCAAGTGAATTAATTAAAAATGTTCGAGTCGGTAAAAACGCGCCGTCATGTGATTGACGCAGTGGAAGGAGAGCGGGACGCAGAAGGGGCGTTTGATTAATTCGTTTAATTAAAACATCCCCTCCATCGAACGTATGTTCTCGTATTTAGAATAAAAATTATTTCCCTGTAATTTTCCCGCGGCCATGCCAGCCATCAGAGTAATTAATGAGAATATCGACGTAGATGTATTAATCTTTATTGAGGTTGCACAGTGTTCTAGCTGTCAGATGAAACAAAAGGTGGGCTCGTTTTCATTATTTATTATTTGTCACTCGTTAATAATTCAGCGGATGGTGGCGAATCTCTTAATTAAGCTGGTATTTAGGTTTTATTTTGTGCACGGGTATTTGATGAAAACCTCTCGTCATATCTTATAATGCAGAAATCTGTATTATTCTTAGTGGGTTATGCCCTTATAGCATTATCTTTATGTGAAAGCTAGTGTTTGGAAAATAATTAAAACTGTTTTACAAAAAACTTAAACTGACTTCAAAGTACACTAACCTATAGACTCGCGAATTTGTCTTTTTGACAGCTGCCCTTGACCTGCGAGATTTCGCGGAATTTGCAAATTTGCAAAATGGCGGACGGCACCCAAGGTCAATAAAACATAAACATTGGGTATTTACAGTATTAATCAAGGAACAGTAACTTACAGCGTCATCCTGAATAAATTTTCTTATTGGAATCTTATTGGAATTGGAATGAAGTATTACAAGATTCCAATAAGAAACCTGGAAAAAATGCCAACTATGCAAAAACGACACTTCATAAACATTTCGAGTTTGCACTTCAAGACGAATAACTCTGTCCACATATTACACACCTTTATATCAACACGAATAAACGTTTAATCTAATAAATACATTTGTTTTACTAGTCTCAAGTAAGCAAAAAGAGAAATTCGATGCTCATAATAAATATCGAGAACACAATAATAAACAAAAAACTTTTTTTTTTTGTGTGTCCATAGATGCTCTTATTCTATGATTTAGGGTTGCTGTTACCAACTATTTGATCGATAATCGTCTAAACTCGGCGAATGATACAAATTTTGTGCACTACACTATTGTAAAATAAAGAAATACAGGTAGATTCGTGTAGCGATGGCTAGAAATAGACCTCCCACTTTCGTCATGTTACACACACATCGTAAATGAGTTTCGAACCATTATTGATTGTATTAGGTTATAAGAGTCCCTAATTCTTATCTCATAATATTAAACGCATATGTTTGAAAAAACTATTTGTAAATAATAGGCGCTGCATTACGTGAAATTGACTCTTGTGCCGAGACTTAAAACAAAATGGAGTGTGAATAGTGATATTTAATGGATTGCCTGTAAAAGGTAAGCGATTTGTATTGAATATTAGTTTATCTAAACGTTTTAATAATGATTTATATAATTCCTGATGTGTGAAATAAGATTTTCTTGATTATAAACACGGGAGTACTTTGAGTCACAAGTATGTGTTTAGATTCAAGGAATTCTAATTGCATACATCAGGAATTGTAAATATTATTACTAAAACGGTTAGATAAACTAATATTCTGTACAAATCACTCACCTTTTACAGGAAATACGTTAGTTAATTACAATTATACATTCATTTTCGGAGAGCCTTGGAGAAAGAAAACTCATTCAGGTCATTGACCACAAACAATGGATCATATTTCATTTTTTTTGTACTGGTAGTAACATGATGCGTATTATAAACGGATGTGGAATTTAATGCTCTCTATTCACATACCAAATGTTGAGCACTTTAAAACGATAATGTGTAACATAACCATGAAATTCGAGTCGTAGTCGCTTTGTAATTTGATCTGGTCCGATCGGACCTAAACCGACACGGCGGAATAGCTTGACGCGAGGTCCGATCGGAGCTAAACCATCACAACAGGCTAAAAAGTAATCAAATCCTGACCTGATGATAATGGGACCAAACAGGAAGTATACCTTTCCAAAAAACTTAATAAATGACGAAATTATGAGGTAACAAACATAAAAAACATACTAAAGTCCGAACTGATCCATATCTTACATTTATGTCTAATCGTCGATTTACGTGTGAATCAACTTATATTGATCAGTTGTTCGCTTCATAATTGACTAGAAAGCCTTCATTTATTATTTAATAATAAAGTTCAATTGATGTACCATTTAAGATTAATGGAGCACTTTATCAAACATGACATAAAACTGTTACGGGTAACCTAACACTAATAATAAAGTTTTAATAATCGCCAACTTGGCCGCTCGTAAACCAATATGGAGTGCAAAGCAATCTCATTTAATGGCGTCATAGGTGTAAAAGCACACATGTATAGAAAGAAAAGATGCTGCAAGCTACCAATTAATGCAGATCCTGAGTTATTCAGTGCTTCAACGTTTTGTATAGCTTTTCCAATATCCTGTCGACGTATAGTACAACTAATTTCTAAAACCCATAAAAGTATACTCAAATATTTTTAGCTTATTTACCTGTGAAACGTATGATTATGCTATTAGGCTATTTCATACTTTTCACATCACATTTGCTTACAGAACAAGTGACAATATCTATAACATGCAATTTTCTAGTTTTATTTGCACGGTCGTAATTATTTTCAGTAAAACACGAAATCATACATAAGCACCCGGGTGGATATGGACTGATCTTCAAAAATAACATAACATTATAACGAATCACGTCAAAAATGTCTATGCGTCTCTTTCTCTCTTGCAAAGTGTCATAAGGATTGTCTTATTTCGTTTCCATGCTATGTAGGTCTAGTTAGCGTAGCGAAATCCTAAGTCTATGCACTAAACTAATTTTAGCCACATCACATCTCTTTCTTATTGAAAAAGGATAGACCATATTTAAAGCTGTCAAATTAGTCTTTGTCGTTTTCATTTGCGGGTATTTAGACGTAACCGCGATAGATGGCGACTAAATTTATATTGAAAACAAGCATTGGACTATTCTAGAATACTACATTTCTTCTATCCTTTTCTTATGTTCTTTTTTAGAAAGATAAATAAAAATAAATAAATAAATAAATATCCTGGGACATTCCTCACACACGGTCATCTGATCCCAAACTAAGCAGAGCTTGTACTATGAGTAAGACAAGTACTTACATTAGATACATAGTGAGACTAAATTAGTTTAGTTGTAAACATCACCACTATTGATTTTCTTCATGTATATGGACTAGCTTCCTGTTTATTATAAACTGCACAATATCCATTGTTTCATGAACGCGATGGGCGCTGTCTAGCCGCCGCCCGTCCAAGGACATTGATGGATGGTGACCACATGCACTCGCATTTATCACACCTGTCTGTGTATAAAATTGATAGTATTTTCGTTTATTTTGTAACATTTTGTTTGTGACCTGAGTATTTGAATTTCAATTTATGACGTATAAAAAAAAACTACTTGCTAGATCTCGTTCAAACCAATTTTCGGTGGAAGTTTGTATCGTAATGTACATCATATATTTTTTATAGATTTATCATTTTCTTATTTTAGAAGTTACAGGGGGGGGGGACTCACATTTTACCACTTTGGAAGTGTCTCTCGCGCAAACTATTCAGTTTAGAAAAACATGATATTAGAAACCTCAATATCATTTTTGAAGACCCATCCATTGATACCTAATACTTATGGGTTATATTAAAAAAAAATTTTTAGTTTCAGTTCTAAGTATGAACCCCCAAAATTTATCGTTTTTTTCTATTTTTGTGTGAAAATCTTAATGCGGTTCACAGAATACATCTACTTACCAAGTTTCAACATTATAGTTATTATAGCTTCGGAAAAAAGTGGCTGTGACATACGGACGGACAGACAGACAGACAGACAGACAGACAGACGGACATACATGACGAATCTATAAGGGTTCCGTTTTTTGCCATTTGGCTACGGAACCCTAAAAACGTTCAAAATATTCATCATTTCATCTCAAATACTTTATTTTTTTTTTCACTTATATTTTGACCACAAGTATACAAAAATTATATAATTTACTTAGCCTAAGTGCATCTCCTCTCGTTCATTTCTTTTACTACTAGTAAAAAGTAAACCAAAAACCCTTTCATGATAATATTTCAGGAACTTTCCATAATAACGAGAAAGTGGAAACTAGTAAACGCAACTGATGCCACCATAAAATTTCTAAAAGGGGAGAAAAAATAACCACGAAATAAACCGGCCAAACGTGAGAGTTGGCGGTGCCAATATGGGCAATTCTCACGCGCGCTCGAATAGTAGGGCGAGGCCCGGAAGGGTAATCGAGCCTTCGCCACCTGCCGCTGGAGTCTGATATAAAAACCCAATAGTGTTTCTAAGGACTATGCTGTATGGTTGGAAATACGAGGCTTTTAGGATATTTGAAAATTAATGATAGAAGGAATCCATAGGAAAATCCAAATATTGTTTTTTTTCTTTATTTAAGGGTTTAATCGTATATACTATTATGCCACCCTATGAAATAACAAAATCAAAAAGTAGGTACATATAATTTTAGTTACTTTAAGTAGTATTGGGATCAGATCTAGAGCTACGATTAATATCCACAATTTTGTAAAGTATTCTGGCTTTATCAGAAAACGGTAAAGCCAGACCACTATTACATCCTCCAGTTTGCATTAGTGTAGGACCAACAGCAACTCGTTATAATTATGTTTATAATAAAGCTTTACAAATGTTGTGTATGAAATATTGATAAACCATTTACACCTGTGAAAAAAACTGCTCGAATTTCATCAAGGCATTTTGCTGCTACAAATCTCAAGCTGTACTCAGCTGACTGACACACATATGAAAAAATATTAACAATTGTTGCTATTTATTTGTTTATTTATTATTGGACAAAAAAACGGCAACAATATAAATATAACTATAAAAATATACATAATTGAAATAACAATATTGTAGCCTACTACATTATCCACAGATGGCTATAAAACATGATATCATAATGTGCTACTAGAGGCTTTAGAAATATTAACAATTGTATTGTACAAATAATAAAATTTAATAAAAACATAATCACAATAATCATGCATCAAAACTAAAATGAAATTGAATTGAAGCGAATTACATAAAATACATTAAAAACCACCTTCAATAAATAATAATAATACCTAATTAAAAAATAAATAAACAACAATTAATAAAGGCGTTGAGTAAGCATCGCAATCGCATCTTTTTTTAATTTCCATTTTGAACATGCAAAAATATCAATGTCTATAAAAGTTGAATTGTATGACTCAACCATACGGCGCAAAGGGCAACGTAGTCCAGAATTGGTACGACAGGTATTTACTGCAAAAAGGGTTCCTGAACGAGCACTACGTTTGTTGGCAGTTCGAGGCACTACGTAGCATAGTTTATTCGTGAGGTCTATTGCGTCCATACTATTGTGGACAATGCCATGCAGAATATTAGCTTGCAGATATTTACGTCTAGATTCTATATACTATAGCTCTCTATATGCTATATTGATACTATAATGATGTAGTTTTGGAACAACCACTTCAAAGTTTTCTTTATTTAAATTTACAAATAAAATAAGCAAAGGCGTATTCACAGCAAATAAAACCGCCGTCTTAATAGCCGCAAAACTTACACGGCCCGGTGCAAACACCACAAAATGTTCAATCCGCTTTCAGGCCGTAACACCTAAATAAGTTCCAAAGTTCCGCAACTTGGGCGCTCCCCTCCACACTTTATTTATTTTGCTCTCCCAGCGGACTTTAAGGATTTGTTATCAGTTACAATGAAAATATACCTAACTAAGTAGAAAGTTTTGCTTATTTTTCCGATCAAATTCGACTTGTTTGACTTGAGTTATTTTGTGTGGAGTTCTTGAAGAGTATATTTCCTGTTTTCGTGTTGATTGTTTACGATCAAATGTTTCAAAAAAAAACACAAAATTATGTGATGATGACTATTGTGTCCAATGTGGTTAGTAAATAGGTAATTCTTTTTTTTTTAAAACAAGCCTAGGTATTTTTATTCATTCAAAATAAACAACAACTGAATATAAACTACCTTAGAGTTCAAATTCAAAATAATTTATTTAAATAGACCTTATGAAAAGTCTGACCCGTCTGAAGCTATAATGTCAAAATGAAGCGATCCTATTAGTCAGCTAAAACAGTCCTCGCTACACATCTCTGGTGGATTCCCAGCCTAATACTCTATTTCATGTACTCATATCCTGTTAGTAATATTCACTGAGCTTGCAAAGCCTAAGTTAGTAAATTATAGGGATTTTAAAACCTCCACGGTAGTGACTTTTCGTTTTTCCAAATGAGAATTACCCAAATAAAGCCTAAAGTGCAGCTACTACATACTGGTAGGTTTTTGGTGGCCAATTTATAACATGTGGCAGATACATGAAAAAACTCGAGTTCGAATGTAATATATCACTCGCTCTTATTCCCAATTATTTAAATCTCAACTCACTATTGTTAGTAACTCTGTACTACACAATTCTCAATCAAATAATATGCACCCTTATTTACACAATTTGATTCCAGTGTTTGCTATTCCCCGTAGCTAAGTACCCAATTAAGATCCAGTCAATATGTAACTTGGAATAATTCAGATCTTAAGATTTATAATACATATGTCTACAGAAACGCGATTATTGGTTCGCAAATAAATAATTTTGTAAATAATTGGAAAATAAACAAACAACGTTTCAGTCGGACGTTCCTACTGCGGACCATTAGGATGTGGAATGAGCTCCCCATTACGGTTTTCCCTCAGCGCTACGATATGGGGTTCTTCAAAAGAGACTTAAAAAGAGCTCTTCAAGGTCGGCAACATATTGGCAATCCCCCTGGCATTGCAAATGTCCATAGGCGGCGGTGACCACTTTCCATCAGTAGGCTTAGTGTGAGTTACATAAAACAAACCGAATGACTTCACAACAGCGTTTTCGAGAATTCCTTCGTCACGTCGTTTAGTGCATAAGTGCGAGTGCGAATGACAAGCTAGGTATTTGATTCAAGTGGTGTTTCCTCACTGTGAACTGCGTTTGTTTTTTTTCTTATATTGGCAGCACGTTTCGTCTTCGCAATAAGCCGGCTAAATTAAATACAATATTTTGCTTATGCTATTTGAATGTAGACGTTGTATATCAAAACTACTCGGGTAACGCGTAGCGTCATCGCTTCACTTTGTTTATACAAACCGAATGGTAGGTACTCGTATTGCCAAAGAATTATTAGTTAGTATATCGTATCGTATCATATGATTATCTCATCTAATATAGTAGTCATCCGTGAAACAAACTTAAACCTAAAACGAAAAATTATAACAAGCCAGCGTTAGTAACGTTTATGGAAGCTAAGTAATAAAGATATTTACAAAATGTTATGTTTGAGTTAGATAATAGGTATTTATATAAGAATCTTGGTTTGAGTTGTTGAAGTAAAGTTGTGGTACATTTTGTATGACTGTGTACTTATCGCTAGACATGGAGATCTTAGTGAATCAACAATCAATGCAAGGCGTAGGATGGTGCAAATTAAGCTTTGGGAGGAGCTGGTGATATCAGTTCCTCTGTGTTGAATGTGGTGATAGTGATACAAAATTCACAAAGAGGAAAAGGTTTGCAAATGCATAATTTTATACGTACTAGTACTACAGTATTAGGTATCTATTATTATTGGTTGAGGGACCGGGTTAATTTATTTTGGATGTTTTCGTCGCCCTACCCATCGAAAACATCCTCCAAGCGAAAAAAATCGTAAAAACATTATTTCTCCACTCATTACAATACCATTTGGATGAAAATAAGTTTGTAAAATATGCTCTCACTGCCAAAATCTCGGTGACAACATTAACATGCTCCCTAGTGAGACGTTGTCGATAACATCTGTCAAAGGTGTCTAAATTACCACTCGCACTCGCAAAACAACGTTCACGCTCGTTTCTTTGTTTACGTTACTTGTTATTCGATGCTTGCTATCGAAAAGGCTAATATAAACAATCTCACACTCGCAAATTATGCTTCACAATTTAGCCGCTAGGCGGCGCTGATCCGACGCCATACAAATTTGAGTTAACGTTTGTCACTATCGACTCGTTAAGAAAACTTGCACTAAGCACACAGGAGGCCCGTCTGCCTGTTTGTCAAGGTCTTGACATAAAAAAAAAAAAAAACCAGTACTGCCTTTCACTTAACGATAGACCATTAGAGTGGCATTTAGGACCCAGTGTTATATACAACACAACAACAACACGGCAACATAGACCTATTGTTCAGCACTAGACATAGCCTATCTTGATTCTGATGACAATTATGAATTATAGAGGAAATTGTTTAAAATTATATGCAATCAATTTTAGTGACAATAAAACAAACAAAGGTCTATAAACATAAAACCTAATCGCGAATAGAAAAATAATTGGTAATTACAAAACAAGCTTTTTCGAAATCAAGTCATAAAACTGCTGTAGACGGCGGCCCTATTTCATATTTAACGATTTCCGCAGTAAATTACACATTTCCGGAAGAAATATTTCACTTTAAACACTGATTCTGTTCCAACGATAAGCTAATGGAAAAGCGGTAAACTAATAATTCTTGTTTTTATTTATAAGAGAATATAAAAAAAAAAATGAAAACCGTAATACAAATACAGGCTAATAAGTTTCATGTCAATAGTGTCATGGTCTTCTGTGTTCTATGTTTAACGCCGTAGAAAGAAAGAAAGAATTAATTTAGTACCTGGGTGACCAAGCTTTGCTCGGCTCTCAATTCGGTTGTTTTTTTTTTGTTGTTTACCTCATAACTCCGTCATTTTATGACCGATTTGAAAATTCTTTTTTTGTCTGGTAGGATATACTTCCCGTTTGGTCCCATTATCATCAGATCAGGATTTGATGACTTTTTAGTGTAGTTTAAAGTCGGTTTAAGTTTTTTGTAAAACAGTCCAATTATTATTATTTGGTAAATCATAATCTCACCAAAAACATTTTAATGTAAAATGTTGCCAAGACATTATGACTCGCACTGCCAAAAAGTTATGATATCTCATGTAGAGCCAAGCTTATAACTCTACAAGCTCTAACTTCACAAACTCCACACCTTAGTCAAAATATGTGGCTTAGCCGTTTCGCTACCGTCACATGGGAGTAAGATGAAAAATGTATTCACAGTTAATTACTTTTTAGGGTTCCGTAGCCAAATGGCAAAAAACGGAACCCTTATAGATTCGTCATGTCTGTCTGTCTGTCTGTCTGTCTGTCTGTCTGTCTGTCTGTCTGTCTGTCTGTCTGTCCGTGTATGTCACAGCCATTTATTTCCGAAACTATAAGAACTATAATGTTGAAACTTGGTAAGTAGATGTATTCTGTGAACCGCATTAAGATTTTTACACAAAAATAGAAAAAAACAATAAATTTTGGGGGTTCCCCATACTTAGAACTGAAACAAAAATTTTTTTTTTTCATCAAACCCATAAGTGTGGTGTGTCTATGGATAGGTCTTCAAAAATGATATTGAGGTTTCTAATATCATTTTCTTCTAAACTGAATAGTTTGCGCGAGAGACACTTCCAAAGTGGTAAAATGTGTGTCCCCCCCCCTGTAACTTCTAAAATAAGAGAATGATAAATCTATAAAAAATATATGATGTACATTACGGTGCAAACTTCCACTGAAAATTGGTTTGAACGAGATCTAGTAAGTAGTTTTTTTTTAATAGGTCATAAATTGAAATTAATATCAAATACTCAGGTCTATACTACCATTTACTTATATACCTACAGGTTTGTACGGAACCCTCGGTGCGCGAGTCTGACTCGCACTTGGCCGGTTTTTGTTATACAATAGTTCTTGTAGGTATTATTTAAAAAAAAAGGTATCATGATAGATTTCTAAATTTTGCGCGGTAACTATCATATTTTGTGTGTATCATCATCATCATCAGCCTATAATGTCCCACTGCTGAGCACAGGCCTCCTTTCACAAATCAGGGTGAAAGGGAATGGGCAGATACTCCACCACGCGTGCCCACTGCGGATCGGTGGAGGTAGGCTAGTGGCCAACCTACTGTTGGAATTTTTCAAGCCGCCTAGGAGGCATCCAACTAGCTTAACGACTGTCACAATGAAGTGATAACCGGGACCAACGGCTTTACGTGCCTTCCGAAGCATCACGCTCGATTTGAAATACCACTAGACGGTCACCCATCCAGGTACCGACCACGACAGACGTAGCTTAACTTTGCCGATCGATTAAGAACGGCTAATCATGCTACACCACGAGCGCTTCGAGATCGCATATTTTGTGTGTATATGTAATGATAATAAAGGAAATTCAATAAACTAAAGAATTACCTAAAACATATTCCACTAAGCCGTGCATTTATTTTTCTATTTAATTAAAACTGCAATTTATTTTCTATATTGGTGGTCATTCAATTCAACTAACATCAAATGCTTTGTTTTTTCGTTTTGAACTTTATTCAAAATCAAAATCAAAAAGTTTTCTATTCAATTTAGGCCCTGGTAAGGCACTTATGAACGTTACATACAGTTGAATTTACCACCGGTTCGAAATACACTTAAACTGAGAAGACTTTGTTAGCACTTAGCACGATGCCTTACGATCAATTAACTAAAAATGTAGTGCCGTTAATAACACAAATCTCCATGAAAATAAAATCACTAACAAGATATAATGTTTCAATTCGACCAACTTTCAACATATTACTACTATCGAATCGTGTATCCTTTTTTACTCATCTAATATCATATAGGGGAGTCATGTTGAGTAGCAAAATAGTTAATGTTCGACTGTGAACCTTATCTCGTACCAATAAGAGTATAGAAAAGTTTAGTATGAAAGTTCTCGTACGGATGAAAAGGGAAATGGATCGTGTGATATGTAGATTCAGTGATGTTTCGTCTGTTACAGATATTATTGTTAAGGATTCTCATTGTGCTGTAATGTAGCAAAATCGATGTGCTATCTCGTTTTGCAACGTTTGTTTATTTCGCTTCGCTTTTGTGCTTGTTTATGCGTTAAAAAAACTTTTATGGCGATGTTGTCGGTTATTGATTTAGTTTTTATTGCAACAATTGTTGTTAAGGGAGATTTGGTATGATACATAATTTTAACACTTTTGGTTACGACTGTTCATATATGGTAACTGATTAGAAAGAGAGATTGCTTTATTTTCGTAAACAAACTAGCTGTCTGTTCCGAGGTTTCACTCGTCTTTTCATGGTGCGTCCATGCTTGGCGAACCGAGCGCGATTGTCAGTTTTTTCACGAACAAAGGAATTCGCATCGTGCTCGTTGTAGGTTCGTTCGTGGCTCGGCTCGTGCTCAATTCGCGTAGCATGGACGCACCATAAGAAGACATTTGAAATCCTCTTAAATTGCTTCTTATTAAAAATCAACGTAATGGCTTCTTGCTTGCTATGATTTTTTCTGTAAAAATAAACCTTAAATAATTTATAAAAAGTTTATATAGGTACCTCTTTTGTATTTACTTGTTATATAGGTAAAGGAGATCGAAGATTTTTGTTCGGAGCCTGGCATACCAATCAGGCGCCATTTTTTTTTAAATTGCGTCGCACTATGTTTCTATACATCGATACATTTAGGATATAATATTATATATAATATTTTAAATAATAAATATAGCGATTCTAGCACCATAGAATGCGTACAATCATTGAATAAGTAATTTCTCATGGTTATTGAATTGTCAAACATCGATCTTTTTTTGCCAATAGATCTGTAACGTGGACATAGACACCCGTGTAATTTTGTTTGTATGCGAGTGTCCCCAATCAATATATACAACGCGTAACAGATTTGGATGCTAAAACGTTTGTTCAGAATTGCCAACTGAATCGATTTGTGTAACTTTAAATTCTATATTAAAAGTTACATTAATCAATTCAGAAAACGAGTCTGAATTGATATTATTACTAGTAATGATAGCTCAATTCTCTTTAAAACTATTTTTTTACAGTTTGTTATATTACTTAAGTTTTAATACATATTTACTGAATAAATAGAAACTCATTTTTTCATAGGCTAGCAACTTTTTTTTTTTATGAACTCTCGACGGGATTTGGCACTGTTTGTCGAAATACAAGAATTTTATTCTTAGTTCGGCAGCAGATGTTTCATAATCTAGTAACCATGATTGTATCTAGCCTTACTTAGTAAATAAGAAGATTTGTAAAAAAAAAAATGGTAATAAATAAATTATTATTATTAAAAAAAAAACTAGTGCATAGTTTTTTCGAGGTCACCAAAATTCCTTCACATTTTTACAATTATGGCCCACACTACCGTGGTTTTCCCAATGGAGTACAGCATGGGGTTCTTCAAAAAGGGTGTGAAGAGATTTCTGCAGGGTCGGCAACGCGCGCGTGATACCCCTGGTGTTGCAAGCGTCCATAGGCTACGGTAACCGCTTACCATCAGGCGGGCCGTATGCTTGTTTGCCACCTAAGTGGTATAAAAAAAAAAAAAAAAAAAAAAACACTAATAAATATAAGTCCAAGGAAGAGACCATGAGTACGTGAGTCAGACTCTGACCGGCTTCATTTATAAGTTTCATCATGCTCTGTGGCTTCATCCACGCAAAATGAAGCTTTCGAGAAATACTAAGTTAGATCCAACATACATTTTATTTATAGAGACCCACTTTTCATTGCGTAATATAACCAAGATAAACAAAATATCTCTGTGGAATAAATAGCGGGGTTCTTCCCTCATTCAGAAATCTCATTTCAAATTACGCAATATCATAATGTGTAAAAGCGGCTTTCTCAGTTTACCTTTTGCCCCGGTTTTGATCATTAGGGTTGCGGGTTCAAAGAAATTATTGTGGTGAGCACTTATCATTTCTGTATGAATAGGTAACCGCTTGATTTTATTAAATAAATAATAGCTATTCTTAAAAATGTGCAATATTTTCACATACCTCGTTGACTCAATGAGACGCGCGCTACAAATTATTATAGAAGTAGAAATCAGGGTACTGATTCAATATTTAAAATTATTAAACGAGTTAAAATCAATAAATATGATTGCACTGTATTTCATAAAATTAAAATCAAAAAGTTTTTTATTCAATTTAGGCCCTGGTAAGGCACTTATGAACGTTAAATTGGTACATATTGTTGAATTTACCACCGGTTCGAAATACACTTAAACTGAGAAGACTCCGGCAAGAAACTCAGCAAGGCTTTTTTTTTTTAGTCGTGGAAGATCTTTTCATATTAAAGCTTTTTTCCAAAATTTCAGAAAAAAAAAAAAAACATTAAAATTACGTCACTTACGCGGTATAACAGGAAGCGCGCACGGGACGGCGCGGTACATCGTTTCGCACGAGACGCAATATCAGCAGTGTTTGTTGCGTCATTTTGGCGCTTATATATATTTAGAATGGATTCTTTTTAAAGGCAAAATTCGATTTGATATCTAACCTATTTCTAAATCAAAATCTAAAAGTAATTTATTCAGTTTAGGCTCTGGTAAGGCACTTATGAAAGTTACATGCAGTTGAATTTACCACCGATTCGAAATACACAGACTCCGGCAAGAAACTCTTCCTTTATTTTCCTTTCCATTTTGTTCCTTTTTCATTTTCATTCCTATTTCGTTATTTCAAATACTATATTATTATAAACAAGTAAAATAAAAGCCAGCCAAGAGTCTGACTCACGCACCCTGGGTCTGACCTTCCTTATACGTAGGTATATAATTTCTTTGGGCCATAACTGTACAAAAAGACCGGACCACATAACTATATTTGTTAGTGAAATAATTTTGATGATTTTGGAAAATCTGTGGTACCTAGTTAGACACTTCGGAACATCGAACATCGGAGATAAGAGGGGGATGGGAATAACATAAATGAAATTAAAAACCTGTTTTGGAATGAACAAAGAAACAAAAAGTATATTTTGAAATTTTTCATTAGCAAGAGTGGCTAAGCAATTTTTACAACTATTCAATTCAATAGCATCAGTAGTTGCTGAAAAATACCGCTGTGACAGACGGACAAATAGACTGAGTGACACCATAAGAGTCCCTTTTGGTTAGGAATCAGTTTTTTTTTTTAAATGGAATCATTTTATTTTTTTAAACTGGCCAGAAAACATTCGATCTTCATTCCGCTCCAATTCACGCGATAAAAAAAGAAATTTAAAAGTAGCCGTCACAAACTGGGAGTTGCACGTAAAGCCGTTTCACACGAGACGCTCCACGAAGTAGGTCACAAAGATTCTCCCAAGACAATAGATGGCGGAAACACGAGACGGCAGATGTGATAAACGACACAGGAATGAGTAGCTGGAAAATGCTTCGGTGTAAATTAAAAGGCGAGGGGAATGATAGATGACGGCCCGCGTTCGGAGTTTCGAGGAAATATAATTTTGGAGATTGAATGATTATATTTATAGACAAATGTTGCATTGTGTAGATTTTGTGGTGGTTGTTGACTGTTTTTATTAGACTTTATTTTTGTATGTAACTAGCTGTTCCCAAAATAAAAAGTATATTATTATAATACTATTGTCCAAGTTCTGAAAGGGTGTCAAGAGTTTTTTCAGAGTTGGAATCTCTCGAGTTCTACCCATGGTGTTATTACTGTACCATCAAGCGAGTCGTACATGTCGTCACAATCGCCATTTGTACTGAAAATACAGTTAATCATATCTCAGAGTAGATAAATACTATTTATGAAACAGGTACAGTAAATAATTAATATTCTATGATAAAAAAAAATTATATAGTCTGAAATAATTCAAGAAATCAAAATCATTTGAACAATAAATTTATAGTAAACATTTTCTTGACCTATTTGAAATTAGATTAGAATAGCATTAAAATAAGTCAGTTTTTAAATATTAACCGAAAGATGAACGGAATTGTTTGGCACCGATATACAGTAACTATAGTATATAATGAGACGGGCCAGCTGGCGCGGTTGGTTAAGACTCGGGTCAAGATTCCACTTATCGCGCCGCTGGTCGTGTCGTGGGCACTCGTGGGTTCGATTCCCGCACAGGACATGCATTTGTGTGCATGAACATGTCTGTATGTCCTGAGTCTGGGTGTAATGATGTATATTAAGTATGTATTTAAAGTAGTATATGTATTATAGTTGTCTGGTTTCAATAGTACACGCTCTGCTTAGTTTGGGATCAGATGATCGTGTGTGAGCAGTGTCCCATGATAATAAAATGGTCCATCTTACCCCTCGCTTAAAACTGTTTATACTTTATAAAATAACTAAAAAAAGTATTCCAATGCACTCGTTAACTGTTTCAATTTTATCCAGTTTCCAAACCCAGATTACAGTCAAATGACCGGAGTCAACGTCATCGTGAAAGATCAAATATGTACATCAAACAGTTTCACTAGAAAGCCCAACGTGCGTATACAGGCTGTTATAAATCGGCGCAATTAAGTGTGTTGGCAGAGTCGGTGGCTGTGGATTGATGCTGGCCATCAACGTTGCTAATGTCAGACGAACTGTTTCAGCTGTACCATAGACAACACTTTGACTTTGAAGATATTTTATATATTGTGTTGTTGTGAATATAGGTACACATGCTGTATTTGTTTTTTAATTTAGTGAAGGTAAATAGTAACATAGTAAAGTTTGATGTATTCTTGCAAAACAGCAATGTTGCCTACATATAATTAAGTTTATAATGTTTGACGGGCCAGTTGGCGCAGTTGGTTAAGACATGGAGTCTTAACCAACCTATAGCGCCGCAGGTCGTGGGTTCGATTCCCACACAGGACATACATTTGTGTGCATGAACATGTCTGTATGTCCTGAGTCTGGGTGTAATTATGTATATTAAGTATTTATTTACAAAAAAAAAAGTAGTATATGTATTATATCAGTTATCTGGTTTCCATAGTACAAGCTCTGCTTAATTTGGGATCACATGACCGTGTGTGAGGAATGTCCTAGGATATTTATTTATATTTACTTAAGAATAAAATTTTAAACGTTTAATGTAATTGATGAAGAATCATCTTAAGCATTCCTCCATATATTTTTAGATAATTATCAAAATCATATCACACCACCCACACGCATACCCCATGTAAATTTTTCTCAATTTTTATTCCATTCCAGAATTCTAAAAATTTCACTGCCTCGTGCTTTAAAATATAGATCCGAAATAAGGTGTCAGTTTTGTGACTTAGGATTTTCTAATAATACTAATAAAATGCACGTTTCGTATTACACATATTTTTTAAAACAAGTAATCGTTATACCTATTTTATCACTCCATTTTAACAAAGGCTGAAAAAAAGTCCATTGTGCGGAGTAGAATTGTGTATCAAAAAACTCAGCATGCGCGTAGAATTGAACCGAAAGGTTGTTCGCCAAACCAAAGCCGAAAACTAAATTATTCACCGACGGATATTGCATAGTCGTAATAAGTGGTGGGCACGCGAACTATTCCTTTATTTCGTTTCTATTTTAGTTGCTGCCGTGCAATTTCTTTCATTTATATCATAATAGATTGATCTAACTTTATGGGGTTGGACGGTAATGAAAAATGTTTTTTTTTAAATTAATAATTCATTCGGCGTTTTAGCGTTTACTGCCAGTTGCATGGTATGCACCTAGTTTGTTGATGGTTCACAATATAGATAGACTAATACAGATAAAAAAAAATGAACTACTTTTTGCATCATTTAGTTATAGACTGAGCTCCCCGCCGGCTTTTCCAAGGGATTACACCGTGGAGTTATTCAAAAAGGATGTGACGATATTTTTGCAGCAAAGCGCGAGTGATACCCCTGGTATTGCAAGCGTCTATAGGTTACGGTAACCGCTTATCGTTAGGGGGCCAATCTGGCGAGCAGCACCGTGTCAAATTTTACACGAACCATTCGGAGCCATTATTAATTTACTAGAGAGAGACTAGAGAACCCGGAGTGGTCGAAAAAAATATTTTCATGTTTCCAGCAATTATTTCGCGTAATATATTATCAGTTTCAATTGGTTCTTTCGGGAAATTATTGTTGTCCCGGAAAGACAAGCATCGCTTAGAAATGCAGGTTAACCGCGAAGTTCGTAGTTAGCACGTTCATACCATTAATAGTTCAAGTTAAGTTGATAATCACTACTTAATGTACTAACGTCATTGAACACAAAGTCCATTAACACAACCATCAAATAGAGTCGAAATTAACTCTCCTACCGCGACACAATTCAGTAACAATTTATCAAAGAGGAAATCTATTGACCTAAATCTGGCAAGAAAACGTCACATAACAAGAGAACAAGTTGTTCCGCAAATCCTTGTACTCACTTGAAATTTGACGCATGTCGTGCGTCACACTCGAACGGGTGACAAATGACGCGTGTAGACGCGCGCGACAATACAGACGTGTCGTTATTGGAATTACTTGACTCGAACAAGTGTGTGACAGCGACGGAGATACGGGAATGTGTGGCGTGGGTTTAATATTCATGCGATGCGGGTGTGGGGCGGATACGATACGGTATAGTTTTTGGAGGTGTGTGATACCTAATACTGGTTATGGTAGAAATGTAGCATTGACGTAGCTTTATTTCATTAACTCGTACTGTAAGTAACGACTGCCGCGATTAATTTATTGGTTATGTTTTGAATGTCATGAAAACTAGTAAATAAAATGCATTGCCATAGAACGGATAACTTTACAAATAAGATTGCAATGGACAGATTGTTTGTATGCAGTACTGCTGGCACCCAACAGCAGGAAACTGCTGGAAAACAAATTCCTTAACGAGCGTTTCATATTTTCTAATCCTGAAAAAATCTCACTTCTCAAAATCGAATCCGTCTCGTATCATCGTGTCGTTCCCGTCACGTTCCATACTAACGTACCCCAGCCTTAACGATGGTGTTTTCTATGAGGCTTTGCGACAAAGGGTGAACTCGACTGTGATATTAGAGATAAACTCTTCTTGTAACAAAATTAAGGGTAACACTGATAGGGTAAGCCAGCATCTTACGTTAACCATGTTATGGAGACTCAGGAATTTTATGACAATGTAAAATGTAATAAAGTGGTTTAAAATTCCTGGAAATAAGCATCTGCTATTTTTTATAACTATGAGTATACTTAAGTGTGTGTGAATCCCACCATAATGTTATCATGTTGGACATTATATACTCCATGTCTTTTTATTCGTCTTAAAAACCCAGCCCACTTCCTACCCAATGAAAAGGTACTATTATTCATTCTTTAAACATATTTTTTTGTTCATTTGTATTGTAATTTGTATTTGTAATATTAAAATTCATTAGAATTATGAAAAATCGTGTTAATAATTAAAGTGTACGTATAAAGTGGTAGAAAATACCAACACAGAGCACGAGTCGAGTAGACGTCGTTTAAAACCACGTCATGCGTCTTAATGATTCGGGTCGGCAACGCGCGCGTGAAACCCCTGGTGTTGCAAGCGTCCATAGGCTACGGTAACCGCTTACCATCAGGCGGGCCGTATGCTTGTTTGCCACCTAAGTGGTATAAAAAAAATGATTAATAATATATTTTTGAACAAGTCCTTTCTTTGAACATTTGACTATACAATGTGATTTTTTCTGGTTTGTAATATGAACCAATACCACAGAATATTTTCCAGATAATAATTGCTTCTTAATTTATAGGCAGTAAAGATCATTCTTTGTTTATTCTTTCACATTTTCATAAATCCATTCCTTATTTTAACTACTATTTGAACAACATCCTATCGAAAAAGAAAGTTACTTATTAGACAAAATTTCATATAATACTTTTGTTGGCGACCTACAAATTGTTGACCTACCTTTTTTGGCATTTAATATTTAAATTCATTGTGTGATTTTCTATGTCATTGTTTTTGTTTTATTTTCTTTCACTTGTGAAAAATATACGCTGGTAAGCAGTCGTGGTTTGATTCTAAGCTCCTAAATATTGCTCATCCTCAACAACTTTTATTTGTTATTTATACAAAGGCCAAATTGTTTAAGTGGCTTACTGAGAGATGTTTTTACACGCTAGAAGAATATTTTAAATATGACAAAACTTAGTAGAAATTTATATAATTTGGACATCTCATTTAATTATTATTTTATTGTATTGCTATATTAAGTATATTATGTGCCATTAATTATTAGATTCAATTTAAATTTATAATCAAATTTTGCATGCTATTCTGTAGCGAAATGTGTAGACCCTATTTTATGATAACACCTAATTTTTACGACATTTCTGGCGAAATAAACAATTTCATTTCATTTCATTTCATTTCATTTCATTTCATTTCATACACAAATAGACAAATATAATTTTAGAACGGCCGCATCTTATAGTATGCCGCTTAAACAATTAAGTAATTTTAGTCAATCAAAAGTATTTCAAAAGCACGACGGTTTCATCAAAAATTCACCCACAAAACTTTGGCAAAAGAACAAAAATAATCCTTTATCAAGTCAGGATGTCATCTCTGTCAGCGACGGTAATGAGAATCACAATGATACAGGGGTGTCGCGTGTCTGACGCTCATCACCGCGCGTTTTCCTGACCCGGTACAGTCGAGGACATAAATATGTATACACTTAGTAAAATTCAACAACGGTTTCCTCTTAAACTACTGATTGAAATTATGAGATATTATAAAGGCAGAATCTTCTAACATATACTATTATGATTTGTGTAATAGTTTAACACATAAATGTTACACATGCGAGAAAATTGCTTTTGAATTTCAGAAAGTGTATACATATTTATGTCCTCGACTGTACATCGATCTGTAAACGGCTACTTTTGCGAAGTTAAAACATAAACCTGATTGTTTAATTATAAATGCATGATGATTTATGATCCGGAGCTGTTACGTGTTGTGATTTGAGAAATTTGGTAAAAACTGTTGCCCCCTTAACGTTAAATGATTTAACCCTAGAAAGATAACCTACGTCGAATCGACGTACTCAATTTTGAAAAATCATTCTAACTCGTCTGAATTTCACTTTACTGCATCGGCCGTTTCAGCCAACTCGGTTGGCATACGAAGCTTGCAGAGGACACCTGTTTCGCTCAGGTAAGTGCAATATTTTCGTCAATATTTACCTACCGTACGTCGAAGTGACGTATGGTTATCTTTAGTGTGAGTTTTTTTAACATTAGTAAATATGGGTTTATCTGACTTTTATAGGAATCAATTTTTTAGTGACGTCGGATACCGAGACGAAGGTCCCGGGTTCGAATCCTACAATGAGCTTGAGCTTTCGGTGAAGGAAAACATCGTGAGGAAACCATAGCACGGTGGTAGGGTACTTTGTAGTACCCGTCTGGCTGGCTACCACCCTCAAGTTGAAAATCTGTCGCCAAGCACCTATCGGTGTGTTCCGTCAGCTGCACTTGAGAGCCAGTTCCTTCTAGGCTTTGTGTGCTTACCACCTTCGACCACATCATCACTTACCATAGTGAGATTGTGGTCAAACACAGGCCTATACACAGTTAAAAAAAAAAAAAAAAAAAAAAAAATGCACATTTATTTATTAGTTTTTTAATGAGTTTTAGGCTATGATAAAACAACATAATTATGTAACAAAGACGTGCCGAAAATGCAGAAATCTATCGATAATTGCAAGAAACAAGTGATGAAGATCCTCAGAGTTAGAACAGCGAATCTGAAGATAATTTACTAGAGGATGAAGTTCGAATGACGTCAATAACTATGAGATGAGTGTTCCACTATTGGAAAACACCGTGCAGGATACTGAAAACGTCCTTGAAAGCCCTCCGTACAGTGCGCCAAATAATGTTGTCATGCCACAGCGTCCAAATCTCTGAGGCAAAGACGATCATCGTTGGATTTCTACTAATAGAAGAACAATTAGAAGGGTATCATCTTGTATTATCATACAGACATCTAGACGTAGAGATTTTATGAAAAATCTACACAATAGTTTGATGACTCCGTGGACGGAGACAAGGCAGCAAATGCCTACTTTACCGACCAATATAAAAGAAAAAATGGTGTTTTATTCCCAAAAAGGACCAGCCGAACCTTTCGGACAAGATGAACCTGCATCTAAGCCAAAGAAAAGAACGTATTGTCTTTCAAAAATTAGAGGGAAGACAAGGAAAATGTGCGACAACTGCAAAAATCCTATTTGTGGAGAGAACAAATAGAGCTCCTGTCCTAAGTACCAATAAGGACAAAATGAACAATAAATATAATTTTAATCGATTTCTTATATTCTTATGAATATAAAAAGTTAATTTTCAAAACTTTATTCGTCAAATAATAAAACTTACGTAGAGATTCCGTAATGTTTAAGTTTTGTAAGGTAAGAAGTAACGCGTTTTATAAAATCAAGTTTTTTTGTAATAAATATATAAATAAATCCTGATATTTTTTATTTATTCTGAACAAAATTACGTATACTAAACAAGTAATCACTTTTATAAATCTTATTATTTACAAAATCCAAAATAAGCCCACTAAAACATACACACGTCGAATCGACGTATGGTTATCTTTAGTGTACAGTGAAATATGGTTATCTTTCTAGGGTTAAGAGTGCGTCTACAGCAAAATAACATATGTTATGGTGCGTCCATGCTTGGCGAACCGATCACGGGCCGAGAAACGAACGAGCACACTGCGAGCACGATTCGCGTAACGAATGAGCGCGATTGTCAGTTTTTTCACGAACAAAGAGATTGGCATCGTGCTCGTTGTAGGTTCGTTCGTGGCTCGGCTCGTGCTCGATTCACGTAGCATGGACGCACCATTAGAATTGAAATTTACTCAAGTAAATAATATTTAAATGAAATAATATTTTTATATGGGTATTTTCATTATATTCGCAAGGGTTCAGTCTGAACAAAAACATAATGGAATGAAAATTCCTCGATAGAAAAAAATCACAAATCCTCTAATATTAATTAATTTTCGTTTTTATTCGTTCATGATGTATCTAATTAAGACAAAAATTCGATAAATAATATTCGTATGACCTAGGGCTAACGATATTTTTAAATACTCTATACTTTACGCGTTATTTAGATAAGAAGCGCTTAGTTCATTTTTGTTCCGTGAAACGCTATCGCCGCCGTCTCATGCCACGCGAATATTAGACATAAGTTTGTTTCATCTGCCAGTCGCTATCTTTTCTGGCTTTACGCGCGCTCTTACAACGAATCTAGCGAAACCCAGGTTTGGAAATATATCCGTCTCTTTCTAACAGTCATATAACAAAAAGAGCTGGGGCTATCTCAAAACCTGAGTTTTCCAAATCTTTTGTAGCATTCGTTTTGTAATAACATAATGCTTGAACATCCGATGAAGAAAAATATCAATGAAGGAAATATACTACCATAGCACGTGATAGAATACTTTGCAGAACTATATATTCGTGATAGCCTAAATAGTCTTCATGATCACGGAATGAAGGTTTTAAGTTTTTTATTTTTTCATATAATGAAAATTTTATCAGAGCTAATAAAGTTACCAATTCAGAGGACATCAATTTTTTTTGTTGCTTGCTTTTGCTTTCAGATTCTCTCTCATATGAGCGATAATTTAGCCAAGGATGGAAGGACACAAACGCCGGATGCGTACTCCATTCCTTTGCTGTTCGCATGAAAAATGAAAAAACAAAAAGTTGTGTCCGAATGTTGCATGTCAACAACGTACGACTGGACATTCACCCAGCGCATTGTGGTCACATTTTTTAATATTTTGATCTGAATAAACTTTATATGCTCATTGACCACCATATCCATAAAATGTCTATAATGTAATCGATATCACAATGTGATTTGTTAGGGTCACCATACCCGCCCCTTGTAAAACAATTGCGGAGATCGACCCCAACCTGTCGACTAGCGACTCACATGAATATTGCCACGATAAAGTTGTTCTTCAATATCGTGAGCTACCATCCATCATTTGTCGGTTTATAAAGAGTTACGATTTAATGTTAAGCGTTGAGGTGTAAGTATCTTAAAGATTTAGGTTATTTAATCATCGTGAAAAGGACAATTTGCGTGGGAATATGACAAAGGTTTCAATAATTTACGGATCGTCGGTTAAGATTTATTAAAATTAAGACTCTTATAAGCAAATACCTCAAAGCTTTGCATAGCAGACCCTCTCATATGGAAGTAGCTATCACAGGTAAAATTAGTTTGCGAAATGATCTATATGCCCAGTTTGGCAATAAAAAAACCTACCATTGGTAAGCAAAACGATTCGTTTTTGTTTATTGAGGAACGTCTTTATATACTTAGGATTATTATTCAAATGTATGGTATTTGGATCTATCTTCATACTATAAAGATAAAGAAGTAAGTACAAAAATTCCCAAAAATTTCAGTAAAAACAGGATTAATTTTCCTTTTCATATAAAAACATGCAGGGCCGTTTCAGTTACAGACTAGACGGTAAAAAAGGCAACGTTCTCAGGCAAACGTTGCGAGATGATACAATGATGGATTGCCCTAGGCCCTCGCCAGTAGAAAGGGACGGAATACTTCTCATATATCATAAATCATAAAAAACAGCGAAAGGACCAAAATAAAGTGGAAATTACATTTAACTTTTTTTTATCACAAATATTCGTTGAAAAATAAAATTCTGAGACTCACTAACTGACAGATAACGCAAATCCCAAACCAAGACCTAGATAGAGGTTTTAAAGTTGGAAAAAAAAACCTGGAGTCCTGGAGGAGTATACATGTAATATTGGCATAGCGATAAATAAACGAGAAAAAAGGACACTTACCGAAATGATAGCGTGGTGAGTGGCCGGTAGGACTTGTGACTGCTCTGGTCCGACATTGCCGTCCCCCAAAAGTCATTCTCAAACACTCGAAACACATTATTACCACCGTTCACATCACCATTAGTCACAATAGCTGGGATGTCGTCATGCACGAACTCACCATTCAAGCTATTCGCATAAGTTAACGCACCTACTGATGCGACTAGCATATATATTGCCCACTCGTTCTCGCATAGAGACCGCCATGTTTTTGCATTAGACACTTCTTCTCGAACCGGTGGTAGTGGACGTCGTCTCATTGTTATATGATGGACTGATTTAATTTTTATTTTTTATGACCTGGACCCAGAGGATTAACAACATTAAAGGTAATTGGCCAGTCTATCGTTCTATTTTTTAAATTGTCGAAGAACGCGTAATAATTTTGCAAAATAATTATGACGTTTACAATTCTTCAATCAATACACGAATTATAAAAACAAACAAAACAAAATCGTACGCTACAGACAATCGTCGAAAACATAAAAGGCTTCTAACCGAGTGTCGTATCAAGCAAAAGTGCCTGTCTGTTTGTACGCCCGGCTATCCATCCAGCCTGATGGATCACCGGCACATAAATCAACATCGCGGGTCACCGCTGATGTCATATTCATGAGACGGGCTAACCGGGTAAACGATAGCCCGGAGCCCGGGTGAAGAACGATAGACCAACCGAACCGACCCTTATTTCGTATTTATTTTTAATTCTTGGTTCACTTTGGGATGTTTTGATGGTGGATGATGAATGTTGGCACCTGAAACAAACAAAGGTATTTTTATTGTCTTTTAAATTTAGTATTATCCAAACTTAGAACAAAGTTTCAGTTGCAGATAGTCTAATTTCGGTAGACTTTAGTAAATTGTTTGGAAACACCTGAAATAGGTATCTCCAATTCTAACTTTCTCAAATTTACTCAAAGTCTAATAAGCTTTCGATAGTTCATGAGGATTCCAAATTCTAAAATAATACCTATTAAAGAAGCTGCTGGCGCTGAAGATTATGATTACTCTGTGGTAGTGATAATGGACCACCGCATCTTGGAATAAGATACCGCTTTCATTGCTTTCAATCTAAGATCATGCCACAGTGAAGTAGACTGCGGCCAATCCAAATTATAAAAATAAGTCTTAAACTCATTTTTCTATAAAAGCCCATTTAAATCTGCTTATAATAGCTTGTATTAGGCAAATAGCCGATAAATAGGTTGCCAGATCAATAACCGCAGAATGAACCAGACTGTAATCTACCTAATACCACTGCCGCTCAAAAGCGAAGCTATTCAAGGACTTGGTTAAATGGGCTTTAGTCAGTCGCCAAAGGCTCATTTGTAAATTGGCGAGCTATCAATACAAGTTCGGTCTAAATTTGAAGTTATATTGATACTATTTGCATAATTAGTATAAAACAACTCATGTGCGATATTTTATAGGTTGGTAATAATATCATGAAGGAAAGTTCAAAAAGTAATTCAGTGTCTCCAGAAAGTACTTTATTTATTACTCCAGTTATCTCAGCGATTAGAAAAATAATTTAACTCGGTACCTAATTAAATTAATAGTGTTTATTGAAATGAATTTAAACTCCCGGAGGCGAGAGTAATTATGAAAGAAGTTTTGATTTAGTTTTAGAAATATCTGTGAATAAATTTAGCAAGTCCAAAACATCCATTAATGTATATATAAATACGGGAAGAGATAAGATAAGATAAGAAAAGATAAATTTTTATTTGCATAACACATGGTATTAAAGATGTCAGGTACATAATTCATAGAGCATACATGTGTTGCTACTATATATAGCATGCAACTTATTCTAAATAGGCATATAAGAACATATTTATTACTATTCAGCTTAACAAAGTGTATTATTAAAACATTAGAACACAACATATTAAATTATCAATGTCAAATAAATTCAAATTATAATGTCATGAGATCCTTCAGATCATAAATTATTATTATTTTATTAAAAGTATTATTATTTATCGTAAGTCAACAAGTCTTTGACAGAATAAAAATTATGTTCATGTAGCCATGTCTTGAGTCTAGTTTGGAAAGACCTGATAGGTTAAACTAGTTATATGAGTTGGCAAGGAATTGAATACTTCTATACACAAATGGCGTAACAATTTTTGGAAAACATAGCCGTTCTTGTTTTAAAGGGAAGGACTAGTCTATTGGGGTTTCTAGTATTCCTTGGATATATATCACTAGCTTTACTGATCAGATCACTGTTCTGTTTCACAAAAATCCCTACTTCAAGAATGTACATACAAGGTAGTGGCAGTATTTTTAGTGTTTTAAACAGAGGTTTTCATGATTCAAAGTTTGGAACGCCACATATTGCCCTGACACATTTTTTCTGACATATGAATGCTCTGTTTATATCAGTAGAATTTCCCCAAAGTTGAAGTCCATATCTTAGAATAGACGCCACGTACCCATGATATGCCATAAGTGTTGTCTCTCGAGTTGAAATATTGCGTAATTTATTTAAGACATATACAAATGTATTTATTTTGTTGCACACTTTATTAACCTGGGATTTCCAATCACATTGCTCATCAATAATTAAGCCCAGGAATGTCGTTTATTTTTTTGCATCAATGTTAATGTTATCATATTTAATATTAATTATTAGAAATCATTGTACCCTTTTTTAGATATCTACCGAAGCCAACCGGCTCGTCAAATGCATCTAAAATGTCAAAGCACAATCTTCTTAAATCAGTATACCTTTCAAACACAAACCATAACTATATAATACATAACATTACACGGATACTTCGTATAGCTAACTCCCTTGAAGCAACAAAGGAACCAAGGAGCTCTCAGCTTCAGCTTCGAACCTCCTTCGGAGCCCCATTTGAAATGCAAATGTTATGTTTCCTTAATTCACTCGTCGCCCCATACACTCAACGAATTAAAAGGCTCGATGGCTTAATCCCATTATCTCTTCTATCTGTTTGTATTTATGAGGAGGATTTCGGAAGGAACCTCTAAATGGATTGAGTTTTTTGTCTTCTAGTTAGTTGATTACTTTTAGTTATTTTTCCATCTGCATTTTAATTAACGAAATCATTTGGAATGTATTTTGCGTTTAATTGTACAGAGTATATATATATCTTTAAAGAAAAAGATCACTTTTTAAATTTCGTACTAGTGAAGTCAAAATTGAAAGCATTTCATACAATATTTGAACATTGAATACAAACCAAACAATTAGAGAACACTTCAAATGAAACCGGAAACACAAAACAAACCATTTACTAAAACACACACAGCGGAAACTACAACACAGCATATCTGATATAATTACCTTCAAACATGAAACCAACATTTGGCAATGGAATTGTCAAACATGAAAACATTTGAAGGAGGAATAATAAAGCAACAGCTTTGATGCTAGTCTTTATTCTATGGCTTTGATGCTCAAAAAGTGAATTAGAAATAGGTCTCTTCTTTTTATTTTTAAGTTTGGCAACCAAATCCAAATTAGGACTTATTTCTGAAAATGTCGAGTTATATTATAATTTCCAGTTACAATAAATCTCTTTGGTCCATAAATGTTTTACTACAATGGTGGTCATTGTACTAAAACTCTTCACGGACTTTTTGAGACAACTTGAAAAGTCACGATCGATACACATAATTCATTTCATTTCACTGCTCTGGTGCACACGGGTTGATCTTTATTGGATAAAATACCACCGATAATATGCAATAAAACTCAAAATACAAGAATTTATGAACATAAAAACGAAAAAGCAACGTCACTCTGTCACTCTGCAAGTTCCCACCAAAAAGTCCGAAATAGGTATCATAGTATATGTAGTTGTAGTCCCTTCAAAGCTATGCTTAATAGGATAACTAGTAGATTTTAGGGAATAACTCTCACAAATGAAGCCTTTAAAACTCTCAGTTTCACCAACATTTGTCAACCTCTATGCTATAAAGGATCTCAAAGAGTACAGTTATACCAATGTTTGGCCAAATGGCTAACGTTTGAAGGAGAATCATTAATCACTCCTCGATTACAGGCTTACTTTGTCGAACCTGTTGGACAAATGTTGTATTACGTGTGTGTGGTTAATACTGGCCCGTGACTTTACCTGCGTTTATGTGGAGAATTGCTGACATTCTTTATTCTAGGTAAAACTTTTGGAATATAAAAGTTTATCAGCCCATTCTGAGCTTGAGTGAATTCTTCATGGTCTAAAAATGCTTGTATGTACATAAAAGTTCCACGATCAATTTCTTAACCTATCATCAAGCACTACTTAGACCTATTTTTATTCTCCTTGTACGTCCATGTAAATTCAACCAAATCATTACTTATAGTATTAATTTGTCAAATGCGAATTCTTTACTTTGCAGTTTTGGTCTGTAATAAATTGCCTTACGCAGAAAATTGCCTAAATTATAAAGCTCATAAATATTCCTTACCATAAAAAAATACAGACATATCAGTTTTATTATTGGTATATAACTTTGATTGATTAGGTCCGAGTTTTGTGGACAGCGAACTAATAGCACCAGGCAATCAATAGCTATCGAAGCTTTGGGCAATGTAACAGATTAACGATAATGATGTATGAGCGATCCGAAGCGTTAAATTCGGGGATATGATAATCATATTTAACTGTAAAATTTTGGGGATAAATTGTAATTTCCAATATATTTATAGACGGTCCTAAATCTGAAATAATATCCAGTTGATTATTGAATTCTATATGATGTTAATAGAGTAGTAAATTGGAAATCTTGAGTTGATTTATAATCTGTGTCTAAAACTATTTAATTATCAAGAAGGATACTTTTGTTTGCATCTTTTTGAAACATAAATTATGTTTAGTTCACTATAATACTGAACAACTCTTCTACGTGCTCGATTAAAATGTATCAAGCATCTAGATCTATGGTATCAAGCCATGCATACAATGTTTTTTTATTCTAATTAGGCACTAGGAGGGCGGAGGACGGTAGTAGCTTAGCTTGCCTATCGATTAAGAACGGCTTATCATGCTACACCACGAGCGCTTCCACACAAGCACATACCGAAGATGAAAGCGACACGGAGCCTCTCAACCACAGAAGCTATGCTCTCCGAAATCGAGGTACTGCATGGAGGAAGTTAATAAAATGAACAACAAAGAAATAACCAAACTCAACCCAGGAACTAAATACCAAAGAGAGAAGAAAGAAGACAACATACACCAACGCTCATCCCTCTCTATGATACCCGTCTTCCCACTTTCCAATATTGGCTATAGGCTGAACAGTCTGTCGATTGTGGTCAGCTGCGGTTGGCTGGCCGTCCTCTCCCATCCCAGAGCGTGTCACTCCTATATACCACGCACTCCTCGGTTTATCCATGGTTACTGGATCGCTGGCTACCGTCGATACATGACTCATCGCGACAGGCAAACTCGCCATAGGCTCGAGTGTCTGAGTCACGCGTGTGCTTCATGTGTTTGATCGTTTTCAAAGTGTACGTGTTGGATTGAAGTCGGACTAATTCGACTACACCCGCACCGTATCCCTCCGCGTTTCATGGTAAACGCAGGCGGTATACGGTCGCTCGCATTGTGAGGCGGGGATCACTTCTCCTCTCGAAACCTGGCGTCGAGCGATAAAACGCTCCGCCCTTCCAACAACGCTGACGTAGCCCCATAACTACCCACCTGCCACGATGCCGAAACGCCGTGGCCCAAAAGAGGAAGGCTCCACGCCCAGCGTGTACAAGCCACCGCCCATGCCGCCTCGCCGTGTGTTGCACCACACACCTGCGAGCCCCACCAGCCCCCCGGTCGCCTCTACTTCAACAAGTGTTGAGGGCGGCCGACCGCGCTCTTCAGAAGCCGCTACCCCGGCGCCTGAGCATCCTCCTCCGGAGGAGTCATTTGCGACGGCTTGCAAATTGTTTGCAAGCCTTCGTCAAAGCCGGCGTCTTCCGGAGGGGGAGATCCAGGCGTTAGAGATGGAAGTGGCTGGGAACATGCGCCGACTTTACCCTGATTTCGACATGACACCGCCCAACGTGTCTCCGGACTCCCCAGTGGAGCAAGACCCGAGTGCGCTGGTGCCTTCCAAGAGACGCCCTTCTGAGTCCACGAGTTTCTCAGAGGAGCATGAAGAGAAGTGGGCCTGCCTGAAGGACACCCCTGATGGTAAGTCACCCGCTTTCTCCACGCCACCATCTTCGCCCGGGCCACCGCCCGAGGCTAGCAGTGGTAGGCAGACGCCGACGTTGAGAGCGAGCGAAAGGGGATATCCCCCCCCCCCCCCAACGCACTTCTCCCCCGATGTCATCATAGAGCGAGAGGGACGACTGTCCCCCGCCCCAGCCTTCACCCCCGGTACCGACAGCACCTCCTTTGCGGAGATAGCGAGTCGGTCCCCATCACCATTAGCGATGCCCGTATCGCCGTCACCAGCTGCAGGAGCGAGCGCCCCAAAAGGCGCCGCCGCACCCAGCGCCCCGACGAGCAAGAAACCGCCGGCCCCACGCTTCCCGCTGCTCATTGTGAAGCGCCTACCTGACTGGGCGCTCCATATGCGCGAGTTGAAGCAGAGGCTAGTCCACACACCAAACGCACGTCCCTTTGGAAAGGGTGTGCGGTTCATGCCACAGGATGAAGTGGAATACCAAACCGTTTACAGGTATTTAGACAACCTAGGGAGAACCAAGCTAACGCTAACGCAAACGGCGTAAGTACTACGCCCTCCCTCCTCCCCCCTTGCCCCAAGAAGTGCTCCTAAGCCGCCCCCGCTGTCGATCGCTGGCTGGGCCTCCCCAATGGGTCTCACCCGGCCGGTTGATCACGCGGGGCCGTGAAGATGAACATCTCGGCGCACTCTACAAAGTCGTCCAGACAAGACAGACAAATGTAAAATAATGACACGTGAGCTCGATGCACACGGAGATAGAAGCCACAATGATGGGGTCAACAGGCCCCGGTTTTGTTCGGTTGTGCGAAGATCCAACGAGACCATGGTTACTCCAATACAACTATACAGGTACCAGTCATTATTAACTATGTTAGTTACATGGTGGTTGATGCTTGAATGGTTGTATAGGACATGGGTCGGTCGTTGTACTGGCTGAGAGCAGTGCTAATCATCATCAATTAGGCACTAGGAGGGCCCTTTTAAAAGTCGAAGCTAATAAAATTACCACTGGTTTTGAAGTTGGCCTTCAACTGAAAAGAATTGTTCCCATATTAAAAGTTGTTCAGCATGACCAAACTAACTTACGATTCAGGAAAGGTGCCATCTTAAATACTTAAACTATCATATTTTGTTTTGTTTTCCTTATTGAAGTTGTTTATTATTTATTCAATCTCCAAGATCCAATCGATCGTCAATAATATAATGCTAAAACATTACGCACACATTTGGTAGAGAAACAAAACGCAATGATCAACGAATAAGATACAGACTCAAGTAAACGGCTTTGCGTTTTCGAGAACCGAAAAAAAAGAAAAGGTCGAGTAAAACCCATTAACTATGCTATTTGAATAATAAAACATAGTTACCTCTTTTAAAAAGCGCTTAAGGTCTTTATAATAAATGTATTTCCCATAGTACACGTTCTGAAATAACCTAAAAAAATATTTCAACATTTACTAACTTTCTAACACTTCGACCGCAGTATATATTTTATTCAGAAACTTGGCTAATTTATTATTCCACGCCTCGCTAAACTTCTTCTACATCCGAAGGCCTATTCCCGCAAATTGTTTTAAAATATCGTTTATAAAGATAACTTCTGCCAACATTAAGGTAGGTACTCAATTTGTAAGAGAATTTATTTAAAAACAGCACATTACAAATGGTTTTCAACTTGGCCATCAACACGACCACTCCAACAAGCATTACCTGTCCATCCATGTTATGTGATGACTAATTATGTGGCTGGAGATGGTCATAATCATCAACATTAGCCCATAATGTCCCACTGCTGAGCACAGGCCTCCTTTCACAAATCAGGGTGAAAGGGAATGGGCAGATACTCCACCACGCGTGCCCACTGCGGAGGCTAGTGGCCAACCTACTGTTGGAATTTTTCAAGCCGCCTTGGAGGCATCCTACTAGCTTAACGACTATCAGAATTAAGTGATAATCGGGACCGACAGCTTTACGTGCCTTCCGAAGCACGGAGACGCTCGATTTGATATTTCAAATCGACTAGACGGTCACCCATCAAGCAACCACGACAGACGTAGCTTAACTTTGCCGATCGATTAAGAACGGCTAATCATGCTACACCACGAGCGCTTCAGATGCTCAGAACGCTGGAGATGGTAAGCTGTTGGAACTCATCGGTATGTGCTTCCAACTAGAGGTTGGTAGTCAGCGAAAATAAAGATCATTATAGGATGTTAAATTTTTAAAGAAGACCCGGCATCAAACTCAGCGGTGTAATATTATTTAATATTAAATCAATTACAACAATCGGGAAACACGAACATTTCCGATATCTCTATACAGAGAAGATAACTTAGTTAAAGTTCCACGAGTTGAAAAACTTTTGCTTTGGAAGGCTTTCGGCTCGGGTGATATATGCCCATTATTACGTCATCGCTATCTAAACGTGTTAATAAAATGTTGTAGTGAGCTTTTTGAGAAGTTTTTTTCGTTTATGTTTATTTCTTGCGAAGAATAAATATCCTGAGACAATTTTCCGAAAGGACCATCTGATCATCTACCAAGTTGAGTGCAGTACTATGAAAACCTGATAACTTATATAGGTACTCTGCAACTTGTATTTTTTTTTATATCACTGAGGTGGCAAACAAGCATACTGCCTGCCGAATAGTAAGCAGTTACCGTAGCCTATGGACGCTTGCAACACCAGGGGTATCACTCAAGCGTTAACGACCCCGAAGAACCCCATGCTGTACTCCACATTGAGAAAACCACGAAACCATATAAATTATACTTGGCTTAACTTAGCTTAAACTTAATCTTGTGAAACTCTTCAACTTATCGGAGTTATCAAATTAAATAATGAAGGATATATTGACTAACATGCCACAGGTCGTAAGCTCAAGTTTCATCCAAGATAAAAAAATGTGTACATGACCATGTCTGTTAGCTCTTAGTCTAGATGTAGTATATTTACAAGAAGTTTATGTCTCTTTTCTGGTATCCATAGTACAAGCTCTGCTTAGTTTGGAATCAGATGGCCGTGTGTTAAAATTGTTTCCGTTATTTATTTTATAAAATCTATCTAAGAGAGCGCAATTGGTTTAAGTGTGTTAAGGTTTTAGCTGCCATTCTATTTCGTTATTTTATTAATCATCTTCATCAAAGGTGAGCGAACGCTTACTCTTGCAGGACACACTTTATAAACTAAATCTATGTTTGTTTTGAAAAGAGTTACTTGATGAGTTTATTGCCGATAATAAGGGGGGGGGGGTGTACGAGCCCCCCCCCCCGTCCTTCACTTCCAAACTTTAATTTTTGTTACGAGTATCTTCGTATTATTTTCTACTAACTTCAACTTTGCAAATATAACCCTAAAAATACTCAATCCGATAAACTGTAATACAGACAGCAGACGACCATAGCGTTCACAGTAATTTGTCATTTAACTTCTCCAAATGACCTTAATTTACTATGACAACGCCTTCAGTAGAATATCCATGGAACAAGCAATTATAAGCTTAATTCTATTCAAGTAGCGAATCCATAGTAACTGTTGGTACAAGGAAACCACAAGAGGCGAGTTAATCTTCCGCCGGTTCGTAATTCGATTAAAGTTTCCAACTCTTGCCAGACTTTTAATTATGTTTTTGCTTCTCCTCATCGGGACTATCCGTCACGCGAACCTTTGTCGACTGACGTTTTAGGACTATACAACAATACAATAATATACATGACGTGCTTCGTTATTCCTAATTTTAAAAATAGCAATCGCATCCTTTCAATGAAACTTATTGATGACAGTGCAAATTCAAATTCAAAAATTCAGATTCATAATCATTTATTCAAATAGACCTTCGCAGGCACATATGAAAAGTCTGACTCTAATACTCTAATACCGGTTCGGAAGGTTGCATTTGCTGAGAAGAGCCGGCAATAACCTCAGCAATTACCCTTTTCAAAACAACAAGCTTAGATTCATTACATTATAATATTTTACATTCTAATCGCACTGAAAACAATTGCGTGCCCGGCGCGGCGGCAAAATTACAAAGTAGACTGAATAAATATTTAATAAGTAAATAAATAGCAAACTTAAGCAGACCAGCCCCCACAAGCAACACCTGTTCACAAGTTTGACGCGTGTGGCAGCCATCGCCCTCCTCGCCATATTGGAGGTAAGTGAGCGACCCGTCACACGACGCCGCCGCAAGCAAAGGCCTTAAAGTGAGCAGTCTGCCTTAGAAATAAAAAATAACTCAAGGGAACTAATAAACACACAATTTGTTATCACTGTGACTATTGACAAGTTAAGACTAAGTATCACAAAATAGAAAATATAACAATTAGACAGACATAATATATCGATACATTTATATCATAATAAATAAATGAAGAACATTGAATTGAATTAATGTAATTACAATAAGTAATAATCTGTAACCTAAGAGTGTTAAGCTTAGACTTGTTATTTAAGTATTTGTGATTGTTTTAAATTTTTAAGAAGTTTTATTTCATTGTGTACGTAACACAAAACATCAACAACTTTAATAATAGTAAACAAACACAAAACTAGAGAGCGCTAAGTAAATTCCCGGATCCCATTCACAAGTCTCTCAAGATAGTCGGGTGCTGATTTGAAATGCTAATGCCGAATCTCAAATTTTATTTGAGATTACGACAAGGCCTGCTCAGTTAATAGGAACAGTTGCTAAGGCCTCGCTGACAATCGACCCGTTGAATTACTTATGTGCTACGATGTTTTAGAAATTCTGGGAAATACGATGGATATATTGTGGCCACAATCTCATCATTGTGCGTGATGTGGCAGAAGGTGGTGAACACGCAAACCTAGAACTAGCTATAGTATATTAATTATTTAAAGAATAGAATACTATTACACCACATGACAGAACACAAAAACAAAGAAAAACTACTACACAACTTTGACAAAATGATATGTTAAATTTGCCTTAGATGCTTATAAGATCCTTAGGCTACACAAAAATACACAAAATTAGCAAAAGTGTATAAAGAATCATGGCGAGAACCATACATTGATTTGTACAAAAAATAAAACATTTTAGAGGGTTTTGAATCACTTCCAATGTTGAGATCACATTACCAACAACATATTAATGTACATGAAATATTTTATAAACCCCGCAAAACAGAACAACCACATAACGGTTTTGGTCGCGAATAGTCGCGATTCGCCGGCATGCCATAGAAATTAGAATTTTTATCCCGGGGCTCTAAAAATATTTAAATTCAAAGCCATACTAAAAAGCTAAAAAATAAAGCAACCATTTCTATTGTGATTAACTAAAGCAGTTCTAAATTATAATGTAACCACAAATGACATACTGCGGTCTTGTTATCACAGGGGAGTCCCCTTTTAGAACCTATGTCATGCCTAACTAATACTAATTAGCACTCAGAAAACCTGTTCAGTTTGGTATGTACCTAACAAATTGTATTATTTTGGCTAACCACTAAATTATCAAACTTGTATCGCAATAATTTTGTGAAGCCTAATTTGGAGGAATGATGTAGATATTAGATAGATGGATACATAATACTTTATTGTTACACCAAAAAAAAATACAATTAACAAACAAAACATAAAATAATAAAGTGTTACAATGACCTCTACCATATACCATATATTGTTACTTTAAATAATATAAATTAAAAGTAAATAATACTACAGTGTAGGTAACTAGGTATATGAAAGGCGTATGATTGAACCTGAACTTTTGTAGTATTTTGATATTCTACTCGGTTTATTTATGAATTACCTGGACTTTCTCTCAGATTCATATTTTGAATTTGTTAACCAGGAACTTGAACCGAAATTAAATCATTTTCAATTTGAAACTATTGTAGTTATACAAAAAGATCTAGCATTACGCCCCGCAGTCACACTCGCAATTTTTAGGGTTCCGTAGCCAAATGGCAAAAAACGGAACCTTTATGGATTCGTCATGTTTGTCTGTCTGTCTGTCCGTCCGTATGTCACAGCCACTTTTTTTCCGGAACTATAAGAACTAGACTGTTGAAACTTGGTAAGTAGGTGAAAATAAATAAATAAATGAAACTCTTTTTATTTTCTTATATAACCCATACGTTTGGTATGTCTATGGATAGGTCATCAAAAATGATTGAGGTCTCTAATAAAAAAAAAACTAAACTGAATGGTTTGCGCGAGAAACACTTCCAAAGTGGTAAAATGTGTGCCCCAAAGTTACAGGGGCTCCTGTAACTTCTAAAATAAGAGAATGATAATACCTACTAAAAAAATATATGATGTACATTACCATGTAAACATCCACCGAAAATTGGTTTGAACGAGATCTAGTAAGTAGTTTTTTCTAGTACTCGTACTTGGCCAGTTTTTTCCCTCTTTGGGGTCGAGTTTTGCAAATCCCTACCTTATTGGTTATCTACGTAATTTATGGACCCTATGTAGACCTAGCACTAGACCCTGCATTTTGACCTGCGCTGATCTATCAATCAGGCAGTTTCCCCTCTAACATAATATAAGCAAGAAGATAATAGATAAGAAATAAGAAGATATTAGAGCCATTAAAGGCTAAGGTTCATCTTTAGATCGCAACAAACTCTGAATTGTAAACACACATAAAATTCTAAAACAGAGTTTAATAATAAAACACCCGTACAAAATGTCCTCGCGCTGTCTATTCATTAACATTTTCGCCCTTCAGCCGTCGGTTATAAATAATTTAAAACAAAAGCAACGACGCTGATCGTTGTTTACGACAGAGATCTCAATCTTAATACGAATAAATTACGCGTTACACCGATTTGTTTGCGCCGGCTTGCCCTGACGCGCCTATCAACAACACGAATCAATCAACTGTTTTACTTAACAAGTTTATTAACGGCTTAATGTGCCTGAGCTGTGATTGTCATTAGTACTCGAGTTTTGTGTAAAGTTATATAAAATATATCTTTTAGACCCGCGATTTCTCCTTTGATTGGGTTGAATATTTTGAAACTTTTTTGTTAGTGTCTATGCATTATTTGACGGACCAGTTGGCGCAGTTGGTTAAGAGTCTGGTAAAGATTCCACCTATTGCGCCGCAGGTCGTGGGTTCGATTTCCGCACAGGACATGCATTTGTGTGCATGAACATGTCTGTATGTCCTGAGTCTGGGTGTAATATGTATATTAAGTATGTATTTACAAACAAAAAGTAGTATATGTATTATATCAGTTATCTGGTTGTCATAGTACAAGCTCTGCTTAGTTAGGGATCAGATGACCGTGTGTGAGGAATGTCCCAGGATATTTATTCATTTATTCATTATTCATGGACCTGTGTACAAAACTTCTGGTTCCTAGACCCTGTGACTTGAGATATGCTTTTTCTAAATCTTTATTTGTTTATAGAGGTAAGCAACATATTCTACCTACGTTTCATTCCATTTTTATCAATTTTTATTAGCATCTCGGCTTTCTCCGATAGAGGGCAAGCTAAAATCTCGTTACATTGAGATGTGCTTGTGCATGTTTCTATCCCTAGAAAACTTGTGGTACTTCGGGAATGTGGTTAAAATGAACTAGCTTAGTATAATGGAGCATTTCATCAGAGAATTAGCTTTAACTAACCATTCTCCAAAATAAACACCATTACCTTCCCATAATTTAGAGCCAAGAAAGAATTTGAAATCTTCAGGGATAGTTCCCTTTCTAATCTTGGATTCCAATACCAAATGGTATACACGACTTACGCTCGTAAAACTATTATTATTAGGTCGACTTTTATCTGACGGTTTTCTGAAACTATACCCAAGGGTACGGATGAAAGATCTCGCGACTGAGTGATTGATTACGGAGGTAGTTTGTTCGACACTTGTAATTTCCAAAGTATTATTGGGTATCGAATTATTGTGTTTGTTAGTTTTGTTAGCACTTGTACTAATGAATGATGTTCGTGTTAAAGAACTATTGATATTTGCTAGTGCTGATAATATTATTGCCACGATGTAGCAAAGCTACCGATTGTATAAAATATAAATTGAAATAAGATTATTATTATAATTAGATTCTCACACATGAATTTTACCCTCTTGTTAGTTGAATTTATAAAATTGCTCCCATCGTTAAATAAAGAACCCTTTTTGCAAAATTCGAGTTTCTAGATCTTCTGGTTTGAGCTGTGCATGCATTTGTCAATATATCCGTGCAAAGTTAAAAAAATATAAAAATAATCTATATATATAAAAATCAATGCCACTTTTCGTTGTAATTTTATAACTCAAGAACGGGCTCACCTATCTAAACCAAATGTTTAGGCTTTGTTCGGATTATTTAGTAGATGGTTTATGTGAAGTTTGCACAAAATCGGTCGAGCGGTTCTTCATTTATCACATTTTTAGGGTTCCGTAGCCAAATGGCAAAAAACGGAACCCTTATAGATTCGTCATGTCTGTCTGTCTGTCTGTCTGTCTGTCTGTCTGTCTGTCCGTGTATGTCACAGCCATTTATTTCCGAAACTATAAGAACTATAATGTTGAAACTTGGTAAGTAGATGTATTCTGTGAACCGCATTAAGATTTTTACACAAAAATAGAAAAAAATAATAAATTTTGGGGGTTCCCCATACTTAGAACTGAAACTCAATTTTTTTTTTTCATCAAACCCATAAGTGTGGGGTGTCTATGGATAGGTCTTCAAAAATGATATTGAGGTTTCTAATATCATTTTTTTCTAAACTGAATAGTTTGCGCGAGAGACACTTCCAAAGTGGTAAAATGTGTGTCCCCCCCCCTGTAACTTCTAAAATAAGAGAATGATAAATCTATAAAAAATATATGATGTACATTACGGTGCAAACTTCCACTGAAAATTGGTTTGAACGAGATCTAGTAAGTAGTTTTTTTTTAATAGGTCATAAATTGAAATTAATATCAAATACTCAGGTCTATACTACCATTTACTTATATACCTACAGGTTTGTACGGAACCCTCGGTGCGCGAGTCTGACTCGCACTTGGCCGGTTTTTTATTATTTCACTTTATACGTAGCGAAGCACGTACCGGGCCGCTAATAATTTATATCAAAAGTAGTTCAAATTCGAACACATTACTTTAATTATGACAAAATATAATTCCTCAGTGCTCGCCTTGTGCTTAAAAAGACATCACGCATTTATACACGGTGACTTTTCACTCGTTGGTGTTGTGAGAACCAACGGGTTAAATCGTTGTTTTGCTAGAACAAACGTTGTCCAGACCATGTTCTACTAACTTTCTATGGTATCAAATAAAATAAAATACGTCATTGGTAGGTATTTGAGCAAAAACCCGTGGATTCCCACACCTTCTACAATTCTGGCATTCCTCCGTGCCGTAACTACTTTGAAGCGCAAACGCGGTAGGTATATTATGTGTTCTAAGATGTAACGATAACATCGACTTTTATTTCCTTTGATGTTTATTTTTTTTCAAAACCCATTTACGTTTTGTTTTTATTTGATGCTTTAGAATAATAGTAGACCAGTCTGGACAAACGTTTGTTCTAGTAAAACAACGATAAAGTCACCGTGTACTTATATAGATTAAATAGATTTCATTTTTTATTACTTTTCATGACTTTGTGTTCCATTCCAATGTTAAAAACAAACTTTACTAATGTCTTGTTAAACCCATAGCAAATATAATTGAAACATTAAACGCACAAAACAACTTTTGAAAATTCCCAAAGTTATTCATAATAAACAATGTTCCGAAAAGAAAGTGTGAAATAAATCGTTCCATGAGATTGTCCCGGATTACACCCCCAGAGCGCTTGTCTCCGCTACGCGTCACTGTTCCGTGGACCCGATAAGTCTCCCTTTGATCTTGGGATATTACAATAAATTCCCTCTTATTTTGAAATGCTTTGATAATATTTTCAAATAAACTTTAGCAAACAATTTGACTCGATTGATTTCGTTTGTGAAATCTTCATTTGCTTTGTTTTGAAGTTACTTTTAATTATTTTCAGGGCCATTTATTTCATAGACTTTTGAAGATAATTTATAATTAAAATCAAAAACAAAAGACGCGGTGGTTGGTGTAGTGGTTAGATTCCATGATAGCCACGCAAATTAATCGCACGCAAATCGTGAATTTCATTTTCACTTTTCTGTGTATGTATCTATTGAAGTATTTCCAAGTAGTTTATCGTTTAACTAGTTTCCATCGTATAAATTTCTTAATTTGGTAATTAACGTTTCCAAAGAATCTAGAAATAAAGTCATTGGCATAGAATTTAGCCAAGCTCGAAATTTCATACAAAATAGGTGTAGTCATAATTTTCACAATAAAAACTTCTATTGAATGTTCTGTGTCATTTCTTGTATACGGAAAAAAATTAAACTCTTTGTTTAAATCTTGAGGTTATCACTCAACTAAGGTTCAAAAAATCAAAATCAAAAAGTATTTATTCAATTTAGGCCCTGCACTTATGAACATTAACAAAATGACTCTATACACAGACATACACAGGTTTAGGTTGAAGTCAACTTACAAGTGACTCAGGTCAATTAAATCAATATTTAGTTCCGGAAATTCTTTCCCGATGAAAATCACGAAGTAGTTGAGTAATTTGGTAACAATCTAATTGTGAATGAAGATAGTAAAAGACAATACGAAGAAGATGAAAAGTGACAGTAATAAAATATGAGAAGGTAGATAAATTTCTCAAAACTTAACTGATTCAGCCACCAGAGTACAGTGGTTGGCATATTGTATTATCTATCCGCTGGCTACCATCTTAAGTTAGTACATTAGAATCAGTTTCGTCTAACTTTTAACGTAAAACACCGATCCAAAAACTATGCTATTGCTATGTGATCGAGCGCCAATAGATTGAACAAACTAATGTACCTATCAAAAACAACAAACTCACACAAATAGTGGAATTGCACAAAAGCAGAACAATAGGTAAAGTTTTGAACCGAATTTCGAGTGCATCGATACCTTTGACGTTTGAACGCGCATGCGCCTCTGAATGCATAAAATGCAGTGTTTGTTTTCAAGTAGGACTAGGGTTCCATCGTAGTTTTGCAATTCAAACTTCGTCCTCATATCGGTTTACAGTCGAATGGTTGAGGACTGCCAACGTGGATGGTCTGAGTTATATAATTTGAACGATTCTTATTAAATTTGTCTAGGGATCAATTTGACAATTAGCCGGTTTGACAGTAACTCCAAACGAAATCTGTCAAACCGCCATGTTTATTTAGTAACATTTTTCAGCGATCACGAAACATCTCTTTTTAAATTTTATTTGCAAAAACAAGATTTTTGTTCAATTTGAAAATGTCATCCCCATAAGAAAAAACAACGTAGGTATAGATAATAAGAAAAATCTCTGTAATTCCTCTGTAGGTCCTTAAATAGCATTTTACAGTGTTGCCTAATATAACTTTACAATTACTACCACCGGTTTGGATTACGCTTAAAATTACCAAGGTTTAAAAAAAGGGAATAACATTATATCCATTCGAGTAGCACAAAATACTATACTTCCATCGCGTATGGTTTCCTCACGATGTTTTTTTTTCTACACCTAAAGTTCGAGCTCATTTAGGATGCAATCCCAAGACATTCTTTACGGCATCCGACCTCACTCCCACTGAGCCTTAACCCGCTCTCGCTACATCCTATCCCTCGACCCACCTCTTATGACTTTCTGATACAGTGGGCACAAACGTGAATATTTGCGTTAGCACTGTGTAAAACACGCCCGCTTTGCTGACCAGAAATTTCGCGAGCATTCAACTGTTTTTCTATTCTTTACATTACGTCATACAGTTGCCAACATTACAAAAGAGAATATAAATGTGTATTTAATCATGTGTGTATGATAAAAAGCTGCATGCATGGTATTTTATGCTTTTGAGCAATTTATTACTGGTTTTGGGAAATATTATGCCTATGCTTTCTCTAGTCCGTAGTTCGGAAAGCTTCTACATCGTCAATAGCGGAAAGTCTCAAATCAAGGGAATATGAACGGTGCATTGTTTTATCTATATATGTGGTCTTACCCACAGATATAGATATATCGGATCTTACCAGTGATGAGATCTCAGTGACGTACGACTGGTCTGATCTACAAGCTAGTTGCTCAACGGGCAATGGAAAGCGCTATGCTCTGAGTTTCCTACAAAAACAAAGTTCCCAACAATGAGATCCGACGAAGAACTAAACCTAACCCACATAGCTCTGAATTTAAACAAGCTAAAGACGCAGTTCCATGCTTCGGAAGGCACGTAAAGCCGTTGGTCTCGGTTATCACTTAACTGTGATAGTCGTTAAGCTAGTTGGAGGCCTTCTATGCGTCTTGAAAACTCCAACAGTAGGTTGCGTACCTCCACCAATCTGCAGTGGGCACGCGTGGTGGAGTATCTGCCCATTCCCTTTCACCCTGTTTTGGGATAGGAGGCCTGTGCTCAGCAGTGTGACATTATCGGCTGATGATGATGATGAAAGACGCAGTTGGCAGGCCATATAATGGTGAAGAACCGATAATTTAGGTTAAACGAGTTCTTGAAGAATTAACAGTTCTTTAAGAATTTGAATATAGCTATTGCTTTGATGTGGAAGTATATGGCAGTACTTTAAATCTAATTGGTCCATTTCCCCCATAACCCAAGTGCCAAAGACGAAGTAATAAGAAACAATTCTCCATTCATCAGATCAGCCTAGGGATGTCCACTGCTGAACATAGGCCTCCCCCATTAACTTCCACTTCGAACGGTTTTGGGCCGCTTGCATCCAGCGGTGCCCAGCGATCTTGACCAGATCTTCAGTCCACCTTGGGGGAGGTCGTCCCGCTCGGCGCTTTCCAGTACGTGGTCGCCACTCGAGAACCTTCCTTCCCCATCGGCTATCAGTTCTTCGAGCGATGTGGCCTGCCCATTGCCACTTCAGCTTACTAACTCTACGAGCTATATCGGTACTTTTCGTTCTCCTACGAATGTCCTCGTTTCGGACTCTGTCACGTAGAGAGATTCCGAGCATAGCTCGTTCCATAGCGCGCTGAGTGACTCTGAGCTTATTTATTCGGCCAGCAGTAAAAGACCACGTCTCTGTACCATATGTCATCACTGGTAACACGCACTGATTGAAGACCTTTGTCTTCAGACTCTGAGGTATTTTAGACGTGTAGATGTGCCGGAGGATTCTCCATTGAACGGTGATAATAGTATTAGGGCTCAGGAAGTGGCAGTGCACGCAGCGTCATGACCTAATTTAATACGTGACCTTACTTGCGTACCAGATAATGGAAACGCTATCTGCATCGTCACCCGATATATTGATCGTGCTTCTACATTTTATGATAGAGAGTAGCTTCCAGCTCTGGTAGGTCTAAAGTGTGATACTTTCCCGGCATAAAGGGTATCCTACGTTTAATCTGAGGTATGATCTATATTTGCGCCGAATTTCATCTAATTCTATGTAACGTTTACGGAATAACTAAGTTTTCGTTTTTTATACCACTAAGGTAGCAAACAAGCATGCGGCCCGCCTGATGGTAAGCAGTTACCGTAGCCTATGGATGCTTGCAACACCAGGGGCGCGCTCTCACTCGCGCGTTGCCGACCCTAAAATAAATATACACGGTGTCTTTTAAATTGTTTTAAAGCTAGAACACACGTTGTTCAGACCATGGTCCACTAACATTGTATAACATCAAATGAAAGAAATTACGTCATTGGTTTTTGAAAAATCACAAAATAAAGTTAAAAAAAGTCGGGATTATCGTTGCTCCTTACAACCCAGACACCGCGCTTGCACTTCAAAGTAGTTGTGGCACGGCGTCACGCCAGTTTTTTAGCAGGAGTGGGAATCCGCGGCTTCCTGACTTTGAAAATTTTCTATTTTGTGGTTTTTTAAAAACTAATGTGGTTTTTTTTAATTTTATTTTATTGAATGTTAGTAGACCATGGCCTGAACAACGTTTGTTCTAGCGTTAAAACTATTAAAAAGTCACCGTGTATAGTAATATACATTGAAACGAACTACTAAATAATAATAATTTCAGGATAATAGTTTAGTAGGATAATAATGCATTCTGCTAAGATCACCATATATATGAATCCATGCGTCCCACGGTTTTCTTTATTATTTAAACTATTTAGTCCGTTTTAAAAACATACCCCCTTATTCATAATCGCATTTTAACTAAATCAGTGTAATAGTGTCCTCCGTCTCACTCTTTCGATCACCAAATGTCACGTGTCAGATAAAGACTTCAGAATTTTAGCTAATCAACGTTTGATAACTTCATTATGAATAAGGGGGATAGTATATAATGAAAAATATTATAAATCTAATCTAGTAGGGTGGATTTATTATCCCTACTAATATTATAAATTCAAAAGCGTATGCTGGTTTGTCCTTCTTGTACATATGAATGGAACAACGGATCTACCTACGTGATTTTTTGATAGTTTATACGCCGAAAGGTGACAGAGGAAAAGGGCTGAGTAGCGTGCTACTCAGCCCTTTTACAGCGAACTAAAACAGCATTGAGTGTTCAATTATTCTGTATTCCATTCAATATCCAGCTGTCATGTGCTACTTGGTAACTTTTTCGTAACTAAACGTGGTCGAAACCGGAGCGGACAGTCGTGTTTATCTTAAGAGGGGTTCCTAACTGCGAGGAATTTGAAAAATAGGTATTTGAAGAAACTATTGCCGTCGCGTTATGCCGCTATGCTATGCGCTATCTGCAGCTTAGACCGATTTATTCACATAAAAATTGACAAAATCGACGTTTCGTTTTTCCTATTTTCCTCCTCGAAAACTGAGCCGATTCAACTATTTTTTAAATTAAAATTTTAAGCAAGGGTTATCTAGGTCCCTATTACTTTCTTTCATTATAAAATCTTTTTGAATTTGTCTGGTAGTCCTTTTAATCGCGGCGGAAAAATAAGGCATTTATTGTAATTCTTGGAGGGCCATAATTTCTTTAAACAAAGGAAGTAACAGGGACGTGTCCAAGCAGAACTTGATTATATGAAAAAAAGGAGACTCTAGGGGCATTATTCAGGAAGAACACAGGGGAATACATTTACTGTATGGAATAATCGCAGCCCAACTCCCGTCTTAATATGATGGAAGTTTGATTAATAGGGCAGTCAAATTTTCCCAATTATTCATACAAAATCGTTCAGCCATTACGCCGTGACAGAAATAAATATTTTTATTCAAATAGGCGTTCACAGGTCCTTCAAATTGTCAGACTGAAGCACGGTTCGGAAAGTTTTTGAAACAATTAGGTAATCATTATTTATTGACCCGAAATGTCACATATTTGCATTATGCATGTCGTTCATCAACTACAAAAAAACATGTTCTATATTATAATCTGTGACATACCTAATTAGTGTGCGAAGGATCTAAAGGTACATACCTCAGCATAAAACTACACTATTTGGCTGAGAAGACAATTTCACGACGATTGAGACATCTATTGATATCCAAAAAAAAACATTTATATTTAATGCATCTATCTGAAAATTTACCAACTGACTGAATCATCTGATCAACGCACAGCCCAAACCTCTGGAGTAACAATCTTGAAATTTTGGACTAGAGTTCCTTTTAATTCGTAAGTATTCACTATGAAAGCATTTTCACAAATACAAGGGTGAAATTACATATATTTAATAACATAGTCATTAAATATACAACGACGCAAGTAAGTTATAAACTACTACTACTAATTGAATAACTCGCACCAAACTTCGTGTTTGACTTAGGTTTAATGTGACATGGCTACATTCGTGGAATTTCATGAATACGGCCTACAGGAGGACGATGCCTCGATCAATTAGACGGTGACTAACGGCCTTTATTCCATTAACAGCCTTTGTGAGGGTGTACGCTTACTTGTGTCTATTAGACTTTTAATGTGTGGAACATTTCAACTGATTAGCTGCACTGGATTCTTTCGTAGGTATGTTATTATGACGTGTGAGTTTAGTATTACTAATGGATGGATCTTTGGTGTCTTTATTTCATGATATAATTAATTAGGTTATGGCTCGATTTAATTTATTGATAGATTCAAAATGTACGTAAATCTCTAACGGTATCTGTAGAGGCAACTTTAATAAGACCATCATCATCATCCAGCCTATAATGTCCCACTGCTGAGCACAGGCCTCCTTTCACAAATCAGGGTGAAAAGGAATGGGCAGATACTCAACCACGCGTGCCCACGGCGGATTGGTGGAGGTAGGCTAGTGGTCAACCTACTGTTGGAATTTTTCAAGCCGCCTAGTAGGCATCCAACTAGCTTAACGACTATCACAATTAAGTGATAACCGAGACCAACGGCTTTACGTGCCTTCCGAAGTACGGATATGCTCGGTATGAAATACCACTAGACGGTCACCCATCCAGGTCCCGACCACGACAGGAGTAGTTTAACTTTGCCGATCGATTAAGAACGGCTATTCGTGCTACACCACGAGCGCTTCTATATAATAAGACCATGTATGTAACTAACTAGATGTGAAACCGTTTAATAGGTAGGCAAGTAACAGTGATAAAAAGTCCTCAAGTTTCCCTGCAATACAGGTCATTGTCACAAAATTTTCCACCGAACTAAACCGTGCCGATCCATTCCCGGGATACCAAATCGGACGGGATTCGGAATCTCTCGCGGGATTCACACCCCGTTTGAGCCGGGAAGTATCGGCTAATAACAGGCGAGGGGGGTTTAGGGTGGGGGTGGTAGTTAGGCGAGGGTAATAAAATTTTACTTTCTCGACAATCTGCGGATTGTATGCTGTCTTGGGCACGGGATGATGGAGGATATTCGACGATAAAATTCATTTGATGTTTCAAATGATCGACTTTTACAACAAACGACTTTTGTTCTCGTATATTTTAATATTTCAGTGGAATTTGGGGCTGAGCTTGCACGATGTACAATTCCACTATACAGATAAAGATGATCCACTATACAAAGAATCAAATTCAAGGAAATAGTTATTGGCTATCCTTGTCTTGCTTTATCCATCCGTGGGAAAGGAACAGCAATAAAAAACTTCACTGAGGCTTGCTAATGTGGCCAAATTATTCCTTTTTAATTTCACACTAAAATACTATAATTTCATACATCAGTTTAAGAACTTAGTCCCGATGAAAGATCACTGGTATTGAAGTTGAATACAGTTATGGAGAATAGTAAAAAAAAATCCGTAGGGTTTTTTGTAGTACCTGTCTAGCTGGTTAAGTAGAGCCACCAAGCATCTACCAGCCAATCTCTATAACAAGTTTCAAAATACTCAAAGAGTTCATACCAAATTGTTGGTTCCATAAGATTATTGATGTCAATGCACTACGGGGGACATTATCTTATCACATCACTTGCTAATATTTTTTTAAGGGGGCCCTTCATGGCCTACGCAACATCAACGCAAGCATTGTCTAAAAACTTGTACTTTCATCCGACGTAATGTTTGACTGCGAAAAAAGAGAGACAGCATCAGAGCCGTCGGTTATCAGTCGGTAAATTCCGCTGATCACTCGCGGCCGCTTCGCTAGGTCGTCATTCATGATTTCGCATATCATAAGACTTGTTCCAGGAGTATACTTCTTGTGAAAAAAAAGTTTATTATTTAGAATCTCCAATACCTGCCAAGTCTGGTATCTAGATGTTTTCTTTACTTTTTCAATTTATAGGTACATTAGATATTGCCAAAGTTCAGTTAAAAATTGTGCAAAAACGCTGTTTTTCGGAGGCTTTTATTGAATTTATTTCACACTTTTTTATTTTTGCCTAGATACACGGCTAGATATAGTGCACAAGATACCAATTTGTTTAAAACATCTAACGAACAATGTTTAACAACGCCATCATCAGTACAGAGCTTTTGTATGAAAAGTATGGCAGATTGACTGCTCTTAAAATTCTTACTTATTATTGAACGAAGGGAAGGTTCCGGCAAAATCTATTCAAATAACTGGAAACGGCCAATGAACTGAGAAATTATACCTCACATCCGACAGGAAGGACCTATCTACTTTCGAACTTAGGTCTATATTACATAAGATTCAAATTTCAAGAGCCCTAAATACACCTGCTATCCCACAATCGAAGTTTTCCGTTTATTTGAAAATTTTCAGTCCGATTAAAATAAAATGTCGTGAGTATAAACTGTTTGTATATTTATTTTGCAACACGAAAACGAATTGGAATAATAATTGAAATTTTAATAACTTATCTAAACTAGAAATAGTCTACAAGAAATTATCAAAATAATATAGTACCTAATTAAAGTCGAGCTTCTCGCTCGCACATTACGCGCCCCGTATTACTTGAGATGAAAAAGCAAATAGTAATTTTACAACACTCAGCATTGTGGAGTAAATATTGAAATAATCAGTATGAGCGTAATAATACAAATTCGACCTATTTTTCCTTTAGTGCTTTGAGCTATTCTATAATAAGAAAGCTTAAAAACAATATTATCCCTCAGAGAGTAAGTTCTCTTCTCATAAACGTCTAAGGTCTAAGTTATTTCGCGACGACGGTGTGCCTTAGGGTCTAGATCAGCAAGTTACCCTGCAAATTGATAGCTAAACTCGTATCGTATTTGCCAAAATGAAAAAAAAAACAGTGACAACAAAAATTGCTTTTCCTCTGCCGATGGAACTGAGTTTAGAATTCGTAAATAATCAAGTATATTTTTTTTATTATCGATTTAAGAAATTGAGGCCGTGAATAAATTCTTTTTTACATGAGAAAGACGTCTCTCCATGTATGTCACTATAAGAACTCCTAAATTATGCTATGTTATAGTCATATAAACGTGTTTGCAAAGCAGCCGTGTTTTTGGTTGGATTTATTGCCTCACCCACCCATTATACATGTTTATCTATCACGCGTAACTTCAACCAAAGCAGCAACTCAAAATCAGAAGCTGCCCGTATAGCCGTTGCCGTTATAGTCTGGTTACCAAAGATCATTGTTGTTAGTGCAACATAACAAAGCCTTGTTTACATTACCTCTTATTCACAGGTACGAACGATATTTTTGTTGTATTAGACGCAGTCTTTCTTTACCGCGACCGAACTTCCTCATTACAAATGGAAATTTGAAATTGCAAAATATGAGGAATTCGGTTCATTAGACTACCTAATCGGTTCAAATTCAAAATCATTTATTCAAATAGACCTTCGCAGGCACTTATGAAAAGTCTGACTCTAATACTCTAATACCGGTTCGGAAGGTTGCATTTGCTGAGAAGAACCGGCAATTAACTCAGAAGTTCGTAATCTAAATCAGCACCGCAACCTAGGAGCTCTAAATTACCCTGATTAGTAATATTTAATGCAAATAAGAGAGGTAGGTGATAAGTTCCCTTGTTCAAAATTCGGTGCATCCCAACTTTTTTTATGCCACTAAGATGGCAAACAAGCATACGGCCCGCCTGATGGTAAGCAGATACCGTAGGCTATGTACGCTTGCAACACCAGGGGTATCACACGCGCGTTGCCGATCCTGAAGAAATCTCTTCACACACTTTTTGAAGAACCCCATGCTGTACTCCATTGGGAAAACCACGAAAGAATCTCCACCTTACAAAATATCACAGCCAAATGGCATTACTTTAATATGGTGTTGTGTTCTTGCGGTAAGTAAGGTCGCCAGAGCTCTAAGTAGGCGCTATGCTGCCAGTGTAGCGGGACAAAATGACACTGCGCTTTGTCCCTTCCGCTGACAGCATGGCTCCTCTCAAAACTCTTTTGGATGTGAAGATATTTTTCCAGAATCGGAAAAGTACGATACCTCGAGCGTCTATCAGCTACCCGCAACTACTTGCCATCAGGCGGGCCATATGCTACCTTAAATAAAATAAAATAGCATCTATATAAAGGTTATAAAGCAGTTGCATAGAAGCTACTAATATCTCAATGCCACGAAGCGAGCGATGCAGGCACGCTTACAGCGCTGTCGTACGTTCTCGTATATTGTTGCAGTGCATCTCATATGGCGTAATATGAATGAACATAGATTGATAATGCTAAAGGAATTGAGTTGCTTATTTGTAGAGTTATGAAACCATCAATGGTGTTAAAAGGTGGAATATGGTAACCTATTATATTCTATTTAGTAAGGTGAAATACACAATAGTGCTTCGTACTATTGCGAACTTGCTTTGTGAGAGAATCAATTTGGTTAGCTATTGTATATCACCTGTGTACGGGTTGTACATTTCAATATACCTTTATTTCGAGATTAATCTAGATATACACGTGATATAAATAAATAAAATTGTTAATTTTTATAGTGTTTGTCAAAAAGTCCGGTATTTTCATCTTTTAATTTCTATGGCTTTTATTAACATACCCAAGCCGGTTTTACCTCATAAACACTATTTATCAAGTCTAAAAGAAATTCCAGTAGTTTTGAGTCAAACCGCTGCAAAAGAGTTGGGCATCCTCTGTAAGGTGAAGCGGTACTTTACGCCTCCCGGGTCAGTTATTGCAACTGTACAAAGCACAAGTCCGTTCGTGAATCGAGTACTGCTGTCACCTCTGGGATGGATCTGCCAAATACCAGCTGGAGGCCCTTGACTCAATAGAACGTTGTGCTAAGAGACTTGTCTGCGATATTTCGCTGAGGCGAAATTAACGAGCCTTGAACATCGGCGTAAGGTTTCGTGTTCAATCTAATTCCTCCATCCCCATTTCTCCATCTAACCACAAGACGCCGGGAGAATTTCCACCCATACGTTGTCAACATCCCGCGTATCCGGACACAACGCTTCGCTTCATCGTTTCTAATACGAACAGCAAAGGAACTCTCTTCCGGGGTCTGTGTTTCCCGACATCTTTAACCTAGATGTATTTAAGGCCAGACAGGCCTTTTCTGGGTAAGCATGCTACAGCCTAGGCCTAGTCATAACTCTTCATGGGGTCAGTCGAAGGTCGAACGCAAACCCATTCATCATAAAAAAAACCGGCCAAGTGCGAGTCAGACTCACGCACCGAGGGTTCCGTACAAACCTGTAGGTATATAAGTAAATGGTAGTATAGACCTGAGTATTTGATATTAATTTCTATTTATGACGTATTAAAAAAAACTACTTACTAGATCTCGTTCAAACCAATTTTCGGTGGAAGTTTGCACCGTAATGTACATCATATATTTTTTATAGATTTATCGTTCCCTTATTTTAGAAGTTACAGGGGGGGGACACACATTTTACTACTTTGGATGTGTCTCGCGCAAACTATTCAGTTTAGAAAAAAATGATATTAGAAACCTCAATATCATTTTTGAAGACCTATCCATAGACACCCCACACTTATGGGTTTGATGAAAAAAAAAAATTGAGTTTCAGTTCTAAGTATGGGGAACCCCCAAAATTTATTGTTTCTTTTCTATTTTTGTGTGAAAATCTTAATGCGGTTCACAGAATACATCTACTTACCAAGTTTCAACATTATAGTTTCGGAAATAAATGGCTGTGACATACGGACGGACAGACAGACAGACAGACATGACGAATCTATAAGGGTTCCGTTTTTTGCCATTTGGCTACGGAACCCTAAAAAATGATTAGGTTATTGATTAATAACAAACCAATCTTTTAAATTAAAAGTGCTGTCAAAAATACGATACTGACTCAGCAAAAGCAGTTCTTGCCTTATTATGGCGTGTTACGTCACAAATCACAACGCTGATTTTCAGCGGTACCCTACTTATTAAACTACTTTATATTACTTCTAAATCATTTCCCATCCTTTATAAAGCCACAAAAACAATTAAGAGTCAATAAAATATCCGGCATACTAGTATTCCACCGCTAAATAAATTCCGTGACCTCGTCAAAGCGTTGAAGCATAACACTGTATTATCTGTATTATCCGACGGAGAATTCGACCAATAAAAGTGTATAATAAAGCCCGTCTAGCCGTGGCCATGTCACCCGCTGAATAACATGAAAATTTCCAAATGCATGCACTAAAATCCCGTCGCGTTTATCGCACCGGCAAATTCCCGTGACATAGCCGCTACGGTTACCATAATGACGGGTATTCTAAGGATTTTAATGGTGTTTTACGTTGCAATTGCGTTGGTAGGTTATTGAGGAGCTTATTCATAGTTTTTGATAATTTTAGTTATTTCCAATATTTTATTTATTTATTTATTTATTTATTATTAAAAGAATACAAAAAACTTAAAGGTAAGGTGTGACATAAACCATTATTGGTTATTCGCAGTAGTCAAATATGTATTGAAAAAAATGTTGAACGCCTGACGGATCGATTGGTAAACTTAAGTTTCAAAATATTATATAGAAAGGTCACGTCACATTTCAAAGTTTCGTTGAAGGTAAATACTATGAAGAAACTATAGCACATGGTACTTTATTATAGTCACTCGCTCGACTAATTCCAACCCTCAAGTTGAAAATCGGACCCGTAGCGTTGGATCCAACAGTTGCACTTAATAGCCAATTTTCTAGGAAGACATACAGAAAATTTTCAACGTAATAATGAACAATACCAATGTACAGTCGATATTACAAACAAGTCTCACAAAACACTCAATATATGGTATTCAAGTGAAGGTAAAATAGCAACGCGGTGCGCAATTTAGGTCGCCTCGTGTCCTCCCAGTGGCATGCCAACGTACGTATTAGTATAATAATATCGCTCAAAATTGCTCCACTAACGGACCTTGGTATACTTTTCTGATCGGTAAAGAGTTCCGATTTTCCAAGTTGAAATTAGTAAAAAGAATGATGTAACCTTGCTGAATACAGATGAGTATCTATCTAGGCGATTTTTCTTGCGAATTACTAACAACTTTTGGACTTTCCCAAGCTCCTAAGTTCTAAACTGAATAAATGGCATTGACTTTTTATATCGGAATAGCATTAGATCTCATTCACTATAGTGAAACTGAGGAACTGTAACTTATATTAAAAAAAATAACATAGTTAAGCTGATATCGGTATTCTTTACTTAGTTGTACTTGAATAAAAATAATAATATCTACATTCAATAAACATAAGTTTCTCCGAAAAATGAATGTCAATTTGTGCCCATTTTATCTCGATCCGAAGTACTCCCAGCAATAATTGTACAAGATGTGACCCCCGACCGCGACTGAATCAATTTGTCAAATTGCGCCCCCAAATGTCACGAATAAAGGGACACTGTAACAAGAATCGGATATAGTGGACGTATTCTGGAATATTTGAGACTTCTCTTCGATGTTTCAACGTGAAAAAAAAATAAAAATTTAACAGTAACACAAAAAATGTCTACCAATAACCTAAACAGAGTGACTTGCGGACTAAAAATTACCAGTAACAAAACTAGTTTTGGTTCATTACTAAATTATTTGATTAAATCGAAGAGATATAAGATTAAATGTAACTAAAGTTAGTTTCCCGATAACAAAACTTCAACATACATTTAGCTAGTTTTGTAAAACCTTTTTTTCAGTGTTGATGATGTTTGAATGCTGTTTGAAAATTGTAATGGGTTATTAGGACGTTGGTAAAACGTAAAGTCGTTGCTATTAACATTAAAATAAATATTATTCTTGATTTTATAATAGTAGAAAGAGAATAGTATTTTTCAGGTTCGTATAATCTTGAATTATGCCTGACTGATTGATGAATAAGAGATCAATGTAGAGCCTTAACCACTGTTCATAGAACCATGCAATTTTAACAGTACCTAGCTTCAAAAAGCGTATTGGTGTACAGTATGAGGCACGAATGGTGAGCACCGATAGGCAGTAGTGGGGGCAAGTTCGCGCATGTATACTTTTGGCAAAAAAACAGTAGCCAAATGACACGCAAGAATCCAAAAGACGACGAGCATTGACTGATGAACTAATCGTGTGCAGCTCGGCGCTCCCCACTTCTTCATCCCGCCAAACAGATCGAAAAATTAACTACTGCGCAGGTGTCAATCTGTGCTCACTACTCGTGCCAATACTAAGAAGGGATCTTCCAAAAGTGCAGTTAACAAGGAGATCGCAGGTCTCTCTTTTAAGTTAAACTCTTTTAAATCAATATTTGAATCATCAGTCATCGAAATGTCAATCAATAATCCCTACAGGGACATTCAACGAAAACCTTCCAGAATAAGGTTTCGAGGATGTGTTGTAACATTTGGCGCTTCAATAAAGTGACCAAAATTGGTGCTCAATCCCCGAACATGGCAATAAAACGTTACTTTATTGATTATCCCTTTGGAGCAAATTGATGGTGCGTTTTACAAACGCTAAACAATGTTTGCATCGTATCTTAAATGTCGTTTGTCTTTTACATACTGAATAAACGTTATGCGTTAGCTTTGGTATTTGAGTGTAGGTGTATTCAAGATATGGGATATCTCAGATTAATAACACTAAAATTGATATTTGGAGTATGGTTGTATTAAAATTAAACAATAAGAGCACACTAGCCCCCCTAGACAAGATGGTTGTCGATAATCGTTATCGTAAGTAAACGATCAACATTTGTATGTGAGTGACATAAGAGATTTTTAAAAATCACGTGATATTTCGATTTGAAATGTCAATCCCATACAAAGGTTTCGATCGTTTACTGTCGATGAGCAGTGTCGACAACCATTTTGTCCAGGGGCCCTGTTATGTGCAATTCTATTGAAACTGAAAACGTGCCTTCAGATCCAATCTTAAGTCGAAACATGAATTATAGATCTTAAGAAATTAACAACTCATCTACCCTTCACTAAGATCAATTAAGGACTACAGTAAAACCAGATAGCTTTGCAAACATAAACCACATCAAACGCGAGATTCACTCAATCATTCCCGTGAAATATGAACATTCCCACATATTCCATCATCGAGAACCATGTCGAACAAATTAACAGTAAGCTACACGAAACGTACATTAATTTCAGACTAGCGCGAGCCCGACTATTACAACCTGCACATTTGATACGGACTTATTACAGCATACATACTCCGTTTCTCTCATACAAGAGCGTTAAATGAGATAGAAGATGCGTGTGTAAAGCGGTAAGGGGCACAAAGATTGACAAATGATGCGGGTAAACGCCCGTCCCGTTTGGCCTCCCCATACCCGGCAATTGTACACAACGCCTGATTTCCCTGTACTAATGTTCGACCAAATAGAATTTGTGATCGGTGGAACAGATCAACATTATAGGTAAAGGACCCCGATAATTTCACGTTTGACTTGATTTTGTGATGGAGATGATACCTGCGCCGCGGGAATTAGATATCGGATGACAAGAACGACACATATCGATCGTGTTTAATATTAAAAAGGGATACTGGGTCAGATGGAGGAATGTTTATTTTATAGAAATAAGCAGCTTTTTTATATCAGATGGTAGGTGTATGAATACACCAATTACTATAGAAGATTTCAAATAGCATGAGTTCGGTGAAACATGGTATTTTATTAGATTTCTCAATGGTAAATGTTTATTTTTTTATTGGTTTAAACTACTTACTACAGACACGTGGTCCATACTCTTTTTAGATCATATTTTACAAATTTTTTGCTTTTAAAGTTTCACAATTTGGACATCTTGGTCTGCGCAATAAATAAATTATTCTAATACATTTATATTAATTACATTTATACATATTTTATACTGTGTTAATTTATACTATATTAATGATTAATTATTAATTTATAAATTAACAAGGTTTAATGTTCATTTCATATCGAAAAGGGGGAATACTCTGATATAGCGAGGTTTCATGAAATATTGTGAGTACTATTTCAGAGTCATCATCATCATCAGCCTATAATGGCCCACTGCTGAGCATAGGCCTCCTGCACACAAATCAGGCTGAAAGGGAATGGGCAAATACTCCAACACGCGTGCCCACTGCGGATCGGTGGAAGTAGGCTAGTGGTCAACCTACTGTTGGAGTTTTCAAGCCGCCTAGAAGGCCTCCAACTAGCTTACCGACTATCACAATTAAGTGATAACCGGGACCAACGGCGGGAGAAACGACCTCTTTTCATGCGGACCAACGATCTAGGCAAAGTCGTTGGAAGCTATTAGGTGATATATACCCCTATCCCCACCCAGGTTTGTAGGCAAGCTTAGAATTACTAATCAAAAAAATGAAAATTATAAGAGGCTTATTTTCATTGTACTATTGTAGACCTATTAATGAGTAAATAGATAGTAATTATGCAATTTTGGTAAGTTGCATTAATAAGATCTCCTCTACGTATATTGATCAAGCAAACAATCTACACAAGCATCTCCAATGTGTGTGTGTAAGCAAACAGAATAATCAGAGAATACACGTAGTTAGAAACACAATTATAACTTTAATTTTCTAAGCATTCTGATGTTACATACAATTTGCACAATATGTTCAAACATGACAGAAAATCATTGAATTTTGAATTAAAATGAATATCTAGTCTCTTTGCTTCCCTAGCATTTGACAAAAAAATTCCTCATGGTAAGACGACTGTAATTTAATTAATAATAATTATATAAATATCCTGAGACATTCCTCACACACCGTCATCTGATCCCAAACTAAGCAGAGCTTGTACTATGGAAACCAGATAACTAATATAATACAAAATACTACTGATACTACTTTTTGTTTGTAAACAGACTCAGGTACAGACATGTTCATGCACGATCTACTTAGACAAGCATACGGACCACCAGGTGGTAAGCGGTTACTGTAGGCCTATGGACGCTTGGCGCTTGTGAAGCCATGAGTGTTGAACACCTGGGGAATCACTCACGCGTCAAAGAGCCGAGCCTTCCCTCCTCCCCACATTGCTATTTGGCTGCGGTATTCTGTAAGGTGGAGGTACTTCCACAATAGAGCTGTTCTCTCTAAAAATCTCATTTAATCCTCTCAAATCTCATCCTAAACAATTATACGGTCGTTATAAATTATTATTATCCCCTAAGCCAGGGCTTACCAAACTTATTTTAACTGTGACGCCCTTGGGAAGTTGCCATATTTTTGCGACGCCCTGGCCTTCTTGCCATATGTTTACCTACTAGTTGTAGTTCTAGCTTAACAACAATTTTTCAGATAAACTCCAAATAGCATCTAATTATTGAAAAAGAAAAAGTACTGGCCGCCCGCTTCCACCGCATCCCACACAATGCGCATGGCGCTCACTCCACTTGGTCGCATCGACACAGACAGCCAACCTATTTAGATCGCCCCAGGGCGTCGCGACGCACAGTTTGGGAAGCCCTGCCTTAAGCAATTTATTATCAGGCGTCGATTAAAAACACCCCACCTCATTATTCCGAAACCATAACTTTTCACTCAAGCACCGAGCAATAATGGGAACCCTTATATTTCCGGCTATAGCCATCGGTAACAATGGTCGTCTCGGATGGGCTTTATGCCGTAAGCTGTATTTATGTTGGGAGTCCTTTTCTTAGGCTTAATAACTCTCTAGGAACGTGGAATGAATGATGTGTGGTCGGGAGGGGACTGTGTTGAACACGTTGGCGTGATACACGCATGGTCAACTATAATATTATTACTGTCAAAATTATTAACAATTTAAGAGTGGTATCCAGCCAAGCGGGTACTACGAAGTACCCTACCATGGTTTTGTCACGATGGCTTCCTTCAACGAAAGCTCAAGTTCCTTGTAAGTTTCCTCCACGACCTTTATCATCGCACCGCTTCGAATGATTAGTTTTTGTTTTATTTGCAACTCCATCCGATTACCATGAAGTCTATTATTGGATAGGTGTAGAGTCATTTTTTTAACATTCATAAGTGCCCTATAAGGGCCTAATTTGAATAAATGAATTTTTGATTTTGATTTGGATATATTTGATTTAAATGGACCCGAGGTTACAAAATGCCAATCTAATTCACACAATTGTGAGCCGGTTGTCGCAGTTGCCATTAGCTAATCTGTCAACGCAACACCACAGATTCTGGAACTATAGACATTGATTAGGATTAAGACATGGACAATAACATTCTGTCTATTCCTGATATTGGATAAGTCTAGTCAAGATCTAAGATTAAAACAAAAGAGGATAATACATTACACATTAGTTTACCCTGTAACTACAGAATCTGCTGTTTCTTTTTCTAATTCACATGTAGTTATAACCATAACAATATATGGATAAGTTATAGGCCATAGCTATGAAGTTATTTTGGCTTGGATGGGAAGGACGTAAAATGGAAAAGGTTGTAAGCTTACTAGGATGTGTCGGACCTATTTATGCCGGATGTTTGGCCCGTCGCACGCATCTATCGCGAAGACCGTATTCTGTTATGTATTTTGAATAGTGAAGGAATCTCGTGTCACTTAACGATATTTCCTTAATCTTCTAAACTGTATACTGTTTAAGAGAGGCAGATCAAAAAATGTGTTTGCTCAAAGAGCAGCTCTACTGTGGAAGTACCTCCACCTTTCAGAATACCGTAGCCAAATAAAAAATGTCTTTCTCGTGTGTGACTAAGGTTGCCAGAGCTATTGGTAACGAGTCGTGTGTTGCAAGCGTCCCTTTTGATTCAACACCTGTGGCATTACAAGCATCTATAGGTAACCGCTTACCACCAGGGTGCGCCATATGCTTGTTTACTGACTTATAAAAAATAATTAACGAAGAGTCAACTATGAAAGTATTTATTTGAACGGAAAATATTCTCCCTCTTTTATCAAACTAATCACAATATTAAATGTGAAAGTAAATTTGTCTCTGGATGCTATGTTATTTACTAGCTGTTTCCCGCGGTATCCCATGTTCCCGGTATATAAAGTAATCTATAACACTTGGAGAAAATGTAGCTTTCTATTACTGAAAAAAAAAATCTGAATCTTATCTGGATCTCAGAAGATTACTCTCTACATCAAAAATATTATTATTTATTAGTATAGATAATATTATAAAGTAATAGAATCTCTTAATGCTGTGAACATAACTTACTATTTTGTTTTGTCTCATAAATGTTCTTTTTTTCATAATTTTAGCAAGGCACCAACTAAAGAAGGATTAATTAAACCCCTAATTAGGTATAAAAAACCGTGTGACATAAGGGTTAATTTATATGAAACAAAAACTAACCTTCATAATAAATGATAACTTAAACAATCGCCACAATTAATATCATGCCAACATCGTTTAAATTTTACAAAGAAGCCCAACACGTTAGTACACAGGGGATCAATGAGTTATTAACCTACCAGGTTACCCGGCTCTCCTTGCAACCCAAACTGGGTATAAACCGGGTAACTATAACTATCTAAATACATGTAGTCCTATAATTATTGGTAAATAGAGGCGTACATAAAGGTACATTTTGATTATTTATTCAAGTGGAGAGATTAGAATGATTTAAGGATTTTGAGCAACAGAGTATATTTAGATTGCCGTATTGGCATAGCTAATTTATTTAATTGTGTCATTAATTAATTGCCTGATAATTACTGTTGATCCTTTTAATACCTATAAGTATTAAAATACCCGTCTGCGCAAGCCATTGACTTTTCTCTATTATAAAATCGTATTCAATCAGAAATAATATAAATGAATCATTTTAGGGTCGGCAACGCGCGAGTGGTACCCCTGGTGTCCATATGCTGCTGTAACTGCTTACCATCAGGCGGGCAGTATGCTTGTTTGCTACCTCAGTGATATAAAAAAAAAATAGTAATATAAATACATGAATAAAAAAACAGTTCTTATATCTGAAGACACAATAGCTCAATATTGTTTTTTTGTCATAAATCCGCAGTAAATTGCAGTTTTTTTTTGTTCAATGGTAGTGTAAGGTATAAATCAGACAAAGCAGAAATAATACTACACCAACAGCTGTATAAAAAAATAAAAATAAAAATCATTTCTGCTGCTCCAAACTCATAACTCAGTAAAACACACCTAGCGTCACATAGTGAGTGGTTAGTAAAACTACATACGTCATCGTTTAGGGGGAGGGTTCACGCGTCATTTGGCGCGACCCCGAGGGGACCAACTTTTGCTTTTCATCGGTCCTGCGGCCGTGAAGATTGTGTGTTTTACGAACGAAGGATTCTCAGGGATTGCTCGATGACGGATGTGGGGACTGTTTTTCTGTATGTAATTATCTAGACGTTGACCCCAGTGTCTCAGTCACGAGCACTTGGTTCCCTATAAGGATGGACTCAAAGAACCTTATTCTATCTTCTTAAGGCTGCGCATCTATCAGAGATGTTCTAGGTAGCGGAGCTGTGTGAGGAAGCGTAGTGAAGCTGTGAAACCGTGTGACACTTTCCACCAGAGATGTGCGAAGAATGTGTAAAAATCTGTTCTCTCTGTAGCGGTCTCTTTTCGGATATGATCTCTTCTAAACACCATCTATTAACTAACTGGTAGGCGCACATTTTCATTCGCACATTCCTCGCTTGTTTTGTAAGTACAAAAACCTCGCTCCGCTAAGCCCATATACACCAGAACTGCGCGGAGCAAGGCTAGGGTAAATGAAGTGATTCTATTGGTGCTTAAAAAATGCTTAGCACATCTCTGGTGAATACTTACTCAGCCTAATCCAGCGCTTTTCTAGATATACTTGTAACGGGTTGGTTGTTGTGACGGGTCCGTTGGCGCAGTTGGTTAAGACGTGGAGTCTTAACCTATAGCGCCGCAGGCCGTGGGTTCGATTCCCACACAAGACATGCATTTGTGTGCATGAACATGTCTGTATGTCCTGAGTCTGGGTGTAATTATGTATATTAAGTATGTATTTACAAACAAAAAGTAGTATATGTATTATATCAGTTATCTGGTTTCTATAGTACAAGCTCTGCTTAGTTTGGGATCAGATGACCGTGTGTGAGGAATGTCCCGGGATATTTATTTATTTATTTAATGATGCGACCTCTCCTATTTCAATTATTGCTTCTGGTCACAAATCTTTATTCTAATTTTTAAATTTTCAAATGATCAAATTTTCGAATTCTAATTTTAAAACTTTTGAATTCTCATATGAAGAATGTCCCATCAGACATTCATTCTATTCGATCAGTACTGATACACAACTTAAATTGTGCGGTCATATTTTAAAAGTGAAATAAAAAAAAACAGAATAATATTTATTGAATAAAAAGAAATAAAAGTTACCAGTGCAGTACAATACTTGATATATAGCCGTGTGTACAATGTGACATTACCAGTGCACTTATAACATAAACAATTAACATACTAGAACCCAGCTGGGGTAAGTTCCTTGGATTCATATCACCACTTCCTTGTATCCCAAATTGTTGTCTCTCAGTATTCATATCAAAATATTTGGTTGTTTTCTTACAAGTGTTTTATATCATATTTTCATAGTTACAGTTCTTTACAATAAACTTAATGAAAGACAGTCGATAAGTTTCATTTTCTTCAACATCTACTATTTTGAATGCTCCGGCCGTAGGCTGATAGTTGAGCTGATAGCCAAAGCCTACGTGCGTGACATTCTTACTGGTTTATGACAAGTAAAGTACAATATAGTCCAAAAACCTAGCACCTAAATACAGGATGAGAAAAAGCTTCGGAAATCCTCATTTACGAACTAATTACCGAAGCTGTTTGTATACTGTTAAACCATTGATAATGCCTTAGGCAAACGAATCAACATCCCATTAGGAGCCGTTAATGCAAGCTTGTCCAATATTCAATAGACAAGTCCCAGGGAGGTAATTACCAGGTTTACTGTAAGGTTAGCTAGCTCAAACAACGCCTTTGTACCTACCAATTAATCGATCATGATTATATCCCGGGAAATTGTGAAGAATTTCCCAGACATTGTCATTCCTGTGTTAGTGAAGAGCTGAGGTGAAGGTTATTGTCATGAGTTCTAAATGTGAAGGAAGTCATCGTGAAGAAACCAAGTTCAGTAGTTTACATACTACTATGGCCTACAAGGATACGGTTCTCCTGATTGAGAAATCATGTATTGGTATATACCGATTGCAATTTCCAGAATATTCTGACAGTTGCAATTGAAGACTAAATGCCTTGCGGGCTTTGTGTGCTTACCAAAGTCCGGCTAAATCATCACTGTTCTTTCGTAAATATTAGTCAACACTCTACGCTTTTAAACAACGATTTAAAAAAGAAAACTGTAAGTGATTTTTGAAAATAACAAATATACTGAAAAAAAAAAACAGATGAATCATGAAAATTATGGTGACTGTATCTGTATACATGTTTAAAACTACCGTCAGTAATTTGTACCTACACCGTCATCGTTAGAAAGCATCACACATATTATATATTTTATTGGATAATTTCTTTCAGATGACATACTTGTTGATTTGTTCTTGGTGCACAACTTTTTACTCGCTTTCGTCGACTCGTTTCGTTTTATTTTTATATATTTTGTAATTTTTATTATTTAATTTGACCCAGTTAATTTAAAAAAATAACGAAACCCAATGAGTTTACAGGCCCGTTAATTTAATAGGATTATGGATTATGTTAAGGAAGAAAATTCCTCGTAAAAAATACGAGGAAATTTTACACAAATTACATTTAATGTGATGTGATGTCAAAAGATATGTTAGTATTATTAGATCAGGAAATGTTTCTTATTATTTTTGAGACTGGTAAGATAATTAAAATTTTCTGTTTTATTAGTAACTCCCTAATAACACACCAACTAAATACGAGCCAAAAAAAGGTATTTATTTATTTGTCTTTTGTCCCTCTTTGACATCCAACGTCAAACCAAGACAAATAAGGTTATTTTAACCTTGTTTTAAGAGCGTTTGATCGTATGGTGAGAAGTGAGACGGAGAACACTATAACACTAATTTAGTTTTACATCAATTATGAATAAAGGCTAATTAATTAGTAATAATTAGTATGCACTACGCCCGTGGTGTAGCATGATAAGCCCGTCTCAATCGATCGGCAATTTAAGCTACCACCGTCATGGTCGGTATCTGGATGGGTGACCGCCTAGCTAGTGGTATTTCAAATGGAACGCTTCTGTGCTTCGGAAGGCACGTAAAGCCGTTGGTCCCGGTTATCACTTAATTGTGATAGTCGTGGAGGCCTTCTAGACCGATTGAAAACTCCAACAGTAGGTTTCCTACCTCCACCGATCCGCAGTGGGCACGCGTGGTGGAGTATCTGCCTATTCTGCCACTAGGCGGTCACCCATCCAGGTACCGACCACGACAAATCGAGGTACCTTAACTTTGCCGATCGATTAAGAACGGCTTATCATGCTACACCACGAGCGCTTCATATAGATGTTGGAAACTTGTATAATATACTTTGAGTGCTCAGAGAACTTTGATAGCGGGCTATAGAATTTGTGTGACATGTTAGAAAGAAAGAAAGAAACTCATTTATTTGACGAACACATTAACATAACAATATTTAAATTAAAAATAAACCAGTAGGTCTGTGCCGTCAAATAGGACACAGCTCAGTATAGTGCTACTGACTACTGTCAGCAGCGCTGATTTTGAGCTGACGCCCTTAGTGATGTCTCGGTCGTAAGTACACGAATAATAAAAAAACCGGCCAAGTGCGAGTCAGACTCGCGCACCGAGGGTTCCGTGCAAACCTGTAGGTATATAAGTAAATGGTAGTATAGACCTGAGTATTTGATATTAATTTCAATTTATGACCTATTAAAAAAAAACTACTTACTAGATCTCGTTCAAACCAATTTTCAGTGGAAGTTTGCACCGTAATGTACATCATATATTTTTTATAGATTTATGATTCTCTTATTTTAGAAGTTACAGGGGGGGGGGACACACATTTTACCACTTTGGAAGTGTCTCTCGCGCAAACTATTCAGTTTAGAAAAAAATGATATTAGAAACCTCAATATCATTTTTGAAGACCTATCCATAGACACTTATGGGTTTGATGAAAAAAAAAATTTGAGTTTCAGTTCTAAGTATGGGGAACCCCCAAAATTTATTGTTTTTTTTCTATTTTTGTGTAAAAATCTTAATGCGGTTCACAGAATACATCTACTTACCAAGTTTCAACATTATAGTTCTTATAGTTTCGGAAATAAATGGCTGTGACATACACGGACAGACAGACAGACAGACAGACATGACGAATCTATAAGGGTTCCGTTTTTTGCCATTTGGCTACGGAACCCTAAAAACAATAAAATAAAAATATATTTGTGTGTGCCTGTTCAAATTAATATTTAAAATTAAATACTATTCAGAAGAGAAAATTCTAAAACTGGTACGTCACATCCGCTGTCATTCAGTGATTGTTACTTTCTTTTGCTTGCTTTTTGTGAATGTGCGAATGAGACTGAGTCTTTTTTATATCTACTACTGAGGCAGAAAACACACGGCCCGCCTGATGATAAGCGGTAATCGTAGTCTATGGACGCTTGCAACAACAGGGTTATCACTCACGCGTTTTAAAAATATCTTCACAGGCTTATTGAAGAACCCCATGTTGTGCTCCCTTGGGAAAACCACGACAGACTTGTCATAATACTATTTACAGAGATAATTACAGGCGAAGTTCAACATCGGAAAATGTCACAGTTATACATTTATTCCGAGATTCAATGCGATAGATTTATCATACAATCGTCATAGTCAATTTGTGTTTTTTTTTAAATATTAATGTTATGATTGTTTACACGTTGATCAAACTAACTAAACCAGTCTGGTTACATATAAATACAAAACAGTTAAGGTGGACGCACACTTATCAGAGCCGAACGCGGCGAAAGAATCGAAGTCAAGGAGGGCTCGCACACATATCCGCACCGAAAGAATCGACCGCGCCGAAGTAATCATTTCTATTTCCTTTACGCCTGTCGCACAATATTTATAAACAACTCGCGTGCTGCTACGCAACTGATAGAATGCGATGCGATGCGAGCGCATCGGTCGAGTCGACCGCATAAGCCGCGCCGAATCTGATGATGTCATCCGAATTCGTCTAGGATTTCTGGGGTTCTTCCAGATTCGGACGATTCGACGCGGGCAAGTGTGCGAGCTTTCATAAGATTTCATATACAGAGTTCTAGTCTATTCTCTATTTCTATTCTAATTCCCGACCAAATATAATGATATCACCGCTAACGCAATGACGTTCTGTTAAAATTGTTTTTAAAGTTTCTATGATAATTGATTGTCAAGTTCACTTAGTGAGAGCTCTACAACATTGGTCGGCAGAAGTTTTGTATGATAAAGCTGCGTAGAATTGACCTCGTAAATAGGGTTGGTACCCGTTAAAATATATTTTACCGAATATAATTTGATGGTAGAGAAATTGGTAAACCTTGTAGCGTATTAAATATTTACGTAGACATATTCAAAGAATTTATAATTAAACGTATTTCAATATTTGAGCAATGCTTCATTATTAACATAATATTAACTATCATGATTTTTTTATACCTCTAAGGTGGCAAACAAGCATACGGCCCGCCTGTTGGTAAGCAGTTACCGTAGCCTATGGACGCTTACAACACCAGGGGTATCACTTGCGCGTTGCCGACTCTGAACGCAGGTTACAAGACATTTGATTTATAATTGAACTTTTTCTGACATTGGGATAAGCAGTTTGACCATAATATCACCATAGTAAGTGACGATGTGGCCGAAGGTGGTAAGCAGACCAAACTATTTACTTAGAAATAAATTATTCAAAAAAAACAAAAATCAGTACATCGAAAAATTAAAACAGTTGACAACCCTAGTGTTGAATAAGGGCACGTACCGATAAGTTTCCGACTGTCCATTTAGTTGTGACTCCAGAGTTAGTTTTGTTGTTGATCTGTATTCAATACTTGTTAGTTATTGTTTGGGTTTGAATAAACAATTTAACGAAACCTTAATGTAATGTTATGTATTATGCTAGTATTAAGTAAATTTATTTTAATAGAAAATCAGTTGACTTGTGGTTCTTTGTATTTTTTCGCACATCCAATCCATTCAAACGACCAACTCCGAGTATGCAATTAAAATAACAAGCTCAAGTCATCCCTGCCTGAATAATTATGTTATTCAGCTAGTGTTGACTCAAAATAGCACAGGAATAGTGCGGCCATAATTACGGGATTTCATATTATTATATATAGTATTAATTTAATGGAACAGAACTCTTATAAAGTCTGTTGATACATAAAAACTGTTACTGTTACTAAAGATTTTGATGATTGAAACTTTTCACCTTCTAAGGTAAAACACAAAGCCTAGAATCCAGTGGAGACCCCTAACTCATTATTCAAACAGTTGACTTTGAATCTTGAACCTACAACATGAGGTTTATTTTCAATTAACACAATCAATTTTTAACTCCTTAAGTTTTTTGAAAAAATAAACCGTCTGCTAGAGCTGTTTTAGACATAAAAAGCCGCTCAAAGTGCTCTCTTCTAGTATGTTATCAAGTGTTTTGTTTATCGAAGTGAAGGGAGCCGCGCAAGCACTTAGGTTCTATAGCCACCGACCATTGATGTTATAGATACGCCATGATTATTTTCATTTATTATATTAGTGCGTTCTCTATAATTGAAGTTGTAATTCAATATTATAAATGAGTAGAAATGGTGCTTGATTAATATTTCGACAGGAATTATATTAAAATATATTATTATGCTATATTATATTAAAATATATATAATATGATTGGTAGCCTTTTACTCATTCCAATTTCCCTCGGTCAAGCTATAACTTGAGAACGATTTTACCAATTTCATCCATATTTTTTCAAGTTTTTTAATACTCTTTTTAAGGTTCTTACGGACAAAAAGGTAGGTAGGGTAGAGTAGGGTATCCCACGGGTACGAAGGTGAAATCGCGGGGTGCAACTATCAAAGTCACATTTATATCATATTTTGAGGACTAATACCCTGTAATGTGGTATTAAAAATAGCGTTATCAAGTCAGTTAATCGGTGCAAAAAAACCATAACGTGAGCCCAGTCCTTACGAAGTAATATATCAATTTTATCGACATATTGTCCGAAAACATCTCACTTATTTTTCCAATCTATGGCATATCTATAACATCAACACAGTTATATTCAACTTGGCCACTTACCCCAAGTGAAAATTGCGAGCCAATAACAGGACGCAACCGACCGAAGCACACAGAGTTCACTTTCAGCCCGATCCATTTTTTTCCATTCCTTCGAACTCGACTGCAGCTTATTTATCTTAGTAAAAGCTACTATGTTGACCATAGATATAAAACCAATATATGTGCATCCTTATATTGGTTTTATATCTATGGTCAACATTTAAGTAATAAAACATTTCGGCAAACAAATACCGTAGTCTATTGACGCTTGCAACAACAAATAAGACTAAAAAGTAATGCCCTGCACTAAAAAGTGCTACATAATAATTAACCCATAATCTGTCCATTTTTGTAATTAAGTTACTGTAATTTATTGGGTCAAGTAAAATTCCCACTTTTTCACGATGCTGATGCTAAATTCAAATATCGAATTCGAATTCAATTTAACTTCATGCATGTATTTTTAGGGTTCCGTAGCCAAATTGCAAAAAACGGAACTCTTATGGATTCGTCATGTCAGTCTGTCTGTCTGTCTGTCCGACCGTATGTAACAGCCACTTTTTTCCGAAACAATAAGAACTATACTGTTGAAACTTGGTAAGTAGATGTATTCTTTTCACACAAAAATAGGAAAAGAACAATAAATTTAGGGGGTTCCCAATACTTAGAAATGAAACTCAAAAAATTATTCAAAATTATTAATATTATTATTAATATTAATTATTCAACAAAAAATGATATTTAGGTTTGTAATATATATTTTTTTCTAAACTGAATAGTTTGCGTTAGAGACACTTCCAAAGTGGTAAAATGTGCCCCCCCCCCCCCGTAACTTCTAAAGATAAGAGAATGATAAAACTAAAAAATATATATGATGTACATTACGATGCAAACTTCCACCAAAAATTGGTTTGAACGAGATCTAGTAAGTAGTTTTTTTTTAATACGTCATAAATCGTAAACTCCAATTAACCTTACATTCAATCAACTCAAATTACACTATTATTAAAACATCGATCAAAGTCACAACGAACTACTTACAAGAACTTTTATATTATGTTACTTGCTGCTACGGAACCCTTCATGGGCGAGTCCGACTCGCACTTGGCCGCTTTTTTATAATCAATTGATTTGCGTATAGATGAAACATCTTTTATATTTCCCTGTATCTCCCTTTCATATTTCAATATGGTTTCTATTAGCATTGTTCGATTTCATTCAACATTTTCCTCATGATTTTGTGTTGCGATGAAATAATATTTTTTATGTTGTGCTTGTGGTACTTTAGGTATATTAAGGACCAACATGTATTTTTAGAAGAGGATGATTGAGATCTAAAAATATATGTACTGATAAAGTATGACGAGCGATAAAATAGTATATCTCAAGATGCCCATAGTAAACAGCCGGCTTAATTCAAATTCAAATACAAAATCATTTGCCTATTCAAATAGACCTTCGCAGGCACTCTAAAACTCTAATACTCTAATACCGGTTCGGAAGGTTGAATTTGCTGAGAAGAGCCGGCAATAAACTCAGCAATTACTCTTTTTAAAACAAGCTTAGATTCATTACATAATATTTACATTCTACTCGCACTGACAACAATTGCGTGCCCGGCGCGGCGGCAAAATTACGAAGTAGACTGAATAAATATTTTAATAAGTAAATAAATAGCAAACTTAAGCAGACCAGCCCCCAGCAGCACTGTTCACAAGTATGACTCGTGTGGCAGCCATCGCCCTAACGCTCGAAATTACAGTGACAAAAAAGTCACTTTCTAAACATCTATTCGAAAATCAATCAAATAACATAAATGCTAAATGAGCAACTAATTTAATAAAATATCAAAGATCAATTGTTCTAAATATATTGTATTTCTGAGAAATTGGAACACATTTTCTTTGAAGCATAATAACTCGAAGATTACCTAATTTGCTCACAAACTGTGAAAGACCTGTGGGAATGCTAGACATTAGTAACAGGCCATCATTTATTCAAGTCCATCTTGTGAAAGATAAATCTTCATACATTGTCGTAAGTTACACATATATTCTTTTGAATGCCTCTAGTCTTTGCCCATGACTCCATCTGCATAGTTATTTTTGTAATATCCTTTTTGTTTGTACACTAAAATAGTCATTGTAAGATATGGCTTTTTTGGCTGAAATAAAGATATATTATATTGCACTACTTTCTTTAGAGACAGATAAATAATACATTCTTTCTAGATCCTTCCACAAGTCACTACTTAAAAACTTTGAGAGAGGTAGAGCATAGCGTTTATTCGCTCAAAGAGCAGCTCGACTGGGGAAGTACCTCCACCTTACAGAATACCGCAGCCAAATAACTTTATGTTGTGTAAAGTTGTGTTCCTGCGCGTGAGTAAGGTCGCCAGAGCTCATAGGGGAGGTCGGTAACGCGTCAGCAATGTTTTTTGTGTTGCAAGCGTTCATATGGCTACGGTAACCGCTTACCATCAGGCGGGCCGTATGCTTGTTTACCGACATAAGTTGTATAAAAAAAAAAACTATAGTAAAGCCGCCAAAAAGTTCATGCTGTGGTTGTCTAGTTTAAGCACCCTAATGGACATACAGACAGAGATGGTATACCTACATAGTATCTACACATCTTATATTACTATTGTAAGAATGTACGCGAGCAATCCATTTGGCTCCCTCAATAACAAGATGGACCGTTTTGTTACACAAAATAGTCGATTCATTCCGCCCAACGACCGACGGCGACGGATCGGATGTGGATGACGTTACACTTTTATTGTTGTGTGCCCGTTCGATTCTTTGCCGACAATAAACGAATAACATTGGGTGAATAGTGACAATTAAGACTATAATCTAAGATAGTTTTCTAAGATTTTACTTTGCTTTTTTTTTGTTACATCATTGAAATATTAAGAATTTCCGAGGCAGATCTAGGATCAGCCAATATCGTCAGAATGTCTATAAATAGAAATTAAAAGAGGTAGAGCATAGTATTTATTCGCTCATAGAGCAGCTCGACTGGGGAAGTTTTTTTTTTTTTTATATCACTAAGGTGGCAAACAAGCATACGGCCCGCCTGATGGTAAGCAGTTACCGTAGCCTATGGACGCTTGCAACACCAGGGGTATCACTCGCGCGTTGGCGACCCTGAAGAAATCTCTTCACACCCTTTTTGAAGAACCCCATGCTGTACTCCATTGGGAAAACCACGGCGGGGAGCTCATTCCACAGTCCGAGCGTCCTACAGACTAACACAGCCAAATATCTTTGTTGTGTTCCTGCGCGTGAGTAAGGTCGCCGCCACAGCTCATTAGGGAGGGGAAAGATCGGTAACGCGTGAGTGATTTAACCGACTACGTAGTATAAAAGAATTAACCTTGCTGAGTGTTATGCTGATTCTAGTCTACGACTTCTCACCGGTGGTAACTTCAAATGGCTTCCACTTTAACTATTAGGACCTACATGGCAAAGTAAACTGCTCACCCCTAAAAATATCATTAAAAGCTATATATGACTTGGAATCTACATATTTTTTTAAGCTATTGCATAGCTTCTATCGCGGGCCTTGAGCGTGGAGACCGAATCCAGAAATTCCGTAACGAAAATAACCTAACACCCCATACTCCGACCGGCACAGCGGTGATACTTTTTAGTTTTGCCATCTATCGATGAATAGCAGAACTTTTAATGACTTTTTCAAATATCACGCTTGTCTCTTTAGTTCAGCAACCCGCCTCTAGGTGGCATTGGTTGTATCGTGCTATGCAATAGCTTTACCGCGGCAGTCTCCGAGTGCCACACGTTTTTTTATACAACTTAGTCGATAAACAAGCAAACGGCCCGCCTGATGGTAAGCGGTTACCGTAGCCATATAGACGCTTGCAACACACGAAGCATCGCTCACGCGTTATCGACCTATCCCCCTCCCCTATGAGGTCTGGCAACCTTACTCACGCGCAGGAACACAACTTTACAGAACATAAAGTTATTTGGCTGTGGTATTCTGTAAGGTGGAGGTAACCCAGTGGAGCTGCTCTTTGAGCGAATAAACGCTATGCTCTACCTCTCTTAACATCTCATTCTCATATTCAGAACTCTAGTCACATTTTCGTCTATGAATATGATTTCAAATAATATACATGAAAATATAGTACCAGCAGTCACGCTAAAATTAGTTATGTAAGAAGTTTTAGTTTATCTTACTCAGGACTAACTTAACTTACATGAAACATAAATTAAAGGGTACATTTATGATGTTGGAAACTTCATGTGAGGTAGATGTAGGATAAAACGTGAACATAAGTTATTACAGTTTTATTTTTAAGTTCAATGTATGTTTTCCACGGCCGTAAGGTTCTTTGTTACCGCTTGGCTGAAAAGTTATCGCCTACCTATGTTTTGATAGCTGCAAATTAAATAAATAAATAAATATCCTGGGACATTCCTCACACACGGTCATCTGATCCCAAACTAAGCAGAGCATGTACTATGGAAACCAGATAACTGATATACTATTTTTTGTTTGTAAATACATAATTTAATATACATGAAATGAGAGTTATCATTTAAGCTTGGATGAGATTATAGTCAATAATTGGACTGTTTTACAAAAAACTGAAACCGACTTCAAAGTACACTAAGAAGTCATCAAATCCTGATCTGATGACAATGGGACCAAACGGAAAGTGTACCCTTCCAGATAAAAAAAGAATTTTCCATATCGGTTAATAAATGACGGAGTTATGAGGTAACAACAACAACACAAAAAAAAAATAAAAAAAAAATAAACATACAACCGAATTGAGAACCTCCTCCTTTTTTTGAAGTCGGTTAAAAACAAAATTATAACAAATACAAAAAACAATAAATTCAGTATCCGTATGGGTGACAACCTAGTGGTATTTTCCCGTGCTTCGGAAGGCACTTTAATCCATTGGTCCTGATTAACACTTAAATGCAACAGTAGTAAAGCTAGCTGGAGGCTTCCTATGCGGCTTGAAAACTCCAACAGTAGGTTGACCACTAGCCTATTCCAACCAATCCACATGTTGACATACGTGTTAGAGTATCTACCCATTCCCTTTCGACCTCACTCGTCAGGCCTCTTGCCTTTGCTCTGCAGTGAGACATTATGGACTGATGATGATGTCTTTGCCTGGTCTGTCTTTAAATAAACCTGAACAATACTTCAAAGAACATTAGAATATTTTACTACTACTTCATATTTTAGAAGAATTAAATTAATTTCATTGAAAGAAAGAAAGAAAAAACATTTATTCATGACAACACACAACATTACATTAAAGACTGTAGTATAAACAAAAAAAAAAAAATAAGAATAACAAAAAACAGCACAATTAATTAGAAACTACACAAAAACGCAATGTTGCGTGATGCCAGGAATAGGTCTCGACTCAGCAATATGCTCAGGTTAGTAAGAGAAACTAACCCTCGCGCTGGTTTTCAGTCGAGGCCCACGAGGTCATTGATTAAATGGAACCCATATAATACGCGACAAGAGTGAAGAATGCTCCCACGCCACGTCAAAGAAAACTCGGGAGACGCAAAGAACGATCAGCAAAAACATATTTTTTTCAGCAATGTAATTATTTATTTTTGGGCCACGTTACATAACTGAGTGACATACCCTCGGCAACGTCTTTTTTTGTGACGTTTAAGATTAGATAGATTAATTTACTAATATTTTTATTATGATTGGAAATGGATTGGGATTACGGCGTCTCGGCACAGATATCTGTTTCATATTATTATACACTTTAAATTCATAGTAGCAAGGTTCTCTTTTAATAATAACTAAAAATGATCACTATTAAAAATGTCTTTCTGTTTTTATCTTTCTTCTGAGAACACACGACGCTGTTTGTAGCAAGTAATATATTCGTAGCAGAAGCGTACCGCCGTAGCATAAGTCGTAGCCACTCGTAGCACATAATGTAGATTCCTTGTCAGCCGACAACGCGTGAGCAAGGATTCTTGAATTCCACATAAACTCTCGACTTAAGACAAAAGGTTTAGGGGTTGTAAACCGAATGGATTCACGTCTTAATTTTATCTCTTCATACGCTGTCGCCCCTAGAAGCAACACGTATTCCTGAATTCATGGTAGGCGGCTACAGAATTTTATGGTAGTGAATAGTATAAAGTTGTCGAATTTATTGCGTTTTAACATATGTTATTGCCCATTATTGTGGCCGAATTTAATTTTAGTTCTTTTTTATTTACTTGTGAATTTTGTAGTTACGATTGTGTCAGCTTCGATAATGATCCGTGACCGTCGTTGAATCGTAAGTCAATCGTCATTCAGAACAGCACATTAAAAATTATTGTTCTTTTGAATTAGGTTTTAATTAAATGACTGATAAGTTCCTTCCAAGATAGACTTACGATAATGTTCTACCCATTGAAAATACATGTCTCAACATATCAAGTATTCGTTTACTCGAAGATTAGGTAGACAAGTAATGTTCGTAACTTAAACAGAATGTTTAATAAAATATCAAAATCTCGTGAGAGCAATTAAGCAGCGCGCCGTTCTACATAGTTGAGCTTAAAATCATGCGGGTAAGGCTGCGGTCAGTGTACGGCCGTGTACCGGGAAGGGCGAGTTTATGCTTGAGTAGCGCTCGCAGGACGCATCTTATGTAATAAATCAAAGTCGGTTTTGAAAAGAATTGCCGTAATTTCCGGCTCTTTCAGCAAAAGCAACTAATTTCTATTTAGAATCTGATAATTCTTAAGTGCCAGTAATTCAAATAAGCCTTCTATTTGAATTAATAAAATATTTTATTTCTTAGAAATACTACACGAAATTGCTCGTGCCATATAATCAGTACTCTAGAAGAGTTGTAAAGAATAATAAAAAGAAATTTCCTGAGAAATCAATTTAAACATAATAAAGAAAAAGTAGAACCACTTTTACAATAAGGCTTGTCGACTTATTTATGATTTCTTGACTTATTTAACGTTTACTCCACGTAAACGTCAAACAAGTTTTCGGTTTATTGCTTGGCTTTTAAGTCTGTTTCATGCATTGAATATGAACAAAATTCACACTGCTACATATAAAACCCACGATGGTTTTAGTTTCACAACGACCACATTAGTATGTATATAAATAACAAGGTGAAAGAAAGCATATGGCCCGCTCCCTCTCATGAACTCGCTACGCCTCCTCACTCGCTCGTAGAAGGCCGCATCTGCGACACAAGCAATAAACTCGGCACTTTATTTGCGGCCCCACGCGGCGCCCGCATACTGCCGAAACGTTCCGACGACGCGACGTCGCCGCGTCGCTCTGTTGCAGTTCTCAGTTCTCAGGATTCCTATTCGTGTTTTAAGCGGGAATCTAGGAATCGTATTAGCATAGACTTGCGTATAACTCGCTTTGATTATGAACTTGTACGTTATACTCTGTTTACTTGTTTTCGAGCATAAGACGTGCTTGTAATTATTCATTATTGTTTGTTACCCACCACGCTCATTAATGTCCAAACAAGCTAAATCCCGCGATTCATCCGCGTACGTCTTAATTTATTTGCGCATAACCTTTACAATTATTTTTTAAATAAAATTAACAAAATACAATCTATATTTACAAAATACAATCTATATTTACAAAATACAATCTATATTTACAAAATACAATCTATATTTACAAAATACAATCTATATATAGAAAATTTCCTCAAGCCTGCCGCTGCTTCCGATTAACGGCAAGGTTCCCAGAAGGCTGGCAGCGTTTCCTCTTTGGATAGCCAAGCTGACGCGTTGGCGGAAAAAGCTCCCCGCCCGCTGGTCTCCGGAAGTCTCGATCAATTTTGAAGACAAGTTGCGAGCAAAATTATGTTAAAGTAAATTAGGTTACTCCTTATAACAGAAGCTACTTGTCTGCTAGCTAAGGCCCGTCAAAATCTGTCCAGCCATATTGGAAATAAGCCGGAAAACCAGAAAGATAACAATTCCACTAGATATACTAAATAATAATTTGATTCAATTTAGAACCCAGAAGGGCTCTTATGAAGGTATCTTACCCGTTCTGAAGTCGGCCTAAACTGAGAAGAAACAGGCAAGAAACTCAGCAACGTAAACATTTTTCAAATATTTTTGGACAATCTGACTATGTAGGCTACTTTCTCCAAATGATTAACAAAAAAAATAACAACCTACCCAAGCATAAATACCGACGAAAGGAGAACAAGAAAATATTAGTTTTATAGATTCTATACCTACAAAAATCAAAAGGTAATTTATTCAGTTTAGGCCCTGGTAAGGCACTTATGAATGTTACATACAGTTGAATTTACCACCGGTTCGAAAAAAACTCCGGCAAGAACCTCAGCAAAGTTTTTTTTATTTTTTATTTGTGGAAGATCTTTTCATACTGCAGCTTTTTTCCAAATACTTATACAATCTGGATCAGGACCCATAGCCACCATACTATATAGAACTACATAATGAACAATGCATCACAAATGACCGGCGGCCACACCACATAGAGTGGTGATTAAATTCCATGGAAATCTAGACCTCACCCAAGTGCAATAACCATGAGTAATACTGTCTGGGAATTGAACTAACTGAAATACCTCGGATTTCAGGTGAATGATGGCGCTATGGATCGTGTTTGAGACGAATATCTACATATTAGTTTATATTAATCATTAATCAATATATATAAAAATCAATGCCACTTTTCGTTGTAATTTTATAACTCAAGAAAGGGCTCACCTATCCAAACCAAATGTTTAGGCTTTGTTCGGACTATTTAGTAGATGGTTTATGTGAAGTTTGCACAAAATCGGTCGAGCGGTTCTTCATTTATCACATTTTTATTATTTCACTTTATACGTAGCGAAGCACGTACCGGGCCGCTAGTAGTTGTATATATTATTATGTATGTGCCAACTTTCATCCAAATCCACTCAGTAGTTTTATGTCTATATCTATGTATGTGTTATGTCATCGGTACTTGATAAGTGTACAAAATTTCAGTTTAATCTGACGTTCAGAAGTCGATGAAAATTACTTTTGAAGATTCCATTACATACATATAGATGAAGTTAATAAAAGCGTGTTAAAAAGCCGAGACTATCTTGGAACCTGGGTTTTACTAGGTTTGGCTTAAACCCTCTTATGTATTAAGACAGTAAAGGACGGTATTTATCTACTCTGAGGTAAAGGCCAAACAATATCCTTCTTTATTTTCTTACTTTCTTATTTTCCATGCTAAAGCAATACCACCTCCAAGTACGTAAAAGAGCACCATGGTAAATGCCAAAGACTCAAGGTACACTGTCGGCGATCCGCTTTGCATTCTTAATTGAACGGACTCGCTTATAAGGATGTTCTTTAGGTATTTTTTATCGGATCTAGGTTAGAGTTGTAACAGCTTAAGCATACTAAGTTGGAATTGTTCAATCGGTTTGTATCAGCTTTAAGTCTGGTATGGACTCGAATTTGATTAAAGAAAGCAGTTAGTGGTAACGTGTTTTGGAAAGAATTATTTATTGTATTTTTATCGGATCTCGGTTAGAGCTAGGTTGTATTTAGGGCTGATTTTTCAATAGCCATATCGGTGGTATCTAGCAATTAATTTGAAATTGGAGCAGTTTTTTTGTAGATTTTTCAGGCTTAAAAAATCAGGCCTTAGTTGATACTGGATGGAGATTTCGAGATGACATATATTCGAAACCTATGTTGGATTAGTCATGCTGAACAACTTTTACTATGGGACCAACAGTGAATTCTCAAATTTTATTTTTACTTTTCTTACAAAATGTCAATCTTGCTGGATATTATATATTGCATAATATATGAAAAGTATTTTTCTTTGTGATTTTCTGTTATATCAAGCACTAGAATATTGTGCTCGGTTGTGTACTACCGGAAATTTGATTGCTTAGTATGTTTGGTTTAAGTGGAAACTCTTTAAAAAGATCGCTCAGGGCATTTTCTAACAGTCCAAGAGACATCAACCTTTTTTTTATATAATCATAAGTATTTAAAACACTGATAACACGGATGGTAGGGTAATTTGTAGTATCAAACTGGCTGGCTACCAAACTCAAGTTGAAAATCTGTCGCCAACCACCTATCGGTGTATTCCGAAAGCTGCCCTTGAGAGCCAGTTCCTTTTAGGCTTTGTGTGCTTGCAAAATTCGGCCACATCATCACTAACAATGGTGAGATTGCGGTCAAATACAGGACTATTCACAGTAAAAAAATATATATCGCAAAACTACCCATTTGTATACCCATTTGTAGCTTGAATACCATTTTGTATAATCACGATACTTATCTATCGTTCATTGTAAAACACAAGCTACCTTAAATCCAAAATACCAATAAACATTACATTTCAACATACATTTCGGTATATAGTGACACAAGTTAATCTAAATCTTTGATTATTGAATCCCTCTTAACAGCCCGTCCGGTCAGCCGACTCATCTTATGAATAAAATATTAACCGGAGTTCCGTATCTTAAAGTACTGCGCACACTGATCTCTATATTTTCTGGATTGGCTATTATCGACGTCCAATTGAGGTTATTTGATACTGGTCATTTTGGCGACTAGTCAATCATCATTTTGTCTCCCAATTTATAAACATCCTAACTAATATTATAAATGCGAAAGTGAGTTTGTTTGTTTTTTTGGTTTGTTTGTTTGTTACGCCTTCACGCTTCAAATACTCGACGGATCAACCTGAAATTTGGCATGCAGATAGCCTATGGTATGGAAAAGGACATAGGCTACTTTTTATCCCGGGAACGCGGGTGAAACCGCGGGGGACAGCTAGTTTAGAATAATTTGACAAAGATTCAAAACACTATAATATTACATCAATATAATGATAAATTTCTTTTAAGAGCCTCAAAGCTAGATTCGATGAAAAGTCTAGACTTGAAAATGTCACACAAAAAGAGCATTAGGGGAAAACGATTTTTCAAGAAGTGGGCGTTAGGTAAATCGACTTTACGGTCAAAAAACCTTGTGACATAATTTATCTTGATAGAAAGAGTGTTTTAAAATAATCTTTTATTACTACTTACGACTATGCATCACTTAAGGCGTGAGCATCAGCATTAAAATCAGTGCTGCTGGCAGTAATCAGCACCACTATGCTGAGCTATATATATATATATATATAATACTAGCTGTCCCCCGTGGTTCCACCCAAATTCCACACACCACCATCACAGTATAAAAATAGCCTATAAAATTCGGGAATGTAGAGATGTAGCTTCCTATTAGTGAAAGAATGTTTTGAATCTGATTGGTAGTTCCAGAGATTACTGCGTTTAAACAAACAAAAACCACTTATTATATTAGTACAGATTTGACACAGACGTACTGCTCTAGTTTAAATAATATTTTGCTTTTACTTTTAATGTGTTCGTCAAATAAATGTAGGTACTTTCTTTATTTCTTTCACCTCTTTCAACTTGCAGCCTCAGGTCTATTTCACAAGCAATGTTATACTGTACTAGCTGTCTCGCGCGGTTTCACCCGCGTTCCCGTGATAAAAAGCCTATAATACTCGGGGATAATGTAGCTTCCTATTAGTGAAAGAATTTTTCGAATCCGACTGTTAGTTCCAGAGATTAGCCCGTTTAAACAAACAAACAAAAAAACTCTTCCGCTTTATTATATTAAGTATAGATTGCTAAGATCATGAAATCATAGGCGAAGGTGGCGTTAAAGAAAGATCCAATTGGAATATCATTATCTATTTAGATTTTTATGCGGTCTAAATTCTTTTGAGAAAAAAACGTGTGCGTTTGAAATAAAGAATTAACGAAGAAGCTTTTCAATGTTTATTCACCTCGACAAACAAATAAATAAGACACATTTTTCGTGTTTTATATAACTTTTAAAATTAAAACCTTTTGTAAAATTTGTCATAACAACTTGAAACTTCTTTAAACCACATGTTTGCAATTACGGGACAAAGCAAATAAATTGAAACACAAAAGGAATTTTATTTTCATTAGCAACATGGAGGCAATGTTTTTTTTTACAGACGCTTTATTTCCACAAATTACAAACGGCGTAATGAGAACACCGCAGCTAGGGTTGATGCACCCGCTTTAAATATTTAAGCTGACTTACCTACAGAAAAAACCTTAAAGTGTAATTACACTCAGACTTTTTTCTTTTTCCGACACCTTATTGATGCAAAGTCGATACCAATTTAGACGCAATGCTATGAACCAACTTCTAAGGTTTGCTAATTAATTAGAATCTCGAATGTTGGAGAAAAATCAACCTAATTTCTTTTTTAAGGATCACCTATTACATAATTTAACCATTGAACTGATGAATCTTATTTTCAGGAATAAGGGTAGTTTTTGATTGTCATTATTAAACGATATAAACAGTTTCATCGTCAGCCTATAATGTCCCACTGCTGAGCACAGGCCTCCTTTCACAAATGAGGGTAAAAGGGACTGGGCAGATACTCCACCACGCGTGCCCACTGCGGATTGGTGGAGGTAGGCTAGTGGTCAACCTACTGTTGGAATTTTTCAAGCCGCTTAGGAGGCATCCAACTAGCTTAACGACTATCACAATTAAGTGATAACCGGGACCAACGGCTTTACGTACCTTCCGAAGCACGGAAACGCTCGATTTGAAATACCACTAGGCGGTCACCCATCCAGGTACCGACCACGACAGACGTAGCTTAACTTTGCCGATCGATTAAGAACGGCTAATCATGCTACACCACGAGCGCTTCTAAACAGTTTCATGAATACAATTTTCATATGACACCAAAAAATGTACTATTTGTGGCTATCCTGGTAAACATTGATAATTTCTGTAAGAGGGGTAAAGCATAGCATTATTCGCTCAAAGAGCAGTTTGACTAGGGAAGTACCTTTATGTTGTATTTCTGCGCGTGAGTAAGGTGACCAGAGTTCACTGGGGAGGGGGAGAGGGTCGGTAACGCGTGAGTGATGCCTAGTGTGTTGCAAGCGTCTATATGGCTCCGGTAACCGCTTACCATCAGACGGACCTAATGCTTGCTTATCAACTTAGTCGTATAAAAAAAGATTCCGTATTTTTTTTGAAGTTTTTTATACTAGCATTAAGGGTTTGATCATAGCAGATACAGAAAACTACCACATAATTTTAACCTTAAAGCAAGCTTATTTTAAGTGTTACATAACACTGTGCATAAAACATTACATAGTATGCAAGCTGGCAACCCTAGCAACCCATATAAATGATAATTCCTCAACGCAAACTCCGCCTGTGGGAGACGACACTTTGTCATAATATTTTAACATTGAATTCGTGTAATTAAGTGCTGGGAAAATAAAACGTTTATAGACGTCGTGCCCGCCTGTAATTATGTATTTTGTTCCGCTTGTTTTAATGGTTGGAGTCATTCATTATGTTAATACTATGGTTTACAGACTTACACCTTTTAATATGTGGTCTAGTTAAAATTTTGATCAATATGTTACTTGGGAATCTGAAGCAAAAGTGTTCGTTCTTTACCTAAAAGTTGTATGTTAGATTCATAGATTGATTTTAAAATCCAACTTATGTCTACCTAATCCTAACTAATATGATACATGCGAAAGTGAGTTTGTTTGTTTGTTTGTCGCGCCTCAACTACTCAACGGATCATCATGAAATTTGGCATGCATATAGCCTATTGTATGGAGAAGGACATAGGTTACCCTTTTTATCCCGGCGTAACAAACAAACAAACAAACTCACGCATTTATAATTTTAGTTAGGATAGTGATAAGTGAGATTTGTGAGATATAAAAGTGTGGTAAAAGCTCTATTTATATAAATGCGACTATTTATTAATTATAGAGTGTATATTAATGCTGGATAGAACATTCCTAGTATTTATTCGAGCATAAACTAATTTAATCCGCCTCGGCTTACGGATCAAACACGACCTCAGTTTGGGCAACACACGCGTTCATTTGATACACTCGGGGTAACGAAAAACATTGAACATACTATACAGTAAACTAGACATAACAAACATAAGAGTTAGATAAATGATTTAAATTGTTGGTAAATTAAAATATACTATATGCAAGTACACATAAAGTTGAAATTTATGACAAGTCGTCGTCGATTAGTGTTTAATTTTCTCCATATCTGTCCCTTTATTTATTTACTGAATAAACAATTATGAAAATTAGTTAATCTATACTAAACTCTAATTGTTGTCTTGTACGGCAGAAAACGTATTAGCGAAAATCATGGCAAGCATTATCAAATTGTACCTTCTGACTTCCATAGATTCATATTATTCGATCGTAGATATCTACCATGCTCCTTGCGATAATGTCGAATGCATGGGAATTAGGTCTCACTCAGATACTGCTTATTGCAAATAAAACTTGTTTATGATTCCTATGCGGCATCTAGAGTAATTTATATCTATGGCTTAATTGACCGGACTCGACCTACCTCTTGGTCGAAGGTTACGACTCACAATAAAGCTTTTGTTATTGGCATTTAGTTTTATCATTTAATCTTTTTCATAAAATTCGACACTGGCATTTAAGAAAGGACAAGAAACAAAATACCAGTTCATCAGTTTGTGTTTGGTGAGGTAAGGGCCGGTTTATACTCTAACCGTCTTACTAATAAAAATATGGAACACGGTTGTTTAACAGCTGTATAGTTATGCAGTGTGTAAGCCTTACACAGTTGCTATACACTCCCTTTACTAATAATCAGTGTGTAAGCGTTGTATAGTTATCTATTTGTTAAAACAAAAACGACTGGCAACTTCTTAGGAACGTTTTGAAACTAAAACTATCTAACTTCAAAATACGGGAGAAAATATGGGGAAAAATGTGAAAACACCAAAAGATACTGAAAAATAATTTTATAAAATATTAATCATATCATAAAAATCAGGTTTCTTTTTCTTAAGACTATTTTTATTTTAATAATTAAACAATAAAATTACTTTTAAAAAGTTTCAAATAGCTAATGGTGGTTTTGAACGAAACTGTCTTGTGCTTATGGCTACAGTAGCCATTTAACCAAAGAAGAAGAAGAAAGAAGAACGTCATTGTCAAATTACAAATGTTACGTCAACAAACGAAGCAAATGGCTGTGCCAATGACTTCAAAACTAAGGATACACCTACCGGAACATTTTGCATAAAGTTATCAAAATCAAATAAATTGTCAATTTTTGTTTTATTTTATCCATAACTCCAGTATAAAACACAAGCCTTTCACTACGCAACTAAGCATTTTTATGGCAATTATAAGCAAACAATGAACGAATGAACTGTTCCGTGGACCGCAGTAATGACCGCAGTCGACTGAGTCGCGTTGGCCCTAAAATGACTTTTTAGGGCCAGCGCGTTGGTGTCATTATGTTGCGCAGTTGGCCTGGTCCGTAGTAAATGGACACAACACTTGATTGTCAGACACAGCTGATCTATTGAAATCCGCCATAATGTTCTTATACAAACACTAAACAAGGGTCCTGGCCCGTGTAAGCCCTGTGTAAATTTCCTAGGTAACTAAAACACGTGTATACAGGCTTTGTGTCAAAAATGTTATTATTAGTAGCAATTATCCTATAACAGATGTGTACACCGCGTGTAACTTTTTATTAGTAAGGCTGTAAGTAACTTAGGTTTGATCATGGTAGGTGGTCGGAAGAGGTTGACATAAAAAAGCCTTGAAACTATTCCTATAAACAAGTACCTACATAAGAAATATTTATTTGCATTCTTTCAGCGGGACTATTACGTAACGTTGTTGCAGTTGCATTCAATTAATGTCATATTGAAACTTTTACTATCAGTTTATTACTTACTGATAACTCCATAAATGCAAACCGTGCTTAATTTCAAATGAAACTATTTTTGACATTGTTATATTTTGCATCCATCAAGAGGTGTTTCAAATTGAAACTGAATGCAACAAAGTTACGTAATCCACGTACAGTGTAACTCTCGCATTAATTCCACTTTCATATTCCGAGTCACTTCACAATACCACTCGTTTAATTAGTCCTCCGAGCGCAAAGTATATGTAATTATACTAGTAATATAAACTTTATTATGAAGTATTAAGTTACATAACTAATTTACCCGCGTTTCCATGGGTTTTTTTCCTTTTATTATTTATATACTTGAGAGCAAGTTCTTTTTTAAGGCTATGTGTCCTTTCCACTTTCACAGGCCACCATACCATGGTGAGATTATCACACGAGCCAATTCCTAGTTTAAAAGATTACCATAACATAATTAATTTTAATTCTAAAGTACGAACTGATTATGTAACAAAAAACATATACACAAACATAAATACAAATACACAAACATAAATACAAATTTTCACATACCTTGTCACGTGAGATGGTTTAGCAAGCCTAGCAAAACCCAGCTTTTAATTACATCCATCCCTTTCTAACGTCATATAACAAAAAGAGCCGGGACTTTAAAAGCCCTGGTTATACCAGACCTGGCTAAATCCATCACGTGTAATAAGACGGTAGTTTACTTCATAATGGTGTTCATTCTGTTGTCCACAACTAAACTAATTTAGTCTCTCTATATCTCTTTCTAACGAAGAATATAAGAAAAGGATGTGAGAAATTTTGCTCTGTCTTACTCCAATGCTTGTTTTCAACGTAAATTTACCCGCAAACGAATGCGGCAAAGACTAATTTGACAGCTTTAAATATGTTCTATCCTTTTTCAATAATGTTCGTACAGAGTTGCAATGAAATTAAAATCAATTTAGTGCGATTTACAACAGGATTGACACCAATATTGAAAATATGAATTAATTACCGAATATTTGGATAAGAATGCTGAAGTTTCTAATTAAATATGTTTGATTATGTAAATGTTATATGTCTGTCTTCTTAGTTACTCGAGACGTTCTATTAATTTAAACAAATATAATAGACTACCAGAATATAAAGTATATACTCAATTTTGTCATCCATCTAATAAGATAGGGCCCGATTATTAAATTGCTAGATAAATGTACACAAGCTATTCTTCTGTTAAATGTATACAAAAAATTCCAATTTCAAACACAACTCAATTTACTCTATTATAAAGAAGAAAACAAAATAACTCACGCGAAGACTTTTTTTTATGTCAACAGGTTGACAAGCAGGTAGACTGGCCACCTGATGGTAAGTGGTCAGCGCCGCCTATGGACATTTGCAATACCAGGGTATCGCCAATGTGTTGCCGACCTTGTAGAGCTCTTTTTACCACTTTTTTGAAGAACCCCATATCGTAGTGCCGAGGAAAAACCGTAATGGGGAGCTCATTCCACATCCTAATGGTCCGCAGTAAGAACGTCCGAAGGTTGTGTGGACGATCGAGGCGGCTCGAGACATGAGGACGAACTCTACATCTCCGGCGAGCAGTGCGATGGTAAAAGGTGATGATGGCACCAGGTCAAAAAGTTCTCGAGAACACTCCCAATTATACAGGCGGTAGAACACACAGCGTGAGCATATATCTCTCCGAAGGCTAAGAGGTTCTAAACCTAAACCCCCTTACTAATAAATAAGGTGTAAGTCAGTCGTGTAACACCATGTATTAAGATAGCTTCATCCCGTTTCGTTTATATGACATTAGAAAGTGACGGATATATGAGCATTAATTTATATCGATAATTGTTCGGTCTAATAAAAGGCAACCCAACGTAGAACAAATAATCAATGGGTAGGTACAACTAGTTAAGTCCTGGGGTTTTACCTGCGTGCCAAAACCTTTTTAATTTTCCTAAAATCGAAAGTATCCCAATAACGAAGGAAGGGACGCTCACACATTTCTTTGGCTCACACCCTCGCGACGTAATGGCGTGACACTTCTGCCGGCCAGTCAAAAATGTCATGTTGACATGATCCCATAACAACTCTATTGCCAATGAGAATGAATTGCATTGCATTGAGATTTCAACGCTATTGACTAACTAACAAATCTTTAAATTTTTACAACACTGATATGTTCATTGGAGCACGTTTGTAATAGCAGACTTGGGCCTCTTATAGTATTACCCCGGCCTTTTACTTCGCTTGTATAAAGTGCTTTCAGGGTGTCACAAACTCCCATGGATAAAATAGAATGTAAAAACATACAAAAGTACAGCTACCATCGTTTCTCTATCGCAAAATATCACCCCGCTGCAAACATATGACAAGAGATAAAGTTGACTGATAGCGCGAATCCCACCCTTAGTCGGCACAACACAACTTGTTCCGGCCAATAGGTCCACAAACATCGGTAATCGGATTGTCGCTCTTCGTACCCCGTCTACCCATTCAATAGTTCAGTGTGGTGTTACACATTTTAAGTATGTCCAGTTATTTATAAAATTCGTTTAATCAACTTATTCTCTCAGTAGTAAGTAAGTTAAATGGGATTTGCTATTAAAGGATGATGACAAATCGTGATGAAACCCGCTTGCCCAGAAGAAACTTATTATCTCTGGTCTTGAAAGTCCATTGGTTGTAAAAGTCAGGAAACACTTGTGGTTCACTTTTTTTCTGCCCGCGTTAGAGTTGAGGTTACAAAACGTAGTTTCTGTATGTTCGGTCGCGTCTGCTAGTTTTCGTACCCAAACTGTAGAATTAGCTAGGTCTGATACATCAGAGCTAGGTCTATGCTTTGTGTGCTCCCCACCTTCGGCTACATCATGAGTTGCCAAGGTGAGATTTTGAGCCACTTTAAAAATATTTTTCTCTCTCTTTTCTTTCTCTCAATAATAATGATAGCTTATGTTTTCAAGGTCGCGTTATTCATCGGAGATCGTACGATAAGGTTAGTCTAGGTCGTGAATTAAGAGTTAAGATGACTGTATTCTCAGAACAGGGATCTTGTTTCTATATTATTCAATGGTTAGCCCAATCTCGATCGTAATAGGATGGTATTAAGGTATGGTTATGCATGTTAAAGTCAATAAACATTTTTTGATCCAGGTGCAAAATAAATAATAATAATGACTGCATGTTATTTATTAACACGTTTATATTAACTCGCTTTCTTGCCTGTCTGTTTGTCTGAATTTTGTGACTTTAAACTAACTTTCCGATAAGGTAGAGCCTTGGCGAGATCTCAATGACAATGCATTCAGTTTTATTTGTTCATCAAAACACTAAAAAAGAACTTCAATTTTAAAAAGGAAATGTTGTTCATATGAATACGTTATCTTAAGTTTCTTGAGCAGAAAATTAGTATAAAAATGTGCAAGCTTTACATTCAAAGCTGTGAGCTAAATGCAACAATTGGTCCCAGTCGAAAGCTCTGAGCTTTAAATTTAAATGTCACCAGACAACCTAGACTCGGTTTTGGGAATACTGCTAGTATTTAAGTTCTTAGGTCAGCAATGTTGCTGAAATTAATTCGAAAGAACCTCTTACAATTAAGTTAAGAGGTTAAAGTTATATTACACAAATTGTTTGGAAAATAAAATAATGTAAATAATTTTCTATGAAATTGTTTCTGTAGTCGGTATTTCTTTCACGCACAGCCATCTACTTCCAAACTAAGGAGATGATGTACTTAATGATAGTTGGATAACTAGAGGAAAGTCTAGTATTTTAAATCAAAATGACATTCTGACATGACCCCATTAAAATTTCTATTTTAGACGCTATTAATACACCACTGAGAGTTCATTATCAAACAAATGTTTACTCTACGTTGACGCCACGACCCGCGCCGTGCGTGCCGTGTACCAATCAGCTCTTCAAAATCGTAATAAGCTATAAAACTTAAATTTTAATACAACACAATATTTAAACTACGCAACAAGTTTTAGCAAACTCATGAATCAAAAAATGGTATTCTAAAATACGTTTTGGTTATATTTTATAATGAATTAGCTAATAGCATAAGATCATCAAGAAGCGCTAGTGGTGTAGTATGATTAGCCGTTCTTAATCGATCGGCAAAGTTAAGCTACGTCTGTCGTGGTCGGTACCTGGATGGAACCGTCTAGTGTAATTTCATATCGAGCGTTTCCGTGCTTCGGAAGGAACGTAACGCCGTTGGTCCCGGTTATCACTTAATTGTGATAGTCGTTAAGATAGTTGGATGCCTCCTAGGCGGCTTGAAAAATTCCAACAGTAGGTTAACCTGACCATTGGCCTACCTCCACCAATCCGCAGTGGGCACGCGTGGTGGAGTATCTGCCCATTCCCTTTCACACTCATTTGTGAAAGGAGGTCTGTGCTCAGCAGTAGGACATTATAGGCTGATGATGATGATGATAAGATTATTATGGATATTTATTAAAATGATACCTAATATGTACTATCGCGAGCCAGCTCAATACAAAGCCTGTATTTTTAAAATTCCTATTTTGGATACCAATACATAAAATCTCAGTGAAATTTTCTATTCACTATCCAGTAACTAATCTGGCCTGTGGAAAGTCAAATTCCATTGAGCTTCAAAATAACACGATCAAAATCTAGAATATAATGGTGCGTCCATGCTTGGCGAACCGAGCACGAGCCGAGCCACGAACGAGCACACTGCGAGCACGATTCACGTAGCGTGGACGGGCTTGCGAGCCTCGAACGAGCATTCGTAGCGTGCTCGACTGCGCTCCGCCCGATTGTGAGTTTTTTCACGAACACAGGGATTCGCATCGCTGAAGGCTCGTTAAGTACGTCCAGGCTTGAAATCGCGAGCAACGAACGAATCCTGTTCGTTCGAGGCTCGGCTCGTGCTCGCTTCGCGTAGCATTGGACGCACCATAACAAAGGCAAATTTTTATCCTCAGAAATATTACCTCCCACGGCAGAAGCTAGTAAAATATTACCTTATATTATTATAATATATATCATAAACCATAGACATAGTAATGTAAAACTGTACTAACAACAGATAAGCATAATCCCAGCGCCAAGGCTTAGGGATTTGCGAAGTAAACTTTCCTTGAAAATCACTAACGAAGCTCAAATTTTGATATCTCGATAGTAACAGGTTTTCAAAGTAATCTGCCAAGTCGATTTACTACTGAAGTTTAGTGTGAGCGGAGAAGGTACCCGAAATATCTTATTTACTTTTGACTCAGCGCTCTGTATGGGCCTAGCACTCGTGCAACTTAGTTTTGTAGCGCATGTGTATTCATGAACTCCCTTACTCATAAAGCGCTATTTAACTAATAACCCGGAATATCTTATTTACTTATGACTCAGCGCTCTGTATGGGCTTAGCACTCGTGCAACTTAGTTTTCTAGCGCATGTGTATTCATGAACTCCCTTACTCATAAAGCGCTATTTAACTCATCATCATCATTCAATTCAATTCAAAAATTCAAAATTCAATTCAAAAAAAAATTCAAAAATTCAAAATCATTTATTCAAATAGACCTTCGCAGGCACTTATGAAAAGTCTGACTCTAATACTCTAATACCGGTTCGGAAGGTTGCATTTGCTGAGAAGAGCCGGCAATAAACTCAGCAATTACTCTTTTCAAAACAGGCTTAGATTAATTACATAATATTTACATTCTAATCGCACTGAAAACAATTGCGTGCCCCGGCGCGGCGGCAAAATTACAAAGTAGACTGAAAAAATATTTAATAAGTAAATAAATAGCAAACTTAAGCAGACCAGCCCCCACAAGCAGCATCATCATCATCAGCCTATAATGTCCCACTGCTGAGCACAGGCCTCCTTTCACAAATCAGGATGAAAGGGAATGGGCAGATACTCCACCACGCGTGCCCACTGCGGATCGGTGGAGGTAGGCTAGTGGCCAACCTACTGTTGGAGTTTTTCAAGCCGCCTAGGAGGCATCCAACCAGCTTAACGACTATCACAATTAAGTGATAACCGGGACCAACGGCTTTACGTGCCTTCCGAAGCACAGAAACGCTCGATTTGAAATACCACTAGGCGGTCACCCATCCAGGTACCGACCAAGACAGACGTAGCTTAACTTTGCCGATCGATTAAGAACGGCTAATCATGCTACACCACGAGCGCTTCTTAACTAATAACCCGGAATATCTTATTTACTTATGACTCAGCGCTCTGTATGGGCTTATCACTCGTGCAACTTAGTTTTGTAGCGCATGTGTATTCATGAACCCCCTTACTCATAAAGCGCTATTTAACTAATATCCTGTTTAAATGGTCACGTAAATAATGTCACATTATTTGACAATGACAATAGAGTGACGTTATTTACGTGACCCTTTAAACAGAATATTAGTTAAATAACGTTTTATTAGTAATATTTGATAAAGATAATAATGCTATAAGAATTATGGGAAAACAAACAAGCTTAGTTTATCAGAATATAATTACTGGACGTATAAGACTGAATATGAAATGATTTTTACAGGCACTTATGGATTAGACTTTGGAAAGTAGCTTTTGTGAAGTCAGCAAAAGACTCAGTATCCTAAGTACCACAAATACCAAAGTTTTAATCTGGTACATATTTTTCAAGATAAATCCAGTAAAATATGAGTACCGGGTGAATTAAGTAAAGCCGTTTTAATATATTTTGAAGTTCAAGTAGCCAAACCTTGTAATCCAAAGTTGAGCTTAGAAACCAAGAGAGCTACAGAAGAAAACGAATACCGGCTTATATTTATGCAAATTGTCAAATTAGAGCCAGTACTCGCGCCAGACGGCATATAACTTTTATCCGAGGAAAGAATACTAATCTCCGGCGCCTTCAATTCTAGAAAAGTGGATCTTGAAAACATATGGCCTTAGATTACAAGCGTGAAAGCCTCTTTTAAAAAAAACTTTGTAGTAAATGCTTTTAAAATAAAAGGTCTCTCTTTGTCTGGCTATGTTATTAATATCTCTTTTAGATCTGCGAAATGTGACATTTTAAATCTTTCTCGAGATTTTAGGTTTTGCCAATTTATGTATTCTATTTGCAAGGCAATTTTTTTCTTTTGTTACTTTTGTTTTACAACTTCACCTTTTTAGGGTTCCGTACCCGATGGGTGCCAAACGGAACCCTATTACAAAGACTCCGCTATGCGTCCGTCCGTCTTTCCCTCCGTCCGTTGTCTGTCTGTCAGTGTGCTGTATCTCATGAATGGTAATAAATAGAAAGCTGAAATTTTCAGAGAATATGTATTTCTATTTCCACTATAACAACAAACAATAAAAATGAAACCATACATGAAACCTCTTATTTTTGGCGTTATTTTTTCATAGTCAATTTGAGTTAGTTAATATTGTACGGTTCCGTACAATATTAACTCGTTCTGTGTGCGAGTCCACCCTTGGCCGGTTTTTTTTATACTTCTAAGTTAGCTAGCAGGCTAACGGCCCGCCTGATGACAACTAGTTACCTTATGGACGCTTGCAACACCAGGGGTATCACTCGCGCGTTGCCGACCCTGAAGAAATCTCTTCACGCCCTTTTTGAAGAACCCCATGCTGTACACTTGTGAAAATCATGGCCGGGGTCATTCCACGGCGTGAGAGTCCGCGATAGGAAGCTCCTTCAAAACTGCACAGAATGAGACCATTTTGGTTGTGTGAGGATGGGGTCTGTCGCCAGGCACCAATTGTAGCATCACCTGTGTGCGACTATCGACCACATTATCACTTACCATGGTTACATTACGGTCATCACAAACAGTAAAATAAAAGTATCAAAAACAGTTTGCTATCATTTTAATTACACTTTAAACGTTCATTTGACAACTGTTACAAAGTTATTCATACAATTGGTTTCGGTATCAACCATAGAAAAATGTGTTTACTTTGACAGACGTATGATATAAATTTAAATTATACTCAGTGTTTCGCGTGATCATACAACATATTTCAGGATTCTTTATTATAATAATGTAGTTGTAATTTTTTTCCGTTCGGCGTAAGAACGGGACCAATAACGCATTACCTTGAGACCGTGAGATACCCTTACTTTAATTTTGAAGCGAATCTAAACTATAAAAACATGATAAAGTGTCACGAAATATTATTATTTTATGCTACGTTAATAAATGTATAACTAAATCTGGATTGATGCTGCTATGTTTTTTTACGTAGACTTGTGTTTGACCATAATCTCATGGTAAGTGCAACTGCTGGCATCAAAAATTCTCTCTTATAAAATATTTATAATAGTTAAATTTTTCAGATCGCATCCCTACCGTCACGCTTGCAGAGTTACCGCGTGTGTCATTTCTTCGTGATGTCCCTGGACTGGTTACTGACTAACTTCGTCAGTATGTCTCATGATTAGATTTTAAATCAAGATCATTTTAGTACCGCAGCATTTATGAAATGAGTATTAATACTCGCATGTCTAGAGGCTACAACTGTTGAAAATCTATGGGTTTTATTTTTAATCAACTACAAAATAAAAAATTAATTTAAAAATATTTTCATTGGAATACGTCGTGCTCTTTCGCTGACTTCAAATCAGTGTCAGAATAGAGTTATTTCATACTTTTTAGTGTATTTTGAATTTAAGGCGATTTAATTTTTTTTATTACTGTTTTGGTATAATAAGTCTGATAAAAAAAAAAAAACGAGTACGATATATCTATGAATGCATCTATATGAAAACTTCTCACGCCCTCACTTTATATATTCTTAGTCTATGGCTCTACCTCTATATAAAATAACCAAGAAAGAAAATATTCTCCCAAAATAAGCGAAATGGCAATATAGGCTATCCCGTAATTTATTACGGCCAGTAACAAACGGAAATAAACCCGAGAGCAATAAAATTAGAAGAAAAAATAATCTATTCCGATTTATCACCGCCTCCGCGCTTTGTTTACCGTACAGTCAGCCGCACAGTTTGACGTGTGAACAATGCGTATTGTGATGTGACACGTGCGCGATATTTAGAAGATTTGTACTTTGCGCGCGTGTAAAATTGGCTCAATATTCTTTTATTCATTCGATAGGGTCTAGTAGTAAGTAAATACATATTTTGTACTAATTTCCGACCGCAATGTTTTAGTACAATACAATAATTTATTGGTGCCTTTTTCCTAAATCGAGTATTTGAATTTTTCCTCATCAAAAAAGGCAATTGTTTAGTTTATAATAATACGCATTTTGTGCTCAGTTTATTATCTATGTTTGTTTTATTTTGTTCCATGTTAAAAAAAAACCAAAGCATAAATGTGAAAATGGGAGCCAAGTTCAATATTATGATAATTATGGTGTTGTAGTGAAAAGTTCCTCCAAATAGTTTGTGTAAACACACAAACATACATGTGCTCCTCGCCAGTTCTCTTTTCTTATCATGAACTTGGCTTGACACGCTACCGCGGATCTAGATATTAATCGAGCTGCAGGTACCTATTTATCTTTATATAATATATCTTTTATGAAACTTTAGGTCTTTCTGTGATTTTATTTTAGTATTATAAATATATATTATGTGTCTGTTTGTTTCTAATAAATAAATAGGATGCTAAATTATACCTAAAGGCTACATAATATCCCGGGAACTTTTTTCAAAATTCAAATTCAAAATTTAAAATCATTTATTCAAATAGACCTTCGCAGGCACTTATGGAAAAGTTTGACTCTAATAGTAAGTTTGACTCTAATACCGGTTCGGAAGGTTGCATTTGCTGAGAAGAGCCGGCAATAAACTCAGCAATTACTCTTTTCAAAACAAGCTTAGATTCATTACATAATATTTACATTCTAATCGCACTGAAAACAATTGCGTGCCCCGGCGAGCGCGGGTAAAACTGCGGGGGACAGCTAGTACATCTCCTCACCCCAGATATGTACTTAGGATTTCACCTTACACGTGCCATATATCTACATATACGCATGTACTATCTACTGTATAACACACTCAGATATCAGGAGCGAATTCAGGTTGCGATCCTAAATTAACAGATCATTAAACCGTCCCTTTTTCCTAACTAGGGTCTTAAGTACCCCATTTGGGGTCGTCTTGAGTCATTCGCACGGAACCCCGGGGGTATCACTCAATTTTTAGCTGGTCGAGGCGGATAGTTACCGTCAGATGGGTACTGAGCTTATATGGATGTAATTAATCTTATAGTACCTACTTAGAAAAGTTTAATACTTTAGATTATAAAAATCAACTATTATTATTATCAGTATAGGTTTTTTATTTATTTCTGGCTTCAGCTGTCTTTACAAAACATGGTTTACAGCAAGTCTCGTAAAACCCAGATTTTAAGATAGTCCCGGCTCTTTTTAGGGTTCCGTGCCCGAAGGGTAAAACGAGACCCTATAACTAAGACTCCGCTGTCCGTTCGTCTGTCTGTCTGCCTACCTGTTATGACGTAAGAAAGTGACGGATATATTTAAAACTTGGGTCTTACTAGAGTTGCTATAAACCATTTTTGTTATAAGGGGGTAGAAGAGGGCAGAAGGGGGAAGACGCAGCTCTGCTTTTACATCACGGATCTTCTTTATCAGAAATTTAATATTTTATGCAGTTGTAAATAATAACATTAATATAAATGGAAGAATCGTATAAACATTTCGCCGTAGGATGGGGCGTAATCAGTGAAATTGCGAAAAATTGCGTAGTTTTGTGAATAATCGGAGTAAATGTATACTAAAAATAGTCTCGAGTACTAATTAACCATTATTAAGATGCCAACGGAGTTTCAATCTTATCAAAAAATCTGTAAACTCAAACTCAAATGCATTTTTTAAACTTAACTTAAGCGTTAATTCTGTTTTTTTTAATATGACTATGTCTGTTTACAGGCATACGGCCCGCCTGATGGTAAGCGGTTACCGTAGCCATATGGACGCATGCAACACACGAAGCATCGCTCACGCGTTACCGACCTTTCCCCCCTATGAGCACTGGCGATCTTACTCACGCGCAGGAACACAACTTAACACAACATAAAGTTATTTGGCTGCGGTATTCTGTAAGGTGGAGGTACTTCCCTAGTAGAGGTGCTCCTTGAACGAATAAACGCTATGCTCTACCTCTCTGAAAACTGGGTTACAGAACAGGGGCCAAGTCTGCTATTTTAACTAAAAATTACATCCTGATACGATCTCATTATCACAAATAATAAATATCCTGGGACATTCCTCACACACGGTCATCTGATCCCAAACTAAGCAGAGCTTGTACTATGGAAACCAGATAACTGATATAATACATTATACTACTTTTTGTTTGTAAATACATACTTAATATACATAATTACACCCAGACTCAGGACATACAGACTAGGGATTGCAATCCGGATACTTCGAAATCCGAAAATGACTGAAAAATCCGGATTTTAGGGTCCTATTATAAATCCGAATATTGAGAACAAAATCCGGTTTTTTGGAATTTTAATCTTAATTGATAATAATTGATGTTTAACTAAAAATTTTCATGAAATATCCAGTACATTTAGGTCAGTATTACTCTGAAATCTATGCACCGCTCGGCTCACACGCGGCTAGCTGCTACCGCTCATCCATCTAGCTAATAGTTAAGTCGGCCAGTGAGTCTTAGATGGAGGCGATGCGCGCGCGGCGCGAGTAACAACTCTTTGCACAACGTAATATCAAGAATGATAGTTCTATATAGTCGGGTTACCGCTGAAAGCATTTTGTACATCGGCTGATCTCAGATTATTTTTACTTTTGAAAGGTTCTGACACACCCGCTTTCTAAGCAAGCTTCCTTCATATGAAATCTCTGGTGGTTTGTGCGCTTGGATTTCCAATTTCCTGAGCGAACGGTCTATTCATGTAGTCATAGACGGTTGTTCGTCGGACCTTTTCGCAATCAATTCCACAGAGATCAGATTCAGTTCTCTCTGCAACCTTATTTCTGCTGCATATTAACGATCTGGTGAAGCCCGGTATCTTTGGGTACGTAGACGATAGCACCGTTGTCATAGATCCAATTGTTGCGAGAGGCCATGGTAGAGCGTTTGAACGTAACATTACAGGCAGTCTCCGATTGGAGCAATCCCAATCTGGTCACTTTTAATGCCACCATGACGCAGGTGTGTCTTTTCACCACCAAACGGAGCCCTTTCCACCAGGCTCTCGCCCTCGACTCAATAAACCGCCGAGCCAGAAGACTCATCGAATATGAGACTAATTATGACGAAACTCACGAGGCTCGACCATCGAAGAAAGGTTTTTTTTTTTTTTATACCACTTAGGTGGCAAACAAGCATATGGCCCGCCTGATGGTAAGCGGTTACCGTAGCCTATGGGCGCTTGCAACACCAGGGGTATCACGCGCGCGTTACCGACCCTGCAGAAATCTCTTCACACCCCTTTTGAAGAACCCCATGCTGTACTCCATTGGGAAAACCACGGCAGGGAGCTCATTCCACAGTCTGAGCGTCCGCGGAAGGAAGCTCCTTTGCGCCCGCACAGTACGAAACAATTCAGGTTTCAATATGTGAGGATGGACTCCCCGTCGATGGCGAGAGTTGCTATGGTAGAAAGTAGCCGTGGGCATCATCTTAAACAATTCTTCAGAACACCGTCCGTTGTACAAGCGGTAGAACACACATAAGGAGGCAAAGTCTCTCCTCAGACTGAGGGGCTCTAAACCGCTTGTGAGCTCGGGATCGTCGACAATTCTGATGGCACGTCGTTGAACCGAGTCTAAAGGATCAAGCTGGTATCCAGGTGCCCCCGCCCATAGATGACAGCAGTACTCCATATGAGGCCGGACTTGCGACTTGTAAAGTTGCAGCCTTTGCCCCGATGTGAAGTACTGCCTCGCTCTGTTCAGCACTCCGAGCTTTTTGGATGCCAGCTTTACCTTGCCTTCTAAGTGACTTCGGAACAAAACGTCGCTAGAAATGTCGACGCCAAGGATCCCGATGCTTTTGCTGATGTTCAGGGACGTGTTCTGGAACTGTGGAGCCACAGCAAATGGGGTTTTCTTAGCGGTGAACGCGCAGGCTTGGGTCTTGGTGGGGTTGAAATGGACTAGGTTTAGTCGACCCCAATCGGAGACACTAGTTAGTGTACTCTCGATTTCAGACACCAGCCGTTCGCGGCTTTCCTCAACCTCGGAACGAGGGATATTTGCACGGCCCGTGTAATGGGTGTCCCCTGTACTGTCGTCTGCATAGCAATGAATGCCGTCAATAGACAGCATAGGTTGCTTGCCTTATCGGTTTTGTACAGGATATATTTTTGAGAGTGTGTGCAGGAATTGCTCAACCTTATTCCAACCACCATCCCTATTTTTACTCCGAACCACAAGACACGGGGAAAATTATTCTTTTGTATCCTCAATTATAATGCGGACAGCAAGGGAGTGGAACTTGCTTCCGGCGACTGTAGTTCCTGACTCTTAGAATCTAGGGACTTTCACGGCCAGAATGAATAGGTTCCATTTGGGTTAGCGTGCTCCACCTTAGGCTTCGTCATTATCCTTTATGGACGGCTCAGTAGCCAAATACAAGCCCATTTTTTTTTTAATATTACTTGCAGTTTAATTGAATTTTTATTCAAAAGCAAGCAATGGAAATACAATAAAATAGAACATCTCTCTTCAAACTACTAATAATTAAGCATAAATTACGCGTACAGTTTAAAATTACAAATTATTGCAAAAAAATACAAAAATCCGAAAAATCCGGATAATCCGGATTTATATGTGATGATAAACTTTGAATCCGGATTTGAAAAAAATCCGGATTTTGCAATCCCTAATACAGACATGTTCATGCACACAAATGCATGTCCTGAGTGGGAATCGAACCCACGACCAGCGGCGCGCCGTCTGGCCCGTCTAATCAAATCTGTCCATTATGACATCACTGATAATAGTTAATTGGAATACAATTGTAATTTGGATTGTATTTTTGAAAAATAAACTATGCAACTAAAGTAAAATTAGACATTTACTTTGCGAACGAAAGTAGATTAGAGACAAGGCCGTATGAATAGTTCGCGAGTTTTTACCCTTTATTTTATGTCCGTTTACTGTTTTTTATAACTCAAATCAAATATATTTTTTTTTATTTTCATAAACGTAATAAATAAATAATATACACAATCCTATTAAAAATTACCTGATAATTAAAATCGACATTTCAAAATAGCAATGTATCTTTAAAAAACCGTAAAAAAAAAAAATTGATACGCCATATACATAATTAACTTATATTAAAATCATCTATCCCTTTGGCTCGGGTCCGTGAGTAGACGGCACACATGAAACCGGTCCTAAGCCAATATCATCAATTGCTTCTTTACCGGCTCACCGCCTTATTGGACTGCTCTGGATAATCCTGAGAAGTCCTTTCTTTTCCTAAACGCTACTACACACTGGCACGATCTACGCTCCGATGGACGACGAATAGAATCTCCACGCGTAGATAATTGTCAGTTCATACAACGCTTTTTCGAACGATACTTCGGTGTGAGGCAGTGTGATAGGGCCCTTAGGGCATCTACGTAGTTACGTAGATGGTAATGCCACGGTAAACCATGCTAAGTGTTGTATTTATTTTCACACCATATAATCTTGTTCCAATAATGTGATGAAAAATCCCTTTCGCAGCTAAAAGTAATACGAACTCGATAGATTTTATTTCTAATAGATTCGTTTACTTTATTTTTTAATCTTTCAAGATTCTTTCAAAATTGATTGTCAATTCCGTAAAATAATTGTTAAAAAAAGCCAATTTGACACTTGATCCAGTCACCACACATGTAATTAAGAAACAGAATAGTAAACTATGTATCTCTTACCTTACAAAACTCGTCTTCCTTCACAGAAAAGTCTAAGTTCACAAATAAAAAAATCCACATTTAATCACTTTGAGTCAAGAATATTTTCGAATTTCGAACTAAGCGGTCGGAAAACGCGGCGAAGGGGCGAGAACGCCCACCCCCTATGTCGTCTGAAAGCCTACTGCAGGAAACTATAGGGTTGGGAACCTCTGTAACATCCCGCATCAGTCGGGACTATACGCGCATGCGCGACTCGGGAAGACCCAAACGGTATGTCAGCTGACGGGCGGTAACTAAGGTCAGTGTGTCACTGAATTTTTTTAAATAAATTGTTGCTATAGACATTTCTCAAGAAAATAAAAATAAGGCTAAAATAGGACTTTTTGGCGGGAACTTGCAGAGTGACGTTGCATTTTCGTTTTTTTTGAGTGTTATTGCATATTAACGGTGGTATTTTATCCAATAAAAATCAATACATGTGCACCAGTGAATTGAAATGAAATGAATTATGTGTATCGTGTTCTTCCAAGTTGTCTCAAAAAGTCCGTGAAGAGTTTTAGTACATGACCACCATTGTAGTAAAACATGATTTTATGGACGGTGACTGACTGAGGACTATGTGAAAGTGATTTATTGTGATTAGAATTTATAATATAACTGGGAATTGGCAAAATACACAAGCCGTGTGACGCCATTGATGAAAAAAAAAAAAATTATGCTAAAATAATTTTCTCATAGGGTGAGGTACCTAGTCGTTTAAAATCTGTCTTAAATATAACTTCCAGTTTACTAAAGTCCAGTTGAGTTTTTTTTTTGTTTTGATTTTCCACGAAACTTCCTAGTTTCCTTAATATATTTTTATTTAAAGGTCAGGCAAGGCATCTGGCAGTAAATCTAATGTATTAACTGGATTGTCCGCTTCCATAATTCACTAATGTTTTAGTTTTCCAACGAAAACCAGGACGAGTAGTTGGTAATGAAGTTTCCCAGAAAGGGAATAATCTGTTCTCGACTCGAAGGGGATAATTCAATAATGCTGAATTTGATCCAAAGTATCCTTGAATTACTCTACAACAACCAAAATAATTTAAAAATAACTGAATTTAATGATTGACAAACTGTGCTAATTTTTGCTACAAGAAGGCATTATAGTTCAAACGAAATCTTGGTCAAACATATAGAAATAAATATACTTAGAAAGAACGTCGCCATACCACATGAATATATAAAACAGGCCAACTTTTAGAGGGTGCTGCGCGTAAAAGCTACGTTTTACGCTCCCTCTGCGTCATTCTGCTTGTCATAGTAAAGTTCATAATGATAGAAGTTGTTGAAATATTCCAATTAAAATCGGGAGAAATTAAAATATTAAACATTATTTTGCAATTTTATTTATTTTTATTTGATTTAGCTCCTAACTATTTTTTTCGACGCGTGCACAGCTCCGACGCTCAATCTGGATGTATCCTTAATCAAAGGTCAAACATTATACATATTATGCTTTAGTTAGCCGCACCGTAAATAATTTCCCATCAGCGGTAACTGAGGCTCATTTATATTGCAGATATATATTTATGACATTAAATTATATGATACAGATGATATTATATTATAAAAAGATATATGGGCAAATTTAGATTTTCCCGAAAATTTAAAAGTACCAAAATGTACCATAATTTTCACATTTTTTAACTACCATATAGGTTTTCGACCCAAAACCTTTAGGGTACTTCCGGTTGACCTAGACTTGTCAATTTTGGTTAAAAGCAAGGTCTTGCAGCACAAGCACAGGGAAAATTCCGAAAAATTAAATAGTCGATTAAGGTAAATTTTGGTATTTAAAAATTTTGCGCCTACTATTCATTTCACAGTAAATTTGAGTAGGGTTACATTATTATTATTATTGTACGGAACCCTCCGCGCGACTCGTACTTGGCCGGTTATTTTTAAAAATAAATTTTCGTTTTAATAGGAATATAATAGAAATTTGTTTTTTTTTTGTCCTATTCCAATTTCAAAACACTTGAAACTTTTTGTTGAAACAAAATCATTGAAATTCCTTTAAATTCTTTGAAAAGAGCCATTCTATCACGAAGGATTCTCTATCGCAGCGCAAAACGCGCGCCACTCTTAACCCTGGCTGTAAATCCCGTGATTGAATACAGGGCACGGAGGGCTCCTAATTATTGCCAAGCATTGCCCCGGGAGAGGAGGTCGTAAAACAGGCCCAGTTTACGAGCCCGCTGAGATTTCTTCTAGTTCTATTAGTGTTTCTATGTGTTCGGGTCGCTCAAGTTAAATTCTTATGATTGACACTTTAAAATTCATGTTCGATAATCGTTATTTATTTACGCGTTAAATTAAAGGCGATGATAGCTGAGTGGAGTGTTGTCGAATGCCGTGGCGACATGGCGACCTTTCAGTGAAGAAAACAATAGAACTAATGGTAGGGACTTTGTAATTATTCTGCTTCGGTAGACACTCTCACTTTACTAGTAATTTTCACATCTCGCCTTGTATATTTTGTCTTATTTCTAAATCCCAAGCATATGTTACACTAAGTTAGAAAATTGTTTTCTTATGAAAAGAAGGATTGGCCCATTTGGTTCCATACAAACAAAATAAGTCGGTAATGGCGGCAAAAATAGATTATATTTTAATTAGGGGTTCTGTAAATTAAACCAATGATATTAAAAGTAAACAGTACACAAGATTTGAATTTCATAAATGGCACACTCATATTATGTCGTGTCGTTGACGCTCTGACGCGATCTCATAGCTAAAGTGAGCTAACTAGCACAATTTTAACGTGCCACTCGTGGAGCGCTTATAACCTATCTACCTCTTCTACTTATAAATTCATTGACTGTAACGCTTCAATTTATTTCAATTTCCCAAAAAAATACCTTGTTTATGGTTCTTTAGTCATTATGTTATGTCCCACTCGCGAATGGCCCGCGGGCCATAACGCCGATTCTATTTTATTTTCAAATTTTGCAACTTGTCTTGATTTATTGTTTCACAAAATTTATATCCTTAAATTCTTCAATATATTTTACAAGCTTTTATTTAACTTGCAATGCATGTATGTATGTTTGTTCGTTCGGGTGGAATCTTGCAAGTCGAATTTCACCCACTTCCAGTGGTCGGATTGACTTGATATTTGGTATACATTAGTATATTGGTAGACAATGCAAGTACAGTCACCAATAACAGCTTGTATAAAAAATAAATTTTTAACAAAAAACTTATTTATTAAATAATTCCTAAATATGCTGATAATGCCATTAAAGCGTTTATAAGTTAAAAGTAATAAAAATCACGAACACACAATACAATCTTCGTTCCGGGGGACGAAAAAATAATAACAATAAAGTGTTCCATCCACTATAAAGGCTTACGACCACTAAAGGCGAGCGAACGACGTGCTAATGAAAACTCGCTAACGATATTAAAGCTCGAGAAACATTATGCATCAACACACAGATGCGGCGTGATCGAAAAAGCAAAATGCTACGATAAGTAACTTATTCCAGTTTGTAATTAATAATTTGATTCACTCTCTTATTAATGCAATGAAATTATAATAAACTAGCTGTCCCCCGTGGTTTCACCTACATTCCCGGGATAAAAAGGAGCCTATGTCCTTCTCAATACTATAGGCTATCTGCATGCTAAATTACATCGTAATCAGTTCAGTAGTTAAGGCGTGAAAGCGTAACAAACAAACAGAATAACTTTCGCATTTATAATATTAGCATGGATACTAATCTTGTGGTATTGCTAATATTTTAATTGTTTATTAAATTCAGTTTTAAGAATCCTGCCATAAATCAAACAAAAGTTTAACGTGTTTTAATTCATGAGAATTTAAGTCAAAGGTTTTCCAACAGATGTCTCCCCCGAGATGCTATAGGTATGCCGCTAGAACGTGCTCTTTGACAGTTGGCTTGTTTCACAAGTTTAATGTCACTCAGCCAATGGAGAGAAGAAGAACCTGTTAAGGAGTTAGCGGACAAAGAGACAGACAGACAGACGCGAAGAGCGACCCTGCCCCTCACCATATAGTGAAGTATTCTTCGAAAGACTCTTCTCTTTGGCTTTTAGGAACTATAATATTATTATTTTAAAAGTAGGTAGGTATTTCCAAGTATCATTCGATTTTTGTCAAGACATATAAGCATATAAGCAAGGAATATTATTTTCATCATTAGCTTACGATTATAGATGATTGTACATATTTAATTTCCTGGATATGATATATTATTACAATACAGCGGGTATTGTATTGTACAGCAGGTTAATTGTGTATTAGGTATTAAAGATACCTCTAGTTATTTCACTAATTATTATTCATTGTTACTTGAATAATCCATAATATATTACGTTTTTGCTTTTAATGTTGCTATGAGTGCTTTTTTATAAATGTAGTATGATTCTCTTACGAAACTTTTATTTATACAACTGTTTACATAAACAACTGTTTACTTAAGATATATCTAAGAATAAATGTAGTGTAGTAATATTAAGAATTTATTTGTTAGCGGCATCGTACTACTAACCAGCCATAGTTGATTATTCGTCACGAACAAGACACACAAAATAGAAAATAACAAAAGTACATACCGGTGAGCTGATTTCTTAATCCCGCACTTCTGAAATGTTAACCTTACCATATTTACTGAAAAGAAAATCGGCTTGAACAAGCTAAATCTTTATTTACACCGTTGATAAACTTGGTAAATACACAATTAATTAAAAAATACTTTCTCCAATGGCCACCGTTGTTACAATATCCCTTTTTGGTGTTGCCATCCCTCGATCTCCAAAATCCACCATATTGTTTTACATTTTCAGAATAAATAATACTAATAACTAATTATAATTAATCAATGGTATGAAATTAAATAATATTAAAATAATATAATGTTAATGCTAACAGACGGCCGTCCTGTTTAACGGAATGTCCCAGTTCCGTTTCGGCCATTCGTATACTGTATGTCTCTATACAAATAATTACTATTCTAAATTACAACACATTGTCAACAAAGGTAGGTTTCTAATAATATTATTCAGCGAAATAAACATATAATAAAGATTACGTTAATAAATTATCATTAACAATTATATAAATCAATATACATATTATTCAAAGAATTTAAAACGTCCAGAAGGATAGTCGCCTCTATGGCAACATGAAATAAACAAGCCAGAATTGACAGTATTTGACAGCCGTGCGCAGTACGAACTGAGAGCGATTTGCTCAGGGAGCCCCTCAAGCGGAGTGAAATTAAATGTCATGCTTTAGTAAGGCGGATTATCCATCTGGGTAGACGCACGATGCCCTATGAAAATCTTTGATATTATTATTTAAACATAAATTTAAGATCATCTTAAGTTCTTCTTGTCGATTTCAATAGACAATTAGACATTATTGTTTTTAATTATTCTTCTTTGAATAACCTCAAGATATTTATTAGCTGATTCGTGGAACATCTGTGGAAATAAAGTGTAATTCATTAGTTTTAATCAAACTGTGTTCACTTCATCTTACAATTAAAATAAAATATCATCATAAGTTCTTCTTGTCGATATCAATAGACATAGGTAATTAGATATTATTATTTATGTTTTTACTGCCATCCATTATCGATTTCCTTCTTTGAACCTCAAGATATTAACTAGCTGATTCGTGGAACATCTGTGGAAATAAAGTGTTATTCATTAGTTTTAATCAAACTGTCTTCACATCATCTTACGATTAGTTTTAATTTTTGTAGTTGTATGCGTTGTATGTCTAATACATTTTGCATTATGTGATATTACCATGTTTTATCATTTTATACTATACTAGAGGTCGCCTTGAGTCGAAATTCGACTATATTCTTAAAATTGAATAAATAAATAAATGTTAGCTATGAAAGATCTTACAATCCTCCGTGCGCGCAATATCCCTAAAAAGGGAGCGAACGTTTTTGCTTCAAGTATTAATTGTAGATAACATAACAAATAAGCCTTTAAAAGAAGATGATCACGGCAATGATAAGCAACATATTTCATCGTCGTTATGTTACTTACTTACAGCGATTATGCACAGCGGCCTGTTTTACTTACGAGGTTTTAGTGATCACCGCATACAGCGGCATGTTTCACTTAGGAGTTTTTGGTGATCACTGCATACAGCATCATGTTTCACTTACGAAATCTTAGTGATCACTGCATATAGGAGCAAGTTTCACTTACGAGTTGTTAGTGATCACCGCATATAGCAGCATGTTTCACTTACGAGTTTTTAGTGATCACCGCATATAGCAGCATATTTCACTTACGAGTTGTTAGTGATCACCTCATACAGCGACATGTTTCACTTAGGAGTTTTTGGTGATCACTGCATACAGCATCATGTTTCACTTACGAAATCTTAGTGATCACCGCATATAGCAGCATGTTTCACTTAGGAGGTTTTAGTGATCACCGCATATAGCAGCATGTTTCACTTAGAATGTTTTAGTGATCACCGCATATAGCAGCATGTTTCACTTACAAGTTGTTAGTGATCACCGCATACAGCAGCATGTTTCACTTGGGTTGTTTTAGTGATCACCGCATACAGCAGCATGTTTCACTTACGAGTTGTTAGTGATCACCGCATATAGCAGCATGTTTCACTTACGAGTTGTTAGTGATCACCGCATATAGCAGCATGTTTCACTTACGAGTTTTTAGTGATCACCGCATATAGCAGCATGTTTCACTTACAAGTTGTTAGTGATCACCGCATACAGCAGCATGTTTCACTTGGGATGTTTTAGTGATCACCGCATACAGCAGCATGTTTCACTTAGGAGGTTTTAGTGATCACCGCATATAGCAGCATGTTTCACTTAGGAGGTTTTAGTGATCACCGCATATAGCAGCATGTTTCACTTAGAATGTTTTAGTGATCACCGCATACAGCAGCATGTTTCACTTATGAGGTTTTAGTGATCACCGTATATAGCAGCATATTTCACTTACGAGTTTTTAGTGATCACCGCATATAGCAGCATGTTTCACTTACGTGTTTTTAGTGATCACCGCATATAGCAGCATGTTTCACTTACGAGTTGTTAATGATCGCCGCATATAGCAGCATGTTTCACTTAGGAGTTGTTAGTGATCACCGCATATAGCAGTATGTTTCACTTACGAGTTGTTAGTGATCACCGCATATAGCAGCATGTTACACTTAGGAGTTTTTAGTGATCACTGCATATAGCAGCATGTTTCACTTAGGAGTTTTTATGGGTATACCTGAATCATCAATTTAATTATCCAAATATTACCATCCTAACACTCAAACGTGCGCAAGCTCAAGTACTCAAGCGCTCGTGGTGTACTGTGGTGGTATAGCATGATTACCCATTCTTAATCGATCGGCACAGTCGAGCCACGTCCGTCGCGATCGGCATCTGGATGGGCGACCGCCCAGTGGCATTTCAAATCGAGCGTTTCCGTGCTTCGGAAGGCACGTAAAGCCTTTGGTCCCGGCTATCACTCAATTGTGACAGTCGCTAGTTGGAGGCCCTCTAGGCGGCTTGAAAATTTCAACAGTAGGTTCACCACTAGCCTACCTCCACCGATCCGCAGCGGGTACGCGCGGTGGAGCATCTGCCCATGCACATTCCCTTTCACCCTGATTTGTGAAAGGAGGCCTCCGCTCAGCAGCGAACACTATAGGCCTATGATGATGATGACTCAAACATGATTTTTATCATGTATTGTAAAGCCTTGAGTACCTAGTATCTAAGCAGCAATGTAATTTCTGGCCAATTTGATGACCTGTAACATTGACTGTAGCAACAAGGATTATCGCTTTCGCGGACAAGTGCCACACGATGGCACAAAGGCAAACTGCAGCAGCGCCTACCATCCATAGTCTTAAGTGTTTTATACTATCAAAAATTGTTTTATTATTTATCTATGGGCCACAAGTAGCCTGATAATAACGATTTATTATTATCATTATTTATTATTATTTTTAAGTATGAACTTAATTAGTATACTCTTAAAATGTCTTATTATCAACTTGAGAGTTATCATCAAAATCACTCGCATTAAGTTTGTTTGTTTTCATTGTCACTTTTGAAAGATATAGTAATAGTTATCCACTTCTTTAAAGAATTGGCAGGATAAATACTTTAAAAGCAGGATACCTCGTATCGGTTATTTTTAAGGACAGCGCTTATCCATAAAGTTCCTGTTTTCTTTTTTCTCTTACCCTTTGGGTGTATATGTGTGTGATAATTCGTGCACATAACAAAACCATCTAATTCAAAGAAAAGTAAATTTTCATGGCACGTTGATTTGTTACCAATATTATCTGCAGCTAAACTACGTACCTACTGCATCTCTTGCAGAATCAACAAAAAAGTAATCCATTCAGTTCAGGCAGGTAAGTCACCTATACACGTTAAGTTCATACAGTTGAATTTACCACCGGTTCGGAATACTTAAAATGAGACGACTCCGGCAAGAAGCCCAGCAAGGCATTATTTTCTTTGGTGGATCATTTCTTCCATATCACAGTAATTATTCCAAAAACATAATGCTTACTTATACAATTGTCACTCAGCCAGGGGGACGCAAGCGCAGAGGAAAGCCACTACAACCACACATTCCCGTCCCCCACGCAATGAACCATCCCGTAGTAGGCTTTGTCAGTTAACCTCTATTTTATACAATCTTTGAATTTACTATAAAACATTTTAGTTACCTCAACTTGGATTCTACTATAGAATCGAACGCAATTCCCGAGAAAAGCCTTATTAGTTTTAGATAACCTGGATCTAGGTGTCACAATTTTATCTTAACTTTTTTTCGGACACGCTAAAGTTAAAACTTAAATTCCTTAAATCGATTTCGTAGTGATTCGCGACGACCCAAACAATATATTGCGCGAATTGCACTTTTCTGCAGAAGAAATATAGTTTCAAAGTCTGCAGCTGAGCTCCACAACCGGAGACTGCAGAACATTACACTATGGAAATAAGCAGAGTAAACTATCCTAGCTGTAGCTACATCCGTAATTTGTCCAGTTTTTCTAACCGCAAATGTGGTGGAAATTAATTTGCTAGTTAATCTTTGTATATGAGGACCCCATTGTATTTTACTGTATAGTATTACGCCGAGAAAAGCTCTTCCAAAATCTTATCCACAAGTTCAAGCCTTTTACCGTCGACTGAGTGTTAGCGTCAACAACATTTGGGGAGAGAAAATCTTATGCATTTAGTTTTACAGCAATTAAGCAAAATACTAGTGGTGGCAAAACATTTTGAAATAGCTGGTAAGGTGTCATTGAGCAGCGTAAGGTCTGTATATTTTCTATTAACATTAAAAATTAAAGAGGTATCATCAGAAAATACAACTATATCGGACCATTAATTTACCATATAGGGCATATCATTATTATATATCAAAAACACGGCCTAAAATTGATCCTTGTGGTACGCCCGTTTTCACTGAAGACCCTCAGGACATAGTACTGCTTTTGGTTATAGGTAAGATGATATTAAGATCAAGTGCCACTCAACAAACTTCATGGTCTTGAAGTTTTAAAACTAGGCTGTGATGATGTACGCAATAAAATGCCTTGGAGAGATCATAAAATAAGCTAAACGCAATCTGTGAATTCTTCCAGGCCTCAAAAATATGCTTTTAAAGTTTGGCACCAGTCGTTGATCGGTATTTTGTAAATCCAAACTGGTGATCCTATAAATTCTGATTATTGGTAAAATGAGCCAATAATATATTTACCATAACTTTCTCAAAGATTTTGAAGAACAGGGGTAGATCAATAATTGGAAGGTTTTTTTTTTTTTTGCAACCAGATTTAAATATTGTAATGATTTTACTGTTTCATCAAAGTGGGGAACCATTAACAATAATACAATGATTAATAATAGCTCCTAAAATAGGTGCAATACTAGTGATAATTGGTAAATGACTTTAACTGATAAGCCCCATAGGTCTTCTGTATTTTTTTTTATTTCAGCTTTAGTTACTTCAAATTTATCCGAGATCAAATTTATCATTAATGTTATGGTTGATTATGTCATCTTCTTTTTTTATTTTGAACAGTCTCTGTATTTATAATTTTCCATACAATTATAATTTTATTAGTTGAATCTTGAGTTGTATCAATAATTTAAACATTTTTGAATAATTGATGAAACATACGCATGAAACTCTTGGTTATATTTGTACGTAGTATTTACATACTCAGAGGTTATATGAATATGTTTTTATTATATTATTATTTTTTTTTCGATAGAATTCATACATGTTGTCACCACACCACTCAATCTTACCCCTTTAGTGTCCCAGTCACAGGACATTAACTTATTAGTTACCTTCGTAGATTTAATCGTGCAATGTTTATTAAATCCTTTACAAATCTCAGTAGATTTTACAGTTACAGTAGTATACAGTTTCATAGGTAATGATTAAACTAGGATTATAGATTCGAAATGAGTAATAAGATTTAATTCCAAATGATTATAAATTTTCTCTAACTTGTACTTAGTGGTTGGTCTAAATTCCCTTACTTCAGATAATATTTGGCACGTCTTCTCCAAAATACTCTCATTTGTAATAATGTTCTCAATGGACGATTTGAATACTTTACTAAGAATTTATTCTATTATAGAACATAGAACTTATAATATTATAAATGCGAAAGTGAGTTCGTCTGCCTGTCCGTCACGACCCAATGCCGCAACTACTCAACGGATCATCATGAAATTTGGCATGCAGACAGCCTATGGTATGGAAAAGGACATAGGCTACTTCCCATCGAATAACTTTTATAGAATAAAACAATGAAAGCCAGCAGCCGGAGGTTCTCATCCATATACGATGATGGAAAGTTCAATCTCTGTACATGTCAGCTCACAGACACAGAATTACTACATATATATCTGTACGATTTTAAAATTGTATGTTGCTGTTAGATACAATAATAGATCCACTACCATTGGCAGCCCCTCTGATGAACGCATTAGCGACCGTGAAATTGTTAACATTAAAATGAAACCAAATAAAAACAATAATAAAATATAAACTTGGATTTTATCCATCAAAAGTTCGATATATATCACCAGAAAAGCGATTTATGTTCTGACGCAATAAGATAATATTTTGTCTACGCTTCTTTTCTTTGTTTTGTTTTAAACTTTATGTTTAAAGTATTAATCACAATATTATTAGGAGTTACTAGGTAATATTGTTTTGTCACTTTACCTAATGTTTTTAATATTTACTATAACAATGTCAATATTGTAAGCTATCAATGTAGCAATCGAATAGTGATCGAAGATCCCCTGAATTATACAGCAACTGACCAGTTTTTGTTGACCAATTAATACTAAATGTGTATTATTATTCTAGGCTAGTTATAAACTTTAAACTATTATATAATTATGATGTTTACTTAATTATTACTAATGTATCTATCAATATTTCTGTGCCCTACAGGGTCCATGTGAACTATTAAATATTGTTTTACATCTTTTATACACATGTGATGCCATAAAGTAAATAAATAATTTAATTTGTACACGGCATCGCGAATACTGTTTCTTGCAAATTTTAAATCTATGACATCTTCCAAAATACAATGTCAGCATTGAAAGCGCAAAACATTCCATGTGTTTACGAAACATCGACAACCCGCTCCGCATATATAACATGCATGTTTTTAATCCTTCCTTGAAAAAATATCCAAATGATAGTGCAAACCGCATCAAATTCGTTTTGTGTTTTAGAAGGAGTTAGCGGACAAAGAGACAGACAGACAGACGCGAAGAGCGACCCTGCCCCTCACCATATAGTGAAGTATTCTTCGAAAGACTCTTCTCTTTGGCTTTTAGGAACTATAATATTATTATTTTAAAAGTAGGTAGGTATTTCCAAGTATCATTCGATTTTTGTCAAGACATATAAGCATATAAGCAAGGAATATTATTTTCATCATTAGCTTACGATTATAGATGATTGTACATATTTAATTTCCTGGATATGATATATTATTACAATACAGCGGGTATTGTATTGTACAGCAGGTTAATTGTGTATTAGGTATTAAAGATACCTCTAGTTATTTCACTAATTATTATTCATTGTTACTTGAATAATCCATAATATATTACGTTTTTGCTTTTAATGTTGCTATGAGTGCTTTTTTATAAATGTAGTATGATTCTCTTACGAAACTTTTATTTATACAACTGTTTACATAAACAACTGTTTACTTAAGATATATCTAAGAATAAATGTAGTGTAGTAATATTAAGAATTTATTTGTTAGCGGCATCGTACTACTAACCAGCCATAGTTGATTATTCGTCACGAACAAGACACACAAAATAGAAAATAACAAAAGTACATACCGGTGAGCTGATTTCTTAATCCCGCACTTCTGAAATGTTAACCTTACCATATTTACTGAAAAGAAAATCGGCTTGAACAAGCTAAATCTTTATTTACACCGTTGATAAACTTGGTAAATACACAATTAATTAAAAAATACTTTCTCCAATGGCCACCGTTGTTACAATATCCCTTTTTGGTGTTGCCATCCCTCGATCTCCAAAATCCACCATATTGTTTTACATTTTCAGAATAAATAATACTAATAACTAATTATAATTAATCAATGGTATGAAATTAAATAATATTAAAATAATATAATGTTAATGCTAACAAACCATGCTCAGGACTTCTCGGCTCTGAGGATAAGCAAGCTAAAGTGGTAACTGTCACAGAACTAATAACTGGTAGGGGTCTTTTAGATATATGTACAGATTGTACAGGCAAGAGATGTGTGGGAAACCTAATAATGGGAAAGGCTTAAGTCCAACAGTGAATGTCAATAGTCTGATGATGACAGGTTTGATAAAATTTTCATCATCATCATCATATCAGCCTGAGGATGTCCACTGCTGAAAATAGGCTTCTCCCATTAACTTCCACTTGGAACGGTTTTGGGCCGCTTGCATCATATATATTTTGGACCGTAGTAACACAGTAATACTGTTGGAGCTCAGAAGCGTTTCTGCTCTGTTGAAAACATGGGACTGTGTGCTCATGGCTTAAAGGCCGGACTAGTTGACATTGGGCTTAATGAAAAATTTCATAACGTCCCCGTGTGTACGGAGATCGTGCAAAACAAACAGTCGGACGGCTAACAGGACATCTAAAATGTATTTATTGAATACATTCAAAGCAAACTGTACTTTAATTGGAATTTTAAAACTATTATACTCTAACTTACAAAAGGTGACAACTGTTTTTGCACGCGATTAGAAAAATTACGACTGTATTTCAGAACTTCGAAATGTGAAACATCGATCGACTGTAATTATATTCCAAGCTATGATCTACCTGTGTGCAAAATTATATCATGATTGATTGAGCCGTTAAACTCACTTCTAGGACTACCCAAAAGTGAACAATCAAACCTTTATTGCATCAAATAATCACCTTTTTTTTAAAAGAATTAAAGAAGCTAAGACAAAGCGCGAGGAAAACTAATTGCAGCTAATTGTAAAGCTGTGTAGAGTGACCAACTGGAACGAGACCAATAAAAACTTGCCCTGAAACGAATGTTGCAATTCTCAGCAACGGCACGGAACATTCCACATTGTTCTTGCTTCACTAATCTCTACAATACCAATCGAAATGGCCGAAATGCAAAAAGACGAATGCGCTAATTTACAGCCAAAGACAAGCAACAATGGAATTTTCCATTCGATTTGACTTCCACCCTATATCCGTAAATATACCTAGTACTAAGTAGTTATGTACAGGTATTATATACTAGCTAATACTCCACGGTTTCATCGAAATATGCTTAGAAAAAATAAAACTGGCCAAGTTTATGTAGGATAGGGTTGCCATATGTCCCGTTACGCCCGGGACATATCTGAGTTTGAAGCGTGGTTATTATTTTATTTTGGTTTTAATTATACTGTGCCAAAAAACTGTTAACAGGTACCTCATTAATTTATATATATATATTTTTGAAACCTATGTTGGATTAGTCCTTCTGAACAACTTTTACAATTGGACTAACACTAAATTCTCGGACTTTTTGGCGGGAACTTGCAGAGTGACGTAGCATTTTCATTTTTATTTTCAATAATTTGTGTATTTTGAGTTTTATTGTGTATTATTGGTGGTATTTTACCCAATAAAGATCATCCATGTGCACCAGTGAAGTGAAATGAAATGAATTACTTATGTGTATCGTTACTTTTCAAGTTGTCTCAAAATGTCCGTGAAGAGTTTTAGTACAATGACCACCATTGTAGTAAAACATGACTTTTATGGACGGTGACTGACTGAGGACTATAATGTGAAGTGATTTTGTGACTGGATATTATAATATAACTTGACACTGGCAGAAATGAGCCATAATTTGGGCTTGGTTGCCAAAATTAAAAATAAGAAGAACACTAAATTCTCAAATTTTTTTTTTTACTTTTCATACAATTATATGATCGAACAAGGTTGACATTTCGAATATGTGCCATCTCGAAATCTCCACCTGTTATATATGTATATCCGTTATCTAGTTTAAATAGTACAAGCTCTGCTTAGTTTGGGATCTGATAGCCAAAGTAAAGGCGCAGGATATTTATTTTTAACAGTCCTAATAGGTATTTGAGTACTACATAATAGGCCAAGCTCTGTACTCCACAAGTATCGCTTAGAGCTCATTATTTCCATGCGCACACTTACAAGGTGGCGATTTTCAACACATAAGGGTCTCTCCACAATGCAGCATAAGGGCGTATGCACACTCACGGCTCGTCGAGTATGGCTTGTTAGGAGCTAGCTAGTTGGAACATGTTCTAAATATTTTACACTACATGAACATGTTTTTAATGTACTGGAATGATTTCTTTGTCACAAAATGCTGCATGCCTTTAGTATGGAAAACAGGACAATAAACCACAATGACTGTGTAGTGATGTAGTTGGGGTGTGTGTGATAATGTGGCCGAAGATATTTATCAGACGAAGCTAAGGTCGGATAATTGCAGCTGTCGAAATACACTGGAAGCTCCTTGGCGACAGACGTTCAACTTGTGTGCAACTTGGTAACTTGCTAAGCCTCACAGTTCAAACTCATTATTCGCAGTGGGCACGCTTGTTGGAGTATCTGCCCATTCACTTTCACCCTCATTTGTGAAAAGAGAACAGTACTCAGCAGTGTGACATTATAGGCTGATGATGATGATGATGTGCAGATAATAATGATATCACAGAAGAATCAACCTAAATTAATATTGTCGTCAAATAAAACAATAAAACTCAAGAAAAACTTATGCATGGTGTGTCTAAAAGCGAGTGCAATAGCAGTACTTCTACCATGAGTTTTCTACACTAACGTAATCTACAGTCGCTAGCGACTACGGTGAATATTTTGTATGACGAGCACCGCCTCTAGTGGATACTTTTGGAAGCATTTCATACAAAATGTTTCACCGTAGTCGCTAGCGACTGTAGATTACGTTAGTGTAGAAAACTCATGGTAGAGGTACAGAGCGAGTGGCCCAGCGGAGGCCATATATCACGCGGTCATCGGGTCGAGTAGACGTTATCGTCTAGAACACTATTTTTACCATTTACGAGTAGGTACGTGTGCTACTTTAGATATTTTACCATTCGGATTTTAGAATAGGAGAAGAGAATAAACTGAATTTACTTAAATCCTTACCATCCTTCCTTATGTTTGTATGGATGTTTGTTACTCTTTCTTGCAAAAACTAATGAACGGATTTGGATGAAAGGCACACAGATAGAATTGACGTTACCGACTTAAGTTTACGACACTACTCCATAGGAATTGGCACAGCACCTCTAGCGGAATACTCATGGTACTAATTTCTCCTATACAAAATTAGTAAGCGTTTTTTTTTTTTTTTTTTATGTCATTAGGTTGACAAACAGGCAGACGTTAACGTCAATTCTATACACTGAGGGTACAGATAACACTTTTTATCTCGCAAATGCTTTGTATCTGTCGAGAATGCAAAAAAATACTTAGGTAGAAATCGATAGAACTAACCAACGCTGGCACTAAGTTATCTATTGATATAAAAAGCCACATTCTCCATAGAGTCACTAGTCAAAGGCAGGCGTCTGCGGCGGACACTCGATGGCCCTCGTACCCCCAGACCGCCTTTGTTGGCTACACCCCTTATAAGCCTTTGTGTTATTTATTCAGTTGGATCCCTATATATCAGGGTTCCCAGCTTGTGTATCTGTTTTAGGAATGTTGTTTTTTATCAACGTTTTATTTTAAATAACTCAAAACCTCAGACACCCGAACTAATATTTATTGTAATAAACTGATCTGGCGGGTTATTCTTTATTTAGATAAATTATTGTGATAGGTATGTAAAAAAAAGTGCTAATCATTCAACGTAACAATAGAAACAAATAAATAAGAAAGATAGACACATCCAGTAATATTTTGTGATGTCGAAAAAGGATTACAACTCAGTTTTACCTACTCCAAGATATATGGTAGGCACATACCTAAGAACTGATTTTCAGTCGATAGAACACACTCTGTTTTCAGTCGGCTTAACGTGCATAACACACCAAAGCAGTCAAAGCGCCTTCAACCGATACTCTAAAACTGATAAACTGTCCTTTGCAGAAGAGGAGGCAATCACTGGTACTAGAGAACCACCCCCAATGCATTGATAATAACTCGAGGGTTAGAAAATATAGAATTGAATATCGTATATACAACAAATATGTAAAAAATACAATCTATATATATAGAAAATTTCCTCAAGCCTGACGCTGCTTCCGATTAACGGCAAGGTTCTCGATCAATTTTGATGACAAGGTGCGATCAGTATGGTATATTAAGTTCAACATGTTTTTATTATTCATATAGTATAAGAATTGTCGACGATCCCGAGCTCACAAGCGGTTTAGAGCCCTGGGGGCCTACCACAAGCTCTTAAAACAAGGTTAAAATAACCTTATTTGTGTTTTGTCTTGTTTTGACGCCGGATGTCAAAGAGGGACAAAACACAAATAAGGTTATTTTAACCTTGTTTTAAGAGCTTGTGGTAGGCCCCCTGCCCAGGCAAAGTCTCTCCTCAGACTGAGTCTGAGGAGAGACTTTGCCTCCTTATGTGTGTTCTACCGCTTGTACAACGGACGGTGTTCTGAAGAATTGTTTAAGATGATGCCCACGGCTACTTTCTACCATCGCAACTCTCGCCATCGACGGGGAGTCCATCCTCACATATTGAAACCTGAATTGTTTCGTACTGTGCGGGCTCAAAGGAGCTTCCTTCCGCGGACGCTCAGACTGTGGAATGAGCTCCCAGCCGTGGTTTTCCCAATGGAGTACAGCATGGGGTTCTTCAAAAGGGGTGTGAAGAGATTTCTGCAGGGTCGGCAACGCGCGAGTGATACCCCTGGTGTTGCAAGCATCCATAGGCTACGGTAACCGCTTACCATCAGGCGGGCCGTATGCTTGTTTGCCACCTAAGTGGTATAAAAAAAAAAAAAAAAAATATAATCATTATATCTTATACTACTTACTAAAATACATGAAATGAAATATGAAATGAAATGAAATGAAATGAAATGAAATGAAATGAAATGAAATGAAATGAAATGAAATGAAATGAAATGAAATGAAATGAAATGAAATGAAATGAAATGAAATGAAATGAAATGAAATGAAATGAAATGAAATGAAATGAAATGAAATGAAATGAAATGAAATGAAATGAAATGAAATGAAATGAAATGAAATGAAATGAAATGAAATGAAATGAAATGAAATGAAATGAAATGAAATGAAATGAAATGAAATGAAATGAAATGAAATGAAATGAAATGAAATGAAATGAAATGAAATGAAATGAAATGAAATGAAATGAAATGAAATGAAATGAAATGAAATGAAATGAAATGAAATGAAATGAAATGAAATGAAATGAAATGAAATGAAATGAAATGAAATGAAATGAAATGAAATGGGCAGATACTCCACCACGCGTGCCCACTGCGGATCGGTAGAGGTAGGCTAGTGGTCAACCTACTGTTGGAGTTTTCAAGCCGCCTAGAAGGCCTCCAACTAGCATAACGACTATCAAAATTAAGTGATAACCGAGACCAACGGCTTTACGTGCCTTCCGAAGCACGGAAACGCTCGATTTGAAATACCACTAGGCGGTCACCCATCCATGTACCGACCACGACAGACGTAGCTTAACTTTGCCGATCGATTAAGAACGGCTAATCAAATCATGCTACACCACGAGCGCTTCACAATACACTACTAATTATTAATTATTTCTAATTGTACATCACTAATTATTATTTGTTTTGATTTGATTTTGATTTTGAAACGTGAAAGTTTTTGAGGATGCATGTTTGCTACTAATTCACGCAAAAACTACTGAATAAATTGGATGAAATTCACCACACTGATAGAATATGTTGTTGAATTAAACTGGTTGGAGGCCTCCTAGGCGATGATGATGATAATGACACTTTCAACCCAAGAAAACAATCGGTCTCTCGGGAACGCGAGTGAAACCGAAGGATGGAAACTATACTTTTAAAGAGTTTAATTTACTCTGAGGAAACTAGTCATCAATTTCTTCTAGGAATAAATATAAACAACTTTTTGAAAGATGCATCGAAAAATGTTTTTTGTTACATTTCATCGTTACGACAAAAAAAGTCAAAGTTACGACGTTCACTGACCTTGTCTTGCTCTAACATTAATACTGACTATCGAAATTCCAATTTGAATATTAAACACCGCTACAAGTCACAGCTAGGGGTTGCAATCCCGCAAAACGGGACCACGCATTCCCGCGGGATCCCGCTGCTTTTATATCATCAGCAAAATAAAAATTAAAGCAAAAAAAAACAAGCAAAAGGACTCTGAGAAAATTTTGAAGAAAGAAATTACGTTCTTTGAGTACGATGGTATCAGAGGAGAGTACCTGACGTTTGCCTATGAATATATCCGAACCGTTCAGCCTACTAGCGTAGAAGCCGAGAGAGCGTTTTCAACATCAGGATATATTTGCAGTTCACTCAGAAGCAGGTTCGGAGATGATACAATAAATGCCATTTGCTTCTTAAGACGATATTCTCAAAAGTTATCGCTATAGTTGTCGTTGTTGTTGAAAGTTGTCATTAGATTATTATTCTGAATTCAAAATATAAATCTTTTGTTAGGGGTAAGGGTAAAATTAAAAAATAACTATTAAACTATGCCAAACATTTAAAGATGAATCTAAGAAAACAGATTCATCATCATTTCAGCCTATTGCAGTCCACTGCTGGACGTAAGCCTCCCCCAGGGTTCGCCACATGGCCCGATCTCCCGTTTTCGCCATCCAGTCACCACCAGCAACTTTTTTCAGGTCGACGGTCCATCTGGCCGGAGGGCGTCCTACACTACGCTTGCCGAGTCGTGGTCTCCACTCGAGAACCCGTCTACTACTAGAAAACAGATTACTAAATACTTATACTTAATTAATAGAAAGTAAGTAATTAATGATGCATGTAAGAAATGTTTATAAAAGATGATTTTTACACAAAATTCTGTAGTTTCAAAAATGTGTATTTCAAAGGTGCGAGATCCCGCGTGATCCCGCGCGGGATTGAGTAATCCTGCATATCAATCCCGCGGGATTGAACGAGCCGCGGGATTACAATCCCTAGTCACAGTAAGGTACACATACATTTCTAAGATGGGTGAAGAGCCGCCCTGTCGTCCCCCGGCGGAACATTGAAGAGTATCCTACTCACTGACTATATTGTGCTAGCATCTGCTACCTATTTCTATGTAAATTCATCCTTACTTGTCAAACGTATGTATGTAAACCTATTATGGTTTATTTGTCGATAAATAGTATATTATACGTAGCTAAGCTTAAATTAAGTTTCATCTGAAAAACGGTCATCCAACATTGTATGTTTTATTTTAATTAAATATTTTTCGAGAGAAGTAGAGCATAGCGTTTATTCGCTCAAAGAGCAGCTCGACTGGGGAAGTACCTCCACCTTACAGAATACCGCAGCCAAATAACATTATGTTGTGTAAAGTTGTGTTCCTGCGCGTGATTAAGGTCACCAGAGCTCATAGGGGAGGGGGGAAAGGTCGGTAACGCGTGAGCGATGCTTCTTGTGTTGCAAGCGTCCATATGGCTACGGTAACCGCTTACCATCAGGCGGGCCGTATGCTTGTTTAACGACTTAGTTGTATAAAAAAAAAATGCCGATTCAATCACATTCCATAAGACAAAAACCTATTGGGAAAACTGTAAAATTCACAATTTTTATTGTTTTAAAACATTCTGTATTAGCACTACTTTCTGCGAGTCGGCCTCTTGCAATTATATCCGGTTGACCCTCAAAAGCACACTACTTGCTGTTTTATTTGTCAAATTACTTTAAAAATATTCAAATACAGTTCAAAATCCAGTAGCATGAAATCGAAACAAATCGCCTGATCATTACAATGTACAGTACATACAGAACGTGTCAATTGGTGATGTCACATTGACCCAGATCCGGCCCCACAGTATACCCGAGACCACTCGCGAAGATATCGAGTGCGGGCCGGAGACCAGCGTTACTTGCGCCCTCTGTACGTTGATATTGAGAATTAATCGGAAAACGGACGGCCATCGCAGATTGGTGGATTTTACTAAGAGTCTTGTATTGTAAAACTTAAGTCACTAATATAATGAATGGGCAGTTTGGATGTTTATGAATAGATCATGCCTAACAGTACAAATGAAGCGCTCGTGGTACACCACGAGCGCAAGAACGGCTTATCATGCTACAGCATGATAAGCCGTTCTTAATCGATCGGCAAGTTCAGCTACCACCGTCATGGTCGTTACGTGGATGGGATGGGTGACCGCCTAGTGGTATTTCAAATCGAGCGTTTCCGTGCTTCGGAAGGCACGTAAAGCTATTGGTCCCCGTTTTCACTTAATTGTGGCTAGTTGGAGGCCTTCTAGGCGGCTTGAAAACTCCAACAGTAGGTTGACCACTAGCCTACCTCCACCGATCCGCAGTGGGCACGCGTTGTGGAGTATCTGCCCATTCCCTTTCACCCTGATTTGTGTGCAGGAGGCCTGTGATCAGCAGTAGGACATTATAGGCTGATGATGATGATACTGATGAACAGCACAAATGAATTTGGTACACAGATACCATAATGTTCTTGTTTAACACACAGGGTACACTTTGTATCTTAGGAAAGAGTTTAAGCCTTGGGTAAGCGACTAAAACCGGGCATAATAAAATAGTTCAAATAAATAAATATCGAAATACAACGTTAACATGGCCCGAACTAAACAGAGCTTGTACCATGGAAACCAGATAAAAACATACTTGTATTAAACCTAGACTCGAAACAGATGTGTTCATGCACATGCACATATGGATGGGAATCGAACCCACGACCAGAGGCGTGGCAGTTAGAATACATCGAAAAATTATAAAGAGCTATTAGAAAACAAAGAATTTCATCAGTTTCGTTGTAAACTTCACGATATTTTTATTATTATTTGATGCGGATATTTTGAGACAAAGTCTACAACACGATGCGGTTAGGTTCAAATATGTACTAAGTTACAAGTATTTTCTATTTGAACTGAACAACTTCATCACAAGCTCGCTAAAGTGTTTGTATAGAATTGTTTGTGGTCGCGGCAAACTGAACACGAAACGGTCCAACTAAAACAAAAGTCTGACTTGTGCATCCACCGTTAATGAAACTTGCTCTAAGGTTTTTGAAAAACTTGACCTTAAGTTCGCGAAGAAACACAGGCAGCTTTAGCTAAGAGTTGTTCAAACAACAACTATTGTATTTATTTTATCTTGTTAGATTAAGATCCAAGTTTTATAAAAGGTTTTATTGATGCCTCAGTTTATAGAAAGATCTTAAGAAATTTCTAGAATAAACATAACCTATATTGAAGCAAAGTACTTGCCCATATAACTAAAGGACGATGACCATTTTTGCCCCCACCCTGTTTAGCATGACCAGCAAATTCATATTTTGAAGTATTTTACACTAGATTTTTGATGATAAGAGCAGCTCGACTGGGGAAGTACCTCCACCTTACAGAATACCGCAGCCAAATAACTTTATGTTGTGTAAAGTTGTGTTCCTGCGCTTGAGTAAGGTCGCCAGAGCTCATTGGGGAGGGGGGAAAGGTCGGTAACGCGTGAACGATGCTTCGTGTGTTACAATCAGGCGGGCCGTATGCTTGTTTACCGACTTAGTCGTATAAAAAAAAAAAAAAAAAAAACGAATTAACGCTGCAGGTAAAGATGGCGAAATAAAATATATTTTATTTGTAATTCCGGTTGCATATCCGGTTAAGTATTTATTTTATTTAGTTGTCTATTGGCGGTCAGTTTATGTCCTAGGGTTGGAAAATACCTTAACGTTAGGTAGAATTTACAGATTACAAATTGATTAATTACCTCATAACGGTAATTATTAATTCCGAGATAGAATATTGGCAAATGCTGTGATCCGCCGCTTCATCAATATGAGCAATAATAAAATATCACTAAGATAGTAGTAAGTAATCGAAATGCCTTTGCCTTTCAAATATCTTTTCCAATGCCAATTTTTGAGAAGATTTCGGGTGAATTTTGTGAAATAAATCTACAGCTATCTAGATACACTGATTGTTTTTATCACTTTTTTCTCGGAACTTTATTCGGATTGTCAGGTTTTTCACTAACACAGGGATTCGCATGACACTCGTTGTAGGCTCGCGTCCACGCTTGAAATCGCGAGCAACGAACGAATCCTGTTCGTTCGAGGCTCGGATCGTGCTCGGTTCGCGTAGCATGGCCGCACCATTTTTCAAGCATCACGTCACCTATATGTTTTCAAATGATTAAATATATAAAATTCCGCTGCTTTAAATGAAAAACTAAGAACAAATTCAAAATGCTGGTATTGTATGCTTTATAATGCCTTTGGTCACGGCAGTTTTTGAACTAGGCTTGCCTCCATATTAAAACGGTCATCGTCCGATATCGATAAGGGATTCAAGTCCCTCTATTTACTGAAAAAGGCAATTAACAGAATATTATTTCTAACAATACTGAACCTCGTAAAGCGAACGAATTAAAGACATGCTCAAAAGAAACCTGTTCACTTCAAATTAATGCAGCTGAGCAAGATGAGCGAAGGAAGGCTATGAAGGAAGCTGGAAGCCGGTATAATTACAAGGGAAGAAAAACAAACAGTCGTGCCGTGTAATTAGATCCTTCTTGACTCGCCTGTAAGGATACGCTCGCCAATTATTTTTACTGTAAACTGTTTTGCAATTAACATGAGAAGTTCTTATGGTACGTCCATGCTACGCGAAGCGAGCACGAGCCTAGCCTCGAACGAACAGGATTCGTTCGTTGCTCGCGATTTCAAGCGTGGACGTACTTAACGAGCCTTCAACGAGCCTACAACGAATCCCTGTGTTCGTGAAAAAACTGACAATCGGGCGGAGCGCAGTCGAGCACGCTAATTCGTAGCGTGCTCGACTGCGCTCGTTCGAGGCTCGCAAGCCCGTCCACGCTACGCGACATTGACATCTTAATAAAAAACCGGCCAAGGGCGATTCAGACTCGCGCACCGAGGGTTCCGTACAAACTTGTAGGTATATAAGTAAATACTCAGGTATTTGATATGAATTTCAATTTATGACGTATAAAAAAAAATTACTTGCTAGATCTCGTTCAAACCAATTTTCGGTGGAAGTTTGTATCGTAATGTACATCATATATTTTTTATAGATTTATCATTCTCTTATTTTAGAAGTTACAGGGGGGGCAACACATTTTACCACTTTCGAAGTGTCTCTCGCGCAAACTATTCAGTTTAGAAAAAAATGATATTAGAAACCTCAATATCATTTTTGAAGACCTATCCAAAGAAACTTATGGGTTTTATTTAAAAAAAAATGAGCTTCAGTTATAAGTATGGGGAACCCCCAAAATTTATTGTTTTTTTTTCTATTTTTATGTGAAAATCTTAATACGGTTCACAGAATACATCTACTTACCAAGTTTCAACATTACAGTTCTTATAGTTTCGGAAAAAAGTGCCTGTGACATACGGACGGACATGACGAATCTATAAGGGTTCCGTTTTTTGGCTACGGAACCCTAATAAATGATCTTTATCACTTCCTACAGAGCTACTATGGCTTTAAAATCATCAGCATTATGAATAGCATGTTTCAAAAATATGTCACTACCTACTAGTTTATTCGTAATAGATTACTGAGTATTTAGTATAAGTGAAGGTGTTAGAGCAGAATAACACATTGTGCGTAACTCCTGAGCTTGAATTACTGTAACGTGTTATGCTCAATTATTAGTTTTTCTATCTGAAAAGTTGTACACGAACCGAAAAATTCGCTCGTTCGGTTTTCATATCGCAGAGTGATAGGGTTGTCTATGTTACCATCAGAACTATTTATATCTTTTTTTTTTTGTTAATAATGCATTCAAACTAAAACTATTCAAATATACCTCCACTGGCACTTACAATACTTCTAATACCGGTTCGGAAGGTTGCATTTGCTGAGAAAAGTCGGCAATGTATCACATTTCTATTCTCACTGGCACAATAACTTTGAATATTTTATTTTTTTTAGTATATCACGCTGCGCCGTTTGAACTGATTTACTTAGAACTGTACCCGAACCCTGTAACCTGTACCTGTGAAGTGTACCCTTAAAAAAAAAGAATTTTCTAAATGGTTTAATAAATGACGGAGTAATGAGGTAACAAACATTAAAAGAAAATACAACCGAATTGAGAACATCCTCCTTTTTTGAAGTCGGTTAAAAATGTATAAAAGTAATCTCGTAACATTATTTAAACGTCCACATTGCTCCCCGCACTGGCAACCCTATTCCCAGGGGCGAATTAAAAATAAATTCACAATTGGCCGCGATGTCATTTTTAGCGCGAAATTAAATACTTTTATAACATAACTGGCGTAACTTTTGATAGAAAAAGTTGGAGGGTGACTCGTAAACACAATTAAGGGAGGCCCGCTCTCCGATTGGGCTGAAAGTTTTCAGTCCACCCCCACTTCCCCCCTCTCTCCTTTTACTGGGAGCCCCGATACCTTTATTAATCAAAAACTCAATTAAATAAGCCCTTTTTAGGCGTTGCTCTTTGTATATTTTTGTTTACTTTGAAGGAATGTTATTTTAAGCCGGGAAAGTGATTTGCATTATTTTTGTACAGTCCACTTGAAATAATGAACACTTGCATGAAAATTCTTTTATTTTTCCACGGAAGCTATTTTCTGCTATGATTACACATGATGCTGAAAATTACATCAATTTTGATGGATGACTCTCCACTTCACGTAACTTTTTTTTTATACAACTTAGTCGGTAAACAAGCCTACGGTCCACCTGATGGTAAGCGGTTACGGTAGCCATATGGACGCTTGCAACACAAGAAGTGCCGCTCACGCGTTACCGACTTTTCCCCCCTCCCCAATGAGCTCTGGCGACCTTACTCACGCGCAGGAACACAACTTTACACAACATAAAGTTATTTGACTGCGGTATTCTGTAAGGTGGAGGTACTTCCCCAGTCGAGCTGCTCTTTGAGTGAATAAACGCTATGCTCTACCTCTCTTAATATTTGGGTTAAGATTGGACTCGAGAGTTGCAGGAAGTACTTAATTATGGACGTAATTTTAATTGATATTTTTATTAGTAGGTATTATGAATCAAAATTACTAAATTTAATGAAGGGATCACAACTAATAAGATAATATACTTATTTAGAAAGTACAGGTAAAAAAATGGCTTAAATTCGTCTCTACAGCCAACCCGTTATATATTATAGTCAATCTCTTAAGTTAGGGATGTAACGCTCCTAGGGGTTAATATACCTTTCCGGGTAACACCTCTTTCCGGGCGAGTGGACACATATGCCCCTCTCGGCGTAAAAACTTCTCTCAGGAAGGCACACAAACTGTGAATTAATCACTGTGTTTTTTAGGGTTACACACGGGAATATAAAGATGTGGAACTTGCTGCAATTTTGTTTGTTTGCAACATGTTCATAAAAAATTCAAGCTTTTTAAGCTTCATCATCATCAGCCTATAATATCCCACTACTGAGCACAGACTTCCTTTCACAAATCAGGGTGAAAGGGAATGGGCAAATAGAGTATCTGCGTGCCCACTGCGGATCGGTGGAGTTAGGCTAGTGGTCAACCTACTGTTGGAGTTTTCAAGCTGCCTAGAAGGCCTCCAACTAGCTTAACGACTATCACAATTAAGTGATAACCGGGACCAACGGCTTCACGTGCCTTCCGAAGCACGGAAACGCTCGATTTGAAATACCACTAGGCGGTCACCCATCCAGGTACCGACCACGACGGTGGTAGCTTAACTTTGCCGATCGATTACGAACGGCTAATCATGCTATGCGGCTAACACGAGCGCTTTTTAAGAATACTGGAACCTAAGAAAGTGCACAATCATACTTTTTGTAAATGAACCTTGTAATTTTCTTAAGTAAGGCGCTGCACAGACGTGTGTCCTGTGTCGGATACAAGCAACCAACGAACATTTGATTTCTATAGAACCAGTATGAAGTCAGCCACTCCCTCCGCAGACGTAAACGGTGTTCAATCGCCGCTACAGGACACAGCAACTACGGTTTTGGTTGATTGTATCCGACACAGGACACACGTCTGCGCAGCACCTAATAGAGCAACGGGTTGACCAGGTAAATGGAAAATTACATACTGATAGACGATTATCGTAGAGTTTAGATACCCTGACTGTCATGCCATAGGTCGTGAGTACGATTCTGAATCAGAAAAAACATGTATATACAGAAGTTAGTTATCTGGTTTCCATAGCACTGCTTAGTTTAGGATCCCCATGTTTAGTGAATGTCAGGAGACTATTACATATTCTGCGAAATAGCAAATAATCTTAATACATTTGAACATCGTCATGCTCAGGGTTCTACGCAGTCGTGTGTATTATTATATGGGAACCAAACACGACCCTTTGCCACGTTTTAAATGAAAAAAACATTCTCGGTTGACCCGGGTTATTAATGCGGGCAATTTAAGCCCCGCGTTATACCCGGTACGAGACCAGACTCTACTTTATATGAATATACCCGGGTATATTGTATGTAAGCACGTATAAAAACTTAAGTTTAAATTGAAGTATTATGTAGAAATAGTTTATTTACAATCCTTGATCCTTGCACTAAATTCTCATTTATACAGTTTAGATTTTGATAAGGCACTTATGAACGTTATAATTGGCTCTACCACTATTCTATTCTGAATAAGTAGGTAATGATATCTCTCAAACCTTTATACAACTTAACTATCTAACTTGAATAGATTAACTTTAATTGACTTTCAGAAACTCAAAATTCAAAAATCAAATCATTTATTACAATTCGACCATCGCAGGCACTTATGAAAAGTCTGACTCTAATACCGGTTCGGAAGTTGCATTTGCTGTGATGAGCCGGCAATACTCAGCAATTACTCTTTTCAAAATAAGCTTGAATTATTACATAATATTTACATTCTAATAGCACTGACACTACAAATTAGAAAGTAAATAGCAAACTCGACGCAGACCAGCCCCCACAAGCAGCACCTGTTCACAAGTATGACGCATGTGGCAGCCATCGCCCTCTTCGCCATATTGGAGAGAAGAGGACGACTTGTCACACGACGCCAGTAACAGAGCACGAGTCGAGCACACGTGGAGTACGGATTTGCGTAGCGTAGAACGAGCATTCGTCTCGCGCTCGACTGCGCTCCGCGCCTATTATCAGTTTTTTCACGAACACATGGATTCGCATCGCACTCCTGTTGTAATCTAGTTGTCCGTCCACACAATGACATCGCGAGGAACGAACGAATTCTGTTCGTTCGGAGCTCGGCTCATGCTTGTTTTTTCTTTTTATACCACTTAGGTGGCAAACAAGCATACGGCCCGCCTGATGGTAAGCGGTTACCGTAGCCTATGGACGCTTGCAACACCAGGGGTATCACGCGCGCGTTGCCGACCCTGCAGAAATCTCTTCACGCCCCTTTTGAAAAACCCCATGCTGTACTCCATTGTGAAAACCACGGCGGGAAGCTCATTCCACAGTCTGAGCGTTCGCGGAAGGAAGCTCCTTTGAGCCCGCACAGTACGAAACAATTCAGGTTTCAATATGTGAGGATGGACTCCCCGTCGATGGCGAGAGTTGCGAGTTGTTGGCGAGAGTTGGTTAGCGTTGTGTGGACGCACCATTACAGTTATCGGGACACAACTGTACGTTCCAAATTGCAAGAAACACAAAAAATAATACTCAGAATTTACAAGAAGAATCACAACTCATAAATCAAAAACAACACACGTATTCGACAAAAAAAGGATTACACCGAAAAAGGTAATAGGAAAAAGAACAACGACATCCAACCTTCAGGGTCAGCGAATGCAATTTCCCGACAAATTGAACTCACTTCAATATACTTAAGCCTCGATTATTTCTAGAGGAGTCTTAATAAAAAAGAGCCAACGCAGCGGTTCCATTACGTAGTACATACCGGGCCAAGGGGATCAGAGCGAGCAATGTCCATGTATTACAGGGAAAATTAAAAATTCCTCCTTTAAATACCTTTTTGGTTTTTGCTTTTATGAAAATAGTTGTGAAATTTTGTGTGCTACATATCAAAAGAACACGTTATCATTCAAATTTTATAATACTGCTATTAAACTGGTATCTTAATTTTGGCCATATTTTGAGCAAACAAAATTTATTTCTAATCCTCAAAACTCTAATCTTGTAAAATTCTGACACACAAGGTTAAAAACGAATCTTGTGTTGTCAAAGTCATATTACGAAATCTGGTTTCTTCAGGTCAGCCAAATTGATAAAAGATCTATCCATCCCCAGCAGGCAGTTGGATCTACCATTCTGACAAATGACAACCAGTTGCAGACATATTCATGCACACAAATGTTTGTCTTGGGAAATTGAACTATGATTGCAATTAAATTTAAAAAAAATATGAAATTTTAAAGTTTCTACCCAGTAATGTTGTCTATCAGGGGGATATGATTACATGAGTGATAAAGTCCTCAATAAAGTAATATAAAAGTATAAATTTATGTCAGATTTTGACACAGCTGTGACACACCTAAACCCCTTAAAAACCAACGTGTGTTAATCGTACATGCTACGGTATTAACAATTAATTACAGCTATAATCTCGTGTGATTGGAGATTACTTAACGTCAAAGCAGTACAGATGGCACGTGACGGCATCCCGACATGGCTGGATTACCACGCTGTTCCCGGTGAATTATTGGTGAACAAGACTTGGTTTGTTTACTTGCACATGTGAGAAGGTGAGAAAATGAGGTAAGTTTACTTTCGGCGTTTTCAGTGGTTGGAATTCTTATGAGTAAAATAATATATAATAATTGAAAACTGTTTTAAAAATACTTTTACCGACTTCAAAGTACACTAGTAATATAATCCTAACCTAACCAAACAAAAAAAAGCATTTTCCAAATCGGTTAATAAATGACGGAGTTATGAGGTAAAAAACAGAAAAATAACATACAACCAAATTGAGAACCTCCTCCTTGTTATTTAGACTCGGAATAAATAGCATATTTATTCACAAAAAAATATTGTTGTGTACCATCTCGAAGGTAATTATTATGTAGGTAGTAGGTATCATACCGTATGCCCACGAGAGACAGATGGATGCATAGGGGTTTTTGACTACGGAACCTTAAAAAAATATAATATTTTTGATTTTTATTTTTACGCGTAATTTGTTTCTCAGTATCTGATACTCCTGTTTTGAACACTTCTCTTCTTTTTACTCTTGGACGATTCATTCCATCAAAGAAATAATCAAAATATCCTAAAAACAACAGAATTGAGGAAACCTGATCCGTTTTAAAATAAACAACAGATAAACTGAAAGTGTCTTTCAAAGGCTTCTCTCAATTCTAAATAATCGGAATGAGAAACCGTTTCGAACAAATAAACGGCAAATCGACGTCAAATACCGACCGTGCCGGATAATTACAGAGTACGAAGCAAAATTCTGTTAAGGACCATTCCAATGAAGGGGTGAAATTCAAACATCGATTTATTGAACAAACACAACCAGATTTTCAACGGAATCTATTGCCAAAGGAGACCAAGGACAGGGATTTATAAATAGCCGAATAGGCTCTTAATTTCGAACCTAATTGAATTAAAAATGTCTTACTTTATTCGAAGAGTGACGTAATTTAATTTGAAAGGTATGAAAAATAATTCAGTTCCTTAAATTACAATAGTATACCAAAAATTTTTTTTTTTTGAACAATACTTTAATTTACAACAAGTATGTACAAAATACAATCTGTATATAGAAAATTTCATCAAGCCTGCCGCTGCTTCCGATTAACGGCAAGGTTCCCAGAAGGCTGGCAGCGTTTCCTCTTTGGATAGCCAAGCTGACGCGTTGGCGGAAAATACTCCACACCCGCTGGTCTCCGGAGGTCTCGATCAATTTTGATGACGAGAGTTATGTGACTCCGAACAAATTTTATTGGTGCGAAAAAGTGTAAATGCATTTCTTATTTCGGTAAATTTTTCATATTTTATTCAAACTGCAACTGCCAAAGCATACCGGCAGATAATAACAGATTTTCCACTTGAGGATGGTGATCAGCCAGGCGATCCACCCTCCTCGTAACACGCCCAAACCACGTAAGATTTAAGACCCTTGTCTGTCCACAGTATTTTTTGTGTAAGGTATTTTCATTGGGTTACGTCATACTCGCCTCTCAAAGAAACCTTAGAAGAAGCTTAGACCTCACCTTAATTGATTTTATTAATTGTTTTCACATGTTTTAAATAGTCCAACACCTAATCATCTTCAAAATACAGTAACTCCATAATTTCCAACATCCGAGTGTTCAGTGCAGTCGTAACGCAACGAAAGTCGAAATCACTAACCCAACATAGGTTTCGAAAATATGCCATCTCGAAATCTCCACCCAGTATAGCACTCCTGCTTTTCCAGTTGGATGCGCATATATCATCAGAATCTATAGTTTTACAGAATAAAGACTGTGCGTAGATTGACAAGCAAATAGTCACCTGATGGCAAGCGGTCACCGCTACTTATGGACATATTCGATCTAAAAGGCATTCAGTAGATAAATTGGACCAGCAGACATTGTCAAACAAACCCATTGAATAAACTAACTAAAAATAAAGAAGCATATTCAATAAACGAACGGCACACAACATTCACAAAATCCTTTGTTTCCATAAAACTTGAACATCCAATGAAAATAAAATTAAACTTGTGTACACTGCAACATTTTTCCGTGCAAGTTCGGAATAAACTGCATCTACATAGGTAGTTCATTATAAATTTGTCTGTAAACTTTAAAATTACTTTAAGGCGCCTCCGGCAAGTTTTTCACCGGCTTGTGTGCGACTCGGCGAACTAATCTGCATACGTAATGCATGTAAACTTGTAAATAAGATTGGTCGCAAGTACAGTACTACAAGCTTTTTCCTGAAAAGTTGGCGATTCGTTTATTTTTTTGTTTAAAGGCTCTATTATGTATTATAATAGAGCTTTCATGAGTCGATTGGGGTATGCAGTTTTTACAGACAAGAGTAATTACTGAGTTTATTGCCTGCTCTTTTCAGCAAATGCAACCTTTCGAACCGAACTTCCAGATTCTATTGGAATTTATTCAATTCTATTTTAGGGTTGGCAACGCGCGAGTGATACCCCTGATGTTGCAAGCGTCCATAGGCTACGGTAACCGCTTACCATCAGGGGGCCGTATGTTTGTTTGCCAACTTAGTGGTATAAAAAAATTGTATTTTTTATTGACGGGCCAGCTGGCGTGGTTGGATAAGACTCTGGTTAAGATTCTACCTATCCTATCACGTCACAGGTCGTGGGTTCGATTCCCGCACAGGATATGCATTTGTGTGCATGAACATGTCTGTATGTCCTGAGTCTGGGTGTAATTATGTATATTAAGTATGTATTTACAAACAAAAAGTAGTAAATGTATTATATCAGTTATCTGGTTTCCATAGTACCAGCTCTGCTTAGTTTGGGCACAGAGGATTGAAGGGAACAGAGACCAAGCTACATACAAACGCGCTACGGTAGGTACACAACTACAAGCTTGAGCCGCGTGTGTGCGAAAGCACAGGCGGCTCGTCACGTACGAGGGGAAACCGGTTTATACTGGCTCCGCCTGTGCTTAAACTCAGGTCACTCGCGCATCGTGTTTGTTTACGTTTAGATTTTAATAATAGAATTTTAATATCCAAATGTGTAAATATGGTCTACTTTACTGAGTATATGAACAATAATATTATGAATAAGTTTTCTATTAGTATCTTGCATATAATAGGTAGGCTTTCTGGTAAATTGTTTTTATATTGTCTCTTTTCTCGTAAATTAATGGCATGATGGGTGTTTATGATTTCAAATACGTAGGTGTACCTACCTACCTATCCTATTTAACGAGCATGTATGTTTTGAGATCTCGAAAACGGCTTTAATGATTTCGATGAAATTTGCTATATGGGGGTTTTTGGGGGCGATAAAGTGATTCAGCTAGATTTCATCTCTGGGACAACGCGATCTGCCGAGTTTGCGAGCAAATCTTAGTCACACAGATATGGTCAGCGTCAAAACTAGATTTGCATTTTAGTACCCTTTCCTAATAATCTGTAATATGTGAATAGCAATATTCTTTCATCACGAAAAAGCTGATAGGTATACATTTTTATGTATTCATTTAATGTTATTCTCCTGTGCTAACCCTGCCAAAATAGGTATAATTTTTGAACGCTCCTTAGAAGCTTGTTCTCTGTTCCCTTCAATCCTCTGTGGTTTGGGATCAGATAACCATGTGTGAGTAATGTCCCAGGATATTTATTATTTATTTATTATTATTATTTGATTTATTTTTATTTTTTATTTCCACTGATTTGAGGTCATAGGTTCGTATCCAAGCGAACCGATAGCTAGTCCCCAAGTTATTACTAACTAAACGGTTGGCAGCACCTATTCCTGTCTTTCATTCAATCTCAAAGAGATTGAGATAGTAGTAAAACACAAGAGGTAAAAAATAAACATATAATTGGACTGTTTTACAAAAAACTTAAACCGACTTTAAAGTACACTAAGAAGTAATCAAATCCTGATCTGATAAAAATGGGACCAAACGGGAAGTGTACCCTTCCAGTCAAAAATTTTTCAAATCGGTTAATAAATGACGGAGTTATCAGGTAACAAGCATAAAAAAAAAAAAACATGCAATCGAATTGAGAACCTCCTCCTTTTTTGAAGTCAGTTAAAAATTAACCCTTAGCTAATCTACGGAGGGTAAAAATAGTCGACACTGTGTAGGAAGTGCCTCGACACGGGGGCAGTGACGGACGTTTCCATTAGACCCTTTGTTCCCCACGTCCAAGCTCACCGACGTTTATTGTCCGCCGAATGGGTTTCAAACTTCCCTAAAACATTTTTATTGCGACAGAGATTCGTGCCGATTGGAAAACGCTGTTGTATGGTTTTTTAGCCGATATATTGTATTGTGTTAGCTTGAAATTGGTATAGCAGATTCTCCCGTTTAAAATTTGGAGCAGCTTGATTTAGAAAGTACCTTCAAGTTACAAAAGATCGCAGTCACATAACAATACTTTGATGTTGTGTTCCTTCGGTATGGTCGCGAGGAGCTGTGCTGGCAGTGTGCGGGGACCAGCGTTGTAGTACCGAAAGACTGCAATTTGTTCCTTTCCTCTGCTAGCACAGCCTCTCAACCCCCTTTCAAACTCCTGGGTGTGACGAGATTATTGTAGAAGCAACAACTCGCGAGTTTAACCACAAGTTTGTAAGCGTCTATACCTTAGTATTATTATATCATCAGCATCAGCCAATAATATCCCACTGCTGAGCACAGGCCTCAAAATGAAGGTGAAAGGGAATTGGCAGATAATCCACCACGCATGCCCAATGTGGATCGGTGGAGGTAGGCTAGAGGTCTACCTACTGTTGGATTTTTCAAGCCGCCTAGGAGGCCTCCTACTAGCTTAACGGCTGTCAAAACTAAGTGATAACCAGGACCAACGGCTTTACGTGCCTTCTAAAGTACAGAAAACACTCGAGTTGAAATACCACTAGGCGGTCACCCATCCAAGTACCGGCCTCACCGGTGGTAGGTTAACTTTGCCGATCGATTAATAACGGCTAAACATGCTACACCACAAGCGCTTCAATATTACTATAGGTAGGATAGGCACCATATAGCAACTAAACTAGAAACCGGGGTATATTTCAGCAACGTTAACCGCTCACTTCCCGCGGATCAACTTCGCTTGAACAAGCGTCAAGTGTACAGAAGTTGACGGTACATCTTATATCACGTCATGTTGGCTCAGCGTCTTCGAATTTAGTATTCAAGTAGTGGTCTCTTGTAGAAAATATGAAGTAGGTCAGAAATATAGTATTACTACTAGTTTTGACGGGCCAGTTGGCGCAGTTGATTAAGAATCTGGTAAAGGTTCTACCTATTGGGCCGCAGGTCGTGGGTTCGATTCCCGCACAGGACATGCATTTGTGTGCATGAACATGTCTGTATGTCCTGAGTCTGGGTGTAATTATGTATATTAAGTATGTATTTACAAACAAAAAGTAGTATATGTATTATATCAGTTATCTGGTTTCCATAGTACAAGCTCTGCTTAGTTTGGGATCAGATGACCCAGATGATGATGATGATGAGGAATGTCCCAGGATATTTATTACTAACCCAAGGATTTTACCCGCTTTCCTGAAGAATTTTCCAGCTATAAAAATATTCTTTGTTTTAAAATGATTAGGTAAAGTACTACCCTATTATAGAACGAGATGAAAACTCAAATTAAGTCTCAAGAATAGATCGTGTTAATCGAAAGCAAACTTTACATCATTCCTGCAGGTTCCAAATTGGGTTATTTTAATTTCGACTTAAGCATTGATTGACGTTCTAGAATTAATGATGAATAACGATGTAGCTGAAAAGGTTACACAGATAATCTTGCAAGAGAACTGTCTAACAAATGGTAGCGATCGGAACATCTGTAGGTGATGGCGACAGATTTTCAGATGATTTAATTTCAAATTAAACACGTCACATAAACCGTTTTTTAAACAAAACGTCACAAGTAAAAATGACAATATTATTTCAGCAGCTGCCAGCGCTATACTCAGCGTCCGTCCGGCGTCCGGTGTCCGGCTGTGAAGCGGTTAATCTCATGAATATGCACCTGACCGCTGAGCCCACTAAACTCTACTGACCGTCTGGCTAGTATAATAATGCTCAATCATAGATAAAAAGTATGCTAGATACCCCAGCCGTTCTTCCAAGCGTGCCTGACATGTAGGAGTAAGGCGTCGTCCTAATTGGCGATGATCGTACGAGCAAACGATGCGATTTCGTCGCACGACGAGATTAAATACACAAAACGCTTTAGAGTGTCCTAATTGAAGCTCGCAAGTCATCGCGCGAGCTAGGAACATCAGCGCGATCGTGCGACGAAATCGTATCGTTTTATCGTACGATCATCGCCAATTAGGACGACGCCTAATGCTCCAACTTGCCGCGCTTTTACTTTAGTTTGCGAATTTATTCGCGCAAGTAATGTCATTGTACACATTGTCATCAGCCTACACTGTCCCACTGCTGCACGGTTGTCTTTTCACAAATGTGGGTGAAAGGGAATGGGCATATACTTCACTATCGCGTAACCACTGCGGATTGGTGGAGGTAGGGTTTTCAAACAGAATATGAGGCCTTCAAGCCTGGATCGACGGCTAGTGCCTTTCGAAGTACGTAAAATGCTCGAGTTGTAATAGGTACCACAAGGCGGTCACCCTTTCGGATACCGTCCATGCCGGTAATTGTTTAACTTAGAAGATCGATTAAGAACGGCTAATCAAGCTACACCACGAGCGTTCACGAGCAGGTTCAACACATACAAATGCCAAATTAGGCCATTAGCAAATAGGAGGAATACAATAGAACTCTCATTTTCATAAAATTTAATGAACATGCTTTATCTAGCCTACTCTATATCTATGGGCTCAAATGCACGACTAAGTAATTTTAATGCTTTCAAATATTTGAGCCCATATAGCCAAGAATTCTAAAATAAAATTATATTGTTGGTCTCGTAGCTGTGCGTAGCAGTCTGTGGCGTAGCATATTCGTAGCGCATTCGTAGCAATTATATAGCCAAGAATAAGTCATAATCCTACAATAACAAATTATTATAGGCTAACACTTTGGCTTTGAAACGGGAACTATTAACATATAATGTGCTATCACCAATATTAAATCGGTACTTTGTAAGCTATAAAATTAAACGGTTATTTTTAGCATTGTTATTATTTTAGAACTTTCATAAACAATATTTGAACTTATGTTATCTTATAATTATGTTTGTGGATTTACATATAAAAATGATAATTTTCAATAAGGGCCTTTTTTACAATGACCTGATAAGCGGAAAATACAACAGTTTTTGTACAGAACTTATCAGTTATTTTTTACTTGAGATGGCAGCTAGTCACGCGGTAGTCTCACGAAGTTGTTTTCAATTGCTAAACCTACTAAAATTTAGTATAAATAAATGTGATCTTTAGCATAATACAAGTTAAGGCACAGATTCCAATAACATCAGTAATCGAGAAGTATTATTTCCCCCAATTAGTGTAACGTTACAAAGACTGATTGTTATTGATCAACTTGTTTATTTCTATCATGCTCTAAGACTAGAGTAGCCACTTGTTCGCTTCTATTTACAGACAAAATAATTGAGGTTTTTCATTTTGGTGGAATTATAATTCTCAAATCAAACATATTTATTTGTGACATAATCATCATCATCATCATCATATCAGCCCATGGATGTCCACTGCTGAACATAGGCCTCCCCCATTGATTTCCACTTCGAACGGTTCTGGGCCGCTTGCATCCAGCGGCGCCCAGCGACTCTGACCAGGTCGTCGGTCCACCTGGTGGGAGGTCGTCCCGCTCGGCGCTTTCCAGTACGTGGTCGCCACTCGAGAACCTTCCTTCCCCATCGGTTATCGGCTCTTCGAGCGATGTGGCCTGCCCATTGCCACTTCAGCTTACTAACTCTACGAGCTATGTCCGTCGTTTTTGTTCTCCTACGAATGTCCTCATTTCGGACCCTGTCACGTAGAGAAATTCCGAGCATAGCTCGTTCCATAGCTCGCTGAGTGACTCTGAGCTTATTTATGCGGCCAGCAGTGAAAGACCACGTCTCTGTCCCGTATGTCATCACTGGTAACACGCACTGATTGAAGACCTTTGTCTTCAGACTCTGAGGTATTTTGGACGTGAAGATATGCCGTAGCTTCCCGAACGCTGCCCAGCCGAGTTGGATTCTTCGATTAACCTCTTTGTCGAAGTTGGACCTACCTAATTGGACAATTTGTCCGAGGTAAACATACTCGTCTACAACTTCGAGAACAGTGCTCCCAACAATCACCGGTATTGGCGGAATATGAACATTTGACATAATTTTTGTCTTGTCCATATTCATTTTTAGGCCTACCTGTTGGGAAGCTCTGTTGAGGTCATTGAGCATGATGTTCAAAGCTTCCAGCGATTCCGCCATTATAACTATATCATCGGCAAATCGAAGGTGAGTGATATGTTCGCCATTGATGTTGATGCCATATCCCTTCCAGTCCAAGAGCTTGAATACATCCTCCATTACAGTGGTGAAGAGTTTCGGGGAAATTACGTCACCCTGTCTTACACCCTTCTGCAACTGGATTGGTACCGTACTCTCGTCCTGGACTCGGATTGACATGGTGGCTTTGCTGTACAAACACTTCAACACTTCGATATAGCGATAGTCAATTTGGCATCGCTGTAGACTCTGTAACACCGCCCATGTCTCGACTGAATCAAAGGCTTTCTCATAGTCCACATACGCCAGGCATAATGGCCGATTATACTCCTCAGTCTTCTGTATAATCTGGCGGAGTGTATGTATGTGGTCTATGGTACTAAAGCCTTTACGGAAACCGGCTTGTTCGGGAGGCTGGAAGTCGTCAAACCTACGTGCGAGACGATTCGTAATGACTCTCGAAAACAGCTTATAAACGTGGCTTAGGAGGGAGATCGGGCGGTAATTCTTCAATAGGGCCTTATCGCCTTTCTTGAAGAAGAGCACCACCACGCTTCCACTCCATACTTCTGGCGTTGTACCTTCGTGTATGACGGAATTAAATAGCTTCTGAAGGACTACAAGTACCGGTTTACCACCCGCTTTCAGAAGCTCTGTTGTAATTCCGTCTTCACCCGCCACCTTGTTGTTTTTAAGCTGTTTCAGAGCCATTCTAATCTCGTACAGGCTGACATCCGGGATATCTTCGGTGTAATGCCGGGTCAACTTGGCTCTTGCGTCACTTACCGGTAATGCATCTGGTTTCTGTGACGAGGTGTACAGCTGTCCATAGAACTTCTCGATTTCTCTCAAGATCTCAGGCTTTGACGTAATGATGTTGCCGGTATCGGTCTTCAGCTTGGTCAGTTGGCTTTGACCAATAGACAAATCTCTTGCGAACACTTTAGAACCTTTGTTCTGTTTTATTGCCTCTTCAATACATGAAGTATTAAAGAGGCGTATATCGTGTCGCATTGCGTTTGAGATCTGCCTATTTAGCTGCCGACATAATAAAAACAAAAATAAAATAAAACAAAAATATAATTTGTGACATAATAAAAACAAAAATAAACAAAGTAAACGCATATTAAAGAAGTAGGATTTTTTTAATGGCAGATGATCGGATGCAGAAATAGCACCCTCAAAATCATAACAGTAATGCACTAATCAGAGAATAACTATACAGGGTGGAATTTTTTATCCTCACCTGGAGGAAAAGTCCTCTAAATACTGGAGATAGCAAATTGTACTCAAAGGAAACATTCCTTTATTTTCAAAAAGAAACAAATCTGCATTTAAAGATCTTAGAAAATTCACTTGTCACACTCGGGAATCGAACCGGGCTAAAATGCGAAAAAAATAACATCCTGTACTTTTATGGCCTCAATGGATAGGGTCAATCATATGGATCAAATCTGTAGCATTGTCCTCAGCTTTCGATATCACAAAACATAACGATTACTATCAGACCCGGTAATTTGTGCCGACTAAGAATGTTTCTTGCATTTAAGCGTGCTTTAATAGCTCCATCCCTGTCGTTTACGTTCGGTATTATTCGGGAGCATTCGTTAATTCCGTTCGTGGGGCAGTTGTTTTTTACGATATGGCACCTATTTGGCGCCTCTTTACTGAGCCTATCGGCATCAATTGTCTTAATTTCATGTATTTAGGGAGCATCTTGTTTTTATCTTTGACAAATGATTTATTATTATGTAATTTAAAAAAATATCCTGGCACATTCCTCACACACGGTCATCTGATCCCAAACTAAGCAGAGCTTGTACTATGGAAACCAGATAACTGATATAATACATATACTACTTTTTGTTTGTAAATACATACTTAATATACATTTACACAATTACACCCAGACTCAGGACATACAGACATGTTCATGCACACAAATGCATGTCCTGTGCGGGAATCGAACCCACGACCTGCGGCGTAATAGGTTGAATCTTTACCAGACTCTTAACCAACTGCGCCAACTGGCCCGTCGAATTATGAGTCCATTATGAAGCGCTCGTGGTGTAGCATTCGTATCCGTTCGTAATCAATCGGAAAAGTTACCACCTTCGTGGTCGGTACCTGGATGGGTGACCGCCTAGTGGTATTTCATGGGTATTTCAAATCGAGCGTTTCTGTGCTTCAGTAGGCACGTAAAGCCGTTGGTCCCGGGACCAACGGCTTTACGTGCTGTCACTTAATCACTGTATCACTTAATTGTGATAGTCGTTAAGTTAGTTGGAGGCCTTCTAGGCGGATTGAAAACAGTAGGTTGACCACTAGCCTACCTCCACCGATCCGCAGTGGGCACGCGTGGTGGAGTAGCTACCCATTCCCTTTCACTCTGATTTGTGAAAGGAGACCTGTGCTCAGCAGTGGAACATTATAGGCTGATGATGATGAAATGATTTATTGGTAACTTATTTTAATCTATTGGATTATTTGTTTGGTAAAAAGTCATTTATGTTTTTTAATCAGTCACACACTTCCAAAGTGATAAAATGTATGCCCTGTAACTTCTAAAATAAGAGAATGATAAAACTAAAAAAATATAATGATGTACATTACCATGAAAACTTCCACCGAAAATTTGTTTGAACGAGATCTAATAAGTCGTTTTTTTTTAATACGTCATAAATTGAAATTCATATCGAATACTCAGGTCTATACTACCATTTACTTATATACCTATAGGTTTGTACGGAACCCTCGGTGCGCGAGTCTGACTCGCACTAAGCCGGTTTTTTTTTAAAGAACTGAACTGTATCACTTTTAACGTCGTTGAAAAAAAAGTCAGTGCAAGCAATTAGCGCTCTTTTAGCATTCAAAAGGGTAACTTCTGAAAGGCCATAATGCCTCGAAGGCAAGCTTAATGAATCATCACTCGATAGTAATTGCAGCTGTTGGGCTGTGAAACTGAACGAAATGGTGATTCTAGTTGTATGGTGTAAGGGACTAGCTGAGGCATAAATAAAACCTGGCCAAGTGCGAGTCGGACTCGCACACCGAGGGTTCCGTACAATATTAACTAACTCAACTTGACTATGGAAAAAAAAGCCAAAATCAAGACGTTTCTTGTTTTGGCGAACCTTTTAATATTTAATTTTATTTCGCTTTTATTGTTTGTTCTTATAGCGGCAATAGAAACATATTCTCTGAAAATTTCAGCTGTCTACATATTACCATTCATGAGATACAGCCCAGTGACAGACAGACCTTCAGCCACATCATCACTTACAAAAACAGGGTAAAAAAAAAAGACGGACGGACGGACAGCGGGGTCTTAGTATTAGGGTCCCGTTTGGCACCCTTCGGGTACGGAACCCTAAAAACTGCAGGGGTTATAAGATTACTATAGTTATAAAATACCAGCAGATCTACTATGAAAAACAATAAACGATAATGTGATCAAACAAAGTAAAAATAAAACAAAGCAGATTTTACCGAGTAAAACCACGACACAGAAGCTAGTTCCATAACTTACTCCTAAAATTTCATTAGTCATTTTAGATTGTATGTTTCTGTTGAATAAAGGGTCCTTTTACACAATTAGACAATGCGAATAACTAATTAACTTAGCTCTCATTATATTCACTCCAACTACAACTTGGCCCAAAATTAGCTAATTCGCTTAGCTTCTAGAACAAACAGCGTGGAACACGTAATGTGTTTTAATTATTAAACTGGGTACAGAACATATTAAATTAAATCATAACATACGCAAAAAGAATGACCTCTACCTTAAAATTACAACACTGCCTAAAAACGATTCCTAACGTTATATATCCTTCAAGAGTAATGTAAAAGAAGATAACTATGAATCTCGATGCCGTAGGTTTCATATCTTACCCTTACATTTTCGACGTAAAAGAAGAGAGAAGAATGAAGAGAATATCAGCTACGCTGATATTCTCTTCATCTTAATCTTCATCATCATCATCATCAGCCTATAATGTCCCACAGCTGAGCACAGGCCTCCTTTCACAAATGAGGGAATTGTTATTTTTTAACCTCAAGTCAAAGGATTAAACAAAGCAAATACAAATTCATAAGCGAATATCAGGTAGCTTTGTGTGTTTCAATTTGTATTTGTGCTCACTCCTCGCTCTTTCTGCCTTTTGTTCTGTAATATGTGATCAAAACAAATAAAAAATAAAAAAACAAATACATCCTCTCCCCTTAGCGCACTGCGCGGTACTGAACTGAACACGGTCTCTAGTATAGTGTATTATATATCGTACTGAAGAACCGCTGCCTATGCATTGCTATAATAACTCGAGGGAGGACGAATACAAAGTTGAATATCGTGCGACGTTTGAACGTAAATGGTCCAAAAGTAACTGACTAAAAGTTTAAAAACCAATTTCGTTTATAATATGAGTTATATAATATCTAGGAAAATTTCGTCTTATCATGCCCTAGTAAACTATGCTTTCTTGCTGTAAGACGAATTTAAGACAGAAAACTGAAGCCGATTATGTAGAAAATGATATAAAAGCTAAAAATATACCATTTTTAAAACGAATAAATGATCGAATAAAAGTCTTCGAATCACGTTTTTGGCTTTGTTTGTTTGCTAGATAAAGGTCTGAAATAACTAAAATTTAAATTTCCTTTTTGTACAGTCTTGTGATGGACGATGGACCATAGCATATCAAGTCAAAAATCATGATAAATTTTGATGCCTGGTCTTAATTCACCATTCAGATGATCGTGTGCGATGAACGTCCCAGAATATTTAAATAATTAAGAATAAATATTTTGTTAACGAAGCAAAATATTCGTCAAGGACCTGTGCGATACAAAAGAAAATAATATCGAAACTGTGTTCCCCAGACAAAAAGCGACTATAATAATAAAACCCAATATTTCTCAGTGAAAACATCAACATCGTGATGTTAATTTGGATCAATATCAGTGTTGATATTTCAGTCTGAAACTACAGACAAGACACTGGATAAAAATACAAAAAGCGTAATGGAGACAGCCCCTCGAGCTTCCAATTTACCTACTTAGCATTGTCACTGGAGAGTTTACTTTTTTTTTTTTTTTTTTTTTTTTTTTTTTTATGTTAAATGGGCTTGCGTTTGACCTTCGACTGACCCCATGAGGAGTTAAGACGAGGCCGAGGATGTAGCACGCTTACCCAGAAAAAGCCTATTCACTCTGGCCTTGAATACATCTAGGTTGTAGGTGTCCGGAAACACAGATCCCGGAAGAGAGTTCCACTCCTTTGCTGTTCGTATGAGAAACGATGAAGCAAAGCGTTGAGTCCGGGTACGCGGGATGTCGACAACGTATGGGTGGAAATTCTCCCGGCGTCTTGTGTTTCGGTGGAGAAATGGGGATGGAGGAATTAGATTGAACAATACTGTAGCACACTCTCCAAAATATATCCTATAGAAGACCGACAAACACGAAACCCTACGCCGATGTTCGAGGCTCGTTAATTTCGCCTCAGTTATCGAAACATCGCCGACTAGTCTCCTAGCACGACGGTCTATTGAGTCAAGGGCCTCCAGCTGGTATTTGGCAGATCCATCCCAGAGGTGACAGCAGTACTCGATGCACGAACGGACTTGTGCTTTGTACAGTTGTAATAACTGGTCCGGCGTAAAGTACCGCTTCACCTTACATAGGATGCCCAACTTTTTTGCAGCGGTTTTAGCCTTTGACTCAATAGAACTACCAAAATTTATTTTGGCAGTTAATGTTATGCCTAGGAGTTCAAGCTGGTCGGAAATCGGCAAGGATACATTTTGAAAAGAAGGAGTGAGGTTGAAAGGACTCCTTTTAGCGGTGAATAGACACGCCTGAGTCTTGGAGGGATTAAACTTGACCTGATTATCTTTACCCCAATCGGAGACTGCTTGCAGGTTCAAGTTAATACGCTCAACCATGGCCTCTCTAAGCGTCAAGGTTTCTTCACTGGAAGCCTGTGCGCTAGAAAAATAGCTCTCCACAACCGTGCTGTCGTCTGCGTACCCAAAGATACCGGGTTTTAGCAGATCGTTGATATGCAGCAAGAATAATGTCGCGGAGAGAACTGATCCCTGAGGTACCCCAGCATTAATTGCCAATAGATCCGACGAGCACCCGTCAATGACAACTCGAATGGACCTTTCACTCAGGAAATCTGAAATCCAGGCACACAAACCAGCAGATATTCCGTACGAAGGAAGCTTGCTTAACAGGCTGTCATGCCAGACTCTATCGAAAGCCTTGGAGATATCAAGGGACACAGCAAGTGATTCACCATATCTCTCAATAGCTTCGCTCCATAGATGTGTGGCATACACAAGAAGATCCCCAGTCGACCGTTTCTGGCGGAAGCCAAATTGGCGGTCACTGAGGAGGTCATTATCTTCAAGGTATGCCAAGAGCCTCCGATTCAATACACGTTCCATAATCTTACAGAGTATGGACGTGATCGCAATCGGGCGATAATTTGAGGGGTCAGCACGACTACCTTTTTTGGGCACTGGTTGCACGTTTGCAAGCTTCCAGGCTTTTGGAACTTGACCCGTTAGTAGAGAGAGGCGATACAGGCGTGTTAGGACAGGAGACAGCTCAGGCGCACAGTTCCGTAGGACAATGGCTGGAATACCATCAGGGCCACTGGCTTTATTCACATCCAGATTGCGTAGTACCTTAGCTACCTCCTTTTGCCGAATATGAATATCTGGCATTTGAAGGTCGCAAGAGGGTAGTTTTGGGGGTGATTGGTTACCCGCATCCAGATGTGAGTTCCCCGCAAATAGAGTGGCAAATATATTTGCCTTCTCCACGGCTGTGTGGGCCAGAGAACCGTCAGGTTTCAGCAACGGCGGAAGCGATGTGCGGCAGAAATTCGCCTCAACCGACTTGGCAAGCGACCAAAAAACTTTACTCCCAGATGGGTAAGAAGAAAGCCTGTCGCTAATTCGGCCAATGTGGTCGGAGCGAGCTTTCTTGAGGGCCTTCTTGTAATTCAATAAGAGAAATATCTATTTACTCGCCTTTTCAGATTCAAGTCAAGATTCTTTTGGGTTTGTGAAATAAAGTCGCATAAAAAAGGTGAAACTTCGTTTCGTTTTGGATGGAAAACATCGTGAGGACACGGTGGTAAGGTACCTACTGCGTACCCGCAAACTATCACTCTCGTGTTGAAAATCTATCGATAAATCTGACGCTTACAATCTAAGAACTTTCAAGGCCAGAGTGAATAGGTTTCTTCTGGGTAAGCGTGTTTCATCTTAGGCTTCGTCATCGCCCCTTATGGGCGGGTCAAAGGCCAAACGCAAGACCATCTAATTGAAAAAAAACCCACAGGTCTTGCAGCTCCTTTTGAGAGCCAGATCCCTGTAAGTTTCGTGTGATTACCGCCTCCTGCCACATCATCACTTGCCATGGTGTAACTGTGGTCAAACATACAACATGATCACTATAAGCCTATCAATATTAATAAAAAAAAAACATTTTATTGAATACTGCAAATAAGTATGATAATCGAAAATATAATGGCTGAGCAACTTTTACTATGGGACCAACACTGAATTCTCAAATATATTTTTTTAATTATTCTTGCAAAATGTTAACCTTGCTCGATCATAATGTATGAAAAGTAAAAAATATTTTTTTGGGAATTCAGTGTTGGTCCCATAGTAAAAGTTGTTCAGCATGACTAACCCAACATAGGTTTCGAAAATATGCCATCTCGAAATCTCCACCTGTTATAGCAGGCTACATAAATATAAAAAAAATATGTATACTAATACTACACAAAACAGTTATAAAAAGTTTTCAAACTAGACAGAACTAATTAAAACAAATGAAAAAGCTATAGGTAATTGTGTAATATTGAGCAAATAGGATTATCGTAAGGCCAATAAGGCCATATTTAATTTAAATAGTACGAACAGTTTGGAACACTGAAAGCTACCAACTGAACACTGCTAGAATATTCTATTATACTTTACTTGCTAGCCGGATGTGAACTACTGGTTACAGCCTAACGTGGACTGTAAACATTTAAACCCGTATTAATAATTAAATAAGGTTTAAGTCAAGTATAGTAATAAAAATAAAAAATAAAAAAAATGTTTTGACAAAAATGTGTAACGAATTGGATAGCTTACTTAGGAAAAAAACAGAGATAAATAAAGTAATAATAGTAAGTAATCTATACTTTATTTATCTCTGTTTTTTTCCTAAGTAAGCTGTCACCCTTATTCTAGGGTAGTACTATTTCGATGTACCCAGGTATTAAGATAGCCTTTAAACTTTTTGTTTATATGAAATTAGAATGTGACGGATATATAAAGTATAGATTACTATACTTTATTTATCTCTGTTTTTTTCCTAAGTAAGCTATCCAATTCGTTACACATTTTTGTCAAAACATTTTTTTTATTTTTTATTTTTATTTTTGAGATTATATTTTAATCCTAGGTAATAACCTAGGATTAAAATATCCGTCACTTTCTAATTTCATATAAACAAAAAGTTTAAAGGCTATCTTAATACCTGGGTACATCGAAATAGTATTACCGTAGAATAAGGGTGACAGCTGTAAAAACGGCCGAAGAAATAAGACAACGGTGTCGCTATTTCAGTTTCAGTGGGTCCACGTTTGAACGTAGAACATTCATTCATGAGTGACATAATTTTGTTTTATTGAGTTTCCAAGCGGCCACTTTCACGATGTTGTCTTGTACACACGGCTACAGATCAAGCTATACATTTCCAGTATAAGCTGATCTCGCATTGTATAGGATTTCCGTGCAATGGGAGGTCAGCTTATACTAGAAATGTATAGCTTGATCTGTAGCCGTGTGTACATACGTAACCCTTAATCTAGACAGATGATAATATATCGACATACCCAAGGTATTACAAGACTGACTTACACCTTATTTATTAATAAGAGGGTTAGAATTTATTTGAAATGGAATATTTTGTCCACACAACGTTAACATTAACAAATATTTTATGGAGTATTTTTTACAGAGATGCACTTTCAATCTGTTTTACCACAGAGCCACTTTACGAGCGAGTGTGTTGAAATAGTACATTGTGATACATGTGTGCAAAGTTGGTTATTACAGACGAGGCGCTATAAAGCGCGTGAGTCGTAAGCGAACGCGATAAGGAAGCCGAGAGTGCTAAGCATAAGGAAGCCGAGAGAGCTAATGATCATTGCACACGCGTGTCAAACGACGTTTTTAAACAAACTTGCAAGGAAATAACAGACTTATATTTTTAAGTAGATTTTTTGATAATAATCAACCAAACATTAAGAACGTTAACAAATATGGCGCAACTTTTTTTTACAGCGATTTGCTGTTTAACTGCTTAACCCATTTCAATTAAGAATGCTTCGTCTACACACATATCACTTGCAGTGAGGTACAAACTTAACATAATCCGGATTATACCTATCATAAAACTGTGCGGTAATGTAAAGTAAAAAGCACTAGTGCGTAATAAGCTGCAAAAAACGGTGCAATAAATATTTACGAGGGATTGACATGTCTGTGTGGACAAAAATCCCAAATAATAAAATAGATAAAAAAAAAAAAAAAAATATACGAGCGAGTGTGTTGAAAAATATATTATGCTCAATACCTTCTGAAAAGGTCTTGGATTTGATTGATACAGACGATAAACATTGTTTATTCTAGCATTGTAAACAAAACTTGCCCCCCTCCTAGAGACGCCTTGCTCAACCGATTACTCCCATTCCATTTCTTTGAGAAAGTTGTTTGTTATCATGAGTACAATCATATGTCCTCAGTATCGTTTACTATTTACCAGTCACCCTATATAGTACAAGCTCTCTTTAGTTGGGGATCAGATGGTGGAAAACAATCAATTAAATAAAATCCAGAATACATACAGACTGTAACAATACATGTATATACACAAGAGAACCAAATGTTTGCAAGCCCTGTGCTACATTGCATATATTCACTCCAAATAGTTGGACAGCTTAAAAGGCCGCACCAAAATTTAGAGGCTATTTTTAATAGACGGCATGTTACGAGTTTGCGAACGACAGTATAACTTGTTTGAAAATTTAAATAAACTGATATAATATTTTTTTTATTGAAATACACTGTCTTGAAGTCAGCGACAGAGATCGTCGTATTCCATTGAAAATATTTCGATTATTAGTTTAAATTATTTTTTTATTTCGGAATTTTTAGCTTTTCTTACATGCACGAGAATTTTACCATGGTTTTGAGATCTTTTTCCTTTGACACCATACCCGTAGCTCGAATCAAGGCCGTCAAACCACGTCAAAAGTCCATATCTCTCATATTAAACCGTTTTCGATGAAACTTGCACTGTTCCCTAAGTTGAAGGAAATGTAAGCCAATAAAAAGAATGGTCACAATCCGATTAATAGATTCGGAAATATACACCTATTAAATTTTATATATTTGCTTTCTTAAGTCTTTTTTTAAGTCGATTAATAAAAATGCTTTCAATCCATAACCTTTTTTATGATTTTTGATTTTTATCACACTCAATCTATATAAAATCAAGTAGTAAATAATTAATTTGACACACAAGTCGCATTAATTTGATTCCCTACGATAAGTGAAATATAAAAAAAACGATTATTTACTATCCATAAAACGTGATAGATATTCAATCAACTTAATTGTCATTGCTTGTCAGTAAATAAAATATGACTTTTTCAAATAGGTCTTCACAGGCACTTGTGAATTGGCAGTCTGAAGTACGGTTCGAAAGTTTGATTTTACTGAGAATAGGTGGTAATAAAATGTAATAAGATACTTTCAATAAAAAAAAAATTTTTTTACAACTATTCACAACTATAAAAAAAAAACATTTTTGAGCCTTCGATGCCTATTTTTATTCATTTACCAATATTTAGCTTTTCAATTAATATGTTTTTTAACATACTTGCTCGTAAAGTGACATTTATTGCACCGTTTTTAGTATCTTAATTCAGCTTATTACGCCCTAGTGCTTTTTACTTTACATTGCCGCACAGTTTTATGATAAGTATAATCCCGATTATGCTAAGTTTGTACCTCAATGCAATTGATGTGTGTAGACTATAATATTATTTAGTATTCTTAATTTAAAGGGGTATTTTTTTGGCAGCGCATCAAAAAAGAAAACCCGCGCCATATTTGTTAACGTTCTCATTGTATGGTTGACTATTATCAAAAAATCTAGTCCAAGAAATACTGTTGTTTTCCTCACAAGTGTGTTGAAAAAACGTCGTATGACACGCATGCATGTGCAATGTGTGCATTGATCATTACATTCTCGACTCTCTAATCGCGTTCGCCTGCGGCGGCGTCTGTAATTACCAACTTTGCACACATGTATCATAATGTACTAATAACAAGAACCACGCACGATATTTGGTGGTAAAACAAACAACGGACCGACGTATAGAAGTTACTCGTATAATTGAAAAATATCAATACATTTAAAATATTAATTTCATACACAAGTGAAAAAGTCTTAAGCGTATTTTGTTGGTATTAAAAACTTGCAGTGCAAATGAAGTTCATTAAGCTGTTAAAAGAAGCGCAAGTCCACGGTGCTGTGAGACTTGCTGAAAGGCGGTGGAGGTTAGTAAAGGAACACTGTTTCAATTTAGTTCTGTGAGAGTGCTTCGATTTGAAATCGGAGCGTCTTTAGGCGCTGTCTTGTGTCGGACATCGGACACAGACGCCCGTTTGCTACTTCTGCAGGGCTATTTTAAAACGCTCGGATTCGATATCGGAAACGGATTCAAAAACGACTGAGGCGATTTTCCGCAATTGCTATTTTAATGTCCGAATTCTAATATTTTACAAGTATGTGTAAAGTGGAAGCAACTGTACACAAATCTGCGCAGGGAATGGCTGATTTCATACTGGTTCTATAGAAATCAAATATTCATTGGTAGCGTGTCCGACACACGACACATTCACGCAGCGACTTAGAGAATTAATAAATCGCTTCAGATATTTCCTGGAAAATACCATTGTGATTTATTTACGAGTTTTAATATAAGAATATAATATAATCGTAGGTTTGTTTTTTTTAATAGCTGTTGGTCGTTCATTTTGTGATGTGATTGTTGTTTTTATTTTTGTCCTTATTTTTTTATATACAAAAACGAGGTGAGGTTGTAAACAAGCTTTATCCCTCTTGAAAGGCCTAGCTTAATATCAATAGGCCTGAGTTTCTGCTATTGTGACGTATTTTAATAATTTAATTTATTTCAGACTTTTTAGTTTTATACAGAATAAGTTTTATATATTAGTAAGTAAATGAGCGGTACGGTAAAGTAACGCTAACAACCATCGCAACTATGTGAGTTACGTACGGTAACCGCTCATTACCTACTTCGTCGTTGCATTAAACGTGGTGTTTTACAGTTTACGCCAGAATGGTAGTATAAAAGTATTATAATGTATACATATATGGAAAGGGCTGTTTACAAGCTTTCATTTGATACCCATATTGTTATAATAACGATATTTTTGTTTTTAATACACCCCCTTCTTTTTTTATTGGTTGACGCCAAATAAAAATAATATACCTTATGACACTCCCACAGTTCAAAAGAATCTATCGACACCTCATATTATTAAATCCATCAAGCCGTTTAGACTGTTGAGCGTGCCAAAAAAATAGACAAACATACATACATACACTCGAAAAACATAACCCTCCATTCGGGTCAGTCGCGGAAAAAAAACATAGAAACTAATTATAAATACTTTTTAAGAGAGGCGCGTTTATTCGCTCAAAGAGCAGCTCGACTGGTATGTTACATAATACCGCAGCCAAATAACTTTATGTTGTGTAAAACTGTGTTCCTGCGCGTGAGTAAAGTCGCCAGAACTCATAGGGGAGGGGCGAAAGGTTGGTTACGGGTGAGCAATGCTTCGTATGTTGCAAGCGTCTATATGGCTACGGTAACCGCTTACCATCAGGCCGCCCGTAAGCTTGTTTACCGACATAGTAGTATAAAAAAAAGTAATAATGAAGTTTTTTTTTTTCAGGTGGTATTGGGTTATTGCAATGTTACTGCTTCTCCTCTGTGCCATTGGCTGCGTCATTGTAACAATTGACCGGTATCTGGGAACACCTACATACATCACCAGACAGGAATCTTCCTTCATAAACATACCTTTCCCATCGGTGATCTTGTGCCCAGAGCTGGACTACCCCGATTATAAGATGGATCAGTTTCTTTCAGAATTGTACGTATTATTGCAGAAACTGTACTAGAGAGGCCATAGTGAAAAAAATGATTTTATTTTTTAAAGTTCATCATCATCAGCCTATGATGTCCTACTGCTGAATACAGCCCTCCTTTCATACATCAAGGTGAAAAGGCAGATACTCCACCACGCGTGCCCACTGCGGTTCGGTGAAGGTAGGCTAGTGGTCAACCTACTGTTGGATTTTTCAAGCCGCCTAGAAGACCTCCAACTAGCTTAACGACCATCACAATTAAGTGATAACCGGTAACAACGGCTTTACGTGCCTTCCGAAGCACGGAAATACCATTAGGCGGTCATCCATCCAGGTACCGACCACGACGTTGGTAGCTTAACTTGCCGATCGATTAAGAACGGCTTATCATGCTACACCATGAGCGCTTCTTTTTATAGTTAAATATGTTTAAATCTTTTTAACTTTGACCTTGATATCTAGGTTAGGTCTATACGAGTCAGAAAACACAGACGCCTTTTCCGTACAATGAAGCAAAGCGTTTTCTCTGTACTCAAGTAGGCTGACCTGCCGAAATTAGAGAAAAACCTAATCTTGGCCAATTTTTCTAATCCAGTTAATATATATTTCAGAAAATATCCCTCAGGAATGAACGCTACAAACATAAGGCCTATATTGCGGCAGCTCGGGGCTTACTTCTCAACAGACGTTGGGTACAAGGTTCAAGACTTGGAACGACTGCAGTATTTGTTAGTCTTCAATGATATTGATGTGGAAACCGCTGCGAGGTGGATAACGCCATCTTGTGAGGAGATATTGATCAAGTAAGTCTTGTATCAGGGTTTTTTTAATACCACTAAGGTGGCAAACAAGCATACGGCCCGCCTGATGGTAAGCAGTTACCGTAGCCTATAGACGCTTGCAACACCAGGGGTATCAGTCGTGCGTTGTCGACCCTGAAGAAGTCTCTTCACCACCTATTTGAAGAACCCAATGCTGTACTCCATTGGGAAAACCACGGCGGGGAGCTCATTCCACAGTCCGAGCGTCCGCGGAAGAAAATTCCTTTTTGCCCGCACAGTTTGAAACAATTCTGGTTTCAAAATTATGTTGATGTGCTCAATTCATTACAAAATATTGACAAACAGACAGTCCACCTGATATTATGGTCTCCACCGAGATTGTCAATGTGTTGCTGACATTAAAAAGCCTGAAACACTTCTTCTGCCAAAATGTTGTAAGCTGGGGACAAATGGTTGGATATAAGTAGGGTTGCCATCCGTCCGGGTTTCCCCGGATTTGTCCTAGTTTAGAGGGCGTCCGGGGAGCGTGTGGGAGGGGTTTCATTTGTAGTCCGGGTTTTTTCAAATGTCAAGTCTGAAGATTCTGTTTTGTAAAATTTTGAATGATGATAAAAGATGGCAAAATTTATTTTTAATGTCTTTGAGAATAAATATAAAGTTGATTTATGACATTTTGAACTAAGTTAACTGAACTGACCGAAAACTTACTCAAATTACTGTTTTTTATTATTCTGACTATTATTTAAAAAAAACCTGTTGACATGTCCGGGTTCTGGGTTCCAAAATCTGGGGTTTTCACACGTCTTGTCCTGGTTGCAAATTTTTTGAGATGGCAACCCTATATATAAGACAATATCCAGCCCAATATCTCGACAATGGTAAACAGTTTCAAACCTGAGGATATAAACATCATCAAGAGACTGGTCTCTGACTTCTGAAGGTCCTTGGGTTACAGATTATATCAATGCTCACTAATGAATACTTGGGACTTAAAATAACTTCGGTGAAAGTTTACAGATGCTAGATGATCAAGTTTTAATTATTTCAGATGCCGTTGGAGTAATGCTCTGATAAATTGTTCACATATGTTTCAAATGGAACTTACTGGCGATGGTTTTTGTTGTGTATTCAACGGTAGATCGTTGAGCAGGTAGGTATCTATCTTTGTATGTATAATACATTTTTTTATCAAAAAGTATGAGTCCCAAAAAATGCTTCTTGCAGTACAGGAGATATAGCAGTACTTAGAGATTAGGATACCTGTAGTGAAGTATAATAAAGTAAATTAGTGGAAGCAACAACATTTATTTTTAGGGAAAGAAGAGAGTTTGGCAATTACAACAAGAAGCCGGTAGTTAAGTGGTTCACATCAGCTATAGGGTTTACCAGCGGTGTGATGTTAGCCGTGAACCAAAGTCAGAACTTGAACAACGTGGATCGATCTTATAAATGGGTGAGTCGTGTGTACTCTACTAGACTACGACTCTATTTGGAGTTCTTGTGGAAGTCAACAATAGTATTTCATAAAAAGAATAAATATCCTAATAAATAATAAAGTGTGATAAGATGATAAGGAAACATATGGAAGTGTTGGTGAGTAATCACTGCCACCTTTAGATTTGTTATGGGACCAACTTCAAAATCCAATAAAAGTTTTTTTTATGATATCGAAGTTGGTCCCATCGTAAAAGTTGTTCCTATTTATGAGTACATTACCTGGTTTCATTTATTGTCGTATCCACCCCTGTATATGGGTAATTGCCAATGCGCTGCCGGCGGAAAAGAACTTATATGGTGAATCTTGTACACTATGAAGGACCGAGGTGGTAGACTCCGCCATTGATGTCAAAGCCATTTATTCCGTGCAGGCCCTAATAGGGCACTTATGAAGATACTGGAGCTACTGAATCTACCACCGTTTCGGAAGATGGGCTTCAACTGAGAAGAACCGGCAAGAAACTCAGCAAATAAAAAGGCCGAAATGACTTTAAAACATTGAAGGAATTTTTATTTTTTTTAATCCATTCCTATAACATAACATCCAGCTAGCCGTACAAAACAACCTGCAGTTCGTGGAGACGACAATGAACGGCACTCCACTCAACCCTGGCAACGAGCAATGGATTGGATACATCGAACGCGGTTTCCAGATCACCGAAGATGCCAGAAGCCTTAGCGACAATATGAGACGCTGCCGCTTGGGTGTTGAACCACTGAAATTCTTCCCATACTATCATAAGTATTCCAATTATTTACCAAAGACACCTTTATAACAAATCCAAAAACCAATCATAGGTAGATCTACTACTCCATGATTATTTCGTGTTTTACCACGATCTTACCCTGGTAAGTGATGTGTCCAAACATGGACAATTATAAACTGACAAGAATGGATGGATTTATTTTGAGCCGTCTAGATTAGCATCGTTTATATCAAATGAATACTAGAAATCGATTTTTTTAAGAATAAAATCATTATACTAGATTTCTATTTGACTACAATCTTAAAATGGTAAATGATTATGTGAACAAAAATTTTAAGCTTAGAAGGGAACTGGCTCTCAAGTGCAGCTTCTACAACACACTTATACGTCAAGGGTGACAGATTTTCAAATGGTTCAGAATGTTGGGCAGTAACATCGCAAATAACTGATATTAAAATGTTGTTATGGATATGTTAAATGACAAGGATGGATAAAATAGGGAATGGGTACAAATAGGGAATGGTTACAAATAGGAATTTCAAAAGTATGCCAGTGACTGAAAAGTTGAACGAGAGGAAACCGTTTGTCTCGGTTTGGACATGTGGAGAAGGGATGAAAGCAATGTGACTAAAAGAGTTTTGAATTATGATAGTGTTTGGATATAAGGTAAAGAGGAAGACTTAAAATAAGATGGATGGATTGTGAGAAAGATGATGTGAGTAAGAAAGGAGTGAATGCTGATACCTACCATGGATAGCAGGGCTGAATGGAAGAATGTACATCATGGTGACTCCAAATAATTAGCAACAGGGCAGGCGAATGATGATGAAAAACCTTTGAATGAACTTCTGCTATTTTTAGCTTAACTTGATATAACTTAGGTAAGGGGCACGAATATAAATTAAAATATAATAAAAATATCTCAAATTCATAACTATTCAAATTGTTAAATTATAGTAGGTACATAATTATTATTACTTTCTTTTGTTGCATGTAAGCAAAAAAAAATTTAAAATTGCATGAAATGAGAAATAAAAAGGCTTATTTATTTAAGGGGCACGAGGGTGAGCACAGATTGACACCTCCGCAGATTTTTCGGTCTGTTTGGCGGAATGATGAAGGGGTGAGCGCTGAGCTGCACACGATTGGTTCGTCAATCAATGCTCGTCGTCTATTGGATTCTTGCGTGTCAATTGGCTACTGTGATTTGGCCAAAAGTATACATGCGCGAGCTTGCCCCCACTGCAGCCTATCTGTGCTCACTATTCGTGCCTCATACTTCTTATCTTAATACGGGAATAATCTAACAAACCTTTGATGTTTACGAAAGAATTACTGCATTTTGGAGTGCGAGATAGTGCGCACACTGCAAAGATGCCAATGCGTCCGCGCTGTGTTCCCACGGCCGGCGGGCACCACTCGGTGTGGGGCCAGCAACCTGCTCTGTGCGTACCGTGCTATGGGTAAGTGTCATAGAATACCGCTTGCAAATTAACAATCAAAGTAAGACTGTAAGATACTACGCTCTCTGCATTCGAATGGTGCACCCAATACCGCTGGGTGCCAGCCACCACTATCAGGCTAGCCTGCTCTGTGGATAGTGTCAATGCGCAGCTATCCACGATAATTTCCGATATAAGGGTATGCTTCCATTATAAATTTGTGTTGATAACTATTTTGACTTCTATTACATTTCAGAGCGAATTAATTTTTACCTAAGAAAAAAGAATGTGAAATTTCAATCCCAAGACACGATATTATTAAATTGCCATGTTTATTCCAAATCCGCTATTCCATAACGACGTTATGGACTAGCTAATATCAACACACATTTTGGAGCGTGCAGAATTATCCTTACTAAATATTATAAACGCGAAAGTTTGTATGGATGTTTGTTACTCTTTCAAGCAAAAACTACTGAATGGATACTAATGAAATTTGGCACGCTGATAGAATATGTTCTGGATTAACACATACGGTACTTTTTATCCCAGGAAAGTAATATCTCCCCCGGGTACGCGGGTGAAACCGAGGGGCGCAACCAGTACGAATCGAATCTTTTTCGAAATTCACGGTAGAAAAGGATTAACAACTCTCTTATTTTGTTACAGTATCATATGATAGCAATGAATGTGATTGTCCACGTGCGTGTGATGCTAATGAATTCCACATAATAACTAGCTCCCACAAGCTAACCAATGTGGCTTTCTTCGATCCATTCTAGTGAGTATATCATTCTAGCAGGTAAATAGAGTAGGTAATCTTATATAGGTCACCATAGAACATCTGCCCGAACAAAGTGGTTAGGATACCATATCCAATTTTAAAATTACTGCAATTACCACCTCATCACCATGGACCTAATGGATACACTGCTGGAAGACTTTTACTTCCTCAATAGTTCCTGCTCACCACAGGTTATCAGTCAGCCTTATTGTTCGAAAAGTTGTCCTCAATCTACTAAATAATATTTTCTTGTAACATACAGTGCAGGTTTGGACTTCAAAAAAGTTACCGTAGTGCGAGTGTACGTGCAGCGACGAGAGACAGTGGCCAATTCTCTCCGTTCCTACTTCAGTGCTTATGATCTTTTTGGTAAGAATATACATCGCTTAGACCACCGCGCAGAGGTTACCATTACAAAATGCTTTCTGAGGATCTTCACTTCAATCTATATTTACAGCGCAGTTGGGCGGAGTGTTTAACGTTTTCTTTGGATGCAGCATTCTTACCATCCTGGAATTAATGCAACTTGCATGGCATGGTACCAGAGCGTGGATTAAAACTAGAAACAAAAATAAAAGAGAAACGAAAGGACTGATCTTAGCTAACGGCATTGAAAAGACGAATTCAAAAAATGGCTTGAAGATTATAGATTTGCGGCAAAAAATAAATAATAACTAGTACTTTTGAGAGTTGTATTATGTTTCATAAGCAAAGCTATCTATCTATCTATTCATCTATATAATATTGTCATGAATTGGTCCCAACGGAAGACCTGCGTTGATTTAATAACTACTGGCTGATACACTATGCTGAGATAGGACTGTTTTGTGGCCTTTTTTATATTGTTTCTTCTAATTTAAATAAGTATTGTTAGCATATTTTTCTTTCTATTAATTTAGTATAATACAACCCTTAAGCCACTCGTTGACAAATTTCAAACCAATTGAAAACCAGTATTTCCGAACTCTGCGAGTAACAACCATTCACCGGAACTAAGGCTAATGAATAAAGTTAATGATCAACCAGAAACCGTGTAATATAACTTTAATTAAAGCCACTAGTAATAAAACCGCGGCTTTGATCCAACTATTTGAACAATCTGTTGAATCGACGTGTGGCGGCTTTGATACTTTTAGTTTAATTTACTGTGTACTGTTTGGGGCGTTATTAAAGTTTAATTTGCATTGTGTAGTTTCATTCGTAGTTGATTATGGCCTAGACCCTGTACTAAACATTATCATGACTATTTTCTCAAGTATGTTAAGCTCAATACAGTGGTTTCTAATTATATTATGAGCAAACTGTAGCACAATAAGTACTAAGTTGTACCCACTTGACTAGCTGGATTTTCAACTTGAAGGTGAAAATCTATAGCCAAGCGTGTCAAAAGTGTGTTCTAGCAGGTGAACTTGACAGTCATTTCTTTTCTAGGCTTTTATGTACTCAACATCTTTCTTTTTATACCACTAAGTCGGCAAACAAGCATACGGCCCACCTGGTAAGCGGTTAACGTAGCCATATGGACGCGTGCATCACTTACGCGTTACCGGCCCTTCCCCCTCTCCAATAAGCTCTTTTTTTTTTTTTTTTTTTTTATACAACTTAGTCGGTAAACAAGCATACGGCCCACCTGATGGTAAGCGGTTACCGTAGCCATATGGACGCTTGCAACACACGAAGCATCGCTCACGCGTTACCGACCTTTCCCCCCTCCCCTATGAGCTCTGGCGACCTTACTCACGCGCAGGAACACAACTTTACACAACATAAAGTTATTTGGCTGCAGTATTCTGTAAGGTGGAGGTACTTCCCCAGTCGAGCTGCTGATCATATAACTCACGCAAATGAATACAATTAAGTTATTTGGCTGCTGTATTCTGTAAGGTAGAGGTGGTTTTTGATCTAAATAACGATATGCTCTACATCTCTTCGACTACTTCCCATTATGATATTATGGGAAAACACTAGCCTTATTGTCAGTAATATGGAAACAACCGGCCAGACGTACAGACTTGTAGGTATGTAAATAGTTCGTTCATCACGGGAATCGAGTCTCGAAGATTTTTCCCCTTGTTTCCGATAACGTTATTTTTTTATGTGATGTAACTACAAATTTACGGTTTTGGAATTTCTTCCTTTACTTGTGCTACATGGCCTTGATTCATGCCAAGTTTCATGATTCTAGGTCAACGGGAAGTGCCCTATAGGTTTTGATTCCCTTGCGATCGTCATAATATTCGGCATCAACGGCCGTATCTTTTAATTGCGTTGACTTAGAAGTTTGATTTTTTCATTGCTGCAAGCTAAGTAGTTAATTTTTCGGTCTGTTTGGCAGAATGAAGAAGGGGGGAGCGCCGAGCTGCACACGATTGGTTCGTCAGTCGATGCTCGTTGTCTATTGGATTCTCGCGTATCATTTGGCTACTGTGATTTGGCCAGAAGTGCAAATGCGCGAGTTTGCCCCCACTACTGCCTATCTGTGCTCACCATTCGTGCCTCAAACTGTATTTTACATTAATTTCAGCTAGTCAATTAATTTCAAATAGTCTTGACAGACGGACAACAAAATGTTTCTATAAGGGTTCCGTTTTCTTTTCTTTGAGGTACCAAACCCTAATTTCTTTTCTTTTGTCGTACGGTACCCTACTAAGTACACATACTAAATGAGCAAAGTCATCGACGATGCCGGAACTTATTACAAACATGTACAAATCGAATTAAGTTTAAGCAAAATCACGGCAGGGCTATAAATCTTTGCTTTCATCGGAAATGCATTATGTATTGGGCTCGCGCACCGACTGGCACTTACTGTAGTCAGTATTGATTTGTAAGTGTAACATACGTTACTTTACAGCTAGTCTATCTATCTGTCTATCTCTATCTTTCTTTTTCTGTCTTTCTTAAACCTAATTAACAATATAAATGTCAAAAAGAGTTTGTTTGCTTGTTTATTACGTCTTCACGCCTCAACTACTCAATGTGACTCATCATGAAATTGGGCATGCAGGTAGCGTATGGTATAGAGAAGGACATAGGCTACTTTTTAAACTGGGAACGCGGGTGAAACTGCGGGGTACAGCAAGTATAATATACACCATGACTTTTTATTCGATTGTTAAAAAATATTTGATCATTGGTACACTAAAAAAATATATTATAAATTCATTAGAATTATGACAAGTTTAAAATGGTAGAAAATACCATCTCAGAGCTCGAGTCGAGTAGACTGCGCTCGTAACAGCGTGTTCAAAACAGCGTCATGCGTCATAATGAATAATATTTGTTTTTTTTTGTAATTATACATATATTCAAAAAAATATTTTTTTTGTAATTTTATTGATTAGTACCTTTTCATTGGGCACTTTATGTGGGCTGCGTTTCTAAGACGAATAAACGTCTGTGTGTGTAGAAGTTAACTGATTGACAGATACATGCACAGTTAAAACAGCAAGGATACTTGAAATTTTACACACAGGTTTTTCTAACAACGTACGTTTTTTTACCGTGGGTGAAACCTCAGGTCAGAAGGCTATTAATAAATTAGCTGACGTACCACAATTTTTATCAAGGGAGTCTAATAATGTATTTTTCATGGAAATCTAACCTTTACAGTGTATTTTCGGTTCTAACTTTAACAATTTTTTATCGAGAATATTTTGTGAAAACTCGTTCTGGGGACAAACATCCTTTAAAAATACCATCAAGATTTAAATATTTTTTCCACTCACAAAAAATATTGCGAAGCCGAGGCGGGTCAACCAGCAATAATTGGATTTGTTCTTAGAAACAGAACGGGAACTCGTACAAAATACCAACTAGAAATAACAACGTACATAAAAAAAACAAGCATTAATAATTTGACGAGTGGCGTCATAGCGTTATTTGGCTGAATGAGCAGCTCGACTGGGGACAGTGCAGACCCTACAGAGAACCGCAGCCAAATAACTGAAGGCATTCCTACGTGTGAGTAAGCTCACCCGAGCTCAGTGGGGAGAGAGTAAGGTTCAGCGCATATGTGATGCCCCAGGTGTTGCTACGCTACGGTAACCGCTTTACACCAGGCGAGCCATATGCTTGTTTGCCAATTTACTCGTAGTTGAATAAAAAAAACAAGAATTAATTGAGCTGTCATGTAATCATAACAAAGCTCACGTGAATAAGTAAACGGTGAGCACCCTATTAATTCAGCACAAAAAACTCTTTCAGTTTGCAAAAGGCTAACGTTTCACGGTCGAAGCGGACCGCCAAGTTCATGCAAAAATTATACACTGCTACTATCATAAATTTCGGCGAGGGAAGCATGGGATGTGGACCTTTTTTGTTGACTATACACACAGACGCGCGATGTTTGAGAGCGTAGCTGCAATTATGACTTAAAAGTAAGTACTACTAATCACATAACTCTCTAATTAAAGAATTATCTATTATGTATAATTAATTGATAAAAAGCTTTTTTTTATATACCGAAAAGCTGATAAAGACAATACAATACAAGAACATAATTTCCTGTTTGTTTGTTGTGACGTGTTGACGAGCTGAATTGTACTTTCCATGAATAAATCGGGTGCTTTGAGGAAAATATAGTTTGCGTTTTCACGTAGCGACGGATCAACGGACCAACGTGATTATTTTCATGTAGATAGTTTAAGTTTAGTTTAATATAGGTTGTTTTATAGTTAGGTTCACAATAATGGCTAAATAGTAGATGAATAAATAAAACAGTAAATGCCGTAAAAACGTTCCCGCGGTTCAAAAAACGCCACCTACTGTGTGTAAAGGCAGCATAGCTTATTGTTTTGCACCTCACCACGAATGTTACCCTTATTGATATAAAATATTTGCGTGTTCCGCGTTGTTTGTGCCCCCGCAACGGTAAATACGTTTTTTTTAACATTGCCCGGTAAAAATGTAACTCTCTGTTTACCGCATGTTTATTACCATTCCTGTTTGCGGTTGTTGATTTTATTCTTTACTGCGTCGCCGTTTGTGAACAAGGTGAACAGCGGATGTGTTATCCGGGTAGTTATACCCGGATTTTGTCTGTATAGCTCCAATGGTATCATATGACTGAATACAGATTGTTTTACGCTAAAAATGAGAGAGATAGAGCATAGCGTTTATTCGCTCAAAGAGCAGCTCGACTGGGGAAGTACCACCTTACAGAATACCGCAGCCAAATAACTTTATGTTGTGTAAAGTTGTGTTCCTGCGCGTGAGTAAGGTCGCCAGAGCTCATAGGGGAGGGGGGAAAGGTCGGTAACGCGTGAGCGATGCTTCTTGTGTTTCAAGCGTCCATATGGCTATGGTAACCGCTTACCATCAAGCGGTTTACCGACTTAGTTGTACAAAAATAAATAAATATTTTTTTCGAATTTTATAGTAGTACTTATATTTTATAGTAGTAGTTTTCTGCAGTAGTTGATTTTGGTTAAGGTTTTTTTTATACGACAATGTCGGTAAACAAGCATACAGCTCGCCTGATAGTAAGCGGTTACTGTAGCCATATGGACGATTGTAGCACATGAGGCATCACTCACGCATTACGACCCTTCCCCCTCCTTAATGACCTTACTCACGCGCAGGAATGCAACATAAAGTTATTTGGCTGTGGGGAGGTACTTCCCCAGTCGAGCTGCTCTTCTCAAAACTGTCAAAAACCCTAAACATAATAAGATTGTATTCAAATTGTACAGCATCGAACTCTACAAACCTAAGTTACTTACACAGAAGTGTAATTTGTATTCCGAAAACTTTGCAGCTAAACGGCAAGCGAGCGGTATAACACAGACAGAGGATTCCACATAAAATATTGCAAAAGTTACAATATCAACTAGACTCGCGAAGAATAATAACATAGTCTCAGAGAAAATCTGGAAAATATACTAGCTACAACCGAACCCGACCTACCTCACGAACTTTCGGCGTCGTTTAGCAATAAATAAAAGGATACAGGGGATTGGCAAATGTGAATTTATTCTTAACAACCTTTGGGAAAGCCTTGCCATGATATTTTGTATTTGCTTTGTTCAAAGGAAACCCTTGTAGAATATGCGTTCCATTTGAGAATTATATTCACATTTCTTGGAAAATTTCAAGAAAATTCAATTGTTTTTTATTCAATATAATTGGACTGTTTTACAAAAAACTTAAACCGACTTCAAAGTACACTAAGTAGTAATGAAATCCTGATCTGATGACAATGGGACCAAACGGGAAGTGTACCCTTCCAGACAAAAAAAGATTTTTCCAAATCGGTTCATAAATGACGGAGTTATGAGGTAACAAACATAAAAAAAAAAAAAAAAAAAAAAAACATACAACCGAATTGAGAACCTCCTTTTTTTGAAGTCGGTTAAAAATACAATTGAATTATGTTTTAGTATTGTGTGATGAAATGTAATTTAACCCCCTTATTGATAAATGAGGGGTAAGTAAGTCTTGTAACACCCAGGTATTAAGATAGCTCCAGCCCTTTTATATGACATTAGAAAGTGACGGGTATATTTAAAACCTAGGTATTACTATAATTGACTTACACCTTATTTATTATTAATAATAACCCCCTTATTGGTCGATGCTCGTCGTCTATTGGATTCTCGCGTGTCATTTGGCTACTGTGATTTGGCCAAAAGTGTAAATGCGCGAGCTTGCCCCCACTACTGCCTATCTATGCTCACCACTCGTGCCTCATACTGTATATTAACAACGCCAACCGTCCCGTGATCCCGTCACATAATGTAAACTGTAACACAAAAGCGATGACAGGATACTATTGTGTAATTAATATCAGATACCCAAAATGTCCACAGATACACAAGTAGTAACTACGCCACAATAGACACGCATCAAAGGATCCATTTGCAGTGCGCTACAGTCAGATTTGCACTGAAGCCTGTAAAGCATAAAATAATATCAGACCAGTATTGGTTTTCCTTTGGATTTCCTTTGTTGGAGGTACCTTATAAGGATGGTGTATGTATATGGACATCAAGGTTTATTCTGAATTTGGTCTCGTAGTGATTGTGAAAAGATGTGAGTAGATATTTTGTATTAAATATTCTGTGATAATGTTTTATAAACTCGTTTTTTCATCTGTTTTTTTATCTGTTCGATATGGATGATCAATCATCAATGCAATATTAATTAGCCTTTTGTCTGTTATTTCTACTCCGTATCCATTTCACGGCATTGTTTTTTATTCTTATGCTGAACATCCAACTTTCCACCTTATGTTTTTTTTTTACAAAATACAATCTATATATAGAAAATTTCCTCAAGCCTGCCGCTGCTTCCGATTAACGGCAAGGTTCCCAGAAGGCTGGCAGCGTTTCCTCTTTGGATAGCCAAGCTGACGCGTTGGCGGAATAAGCTCCCCGCCCGCTGGTCTCCGGAGGTCTCGATCAATTTTGAAGACAAGGTGCGAGCAAAACGGCGAGCTTCGGACCCCCACAGTCCCAAGGTGTCGACCGCAAAAGGCATAAAAATATAATTGGGTCCAATCGTTGCATATTTTTTGGATTTTGAATTTTCCTCAAAAAAAAATTGTTAGATAGATAGATAGCTTTTTATGCTAATTACAATGGGCGGTTCTTTTTTTCATTCTCTTCCAGGTACATTGATAGACGGTTAATAGTACTCAGTAAATAATATAATGTATACATATAGCTATATATACTAAATAGGCAACAGGCACATAGTCCTACATGAGATGGTTTAATATATTTACCGGCACTTTGTAGCGCCATTAGGGCTCATGTCAAGCTGGTCACCGACAGATACAGCCTGTGTTAACTCTGTCTCTAGAATATTCCATGAATATTACTGGAGAGTGTGTATTCTGATCTCGTTTATAAATAATGAGGATACTACATGCCCTTTGAATTGTATCACAGTATTCAGATTCTAACATGTAATTTGTCGAACGACTTCAATAATCAATTAGATATTGTGGTATTGGAACACAAGGTAATTCATAGTAGTAATTATTTTATTAATAGTAAAAAGACTTGACAATCTTCCATAAGAATCTATAGATGTCTAATTAATAAGGTATGGGAGCGACTGGATTATTGACATCGCCTAGTGCATCTTAAATGAGACTCTCGACTCTCCTTGGATGTGAAATAACACAATACATACCCTATAGACTCTGAAAAATTTGTGTAGTATATATAGGCACAGTCATCGGCGGTGAATCGTTAATAATTCATACATTGTCAAGAATAATTTACACGAAACAGTGCAAATATGCCCCGTCGAATATATCCCCAGGTTTAGAATACATGTTTAATAACAGAATCACTACAATGACTCGTTGATCAATAGTGAAACTAGACAATTAGCGGAGTCAATAATTCAACGCAGTTTACTCACATACCTACCGTAGTACCGTATATATGCGTAACGTATATACGTACCGTATATAGTCAGGTATTAGTTTCGTTTTCGTTAAATTAAAAAACCGGCCAAGTGCGAGTCAGACTCGCGCACCGAGGGTTCCGAGACAGACAGACAGACGGACGGACGGACGGACGGACGGACGGACGGACAGACAGACAGACAGACAGACGGACAGACGGACAGACGGACAGACGGACAGGCGGACAGGCGGACAGGCGGACAGGCGGACAGACGGACAGACGGACAGACGGACAGACGGACAGACGGACAGACGGACAGACGGACAGACGGACAGATATGACGAAGCCAAATGGTAAAAACGGAACCCTAAAAAGTAGGTAAGTATGATATTTTTCATCTATAGCTTTTACTGCTACAACAAATTACGAGAGCAAGAGTTACCGCTGGCAATAGAACAGTCAAATTAACTTGTATTGAACGTATCATCGTGATGAAACACACAAACTTTCACATTTATACTCGTATTTGTAGGATTTTTGTGCCAATTCGTACACTATACATATAATACTTTATTTCCTATCGAATACAATACTACAAAAAACCATCCGAAGTATTCTTATTGTTGTATTGTCGTATTTTTATCAAGGGAAACGGCGTGTGCTCGCTTGGGAAATGAAATAAAGAAATACGTGCGCTGTGTCCACAGACCAGATAACCTTTAGACGCCATATCAATGTTTTGTATGAGAACACATTCCTAAAATATTGGCGGGGGGCAAGGGTGGATGCAAATAGCCCTTACACATTTTTAAGGCAATGAAATACTCTTTTCATTTGTGTAGAGTTACCCCACAACATGATATGCCGTTAAAGTAGTTTCTAGATTAAGTTCTGCGTAATTTGCTTAAAATAAAGACAAACTTGTGAATCCTTTTTCACGTTTGGTCTATTTGAGCTTCCTAGTCACACTGTTCGTTCATCCAAGAATTTAATTCGTATTTTCATATTCTCCCCTCTTACGTAGTTGGTGATCTCGGTTTTCTACATTAAAGGAGTCTAAAAGTTATCTGGTCTGTGGCCGTACCTTAGGCAAGTCGGCTCTTATATAAATATTAAATTCGATGGAGTTGTAGGGCCTCTTTATGACGCAAAGCTTATGAAAATTTGTAGCTCTTATGCTTGTTCTGGTACTTATATTAAGGCAGTGGGTAATTAAGATAATGTATTGGGAAGCGCTCGTGGTGTAGCATGATTAGCCGTTCTTAATCGATCGGCAAAGTTAAGCTACGTCTGTCGTGGTCGGTACCTGGATGGGTGACCGTCTAGTGGTATTTAAAATCGAGAGGAAGGCACGTAAAGCCGTTGGTCCCGGTTAACACTTAATTGTGATAGTCGTTAAGCAAGTTGGATGCCTCCTAGGCGGCTTGAAAAATTCCAACAGTAGGTTGACCACTAGCCTACCTCCACCAATCCGCAGTGGGCACGCGTGGTGGAGTATCTGCCCATTCCCTTTCACCCTTATTTGTGAAAGGAGACCTGTTCTCAGCAGTGGGACATTATAGGCTGATGATGATGATGATGATTGGGTAAAGGCTAAACTTTAGTGGTCACACAATCAGCTCGTCAAATTGAATTACTTTTGTTTAATGATTTTATTGCATCCTCTTGCATGTCGAATTATCAGTTTATACTCGCAAATCTATATCTATATAATATCCTAATCCTATCCTAACTTTAATATTATAAATGCGAAAGTAAGTTTGTTTGTTTGTTACGCCTTCACGCCTCAACTACTCAACGGATCATCATGAAATTTGGCATGCAGATAGCCTATGGTATGGAGAAGGACATGGGCTACTTTTTACTCTAATACTCTTTTTAATCTACTAATTTACTATTGTTCCCATACTAGAAGTTGTTCAGCATGACTAACCCAAAATAGATATAATCGAAAATATGCCATCTCGAAATCTCCACCCAGTATATCTCTAATAAATATACATATAACATAAATGAATGTTTCATAAAAAAAGTTTGTGAGGTACTTAACATTAATAGGGAGTACCCTATAGAGTAAAATCCACTTACAGAATAATAGATACATTTAAACTCCAAAACATGAACAACCGTAAAACTTTCCCATAAAATGTACAAGCAAATTACCTCTAATCTTATAATTTCATCTTGACCATAAAACACCTTTTCACGGCACTTTATTGTTAATGTAATTAATTATATCCGAAGAGATTGGTATCGAAGAGCTTTGTTGTAAGGTGTCCGCCACATTAGCGGGTGAATAACGAGCGGTTCGCGTGGCGGCGGTGTGGCGTGCCCTTGCGGCTACGAATTTGCTACGGTAAAGGGTTACCGGGCTACGGGGCTACGGGGCTACGAGGGATAAAATGTGTTTGTTTGTAAGAGGTTTTGTAAGTTCTGTGTCTCTGTTTTTGTAAGAGTTCACAATGAATTAGTACAAGTTTAGGAATGATGTGGCATTATTTGTGTTACAAATTTATCTATGTAAGTATTTATTTACCACGTCTCAAAACACGGTGGTAAGGTAATTTGTAATATCTGCCTACCCTTAAGTTGAAAATATGTTGCTAAGCACCTACTACCACTACCAGTGAACCAGGTCTTTTTTTTTCTTAGCATTGTAAACTTACTACTTTATCACCACTCAACAACGTAATGCTGCGTCCATGCTACGCGAATCGAGCACGAGCTTTCGATGAGCACGATGCGAATCCCTTTGTACGTGAAAAAACTGACAATCGCGCTCGTTCGATGCTCGCGAGCCCGTCCACGCTATGCGAATCGTGCTCGCAGTGTGCTCGTTCGAGGCTCGGCTCGTGCTCGGTTCGCCAAGCATGGACGCACCATGTGATTGTCAAACATGACATCAATAATAAAATAAAAGCATTTTGTGTTTTAAAGAAGCAATTTACAAAATATTCTATAAATCAAATGAAAAATGCTTAACCTTTATTATCATTTCCAGTTGCCTAGTTAAATAAACTCTCAAATCAAAATCAAAAAGTCATTTATTCAGTTTAGGCCCTGGTAAGGCACTTATGAACGTTAAATTGGTAGATACAGTTGAATTTACCACCGGTTCGAAACACACTTAAAACTGAGAAGACTCCGGCAAGAAACTCATTTTTCAATAACTAATACATAATTTCCATACATAATAAAATATACTAGTGTATATTGGAAAATAATCAACGTAACATGATTAGTATTAATAGTAAAACGTTCTCCAATAACGTTAAGGAGATCATTATTTAGCTTGTAGCAAATATGTCAGCTGTGTACATAAGAGTCCGCCGACCGAACAACAATTAGTGCGTGAATCCGCTAAGTCGTCAATGATTTACTGATGCTAGTTTCAAGCTGCCTCACTTTATAAGAGCAACGCGTATTTCCGCGAGCCAGTCAATTCAAAAATTCAAAATCATTTATTCAAATACACCTTCGCAGGCACTTATAAAAAGTCTGACTCTAATACCGGTTCGGAAGGTTGCATTTGCTGAGAAGAGCCGGCAATAAACTCAGCAATTACTCTTTTCAAAACAAGCTTAGATTCATTACATAATATTTACATTCTAATCGCACTGAAAACAATTGCGTTTCCCGGCGCGGCGGCAAAATTACAAAGTAGACTGAATAAATATAATAAATAGCAAACTTAAGCAGACTAGCCCCCACCTGGACCAGCACCTGTTCACAAGTATGAACACCTATACCTATACAATGACATATATAAATCAATGCCACTTTTCGTTGTAATTTTATAACTCAAGAACGGGGTCACCTATCCAAACCAAATGTTTAGGCTTTGTTCGGACTATTTAGTAGATGGTTTATGTGAAGTTTGCACAAAATCGGTCGAGCGGTTCTTCATTTATCACATTTTTATTATTTCACTTTACACGTAGCGAAGCACGTACCGGGCCCCTAGTAACTATATATTTACCTTTGCATATAATTTGCAACTATATTTGATTATCATAAAAACGATTATTCCTTGCACTTAGAGATATGCCTTGGCAGGTTTCCTGGATGCGTGCGTAAATGCTTGGTATGCCCAATTAACGAGGGTGGTGCGGGAAGGGCGAAGACAGACGACGATCATTATAAATACAAACAACTTAATCCGTGATTACGTATAATACCAGGAACCATTGTTTATCCTCAATTTTATTTTTATATTTCCCTAAAATTTACGGTTAAAATTAAGACTTTACTAATAATGAAGCAAAGACCTCAAAGCTTTGCATAGCAGACCCATTGCATGGAAGTAGCTATCACAGGTAAAATTACCTTACGAAATGATCTATATGCCCAGTTTGGCAATAAAAAACCTACTATTGGTAAGCAAAACGATTCGTTTTTGTTGATTGAAACCGGGCATTAGCCGATTTATGACCATTACTGTAGCATCCATTTTATTTAGACCCTTCCGAGCCGCGATGTGCGACACCGTAGGCTATGCCACTAAAACTCTACCTTTTGTTTCATTAAATATTCTACCCCAATCTCACCATAGCAAGTGATGCTGGTCGAAGCTGCTAAGCACACATAGCCGAGAAGAAACTGTCTCTAGCTATATATAATAGGATCTCTACAAAAATACATTGTACAAGTCAAAACCGCTCTCATGTCATAGCTTGCACATGAACCGGTGTACTGTCTTACGTTCCCAACCACTTATTGGATAGGCGTCCCGTTATTACAGCTATTAGAGATGTGTTTGGTGGCATTATGTGCGTAATAACTCCCGAAGAACGCCAGTAATCAGCGCCTGAACGGATTCATTCGATTCCCTGTCGTAGTTTGTTAGGACGTTCCGATTTATTGATGTAATTATCTTGACTTCGGTCTCCGAGATTAATTTTAACTATGTAGTAGTAGCCCTGCTACGCCTCAACCTGTCGCACAAGCATTCAGAGTAAGAAAAGAAAAAGATATACTTGTCTCTTTCTCATACTCACTCCGTATCGCTGCCCGGTTACAGCTTCATTATTGTCCGTGCGCCCTCACCGACTGCACAAGTAATAAAATTACCAGTGATAAATTTTTAATAAAATAAAATGCCGAAACGTACACGGGAAGAGAAGGAGGAACGTTGGACAAGAAAGTTAAGAAAATACGAGGAGAAACTGCGAGAACAACGACGTCGTAGCCAACGGATAATTTACTCCAGCGATGATGATGAACAACTTGAAGGTGTGCTACTATTTTAAAGTACCATTACTTTATTAAATTTTTCTCGTTGAATTCTTCGAGAAAATATTTTAAATCCTGTTGTATTCTTCGGGATAATTTATGATCGCTAGCTAATTAGCTCGATCCATTGTTTTGTACTTGGTTAATTTACTGCATTTGAGCTGTGTGCTGAACATAAAAAAGACTACCCACAAAAAAAAAAAAAAAAAAAAAAACTTGATTGGACATTGTTATTTATTTCCAGAACATCTGGAACCTGGTTTGTCTAATTTGGGTGACGCAGACGATGCTGTATATGATAATATCGCCATGCCGACCAATGATGAACTACTATCCGGCAACGACGTCGACACCCCACTCGTCGAAGGCCTCAGCGTCGAAGCCCCGATCGTCCAAGTCCCGCTCGTCGAAGCCCCGATTCTCGAAGCCCCAATAGCTGAAGCTACGGTTGCCGATGATTTCGATGTCGAAATGTTGCAAGCGCTAGGGGATAACGAACCAGAAGTAGTCGAATGTTCGGAGGCCCTACATATAGATATAGCCACTAGGTTGCAAAATATTTTAGCCAATGGCTTAAAAAAGGAGGTTAAAGACGAGCTTATCAAAAAATATTTGATCCCTAACAACGTCCCACTTTTGAGGGCACCCACTCTGAACCCCGAAATTGAGGCGATGTTGGTGGAAACCTGCCGTTTCCGAGATAAAAGATTGCTCAGCAAACAAGATCAGTTAGGTAGGGCATTGTCTGCCTTAGGAAAAGCTATGACAGGTCTTTTAAAGAAAAACCCCGATATTCCTGATGTTATTCGTACTCTGAACGATTCGGGAAAACTGTTTGCCGACTCCCATTATATAGAAACAGATACTCGTCGATCGGTTATCATTCCGTTGGTAGAAAAATCCTTGATTGATCCCTTTAAAAAACGTAAAAGGGATAATTTCTTATTTGGAGAAAGCTTAGGTGAGGTAGTAAAAAACTCGCGAGGCATCAGGAAAACGAGTAAATTAATCCAAGCTGTAGCTTCTACTTCTACGTCTGGTTTCAACTACAAAGGCCCATCGACTCGACCACGCCAGCAGAACTACCCGCAGAATCGAGCCGGAACCGGTGGGCCGCGAGCATCCTACCCGAACCACTGGCGAGCTGCAGCCGGCCCTCCGCCGAGACCGCAGCCGACAGCTACTCGCCGTTATCCACCGCCGCCGCCACCACGGCGCCAGCCGGCGCGAGCGCAGAGGCATCGTGCAGTCACAGGTGCAGTTATTGACCGCCCACAGAAGTAGACACACAGACGCAGGTACATGCCGGTCGTTTAAAAAAAAAAAAAAAAAAAAATATGCATGCTTGGCGGTCTCTCACAAATGATGAATTTATTTTAAATACTGTATCGGGATACTCAATACCGTTTATTACGATACCGAATCAACGTCCGGAGTACTCCGGAGGAGTATCCTAAACGATCTTTTTCCATAAATGATTATCTTACAATAAAACGAGAAATACAGCATTTATTAGATATTAAAGCTATAAGACAATGCGAACCAGTAAGTGGACAATTTTTATCAGATATATTTCCAAAAAATGAATAAGTATGTTTATGTCAACCATTTCAAAATGGAAGATATTAGGACGGTGACCAAACAAGGGGTTACCGCGGCTTGTCCCGCCGTTGCTTATGGGTGGCTATATACGAAGTTATTCGAAAGAACCAAATATTTAGCACTCCAGAATAGTCATAGAATAGTAATTTCGATTCCTTCATGAACATTACTGATAATTTAATCAATGATATTTTATGGTGGAAAAGGCAAATTCTAGTTAGTGTAATTCCGATTAGACAGTATAAATATGCAATAGGTATAGATATTTACCGATGCATCCACCACAGGATGGGGGGCTGCTTGCAATGGTGAGAGAACCGGGGGCTTATGGACTGACATCGAGGTGACTAGTCACAGATATTACCTTAAACTGTTAGCTGTTTATTTCGGACTTAAGTCATTCGCTAAAGATAAAAGAGATTGCGATATCCTCTTACGAGTAGATAATACTACTGCTATTTCTTACGTGAATATGTAAATGGGTGGAGTACAATTTTCCCATTTAAACCATGTTTTGAATATGGTTTAAATGGTGCGAGGAAAGAAGAATATTTATTTTTGCATCATATATTAAATCTTCTTTGAATATTGAGGCCGATAGTGAATCTTGACGCGGAATGGGAGTTGGCAACATATGCGTTCACAAAAATTGTTCGAACTTTTGGTAAACCTGATATAGACCTTTTAGCTCCTCGGGTCAATGCTAAATGTCCTCTTTATTTTTCTATGCATTCCCTCCGTTTGCCATTATTAAATAAAATTATAAGCGATGGAGCTACTGGCATCATGGTGGTCCCACATTGGCCATCCCAGCCTTGGTATCCTCTCTTTAAGTCACTATCTGTTTGTGAAATTTTAATATTTCCCCCTAACAAATATCTGGTTTCTTTCACTTTCAGTCCAACACATCCGCTACATCAACACCTTTCCCTGGCGGTGAGTGTGTTATCCGGGAAGACTTTATCCGACAAGGTGTACCAGAGTCGGCAAGGAGAGTTATGATTTCGTCCTTGGCACAGGCTACTATATCACAATATAGGTAATTCAAGTCTTAAAAAATGGTGGCAGTATTGCAACCTTAATAGTTGTAATTTTATAATGTTAATGTAAGTTCATTGTTATAGGCTTTTTAATAGAATGCTTTCAATCAGAATCATCCTATGGAACTTTAAATAATCATAGATCGGCAATCTCCTTAATTTCTTCTAACAAATGTATAAGCCATGACGATAGGATCAAGCGTTTTTTCAAAGGATTTTTTAAATTGAGGCCTGTCTTTCCCCGTTATAATGTAACGTGGAACGCTAATATAGTATTAGATTATTTGGCTAATCTTCCAAATGATGAGTTGAGTTTAGAATTACTAAGCAGGAAATTAGTCATGTTATTAGCCTTAGCGACTGGGCAAAGAACACAAACGCTTTCGTTAATCAAAATTTCCAACATAAAATATTACAATGATCGCATAATTATATTTATATCAGATTTAATAAAGACATCGGGTATTGGTCGAGCACAACCAACTTTAAATCTACCTTTACAAAAACCGTGTGTTTGCCCAGCAGCAACGATGAAAATATATTTATCAAAACATCTTACTTAAGACCTCAGAATGAGGACTACCTTATTTTAACATGTAAAAACCTCATAGATCCGCTTCATCTCAGACCATTGGACGATGGATGAAGCTTACCTTACAAGAGAGTGGCATCGACACTTCCATATTTGGTGCTCATAGCACAAGGCACGCTTCTACCTCGGCAGCATCTCGTGCTGGCATAAGCGTCGATGTCATTCGAAGAACAGCCGGTTGGTAAGACCAATCAGCAGTTTTTGCCAATTTCTACAATAGACCTATTGTTGATTCGACATCTAATTTATTAAATAGTACATAAGAATTTCCAGATTTGTTGGTATGTGATTATAATAATGTTAATTAAAAGTTACACAGTTGTATCATTATAATTTGAAATAAAATAATCATTGAAACGTTCATAGATTTTATTTTTGTTTATCCCACATTGATATCCATATCTGAACATCTACATAGTTAAAATTAATCTCGGAGACCGAAGTCAAGATAATTAGATGATCAAACGAACTTACCTAAAGTGAAGTTCGATCTTAATTATCTTGACTTCGTCGAAGAGATTAAGGTCCCTCCCATCCCATTACAATTGTGACCCAGTATATCAATGTGGTATTTCCTTGACTCATGCTTGGCTCTAAAATAATGAAGCTGTAACCGGGCAGCGATACGGAGTGAGTATGAGAAAGAGACAAGTATATCTTTTTCTTTTCTTACTCTGAATGCTTGTGCGACAGGTTGAGGCGTAGCAGGGCTACTACTACATAGTTAAAATTAATCTCTTCGACGAAGTCAAGATAATTAAGATCGAACTTCACTTTAGGTAAGTTCGTTTGATCATCTAATTATTGCTTTTATTATTTTGGCACTAGTCATCATGGGCGTAGCGAAGTACGGGCTGGGAGGGGCAGCTGCTCCCCCTTAGAAGAGCGGTCGTTCGCTGGTAAACTGTAATTCTAACGAGCTTCATAGCTTGCGACGCTTCCTAATAAACTAACAAGGTTGTCCTGTTAAATCCAACAATACGGGATCTCTAATATAAGGAGAACTATCTAGGATTTTCTTTGTCTGCCCCCCCCCCCCCCCTTATAAAATCCTAGCTTCACCCTTGCTAGTCATTATTATTGTTAGAATTTTTCCTTGCAGTTTTGCCCGCTTTCCCGATTATACTACCCGAAACATTCCTCAAAGAATGTTAGTACATTCTCAGTTGGTACTGATGGTCAAAATCTTTACAGTGGCTTTCCAACTATAAAGAAATACTGTTACTACTAGAGAGCTATCTACCCCGCAGTATCACTGTAGATTAGTTAATCTTCGGGCCATACTTTCTTTTCTGTGCGAACGAAGTTTCACGACGCGCCTTATCAGTTGGGTACTACTGTAATAAATTACAGCAAAAACATAGATACAAATACAAAATAGCCTTTCATAAAGAAGCATAATTTAGCACCTCCGCTCATTCGCCAACACATCTAAAGAGATAAAATTCAATACCGTCCACAACTATAGACGCTATCAAAGATATGATTGCACAAAGAATACCCAACGAGCCGTATCAGGCTGCACTAGCCTAACAAAGGAGCCGTACGGTATTCTAGTTATTTTAAAAGCATTTCATCTGACGCATTGATAGCTTTTGTGTTGGTTAGATCTACCATTTACTTACTCTGAGCTATCTACTTTGTATTTTAATTAATAAAATTGTGTTGTATTGGAAGCTGATTTTAAACGAAGGTCAAAACGAAGGAGTTTTATAAATTGCCCCCTGTTTTTCTTTCTGTCTGTAGCTTCGTAGCTCCCAACCAAATAGGCCGATTTTAATGGAGTTGAACGTTAATTTTATCACGATAGTTTTTAGTTTTATTTTATTTATAAAATTAATGCATCTTACAGTACGAGGCACGAATGGGGAGCACAGATAGGCAGTAGTGGGGGCAAGTTCGCGCATGTACACTTTAGGCCAAATCACAGTAGCCAAATGACACGCGACAATCCAATAGACGACGAGCATCGACTGACGAACCAATCGTGTGCAGCTCGGCGCTCCCCCTTCTTCATTCCGCCAAACAGACCGAAAAATTAACTACTGCGCAATGTCTCTGTCGTGTATGCTCACGACTCGTGCCCCTTACTATAAAAAGATTTGGTGGAACTAAGATGGCCGCATACTATGCGGTTTCAAGGAACTTCTCCCGTGGTCGCCCAGGTTGTGGAATGAGTACCATGAGAAAGAAAGAAAGAAAGAAAAAACATTTATTTTGACAGTAACACAACACAATTACATACACTGTTACATATAACATACACAGAAGACAGTAAAAAAATAAAATAAAAGTAATAATAAATTGTGTTGTGTGACATCAAAAATGGACAGCGACTCAGTTGTAGACTGCAAGCCCAGTACAGGGCTACAGCACTGATTTTCAGTCGCTGCCATAGGTGACGTCACGAACAACGTAACTTAAAATAAAATTGAAATAAAAAATAATTAAAAAAATAAAAACAAATTAAGAAAAAAAAACAAAAGCAGTTAAATAATAGAAACATTAAAAAAACAGAATAACAATAATGTACAACTACAAAAATAAAAATAAAACATTGAACATAATTACATTTAAAAAATATATAGCGTACGGGCCGAATACTTCGACACTGGCAGAAATGAGCACTAATTTGGGCTTAGTTGCCAAACTAAAAATAAGAAGAAGAAGAGCAGTAGGCAACATCTCTTGTCAATGATGATGATGAATGGAAAAAAAAAAAAAAAAAAATTGGTAGTTGTAAAAAATATCTATGATTACGTGGCAATGTTGGCAAATATTGGGATTTGATTTATAAAATAAATAAATGAGCTACAATCAGATTTAGAATGCGAACAATAAATGAGTGGAATTTGGTTCTGGCGTCCGTTTCCTGACTGATTGATACGTGCTCCATCTTGAGCTTTGTCATCGTCTGTGAATGCCAAACATAAACGCATTCAATATACCTACTTATTTATAAACTGTTTATTCTGTAAGCGTTGAAACCATCTATCTGTGGGGGTAACAAATTAATCCATGTACCTATTAACATTACACAGTGCGGACAAATAACCGCACCCTAATTCCACAGTCCGTGTGTCGCTGATATTTGCGGATATAAGCGAGCCTGCGGATATTTCGGATATTTATAGACCAAGGGTGGCCCAGGATGAGTTGGGTAGACAAGTGACTGATGTTGCGGCTCTCTGCGCACTTCAGTTCTGTTGCTTTATGCATAATTTATAATCTTATATGGGTCATGTATTTAAGGACAGGTGTAGCGAGAAGTGTTTAGGGATTTTTAGGAGTATTATGCTTATGAATTTTGGTAGTTATCTTATAAATAAATATCCTGGGACATTCCTCACACACGGTCATCTGATCCCAAACTAAGCAGAGCTTGTACTATGGAAACCAGATAACTGATATAATACATATACTACTTTTTGTTTGTAAATACATACTTAATATACATAATTACACCCAGCCTCAGGACATACAGACATGTTCATGCACACAAATGTATGTCCTGTGTGGGAATCGAACCCACGACCTGCGGCGCTATAGGTTAAGACTCCACGTCTTAACCAACTGCGCCAACGGGCCCGTCAGTTATAGGTGTGGCGAGTACGAAAGTTTAATAATGACCCATATGACCGCTGCTCAGAAACGTCAGTTGCGAATATTATATAAATACGACGTGATATGATGTTCCTTGTCATTTTTCTAAAAGTATCAATAAAACACGAGAAATTGTCATTGATAATATTACGTATTTAGTCGTTCTAGCTATGAAAGCGCAATTCGTTTCAAGGCAGTGTTGCACATACCCGTGGCACGGCACAGACTCTCATGCAATCGCTCTGTGACTATTCTATGGCTGTGATAAGACTTATAATTATTTGGTAGTTTTGAAAATGCTGTATGGATAACATTATATGACACTCCATAGGTACATAGCATATCTGCATTATTATTACAAATACGCATACACTCATCCACAAACATACGTACATACAGCTCTGTTTCTGTCATAATTGATTAGAAAAGTAAATCCTTAATTGGCATTAAGTTATGTAGTTATGCTTTGAATGTCACTACTTTCTGTATGTATCATAATAAAATAAAATACCACATAATATGAAGGTGTTATAAATTGGTGCTATAATATTTTTGCTGTCCACATTTCAGCATGACACAATATACTGTGGATGCCAAAATACAACTATAAACGCTAAAATGACTACACAAGCAACCCTTATACAGAAACCCAACAAAAAAAATATGAAAGGAAGGATCCTTTTTAGAATATCACGGTCGCTTATCTCACAGACCCTCTGATCCACCGTTTAGCTGATAAACTCTAAGCACTGGCTGAATGAAGCGGCTCTTTTCACTAATCTCTTTAACAAAAATACCGTGGAAATGGTAGAGTCCTTAGCGGCAACTAAGATAACTTTATTTGTATAGTACTTTCATGTATGTTTGATAGGAAAATGTGTTTGATCGATTTTCTAAGGTTCTGTACATAAAAAGGAAAAACGTTATTTACTTGAAATTAATATTTAAGGTTTATAGTCCCTTGTAAGTTACCGCAAGAAAAAGATACGGACTTCAAAAAAAGTAGGAGTATGTTTGTTACCTCAGAAATCCGTCATTTATTAACCGATTTGGGAAATTCTTTTTTTGTTTGGTAGGGTATTTTCCCCGTTTGGTCCCACTGTCATCAGGCCAGGGTTTGATTACTTTCTAATGTACTTTGAAGTCGGTTTAAGTGTTTTGTAAAACAGATTAATATAGAGTACTTTCCTGATGGCCTACAATGTTGAAATTCGGCGTCTCACAGCACAAGTAAAGGGATAATCCGAAAAATCCGCTATTTTGTAGAAAAATGTCCCTCACTTGGCTGTTATTTTTTGGCATGTATTTAACGCGGCGACAAATTAATCTGATTTTGGGATTTATAAAAAATGAAAGGAGGTATTAAAAATAATAGGTTGGCAGCTAAAGTGAAGGATCATTTTAAGTAGAAAGTAGCAGCTAAATAAGCTTTCTTTTAATTTAAACTGGCATTGATTTTTTTGTTTTGGTAACTGAATTTATTGTTAGGCGAAGACTTGACGGCGGATAAAAAGTAGAAAATAGGCTTTCTTAAATTATAAAATGAGGTTGTATATAAAGTAAACTGAGATGAGAAGAAAATATTAACTTGGTCATATAAAACATACTTTGTGCGACATTTTAAGAGCTCTAATTAAAGCAAATAGTGACATGCAAAAAAAATATTGTGGGCCTATAGTTTTATTTCTTGATGACTTTTATTTTCAACACGCTTTTATTAGCTTCACCTGTATGTATGTATGGAATCACATATATGTAAGCCGTGTTTGGACTTGTTGGAATCGTCTTGAGATGAACTTTGATCATGTATGGTTTTCAGGGTCTGATGATGGAGTAGTAGGGTGAGCACTGGAACTCCATAGTGGAGCATCGTATCCTAGCCGTGTTTGGGGTTGTTGGATTTGTCATTAGATGAACTTTGTTCATGTATGGTTTTCAGGGTCTGATGATGGAGTAGGAGGGTCCGGCACTGGAACTCCGTAGCGACGCTATGTATCCCACCCGTGTTTAGGCTTGTTGGAATTGTAGAAAGATGAACTTTGACCACATAAAGTTTTCAGGGTCTGATGATGGAGTAGGAGGTTAATCACTGAAACTCCATTATTATCATTTTCATTTTCATTTTCATTTTCATTTTCATTTTCATTTTCATTTTCATTTTCATTTTCATTTTCATTTTCATTTTCATTTTCATTTTCATTTTCATTTTCATTTTCATTTTCATTTTCATTTTCATTTTCATTTTCATTTTCATTTTCATTTTCATTTTCATTTTCATTTTCATTTTCATTTTCATTTTCATTTTCATTTTCATTTTCATTTTCATTTTCATTTTCATTTTCATCATATAGTTCATCTCATGACAATTCCAACAACCTCAAACACGGCCAGGATACAATGATCCACTATGGAGTTCCAGTGCTTACCATCCTACTCCATCATCAGACCCTGAAAACTATATATGGTCAAAGTTCATCTCATGACAATTTCAACAACCTCAAACACGGGTAGGATACACTGCGCCGCTATGGAGTTCCAGTGCCAACCCTCCTACTCCATCATCAGACCCTGAAACCCATACAAGATCTAAGTTCACTGTTCCACTGTCCAAAAAACACGATTTACCAAAAAAAGTAAAAATTCAGTCATCCAGATACTAATTATGATTCCACAAAAAAAATACTGAAACCCTAATTCGTAATTATAGTACCCGTTTAAATTTTTACAGCTGCTTGCAAATCGCAGCCCGAAAGTGTATTTTATATGGAAGCTTATAGTTGCCAATATCACCATGTTTGTTATCCCACTGTCAATATTAGTCGCCAAGTCATTATTTATAGTACCCTACCTATTATTTCTATGTGCCTGTTTAATATATTTGCTACCTTAAAGAAGCCGCCACTATTTAGTTTTTATGATACCTTGCAATTTGTAGCCCATCTAATTTAATAGTTGCCAAAATATTTAATCGCTGCCAAGTTATTTTTTTTGTAACCAGTAGTTAGTCGCCGTTTAATTTGTTAGTCGCCGCGAAAATAATTAGCCTTATTTTATTAGTTAGGCTTATGTTTGGCGACATCAAGACCGTAAGTGAAGATGTTACTGAAAGTGGTAAGCACACAAGCCTATCTCTCAAGTACAGCTGTCGGAACACACCGATAGATTCACAACTGTTGTCAGCCGGTACCCCATCCCTGTTAGTATAAAAATAACTTTTCTTAGGATTATTAGGCATGTATTTGACCACAATCATAACGTGGTCAGTGATGATGTGGCCGTAGCAGGTACCTAAGCAAAGAAAGCTTAGAGAAGAGAAGAGAAGAATTTTAGAACAGCATGGGGTACTTCAAACAGGGTGTGAAGAGATTCCGGCAGGGTCGGCAACGCGGGAGTAACACCCCTGGTGTTGGAAGCGCCCATAGGCTACGGTAACTGATTACCAACAGGCGGGCCGTATGCTTGTTTGCTGTCTAAGTAGTATAAAAAAAAACGTTAATTGTGATTTTAAAGACCTTATCACAACACAATATTATACCATTTACTAAGTCCCGACACCACAGTACCATTCAGCATCACGTCTCAAAGGCCTCTAACAATTTAAACTCAATTAAAAATGCATCTCCATCTACTTTATTTCCACTAAGTAAAAGGCTCCCCTCTATTTTCGACTGAGGAAAAACTGAGTGTAAAGGCTTGGAGTAAATTAATTAGAAGGCGCCCCGGGGTGCCGCGAGCGTGAGGGTCGACTCGTTAGCCGCTCACAAAAACCCTGACAGTTACTCAGGAGATAAGAAACGCTCACCGCCTTTTTGTGGCAGGTGTTTACAATTAAGATTACCTTTGTTGTAATTTGCCAGCCTGACATATAGACGGAGAACAAGATAAATTGAATTTTATTTCAGTTTTTTAAACTTAAAATATATCAGCAACTTAAAATGTATCTGTACACGTATTTCCTAGTGCCCGCATCTCAGATTACAGAACAAACCAGATGGCGCGCGCGGAACACGGGAGTGAGGCCAAAAAAGCAAATACAAATTGAAAAACAAACAACGAAAGAAACTAAAATAATGTATATAAATTGCTGGATCGCGTTCGTATCGTAATTATATCCCTAGTCAGATAGTTATGAACTGCTTTCAAATAACTATAATCCGGTACATAATCATATCTCTAGGGATATGATGATATCACGGCTAATACTATTTTACTGCGACATATATATATTGAATAAACTTTGTTTAAACAAAGCAAATACAAATTCAAAAGCGAATACCAGCTATGTGTTTTTCAATTTGTATTTGCTTTTTTGGCCTCACTCCCGTGTTCCCCGCGCTATATCTGCCTTTTGTTCTATAATCTGTGGCCCGCATACCTACCTAGTTGTGCTGTTGACAAGAACAGTGTATTTGTTCCTGAAAAACTTTTTTTAATTTGTTTATTTTAGTAGGTAAACTGTATCACTTCAAAAGTATTAATCTCAGTTTGAGAGTTTGAGCACATGGTACAAATATGTACCACCGAGCACAATATGAGCTAGCAAAGCAGTGTTTAGTTTGATCGACCTCATTCTCGCCTAAATATAGTACGCTAGAGTAGCCATCTAACGAATGAGTATTATAGATATTTCGATTGAAAAAAAAAACAATTCAAAATTCAAAAACATTTGTACAAATAGACCTTCGCAGGCACTTATGAAAAGTCTGACTCTAATACCTGTTCGGAGTACCGTTGCTGAGAAGAGCCGGCAATCAACTCAGCAATTACTCTTTTCAAAACATGCTTAGAATCATTACATAATATTTACATTCTAATCGCACTGCCCAGCGCGGCGGAAATTACATAAAATTTAAAATCATATAAAATTACTCCCGCCCAAATTACTACTATTAATTTAGTTAGGTAAAGCATATCCATTACGAATAAAAACGCGTTGACGATCGACTCACGAGACAATCGATTTAATTTACATAAAAAACTTTTTGGATTGTTGCTATTCAATTTATTTATTTATTAATGAAATAAAATAAAAAATAAAATTACCTACTACCTTTTTAAAATAAAATCAATGTATGTTTGTCTGTTCATAACATATAATCGTTTCTTCATATACCATTCGTCCGATCGTAATGAAACTGGTGAGTTTAGTACCGTGCTTTCAAAAGAAAAGAAAAAAACGGGCATTGTAAAGCACGTTGAAAATGGGCGCCGCGCGCCGCACATTCCCCAGTGACCTGTGGTTTTTTCGGGACAAAAAGAATCCTATGTGTTACTCCAGACCATATTCAAATTCGGGACTACGACAGAAAATCCATAGTTCGATTTCATGTATCCTACGTATTTCCAATCAGATGGTCACCTCACGAGTTAGGTAGGACATTCCAAGTTCCAAGCACGCGCGTGCCACCCGAATTGAAAGCTGCCCAAGATTGAATAAAGATGGCCGAAATGAAAATAGGGTGTTATTTTTACTAGGCTTGTATTTGATCACAATATTTTACCACTTTAAGTGATGATTTAGTCGAAGGTGGTAATATGCAAATCCAAGAAAAAAACTTAAATGTGAATATGAGAGACCGGCAAAACAATTCTCCCGTTTAAAATTCGAAGCAGCCTGGGTATGTAAAGTGGAGGTCAAACAGAAGATTTTAGTCATAATAACATTACTATAATGTCGTGTTGTTTTGTTGTGCTGGCTGGCAGTGTGTGGGACCTGTGGTTTTAACTAGTACCAAACTACGGTGAGCTTCGTCACCGGTGTCGACTCCTAACGTAGGTGTACACACAAAAATGTAGAGATTTTTTCAGGATCGGCAACGCGCAAGTTGTGTTGTGACGGACGGTGCGGTGACGCACTGTTGCAAGCAGTACCCCTAGACAAAGTACATTTCGTTGCGTTTGTGCGAATAGAAACGCTACAAAATGTATGAGATTGACATAAGGATACTATAGATCCTAGCGTAACCAAATGTCAAACTATACATTAAGATACTAAAAACGGTGCAATCAATGTCATTTTACGAACGAGTGTGTTGAAATAATTATTATGTTACTGGTATTTTAGCATTAGGTGCTTGACGACAGATTTGCAACTTGAGAGTGCTTACTTTGGCAACAAAAATAAAAAATAAATAAATAAATATCCTAGGACATTCCTCACACACGGTCATCTGATCCCAAACTAAGAAGAGCTTGTACTATGGAAACCAGATAACTGATATAATACATATACTACTTTTTACTTTTTAAATACATACTTTATATACATAATTACACCCAGACTCAGGACATGCAGACATGTTCATGCACACAAATGCATGTCCTGTGCGGGAATTGAACAAAATGGTTTTACATTAAAAACATCTGCTTAAACTGAACATAATTGTAAACATAAACAATAACAAATTATTTATTATTGTGAAAGAAATCTTGTTTTCAATTTAGCGCAATTGTTTGTTACACCTAAACAAACATTTTATGTTTTTATTTGTATGTTTAAGTTATAATTGTTATAAAGAATGTACAATGAAATAACATGTTATGGTGCGTCCATGCTTGGCGAACGAGCACACTGCGAGCACGATTCGCGTAGCGTGGACGGGCTTGCGAGCCTCGAACGAGCATTCGTAGCGTGCTCGACTGCGCTCCGCCCGATTGTCAGTTTTTTCACGAACACAGGGATTCGCATCGCGCTCGCTGTAGGCTCGTTGAGCGCACGTTAAGTACGTCCACGCTTGAAGTCGCGAGCAACGAATTCTGTTCGTTCGAGGCTCGGCTCGTGCTCGCTTCGCGTAGCATAGACGCACCATTATAATGAGAAGTTTTCTTGTAGGTATTTAATTTTCTTTTCTTTAAGTCTCAATAGATGGCGTCAATATGACTGAAACGAACTATCTTGCTGTCAGTTCAATAAAAAAAAAAACTATGTAACTTCATGGGTGCGTTCAGTTTCTACACATGTTATTGAACTGTTACTGAACGCTACGATGATCTTCGGGCGATCACACGGCGTAGTTACTGAATGCAGCCCATAACTATTTGGCTTTATACTGGTAACAGACGTTCCAATGTCGGACTTCTATTTTTATTATTACGCAGGAGACACGGCCAAGGTACGTCCTGCCGTAGGAAAGTGTGTAGTGCGGCAGGACCCTCATAATTATTACTAATACCGGTTGGAAGCTTTCGACGTCCTGCCCAAAGACTACAGTATATACATAGAGAGTCCTGCCGCGCTACACACGGCCCTGACCATCAGACGTCCGACAGTCGGATCGTCTGTAACTAGTATTATTTCACTATCATGTGTGTTTTGTTCAAAACTTTTGTGAAATTTAGCTTAGATTAGAATGATTTGAAAACTATTGAAAATGCGTGTTTGTGCAGTTGTGAATTGTACGGGCGGCCGGGGACCTCGTGTAATAAGACGCCGCTTAGGACGAATGCGCGAATCGTGAGATCCCTTTTCCCGTACTTTATTTTATTTGCTGGATTGCCAAGGGCGTCATGAAAAGCCGTATGGTTGGTATATAAACGATTTATTTATTGAACTTTAACACTTCTGTGACAATCTGTCTGAATACAATAATTAACAAACTTTTTAAATTACATAGATGATTTACACAAATATACGTAGACAATGGGTGCCTGATGCTACACTGATATTTTTACTTAGCCGCTACTATGGCATCTGCCTTACTGTTTACCGATGGGGTAACTAACTAGCCGCTACTGTGGCATCTGCCTGACGTTATACTACTTGATGGTAATCTCAACTTGGCATCTGCCTTACTTGGTACTGTCCCGGTACTGTCCTACTACTGTGACATCTGTCTGACTACTACTACTACTATACTTAGTAGATACTTGCTGTCCTGGAATCGATACTAAATGAGAAAAATGTACTGATTATATGCAAATTATAAACGCTGTGTATACGACTCACGCGGTGAGCGAGTAACTTTTTAACGAGAGAAAACATATCTTTTTCTTGTCTAATTTAAGTGCATTTAAGTAACCTCTCTATCTTGCATATAGCGCTAACCTTGTCTAAAAGTTCTAGAAGGATCTAATCCTAAAAGTGTAGTCCGGTTACCACATCTCCTAAGGTTCTCCGATACATTTTGTCTCCCTTTCGCATATATAAGGAAATTTTATTGTTGATATTTATAGTTCCGGGTAAAATCACGTAAATTTCAAAATATCATCAGGGTTTCATTCAGGGCTTGTAGTAAAACTTATTATCTAGGTCTTACGTTAGGTAATGCGAGTTTAAACAGTAAATACATAGTAAGTAGTTGGTGTGCACATATGGTGCTTACGAAACAATTCTAACTAGATTACTATGCCTAATCGAGTGTTTTGTTGACATGTTAACACTTTTTTGTTAACATAGGTTTCAATATGAATACTAACTTTATCGTGTAACAAGTTTTACATTTGTAGAGGGTTATTCACGATTCTAAAAGTACATTGTAAATCTTAGTTCTACCTAGACTTTGTCTAGACTTTTACCTATGTTTAGGGTTCAAGTACTGTTTATTTACTATATAATTTATGTTGATACGTATTCTAAGGGTAATCATTGTACACTCGGGAGTAAACTCTTTAATATTTCTTATTTCTAAACATTTTAATTTTAACAAATATTACGTAATTATAAAAAATAACAATAAATGTCCTGAACACAACAAGTGTCCCGAACATTCTCCCGCCGTTCTTCGACTACGGTGTCGATGAAGACATTTCCGGTTGAGGGACTACTGGCTCGGTGGGCAGGATGATCAGCTTCTTCGTGGGACGTCGTAGTGTTCCGCTTCGGGTGCGCACGTCGACTGCTCGTACGATGCCATCAGCTCCGGGGTAGATTGCTTCGACGATCCCTCTTGGCCATGTGTTGCGAGGCAGGTTGTCGTCGGCGACTAGTACGACGTCTCCAATCTTGATCTCCGCGCCTCTTCCGTGTGGCTCCCGCCGGTATTGCAAATCGGGGAGGTATTCTTTCACCCATCTTGCCCAAAATCGGTTGGCAAGATGTTGTGAAGCTCGCCAGTGTGTTCTGCCGATGAGGTCCTTTTCGTTGAAGGTGCCTGGTGCCGGAACTCGCGCTGACCCGCCAAGAAGGAAGTGGTTGGGGGTCAGCGTTTCTTCATCCTCAGGATCTGTAGACACGTGCGTAAGGGGACGACTGTTGACTGTGTACTCCGCTTCAACCAATAGAGTTGCGAGTACTTCTTCTGGGGGATGTTGCTCTTGAAGTATCACTGAGAGGGCGGTCTTAACTGATCGGACCAGCCGCTCCCAAGCTCCTCCCATGAACGGAGCTCCTGGCGGAATGAAACGCCAGGATATCATCCTCTTGGTGGCTTCGTCTTCAGTGGCTGCGTCGATGGATTGACGCAGCTCTTTGTCAGCGCCACGCAAATTTGTCCCGTTGTCTGACCAGATTTCTGTAGGACATCCTCTCCGTGCTATCATCCTTCGCAGGGCCATGACCGCAGAGTCCGTCGTCAGGGATGCTGCCAGTTCCAGGTGAACCGCCCGTGTGGTGAGGCAGGTAAATAGTGCCCCATACCTCTTCTGGCGACTACGCCCGACTGTGACTGACATCGGGCCGAAATAGTCGAGACCCGTGTATGTAAAGGGCCTGACGTGGTGAGCCAGTCTGCATGGGGGGTGGTTTCCTGTGGCTGGCTGTGACGGCATATTTCTTCGAATGCGGCATGGTAGACATCGGTGGACCATCATCTTCGTGACTGGACGTAGGCGTAGAATCCAATAGTATTGGCGACATTCGTTTATTGTTGCCTCTACGCCAGCGTGCAGCAGCTGTCTGTGGGTATATTCAATCCACAGCTTCGTTGTTATGTGATTTCCGTCGAGGACAGGTGGAGACTTCTCGAGGCCGTCAACATTCTTCGTAGCTCCGATGCGAGACCTCAGTAAGATGATTCCGTCGACTAAAGCGACAGATATTGGGCGCAGACGACTGCTGGTAGATACAGCCCTGTTGTTCTTCAAGTCTTCCATCTCATTAGGGAAGGATTTGGCTTGCTCGTACCAGCAGTTTCTCGGCTTCTCTTAGAAGGATGGCGTCCAACGGTATGAATCTTCTTGCTGTTGCATCGGGTTTGGCAGCTGTTGACCTCGGTTTTAAGTTTTCTTCTTCTTGCTTTTCCAATCCAGATCTGCCTCTTTATTCTTCAGCGTGTGTTTGTGACGTGCACGCTGTTTGTTTCGCCTACACAGGTTGATGAACTGTAAGACTCTGGCTGTAGCGCGGAGATAGTGTTCCCACTTGTAGAAACGGGTGCCGTTAAGAACGACGTGGCTCATCTTCGGTATCTCGCGCTTCTCGGTGATGTTGAGTGTCTTCTCTTCATCAGTCAGTTCTTTCTGTGTAGGTTTCTCGGTTGGCCAGGTACTCAGATCGTCCTTCAAGACTTCTGACTCTTCTACGTCGCGATTTGCATCATCAGCGACGTTGAGTTTCATGGGTACTTCTGGCAACGACTGCAGCAAATCAGAATCCGTCAGAAGGTGGTCGTTTAGTGAGACCCCCTTTGTTTCTGCTGCAGCATCATGGACTATTCGAATCTTCCCCGGCTTCATAGGGTTCACCACGGCGAAATGTGGTAGGTACCACGTCCTATTAATCGTTTTCGCCAGTGGAGCCGGTTCAGCGTAGTCCTTTTCCATCAGAGCTGTCATCGGCTGTTCATACCTTTCTTTCAGCTCTGGAATCTTTTCGGTGGTGATAAGCCTCTTCATCGCGTTGTCGTAATTGCATGGCATCGCGATGTTATCATTCTTCCATAGGAGCGCCGTCTTACACTGTCCGTCTTCCGTTCGGGTGGTGCACTCATCGAGTTTGAGTGCACGTTGTTCCGGATCAGTCTGCGGCTTCTTCGGTATGATCGTCAACGCCTCGATCGCAAAGTGATCTTTCAACTGTCCATCCATGTCCTCGTTCATCGTAAAGTAATGAACGAAGTCGATGCGTTTTCCCAGCGACCTTGTGTGCGCACCATGGAGAACCCAACCAAGCGGAGTGTGTGATGCTATTGGTTGGTTCTTCTTTCCCTTTCTTACCTCTGAGGCTAGTAATAAATTCCAATTATCTTGACCGACAAGTATCTTTGGTTTGGCTTCTACAAACTTCAAAGCGTCTCGTATGTCGATCAGATGTTGGCAGTCGTCCAGGTCTTCGTCGGCGACTGTCTGTGTTGATAGCCTCAGGTTTTCTATGGTGCGTGCGTAAATCTTGTGTTGCTGGGTTGCACCCTTGATGGTGATTGCGATGCGTTGAGATGCTGAAGCAGGTACTTCTGCTCCTCCTATGGCTTCGATTTGCATTGGTTGGCAGGGTCCATAAGCGCCGACTGTGTTCGCTAAGTCGGCGTCGATCAAAGTCACAGTTGACCCATCATCCAAAAATGCATGTGTGTTGACTTCTCCCGCCGGTCCGGAAATCTGTACAGGCAGTACCTTCAAGTACGTCTGCGATTGTATAGGCAGCCAAGTCGACGTAACTTTTTCCGTCTTATCTGTTCTGTCACTCGTGTTCCTCTGTTTCTCATAATGGAGTAAGTGGTGATGTCTGTATGGGCATTCGTTGACACCGCATTTGGGCGGCTTGCAATTGTGCGTTTTGTTCCTGTATCGTAAACATCGGAAACAAAGGCTGTGCGTCTTTGCAAGATCCCATCTTTGGTTGATGTCGGCATCGCGGAATTTATCGCAATCTGGTGGCGAATGTCCCTCTCGTTCACATATACAGCATCTGTATGGCTTCCTGTCAACGTTCGCATTAGCGTTTAGCGTACGTTGAGTGCGCTTGTAAGGATTGCGCGAAGCTGGCTCTGTATGTGAAGTCGAGGGTATGACCTCTACTTGAGCGTAGGGTGCCCATAATTCCACTTCTCTCTCGAGGAATCGGGTGAGTTTGAGCAGGTCTGCTTCCTCTTTGGGCTGCATGGCGGAGAAATCGAACCATCTATATCGAAGTGTCGGTGTTAGCTTATCGATCGTGACCTTCGTCAGCTCTGGATTGTATAAATACGTAGTCTTATTCAGAGCACGAAGAGTCGCCACTATATTCGTGACCTTGCTTGACAGTATGCAAAGGTCTTTAGATGAATCCGTGAACCGTGGCAGGTTCCTAAGTCGATCCATCTCTGCGAGAGCTATTGAGTCCGGTCTTCCAAAGCGGGACTCCAATATTTTCATTACTTCAGTGGGATTGGCACTATTAATGAGCAGACTCTCAACGGCCTCTTTAGCACGTCCTTTAAGTGCACGGCGTAGTCTGGTCATATTCTCGGTTTCCGAAAAGTCAGTTGCTGACTCGAAGTACGCTGTTCGGAATGACAGCCAATCCTGATGCGCGCCAGTAAAAGCAGGTAATTCGAATCGGTAACGCGACGGCATTGCGCGTTGACCTGCCTTTACAGCAATAGTGATTGCTGACGCTAACTCACTGAAATCTATTTTCTGTTGCGCAGAATACGGGGTGATTGCAGCTTCTATTCCCGTCGGCATCTGCGCTTCTGGTCTCTGAGGGATTCCTTTATTACCCTGTACAGAGTGCTGAGGGATTCCTTTATTACCCTCATCGTTGTCAACTTTTGACTGCTGTTGAGTCATCTGAGTCTCCGAGGTTGCGCCCAAGAGCACGACTGGATGCGTAGCTACGGATGGATATGGTGCCGCAACAGGTGCGGCGTTACAATTCGGTTCCACCTCTCGGTGCTCTGGCTGGTGTTGAGGCTCATTCGAAATAGCAAGCAGGCGCTGACTCTTGTCTAGCCCTGTGTCCACCCTCCGTTCAGTGGATTTGATGGACACGGATCTTACGTCGTCACCTTCAGACCATTCAGATGGGTCTATGACGGCGAGTCTAACTATTGCTAGCTCAAGTTTCAGTCTTGCTACCTCTTCTTTAGCCAGAGCTATGCGGCGCGCTCGTTGACTCTTTGTTGACTTATTTCCCCTGATGGTGCTGCGTTCGATTCGGTCATCAGGGGCCTGTCGTTGATCGGTTCCGGTTTCTTCGGTAGTAGTAGTCGTAAACCCTGAGGTTAGGGTAGCTTCAGTAGCAGTCACAGTACGACTCGACGATGGTGCTACTGTAGGGGCAGTACTCCCCGTTGGGGCGGCATCTGTGGCCAGATCGTCTGCAGGTGCTGGCGGCGGTGCGTCGCCATCGCGACTCTGCGATCTGCCTCTTGCGGTAGTTGATCTGGTACCAACCATGGCTGTGGCCGTTCAGTATCTTGGATAATCCGGCTCGAAGGACCAAATGTACGGGCGGCCGGGGACCTCGTGTAATAAGACGCCGCTTAGGACGAATGCGCGAATCGTGAGATCCCTTTTCCCGTACTTTATTTTATTTGCTGGATTGCCAAGGGCGTCATGAAAAGCCGTATGGTTGGTATATAAACGATTTATTTATTGAACTTTAACACTTCTGTGACAATCTGTCTGAATACAATAATTAACAAACTTTTTAAATTACATAGATGATTTACACAAATATACGTAGACAATGGGTGCCTGATGCTACACTGATATTTTTACTTAGCCGCTACTATGGCATCTGCCTTACTGTTTACCGATGGGGTAACTAACTAGCCGCTACTGTGGCATCTGCCTGACGTTATACTACTTGATGGTAATCTCAACTTGGCATCTGCCTTACTTGGTACTGTCCCGGTACTGTCCTACTACTGTGACATCTGTCTGACTACTACTACTACTATACTTAGTAGATACTTGCTGTCCTGGAATCGATACTAAATGAGAAAAATGTACTGATTATATGCAAATTATAAACGCTGTGTATACGACTCACGCGGTGAGCGAGTAACTTTTTAACGAGAGAAAACATATCTTTTTCTTGTCTAATTTAAGTGCATTTAAGTAACCTCTCTATCTTGCATATAGCGCTAACCTTGTCTAAAAGTTCTAGAAGGATCTAATCCTAAAAGTGTAGTCCGGTTACCACATCTCCTAAGGTTCTCCGATACATTTTGTCTCCCTTTCGCATATATAAGGAAATTTTATTGTTGATATTTATAGTTCCGGGTAAAATCACGTAAATTTCAAAATATCATCAGGGTTTCATTCAGGGCTTGTAGTAAAACTTATTATCTAGGTCTTACGTTAGGTAATGCGAGTTTAAACAGTAAATACATAGTAAGTAGTTGGTGTGCACATATGGTGCTTACGAAACAATTCTAACTAGATTACTATGCCTAATCGAGTGTTTTGTTGACATGTTAACACTTTTTTGTTAACATAGGTTTCAATATGAATACTAACTTTATCGTGTAACAAGTTTTACATTTGTAGAGGGTTATTCACGATTCTAAAAGTACATTGTAAATCTTAGTTCTACCTAGACTTTGTCTAGACTTTTACCTATGTTTAGGGTTCAAGTACTGTTTATTTACTATATAATTTATGTTGATACGTATTCTAAGGGTAATCATTGTACACTCGGGAGTAAACTCTTTAATATTTCTTATTTCTAAACATTTTAATTTTAACAAATATTACGTAATTATAAAAAATAACAATAAATGTCCTGAACACAACAAGTGTCCCGAACATGAATTGTACCAATAAGGGACGTCTTACATTTCCAACTGATGAACCACTAAGGTCACAGTGGATAAGAGCAACAAGGGTGGATGTCCAACGAATATCAAAACAATGATAGAAACAAATAATCCTTAAGCGTGACTTCCACAACAAAACAAACAACGGAAACAAACATCCACTCATACCAGTGTTGCCGCCTCTTATTACTAATTTCGTACGAAAAAAAACAGGCTGTTACCAAAAAGCAACGAAAATTAAGTTTTGCTCCACTGAAATTTGGTTTCATTTAATCATGTCCATGGTTGCCAATTATGTTATCAATTAACACTTAATAAAAGAAATCTGTATATTTATTTTTTCAATTGTCGATTTTGAATTAAAAAGGATGGACACCTTCCGTTGTTGGCCTATGTGGCAACACTAAAGTTATGTGACAGCATATTTTGATTTGACAATTCAATTTGGTGATGACAGCGCCACCCAGTTATTTTGCAGCAACTCTTTAAATACCTACAAGAAAACTTCTCATTATAAACCATGATTGTTGTCGCAATATAATTGGTACCAATGGTACGCGTTCACTAGCTATCCGCCCCGCGGTTTCACCCGCGCCCCCTTCTTTAACCCGTTAGGAATCGAATTTCCACAAATACTTGTTATAAGAAATAAAAGGAACTAATGTATACTAACTTTTGAGTTAATCGAGACACGCTGTAAAATGCTCCCCTTAAAACATAAGACACCGATCCCACAGAGAGAGTTCTAGAGTTCTGCGTTTCGCGTTCAGTGTTATCTATGCGGGCGCCTTTAAAAGTAAAAAACCGGCCAAGTGCGAGTCAGACTCGCGCACCGAGGGTTCCGTACAAACCTGTAGGTATATAAGTAAATGGTAGTATAGACCTGAGTATTTGATATTAATTTCAATTTATGACCTATTAAAAAAAAACTACTTACTAGATCTCGTTCAAACCAATTTTCGTTGGTAGTTTGCATCGTAATGTACATCATATATTTTTTATAGATTTATCATTCTCTTATTTTAGAAGTTACAGGGACACACATTTTACCACTTTGGAAGATTCTCTCGCGCAAACTATTCAGTTTAGAAAAAAATGATATTAGAAACCTCAATATCATTTTTGAAGACCTATCCATAGACACCCCACACTTATGGGTTTTATTAAAAAAAAAAAATGAGTTTCAGTTCTAAGTATGGGGAACCCCCAAAATTTATTGTTTTTTTTCTATTTTTGTGTGAAAATCTTAATGCGGTTCACAGAATACATGTACTTACCAAGTTTCAACATTATAGTTCTTATAGATTCGGAAAAAAGTGGCTGTAACATACGGACGTACAGACAGACAGACAGACAGACAGACAGACATGACGAATCTATAAGGGTTCCGTTTTTTGCCATTTGGCTACGGAACCCTAAAAAGTTATGGAGTAGTTTGTTAAAATTCTTTATCTCGTCTCAATGATGATCCGTCCATGAGCGGCCACTAATGAAACTTATTCTTATTATTCAATAACTTTTTTTCTTAATACACCACAATAAGCTTTGATATTTTCGTGAATATATTATTGCCTAATAGAAAACATAGAAATTATTGCTGGCAACAATGGGACAAGCTCCATACAAATTTGCCCATATACCTTTAGAACTCTAGACTGCTCGCTCGCTGTGTGTACAGTAGTGAACGCGGAACTCGGAACGCGGAACTCTAGAACTCTTCTCTGTGGGATCGGCGCCTTAGGGGTCGATTTTCGAGTAACCCAAAAAATCGTGTGTCTTTTCAGTCCAAAATATTAATACTGTATTTCAAGTTAAAGTGTTAGGGTTTCTTCATCCATAATTCAAATACAAATTCATTTATTTGCTTAAAAAAGTGGGTTATTAAAGATGTAATTAATTTTACAATATTTAGTTCCAACACATTACCGTTTCCGGCATGCAAAAGAAAGGCACATACACATTCATATTCATAGAAAACATTAATTAATCCTCTTAAATAGGTGGAATTTCAGATTTTATGTCAAGTTAAATAAATTAATTGAACTATTATTTTACTGGACTATTAAAATCATTATTTATATATTGTATTGTATTATCATACAAACTTTAACATTCCCCTAAAGCCCCTTTTACAGGTTTTAGAAAAACTAATTATGAGAATCTTAATAATTGATGTAGGTGAGTAGTCGCGCTAAGTTTCAATTGCCTAGGATTTATACCAAGGCATAAGAATTTTCATAGAATAAAAATCCCCGCTTTCTACCCCCTTAAAGTTTGAATTTCCAAAAAGTGGATGCCTACCTTATAAAAGGAATCTGTGTGCAAAATTTCAAGTTAGTAAGTAGCCCCAGCGGTGTAGGCGCTGCGTTGATGAATCAATCAGTCAGGCAGTCAGGCCTCTAATTATGTATATCGATGTATAATGTCGTCCCCAGCTCATTTTGGGCCAGCGAACACAAGATTTAGGGAACCGGCAAACGCATACAAACTTACGCACGAAACGCACTTTGTGATAGGATTATATTCATCATTCAACTGTAAAATACTGATAATGAAGATGAAGGCACCAAAGCAGTGAGAATAACTTATAATTATACTAGTAAAGTAGTTCCCCCAGTCAAATAATGTTGTGTTCCTATGCGCGAAAAATCAAAATCAAAATCAAAATTCATTTATTCAAGTTAGGCCCTTATAGGGCTCTTATGAATGTTAACAAATGACTCTACACCGGTTCCAAAAGTAGTGCCAGTCCTCATTGGGGTGGGGGGAAGGGTCGGTAACACATGAGTGGTGAACCGTGTGTTGCAAGCGTCCATATGGCTACGGTAACCGCTTACCATCAGGCGGGATGTACGCTTGTTGACCGACTTCGTCGTATAAAAAATACTGAAAGAAATTATTATTATTGTGTATAAATAAATATTTGTAAAAAAATCTAGTTTCTTAATTATAATCCGGAACTATAAAACAGACTGCTAAGTAAACAGATTGGAAATTAGGAGGTCATATGTCATGAGAACCCTAGTACCAATGGAAAATTAAAATAAAAATTTCCTTTGGGAATGGCGTGATAAGTATATTATCACGCTAGTGCATTATAAAATCACTTGATAATACCACGTTATCATTCATAATTCGTGAAACTGAAAACAGCTAAACCACATAATAATTTGCACCTACATACATAACAGGGAGACGAATAGCTTATTTAGGAATTGTCTTGGAACGAGTTATAAGTCAAATCATTTTTTAAAAACTAATAAGGCACATAGAAGATATTGACTAGTTTCTCTATGACCTACAAAACACCTCTCTAGTAAGGTAGAATAGGTTACATTAATCAAATAATAAAATCGCAGGTTACCACGTCCTAGTTGGATAACAAGTGCATGATCATGCTCATACCTTGTTATTGTTCTTCTTAATCAACGCCCTTTTGTTTCTATATTTAGTTTTGTTGCATTATAAACAAGATTAAGTCAACATTAGATTTGTATAAAATGTGCTTTCCACCATAATTCGATATCACTCAGGGTAACTGGTTCACAGCAACAATATGAAGATCTTCATCGGTGGGTATAACCAACAGTTTACAATATTTAATAATTTACTTTATGTAATTCTTCAAAAAAAAAAAAAATGATATTCTTAATTAAACTTTCTTATTTGGTCCAGGCATTCTGCTCGTCGCGTCGAGCATATTGTCTCTCATAGAGGCAGACTCAGCTGCTGCCGCAGCTGCAGCCGCCGCCGCATCCTCGGTTCATGGCGCCGCAAGTGCTGCATCAGCCGCCGCAGCTGCCTCCGATGCAAGTTATTCTAGCGCAGTTGCCGCCGCGGTTGCATCATCGTTACACCGTCATGAAATCCATTGCAATTGCCCATTCATATATAGCCCCGTCTGCGGTACTGATGGCAGAACCTACTCCAACTTGTGCCTGCTCGAGTGTGTGGACAGATATAAAAAAGATTATTGCTACGATCCAGTAAAATTGTGGAAAAAAGGTCATTGCCCACCACCACATTGTAATTGCTCAAACCATGTGAAACCTGTTTGTGCATCAAACCATCAAACCTTCAAAAGCAAATGCGAGCTGGGATGCGAAAATGAAAGACGTAAACGAATGGGAATACATCAGGTCTCTTTTCGTTACGAGGGTATCTGCAAACATCCACACTGCTTCTGCTCTAGTATTTCTATACCTGTTTGTGGAGAAGACAATATAACTTATAGAAACATCTGTTTCCTGCAATGTGCCAACATCAGGCTAAAGTCTGTCGGAGCATGCCCCAGAGAAGCATGCCCAACGTGCACTGCAGTTAAAGACGAAATTTGCGCTAGCGATGGAAACACATACCTGAACAAATGTATATTGAATTGCCAGAATAGAAGACTGCATAATATGGGACGGCCTCAGATAAGAGAGGAGGGAAAAGGCGTATGTCCATGTATCTGCCCCGCTGTGTACGATCCTGTCTGTGCCAGCAATTACAGGACCTACCCAAATAAATGTGTCCTCTCATGTGAGAACAAAATTCGCAACCACCAGAATCTTTTTATACCTAATCAAAATCTTCATCCACTAACAATCTTGAACAAGGGAAAGTGCGTTTGCACAAACTGCAAGAAGTGTTGTAAAGATTATGCGCCGGTGTGCGGCACCGACCGCAAGACCTACTGGAACATTTGCTGGATGAACTGCAACATCACCTGTCGCCCTCACCTTGGCATCCTTCATTACGGAAAATGTTATTATTAATTATTTAAAACTATATTTTAATTATTGATTTGTTTCCATTTTTGTTGATCTACTTTGGTTGTACTTACTTACATATTTTTTTTTTATTTAATAAAAATGTTTTTAAATTCTAATTAACGTTTTCTTCAGTTTCTATTGTTACAAATCGTATTTTGGGACTTTTTCAGTCGGAACAAGACAGCTCTATTTGGGTATAATTACCTCGGCCCCCGGATTCCTCAGTCCACCCCCTCCGCCCTCTAGTCGATAATCACCGGAAACCGTAATGAACGCTGCAATCTTTATTTTTTACATCCATTCTTCCCAAGGAAATCGATATTAATGAAGAAAAAAGTGATGAAAAAGGAATTACTGAAAGTAATACAAATGGATATGTAGGACAAATGGGAACACAACTAACACTTCATACGAAATTCTTAAAAAACCCAAGCCTCATCCCAATACCCATTCTGAAATTCTGAATGCCGCTTAATATAAATTCGCTTGCCTCTTTAAAAAATAGTGCACCAGTAGAACAGGGGCGTGATTGCTAGTTAGGTAGGTACAGTCGCGGTCAAAGATATGCTTACATTTGAAGTTACAAAAATATGTATCCATTTAAATAACGAACCCTATAATGCTATGCAAATGGTTAGTTATTTAAATGGATACATATTTTTGTGACTTCAAATGTAAACATATCTTTGACCTCGACTGTACCTATATGATTGAACTTCTTTTTTGTGTACCTATCGTTTAAAAGCTGTCTTCCAAACCAGCGCTACGAGCATCGATGTAACGATAAATAAATTTATCGATTCATATCGACAAGTGTGACATAATTCTATGATATTGATAAAAAACCTACTTAATCGATATTTTAAATTTACCGCGAGGATCCGTGCTCGGCAGCTGAGCAATACACTTACTGACGTTCAATCAAGGTAAAAGCCATAAAACGGTAGCAAGTAACAATGCAAAAAAAACCTTTGAAAACAACTAAATCCCGGCAGTGCACTGCGTATCGTCGAGCCAGCTAAAATCCCGGCAGATTTGTCCCGGGTTCCTGTACTCATCTGCAGGCAGGTAAAGTAATTCTAAATTGTTAATTCAGCCCCTTATAAAACGAAAGCTTTCCACAAAATAATATACTTACATAGTTACTGTGGGGTAGACTTATCATAACAGAGTTTGGAACAGACTTCTGGCCTGTATAAATAAAAAACATTGTTAGTCCGTACGTCATGTATATTCCTATACCACTACTATTCTTTCAAACGATTGCGACGAGACTGTGACGAGTTATTGTGCGCAGGCCGTGGATGTTCTCCTTTTAATTTATGTATACCTATACCTTTCAATCTAGAACTACTATGATTTATCAAAAACTCTGTTCCCGCTTTCAGTTTTACGCGTATTACCGAGGCCTCAAATTTATTTCCAGCATAAAATATGTATCACAGACATAGAATATTAATAAACCGACTGTACGAAGAGTAGGAATAATAAGAGTATGTGCCGTGAGCACCGGGCATATGCAAGCTGCCTCGAAACGAATTGGTTGAACAACAAATTCCATATAATGATTGCTTGGATTATATTATTTTACGATTAAGAATGCCAATTTCTCGTTTTTTATTGATACTTTTAAAGAGCACAAATGACAAGGAACTCATATCGATATTTTGTCTGAATGTAAATCAACTAGTTGAACGATATATCTATCTATATGCAAACTGCTCGCTCATGCTTCGCACAAGGTATGTTGTTAAGGGTGTTACATAGCCCAATGACCTTGACGATTTGACCTCTAAACGAGTATTCTGTATCTATCACTGTATTAATATTGTAACTCTATGGTATGTATCATTTATTTTATTCTAGGGCAGCTTTTGAGAGAGGTAGAGCGTAGCGTTTATTCGCTAAAAGAGCAGCTCGACTGGGGAAGTACCTCCTTACTGAATACCGCAGACAAATAAATTTATGTTGTGTAAAGTTGTGTTCTGCGCGTGAGTAAGGTCGCCAGAGCTCATAGGGGAGGGGGGAAAGGTCGGTAACGCGTAAGCGATGCTTCGTGTGTTGCAAGCGTCCATATGGCTACGGTAACCGCTTACCATCAGTCAGCCATTACGGCGTAAGTGCGTAACTGAGTAAAAAACATGTCAATTTTTTTTTATATTACAACGAAATATGAACTCTATTCAAAATAGGATGAGTCGTCAATGTCAAGGGTTTTTTACCAATATCTAGTGAAATTCCATTTGATTACTCTGAAATAGTACTCACAATATTTCATTGAATCCTCGTTCTATCATAGTATTCCTTTATTATATCGAAATGAACATTGAGAAATCTAATGGTGCGTCCATGCTTGGCGAAACGATCACGAGCCGAGCCACGAACGAGCACACTGCGAGCACGATTCGCGAGCATTCGTAGCGTGCTCGACTGCGCTCCACCCGATTGTCAGTTTTTTCACGAACACAGGGATTCGCATCGCTCTCATTGTAGGCTCGTTGAAGGCTCGATAAGTACCTACCTCCACGCTCGAAATCGCGAGCAACGAACGAATCCTGTAGCATGGACGCACCATAATAAAATACCATTTGTCATGGATCTCATGCTATTTGAAATCTACTACAGGCGACGCGGCGACGTTACGAAGATATCATTAAAAGCAGAATCTCTGGTCCATGTATCCATATACACCCGTCAGATGAGAAAACACTAGGTACTACTACCCTACACTACTACCCTACAATCAGCAAGTTGTCTAACAAAGTTCGAGCACGGAAGTGGCAACGATGTAAGTACCTAATTAATGCGAAGTGCCGCAAAGCGAATTGTTGATTCATTCGACCCAGGAATCGCTGTGGAACTTCCACTAATTACCGTCTCCAACACAACTAACATAAGTTTTCGTAGAAACGACGTTAGAAACTGATTTGATTTGAAATACTCTAGGTAGAGTTTATTTAATATTTTGATATTATTTATATAAAGTAATAACGCATACTCAGTATAATAAAAACAGGTACCTTACCTATATAGATTACAGGTTTTTTTTATACCACTAAGGTGGCAAACAAGGTACGGCCCGCCTGATGGTAAGCAGTTACCGTAGCCTATGGACGCTTGCAACGCCAGGAGTATCACTCGCGCGTTGCCGACCCTGAAGAACTCTCTTCACACCAGGGTTTTTAGGGTCTCTTTCACCCTCATTTGTGAAAGGAGGCTCAGCAGTGGGACATTATGGGCTGATGATGATGATGACGATGATGAATGCGCGAGTGATACCCCTGGTATTGCAAGCGTCCATAGGCTGCTTACAATCAGGCGGGCTGTATGTTTGTTTGCCACCTTAATCCCAAACCCTTCTTGAAGAACCCCATGCTGTACTCCATTGGGAAAACCACGGCGGTGAGCTCATTCCACAATCTGAGCGTCCACAGAAGAAAACTGCTTTGAGCCCGCACAGTTCGAAAAAAATCTGGTTTCAATGTGTGAGGATGGGCTCCCCGTCGAATAATAATAATATAACATTTGCTAAAAATAAAAAACGGTATTTCGTTATGAATAAGTTTATTTCGGTATTTCAAGACCTCATTCATTACATACATTCAGGTCAAACACAAGACCACTCCGAGTTCCAAAAAAATACGTTCCGATACTGCACTCGATTTTATACAGTATAAAAGACTTTATTTCAAAAGTCCAGTATTAAAATACACTTTACATACCCACAACCTGAAAGAAACTCGTTAATATTTCAACATCGAATTTCCTAAGTTTCAAAATGTCCGAAACAAGTCCTCAGGCAGGGAACATGGCACCCTTTGCCAACTTTACGTGCTACGAGAAGACTTTTATTTTTCGCGGATAATAACCAACCCTCCGAGGCTGAAAGGGAAATTCATTGTTCACACTTTAAGAAGAGATTCCCGTTATAATAATACGGTTATACTCGTTATACGAAAGAAAATTGTGAACGCCTGCTTTAATATAATAGCAACAAGTTTACACCGCACATTTTATATACGTATATTTGTGCAGGCGTCCCTCGTTAACTCCGGCAGTTAGGAACGTTACTTGCGATAAGATTATTGCATAACATCAATGCATAAAAGTTTCAATAATTTCACGGTAATATACATTTATGTTTTCATGGATGCAAGTAATTATTAGAATGAAATTATAGGTACTGCAGTGTTCAGGAATTTCTTTACTAAAAAATATTGAAATGAAAAGGTCCCCAGTTTCCCGTTAAATCATCTTCATTGATGTATCGCTATATTGATAGGAATATCAGCTATAAATGTTGAAATGTTTTCCGTGTATCATCAGAAAAAAAACTATTCAAAAAATAAGTTTTTAGACAAACCATCGCCACCATGATTTTATCAGTGCTGATGTCGATGATGGTTATTCAAGTGATTGGTGATGAGGAACCCATCATCGAAGGCAAAGAAATTGACTATTCAGGCCTAGCTGGCGAAGCGGAACGAAATAAACACGATATTTTGCATTTTCTGAACCAATCTCATGTACAGGAGAAGTACAAAGCTCTTTACGAGTGCTTGCTATCAAAATTGTTAGGTAAGTGCTATTAGCAAGCAACTAACACCGGATATTATCTATGCTCTTGAAATCACCTTAGTTCAAGTGCATTTTTAACCGACTTCAAAAAAAGGAGGAGGTTCTCAATTCGGTTGTATTTTTTATTTTTTTTTATGTATGTTACCTCATAACTCCGTCATTTATTAACCGATTTGGAAAATTCTTTTTTTGTCTGGAAGGGTACACTTCCCGTTTGGTCCCATTGTCATAAGATCAGGATTTGATTACTTCTTAGTGTACTTTGAAGTCGGTTTAAGTTTTTGTAAAACAGTCCAATTATTGGCGGCGAAGAACTTAACTTATTTAATAATAATTAGTTAAATAATTATGTTTACTTGCCGAAACTTTCAAGACGCCGTAATTTGTTTCATTCCTAAAATTGTTATTATTCCTTTCTAGGGGAGTCTATAACCAATCGAAGAGGTAAGTACTACAGTATTAATCAATCGGAAGTTGCTATTGCGGACCATTATGATGTAGAATGAGGTCCACGTTACGGTTTTCCCGCAGGCGCTTCTACATTAGGTTCTTCAAAAAGAGTGTGTGAAAAGGCTCCGTCAGTGGTGACCAAATACCATCAGTGGGACAGTCTGCTTAAGTACAACCTTATGCTTGAAAAAAAACATTTAAATCAAAATCAAAATCAAAATTCATTTATTCAAATTAGGCCCTTATAGGGCACTTATGAAAGTTAACAAATGACTCTACACCGGTTTTTCACACAGTAATTCGATGATAATAATCGGCAGGCTGCCCGCTTACGTTAGGTATTTATTTATTATTGTTTCTATCGCAATCGGTCATGAGGGAATCCCATACGCCTAAGTATGAGGCAATAGTTTTTGGTGTTTATTTTTATCTTTCTTATTTAATTTTGAATTGGATAATATACCTTTTAATTCGGTTTGATCGTATCAGGTTCAACTCGTCGCATCGTATCAGGTCGCAACACTTCGATTACTGTCGTGCCGTGGCAGGTGTCGCTCAGAGAGAAAAGCTATCCAATCTGCGGTGGTTCCGTCATCACTGACATTTGGTTGCTCACCGCAGCACATTGTCTATTGAGGTAAACAACTTTACGAACAATCAATATGATGTATAATGTTATATTGTCAAATACCTACTGTAAGATATCCAAGTAGATCACTCATTGCCTGTGCATGTCACTGAATTCCTCCTAAACGGCTTAACCGATTTGAATGTTTTTTTTTTGTATACGTTTGGGTGGCGCCCTGGATGATTTAGATTCACAAATCAGCCCGGCAGATGGCGCTACAGTCGATAATATAACCTAGATACCGACTGCAGCGCCTCCTGTTAATTATTGAATTAATTCCCCGGATGGTTTAGATAGGGTAGGGTAGGGTAGGGTAGGGTAGCACCACGAGAACGAAGTCGCGCCGGGCAGCTAGTATAATATAAATATGAAAACCATAGAGTTTAAGAAACTTTTCATTGGAATATTTATACATCTATATTTTATAACATAATACATCATTAATCGGCTCCAAAATCAGTTTACAATAGGATATCTATTTATCTACATCTAAAAATAATAGCAGTTACACAAGACTAGTATTCATTTTTCCCATACAAATCCCTAACAATCATTTTCGTCGCATTTAGATGTCTCTGTTTATCTTGGACATACAAGATCTTTGGTGAAAACAGTATTTAGATTGGGAAACTCTCCAATGACATTAGGATAAGTTAGCTAGGAAAACAAAGGTTTTAATGAATCACATTTTGCCGAAAGTCAAAAGTACAGGTATAAATCGTAGCCCGAACGTAACTTTCTCCAAAGACCTAGCCAATACCCCTGTATATCGGCACAGTCCAAATATACGAGGAATAAATTCAGCCGTATACAACACGCACACGGAGCTCTCTCTTTATGACCCGCCCCTTGCGAATTTCCTTTCGACAATTTCAATTTATCCCCGGGTGGGGTATTTTGTATTTTTTCCGATGCAAAACAGCAATCGCTTCGGGCCGAGGGAAGCAACAAAACACGGGCGTACATTCTGTTCCGCCGATGTGTACCCGAAGGTCTTGAGGGCTTTACGATTGCTCTCGACAAATTTATTGTCGCCCACTTGGATAGCTATACGTTGCCGGGGAAATGTTGCTCTGTAACAGACCAATAATTCTATGTATTGGAGAGATGTGTCTGTGTTTTTGGACGAATTTGACTTAAAGAAGTATTGTTGTTTCATTCTTCGTACACACTCTACCTACAAGTCATCTCATCTTATCTCGGTTCAATTTCAGCCCAAGTTTTTTTTATTGCATCATCATGACGACTATTTACATTGAGTCTGTGAAATACATATGTACAAATAGTAAAGTGTATTTGTAAAGATAGACTGGGGACTGGACCACCACCTTACAGAATACCGCAGCCAAATAACTTTATGTTGTGTTCCTGCGCGTGAGTAAGGTCGCCTAGCTCATTGGGGAGGGGGGAAGAGTCCGTAACGCGTGAGTGATGCCCCGTGTGTTGCAAGCGTCCTATGGCTACGGTAACCGCTTGCCATCAGGCGTGCCGTATGCTTGTACATACTAAAAGCTCTGCTGATTCAGATCAACGTTGAAGAATGTCCCAAGAATTTTTTATATTTTTTTTTTATTTCGTTATTTTTTTATACCACTAAGTAGCAAACAAGCATACGGCCCGCCTGATGGTAAGCGGTTCCCGTAGCCTATGGACGCTTGCAACACCAGGGGTATCACTCGCGCGTTGCCGACATTGCAGAAATCTCTTCACAGCCTTTATGAAGAACCCCATGCTGTATTCCATTGGGAAAACCACGGCGGGTAGCTCATTCCACAGTCCGAGAGTAATTTATTTATAAACATTAATATTTTTAACTTTTCTCAAGACCTTGATTACAAATTAAATGGGCACAGATATTGATAGTTTTACTAAACATCTGTAACTAGTAGTTTAAACAATTTCACAACAACTCAACGGTACCTAATTAGAAATTAATCGCGTACGTTGTAGACCGTTTCAATTACATTTAATGGTGAAGGCCAAACGATCGTTTTTGCACAGAGCAGGTGGTTTTTGCAACAGTATTATTTTATTTAGTAAATTGTTATTATTGAACAAATAATTAATTATTATTGTATAAATGTCATGTATTTGTGACACTATAGGTGCCAACTGATCACCACAGAAACTGTGGCCCTCATTGCCGGAACCAATGCTCTTATAAGTAAAAGAGGTAGATTGGTTAGTTATCTCACTTTAGGTATGATTCCGTGCTTCGGAAGGCACGTAAAGCCGTTGGTCCCGGTTGTTACTTGGTTGTGATAGTCGTTAAGCTAGTTGGAGGCCTCCTAGGCGGTTTGAAAAATTCCAACAGTAGGTTGACCACTAGCCTACCTCCACCGATCCGCAGTGGGCACGCGTGGTGGAGTATCAGCCCATTCCCTTTCACCCTGATTTGTGAAAGGAGGCCTGAGCTCAGCAGTGGGACATTATAGGCTGATGATGATGATGAGGTATGATTCGCGTCAAGTCGCGTCAGAGCGTCAACGAAATGACCATAGGATATATGACATGTACGACAGTGTGCCATTTATCAAGTTCAGATCAGAATGATTAAATAGACAGGTCTACTAACAAATTGTGACCCGGATCATTTCTCAAAACGGTCAGCTTTACCCTACCTAAAATTTGATGTTTCTAAAATATACTATCGTGTTTGCGTTTAAATTTTGTATGGAAGAAATTTGTTTAATGCAAAGGTTCCCAAACTTCTTTCTCGTAGACCACTTTCAAAATTTTCTGGTTTCGGTGGTTCTGGTGCTTGCATTTTTACCATATTCCCAAAACTCGTCAAAAAAATGTGAAGTTTAGATCTAATTTAACTCCCCTGGGGGTCCACCTGGGGAATCACTGATTAATGTATTGCTGTGGCAATTCCTATGGAGAAATGACGGCGTTTGCAAATGTCAAATTAATACTCAAGATAATAACCGCATTATTAAATAATAAACAAAGATTAAATTATGAGAGGCCAGTTGGAGCGGTTTAAGATTCCACCTATCGCGCCGCAGGTCATGGCTTCGATTCCCACACAGGACATGCATTTGTGTGCATGAACATGTCTAAATGTAATTATGTATATTAAGTATGTATTTACAAAAAAAAGTATTACCTATAAATGTTTTATATCAGTTATCTGGTTTCCATAGTACAAGCTCTGCTTTGTTTGGGATCAGATAACCGTGTGTGAGGAATGTCCCAGGATATTTATTTATTGATTTATTTATGTACCTTAGGTCACGGTAAAAGGGTTTAATGTTGTTAAATAACAGGGCAAGAGCCAGTGAGCTGAGCGTCCGCCTTGGTTCCTCATGGAAGACACATGGCGGTGAGATGTACGACATAAAGGAGTGCTTCGTGCACCCTCGCTACGTGAGCAAGTCGAAGACGAACGACGTCGGGCTAGTTCGGCTTTATTCACCGCTTCGGTTCTCGTCCCGAGTGCTGCCGATCAAGCTGGTTGCGCGGGAGATCAGGCTGCCTGCTGATGAGTCGGCTATTGTCTCTGGTTGGGGGAAGCTGAAGGTAAGGTTTATGTTTACGTTTATTTGTAATGGTACGCACAAAAATAATGTTTTAGGACTTCTGTGTCGTTGTGGATCTTATCAATATCTTATGGTATTTTTCGCGTCAGTTACTTGAAATCAGATTTTATTTATTTTACCATAAAAAATATCAACATACTACTTACAACAAAGTAATATAAGCTATTGGGTACTCAGCACAAAAACATGGTTCATTGAGATATTGTTCTCTACTAACTTCTTTCCTATTATAATCTACCACAGGCATCGAGGAACAATCCCTTTAGAGTAGTAATACTGAACAATCAATTTCCGCAACCAGTCAGTGATTTGTCACTGATTTTGAACAGTAAAGACCAATCACGGCATCGTGTTATTTTGACTTGGCCTATCAGAGTGTAGGTGTTCTTGACTTAGCTAATCGGAGCGCATTGTCGGCGGTGGGAAATTGGCGTAATATATTTCAACCAAAATGAACGTCATTGCGCTTCTTTGGGTTACTTTTTCGAGGACCACAGGTAACAAAAGTCTCCTGTCCTCGAGATTAGTATATGTTAAATCCAGGGTACCTACGCTCGCGTTTAATACGCTACATAGACTAGGGCCGTAGAAGCGCTCGTGTTGTAGCATGATTAGCCGTTCTTAATCGATCGGCAAAGTTAAGCTACGTCTGTCTTGGTCGGTACCTGGATGGGTGACCGCCTAGTGGTATTTAAAATCGAGCGTTTCCGTGCTTCGGAAGGCACGTTAAGCCGTTGGTCCCGGTTATCACTTAATTATGATAGTCGTTAAGCTAGTTGGATGCCTCCTAGGCGGCTTGAAAAATTCCAACAGTAGGTTGGCCACTAGCCTACCTCCACTGATCCGCAGTGGGCACGCGTGGTGGAGTATCTGCCCATTCCCTTTCACCCTGATTTGTGAAAGGAGGCCTGTGCTCAGCAGTGGGACATTATAGGCTGATGATGATGATGATAGACTAGGGCCAATAACAGTACCCTATGAACAACCCTAGATGTAGTAAATAAGCACCTCCCCAGGAAGGAGGCCCAAGCGCCACTTACTTGCAGGCCTCGACGATCAAGACAATCGCGATGAAGCTCTGCCGTCGCTCCGGCCTGGAGAGGAGGGCTATCGACCCGGCCTCCATGTTCTGTGCGGGATCTTTCAGCCAGTCCTCACCTGATGCATGCCAGGTAGCTTTGAATTTTACAAGGAACTTGATTTTTGAGTGATGGAAAATAAAGGCACATACCCTATGGTTTGGCTGGTGGCTACCACCCTCAAGATGCAAATCTGTCGCAACTACCAGTATTTTGTGTATTGTTGAGAGCTAGTTGCCTTCTAGGTTTCCTAAAATTGGTATTTTGGTATGTAAGCAACGTACGGGTGAAAATTTTCGCAGCGTCTTGTGGTTCGGTGTAAAAATGGTTTGCCTATTTTAAACATAGAACATCTAATCATTAGAGCCCAGAAACAACCACTGCTTAAATATGTCTTCCCCATGGATTATCTTCAACGAATTCTGAAGAGACTTGTGTCCAAGGCCGAATTTCGAAGCGGTGGTGACTTCATTAGTATAGACTGACTCTACCACCAAAGCATCAGAAAATATTCTTTTTCCAGGGTGACAGCGGTGGTCCAATCGTCCACAAGGGAGCTCTCATCGGCGTGGTGTCCTGGGGCCTGGGGTGCGCCCGCGGGAACTTCCCCGGGGTGTACACCAGACTTTCGTACCCCCTCATCTGGGACTGGGTACACTCACATATCACTAAGAAGGACGATAGCAATTCCACGTTATGATAATGTTAGCTTTTATTTGTGTTGTTTTGATATAAAAGTTTTTGATACCTACTGAAGCATTTTCCTTTTTTAGGGTTCAGCTAAATTGAGGAAGTAAGTAGGTGTATTAAAGAGCCCCAACCGAATTGAGTCCGCTGGCTAGCGGTGTTTTATGGGTCAGTTATGAGCAAAAATAAGTGTAGTGAATTAAATATACATTCTAAAACGAATTGATTAAAGTCGAACCAATTTGAAATAAATTTGAAGCTCTTCAGCTGTAAAAAAAAGTATCCCGCTAGCTGAAGGCTTGGAATCATAATTATTTCATTTTTTTTCACGGAACAAATTCCGTTTTTAGTTGAAACTAATTACTGAACCTAGTCACGGTCTGGAAGTAGCTGCACTCTGTACAAGCTCACCTTGTACATGCTTTGAAGTCAGTAGCGTCTCCATAATAAAATTGTGAACTTATTTTTTATATATTCTATTGTTTTTTTTTTTAGTTTACTTTAGGGATATTAACAAACAGTGACTCCATACAAATACTACTATTGTACCTGTGCCTCCAAACTTGGAACTCAAAATTATACTGCAATGCATATTCTAAAATTCTACTTGTTGTGTTTGGTATCATTATTTACCGCCAAGAATGTCCTGACCTGATGACCATCTTTTGGAGGTAGATATGTAATCTCAAAAATAGAGCACTTGTAGAACGGACGGTGTTCTGAAGAATTGTTTAAGATGATGTCCACGGCTACTTTCTACCATCGCAACTCTCGCCATCGACGGGAAGTCCATCCTCACCCACATATTGAAACCTGAATTGTTTCGTACTGTGCGGGCTCAAAAGAGCTTCCTTCCGCAGACGCTCATACTGTGGAATGAGCTCCCCGCCGTGGTTTTCCCAATGGAGTACATCATGGGATTCTTCAAAAGGGGTGTGAAGAGATTTCTGTAGGGTCGGCAACGCGCGCGTGATGCCCCTGGTGTTGTAAGCGTTCATAGGCTATGGTAACCGCTTACCATCAGGCGGGCTCATGCTAGTTTGAAACCTAAGTGGTCTAAAAAAAAAAAAGAACTACAGGTGAAGTTAAGATTGAAACTGGAGGCTTTTTTTAACAGTAGTATCGAGAGGACAAAATAAATAAAATACTCCCAATAATATAGTTAACAACAAATTAAAACATGATCTATTTATTTAAATAATTAATAAAAACGAAACAACATTATATTACAAAAAGTTTTTAACTCTTATTAACCCTGTGCTTTTAAAGAATTAAATTTTAACGTAAATAATAAATAATGATTAAACTAACATTGCACTTATAAAATAATGCTTCTAAAGAAAATTCTATTTAGTAGGTATGGATAAGCAAAAAGTGTTGAATAATTAATTAATTATTAATTATCAATTGTATGAGAAAAAAAATTTGTTAAATTTTTATCCTCCTTATATCGTAAGTGGTACAATCATGATTGAAAAAGGATACAAAACATTACAGCTGTCAAATTAGACTATGCCATTTTCATTTACGGGTAAATAATCGTGAACAATTTTGGTAGCGACCAAATTCAAAGTCAGGACATTTAAAATATTAAAACAATAATCATGAGAAAAAAACCTTTTTCAATAGTGGTAATTTTTTTCGTAGTGCAGCAAAGAATTACTGTAAAGAATTAACTATTTTTTAAAGAATTAACTATTTTTTAAAGAATTAACTATTTTTTAAAGAATTAACTATTTTTTAAAGAATTAACTATTTTCTGTAAAGAATTTACTATGTGTTTGTTAATCTATACTAATGTCACGAAATTATTGAGAGTGCTTTTTTAACACTATTTACATAAAATTTGTGGGTATATACTTTAAATAATACAGTCTGCTAACACTACATACCAAATTAGAAACATGTTGGTATTTGTACGGTTTGGAAATCAATAAAATATGTTATAAAATATTTTAGAACACGATTTCATTTTGGAGTTTTCTATAAACTACTGTGTATGTACAGTACTGAAGATATAAAATTATTTTATATACAAAGTTTACAGCCATCATAAGCTTAAGTATAGTTACATTTTAATCTAAATATTAATTCTTATTATGTAATTAATTTAACAGCTATAATTATAATAATTTAACTATTTTTTTAATGTGAATCTGTAAATAATTTTTATATGTTTTGCACTTTAAATAATTCTAACAGCAAGGTGTTTATTTACGTGAACTAGTTTTATAAATCTTAAAAATAATTAAACAGTCTATTTGTGCATTCTTAAAAAATAAAAATCTTTGAACATATGCCTGTAGGTATATGTCACTAACTGGGGTATTCATTCACTATAGGAACATACATCTAAAAATGATTTCTCTTAAAAACTAGCATTGCATAAAATTACCATAATTTGATTTAAACATTGATAAATAACCATTGAATATATAATGTACAGCAGAATGCGCAGGCTTATAGGCCATCTCTATCACAAGACGGCAATTGCGGTCATTAAAAGCCTATAAATATTCTCACACTCACAAATACTTGTATATTTTCTTCACAGTCTATTGTTTTTTCACTGTTACCAACATAATAGTCCCGTCAGAACAGTGTGACTAACACGATAAAACAAATAAGGCCGGCAGTAGTTGCTCGGCCTTGCGACGCCTAGGTTTTCTTCGCTTGCTGCTGAGGCCTTCGAATCAAATGTAGGGGGTCTTTCCTGTATCTAGCAAAGAGTTCTCTCTTGAAAGTTTCAAAGTGTTTTCTGTTCTTTTCGTTCTGTTTTTCTCGCCATAGAGGGCGGTTCCTGCGAGCTTGGAGGCCCCAGTGGATGGTGAAGATTGGTGATAGAACCCGAAATTGGAACCCCATTAGGAACATTTCATATACCTGTAAATTAGTTTAGTATTAATACGAGAGTTTTAGTTCAAGATAGCTAAATTGGTATGATATTTTCCTAGAGAAATATAAGTAATAGTTACGACTTAATCTGTGCTAGTACCTAATGTGTGATTATTTTTGTTACTTTGTTTGTTTGTTTGTTATTTACGTTACTCTGAAACGGATTGTAATTTTTTAGTTTCTTAGTTCATGGAGTAAGACATGGTACTTTATCCCAGGTACGCGGGTAAAACTGCGGGATACAGTTAGTATTTAAGAGATTAATAATAAAACAATATTAGTATAACAAAATAAAAGATTTATTTCATCTAAAAACTAATTAACACTACTTACCTGACATTCACAGAAAACAAAAACTATTCACTCAAACAAATAATTAGTATGTGCCAACAAGCAACAAAATAAAAGGTATTTATATCACAGAGATGCTGATTGTATAAAAATGAACCTAAACGATTGAGAATAGAATTGGTTGTTCGTCAAACTCCAGTGTTGTCTGTGATCCAGCTCCTTAAAGCGGCTAGATTGGTGAAGACAGTCGGTGAGAGAGGGAGAGCGCATCCTCGGGCGAATGATACAACTCCAAATGCGGTTCCTCTAAATACTGCTGGACCTCCAGAATCACCCTGAAAATTTAGAACGTCATTTAACTTTCTGAGTGATGAGTAAGGTCAGGTATCGAATCTGTACCATGCTGTGACAGACAGGTTACTTTGTAGTAGCCGCCTGGCTGGCAAGTTCAAAATCAACCCTCATGTTGTAAATTGGTCGCCAAGAACATTCCAGTTGTAGTCAGATCCAATTTCCTTTTGGATTGTAAGCTTACCACCTAAGGCCTCATCAGCACTTACCATGGTAGGATTCAGGTCAAACACAACTACAATACATACAAAGCACAGATAATCTGAAAAACTATTGGTTGAATATTGGAATAGTTTCAGAATGGTTTCAAGGATGTAAAGCTTACGGTCTTTTGTTAGACTGTTATTAAAGTTCCAGAGTGCCATAAACCATTTTCATAGACATATAAACTGTGTCCTCACCTGACAGGAAGACACCCCTCCAATAAGGAAGTGTCCTCCACAGAACATATTAGAAGTAAGGGCATCTCCATATGAGAGTCTACACAACCAGTGCGGTACCACGGGCACTTGAGCTTCCCTCATCATCCTGGGGATGCGACGACCTCCAGGCTGGGAACAAACAAAACTCATTTGCTTAACATCTTCTGAACCTGTCTCTGTCAATGACGCACAAAAAGACAATGATGGCTATCTGACCTATCTGTAAGTGTATTAGGTTGTAACTAGTCAACGAAAATTTACCAGTAGCTTAGAGCCTCTCTAATAACTCTTTTGTCCTGAGATATAAGCAACGATAGGTCAGTCAGTTGATAGTGACGAGACGACATGACAAAGATCAAGCTAAAGCTTTCTGGATAGGAACACATCATGTGGATAAAATCGTCAAATAGTATACTGGGTGGAGATTTCGAGATGGCATATTTTCGAAACCTATATTGGATAAGTCATGCTGAATAACTTTTAGTATGGGACAAAGACCGAATTCTCGAAAAAAATTTTTACTTGTCATACATTCTGATCGAGCGAGTTTGAAATTTCGTAAAGTTAAAAAAAAAATGAGAATTCAATATTGGTTCCATTGTAAAAATTGTTCAGAATGACTAACCCAACATAGGTTTCAAAAATATGCCATCTCGAAATCTCCACCGTTATAGTGCTGTGGACCAACAAAAATCTACCTAACTAACTAAACAGAGCAAAAGAACCAGTTGTAAATTGACCATATTGCGATAAGATTGACACCAACCCAATGCACCAACCATATCCACAATAAAAGATAAAGAATAAAAATAACTTACCGCAGTCAACCCCCATCCAGTAACAGTGAGCCTGACAAGCGGCACAGCTTCCCCCGGCTGGGGCAACCTGATCGACCTGACCGCACTAGTGAACGCGAGCGGTCTGGCGAGCCGCAGTGCCGCAATGTCGTTGTCGAACTGCGGCTGGCCGTACCCAGAGTGCACTGTGACGTTGGACACGCGGACGATGCGTCCGCCGGAGTCACGCCGCGTGCTGCCGACTCGGAGTCGGATGGACGCTGGTGATGTGCTGATGAAGAAGGCAATGACGGTTTTAATTGCATAGGGTGATGTCTAATTGAGTGCAAGCATTATCCTTTTTAAGGTTTTGCTCAACAATCTCTAAAACGTTAGAAATAAAGATAATAGAGTAAAGATAATAGATATAGATAATATAATAGATAAGATAAAGATAATAGAGTCATAAATGGCTTTAAATTTTTTATGTATTTTTGTAACATATTCGGTGAAGGAAAACATCGTGAGGAAACCATAACATGGTGGTAGGGTACTTTGTATTACCCACCCGCCTGGTTACCACCCTCATGTGTCAACCCTTTCGGTGTGTTCCGACAGTTGCACTTGAGAGCCAGTTCCTTCTAGGCTTTATGTGCTTACCACCTTCGGCCACATCATCACTTACCATGGTGAGATTGTGGTCAAAAAAAGGCCTATAAATAATTTAAAAAAAAAAGTTTGTAGGTTCTTATTTTTTAATTATAATATTTTTTTGAGTTACTCCAAAGTTGCGCCATTTAATTAACAAGCAAATAATTATGATATCTTTCTCTATATTATGACCCTAGGACACTACTAGACCTACACTAACGCAGTAACACCATATTTCTAAGTCACCCACGATCAAAATTATCATAAAAACCGTATAATAACTACGATTACTATATAAATGCCGATGAAACCAAATGTAGTAACCTTTTCTGGGTAACATACTACACACGCGACTAGGGCCCTCTCAACACACTTCAACCCGACGCATGAAACTGTAATGTCACCGGCTTGTTAAATATTCAGGACCAGAAAAAACAGGCATCAATCAGTGGGTCAGGGTTGCTGGGAGCCTTATTACAAGTCGTTTGCATAATGTCTGAAAACTTGAGCATGTTCTATCATGAATCAATAAGGTCTAAAATGACAGACACTGTTAAAAATATTTTTACACTAAATCATCCAGGGTTTGGTGTTATATAAGTATTTATGCTTTCGACTTTAGAGACAGAAAATTGATAGAGCCATTGAACTAGAGTATAATGCAGTATGAGCACGAGTAGATATGTGCAGTGCTGCCTTGAAGGGAACTGCGCTTTCATCATCAATTTCTCAATACTTTTACCGAGAAAAAATGACAAGGAACGAATTTTTTACAGTAAATCAGGAATTTCAAGAGAGTTAGAGCGTTTTTTTTTATACCACTAAGATGGCAAACAAGCATACGGCCCGCCTGATGGTAAGCAGTTACCGTAGCCTATGGACGCTTACAACACCAGGGGAATCACTCGCGCGTTGCCGACCCTAAAAGTATTAGTACGTAGTCTTTACTCGCTCAAAGAGCAGGTCGACTGGGAAAGTGCCTCCACCTTACTGAAGGTAGAAGTCGGTAAACAAGCATACGGTCCACCTGATGGTAAGCGGTTACGATTACTTGCAACACAAGAAGCATGGCTCACGCGTTACCGACCTTTCCCCCCTGCCCTATGAGCTCTGGAGACCTTACTCACGCGCAGGACACAACATTACACAACATAAAGTTATTTGGCTGCGGTATTCTGTAAGGTGGAGGTACTTCCCCAGTCGAGCTGCTCTTTGAGCGAATAAACGCTCAAACTCTCTCTTCATGAGTTTTTAACAATTAACCAGTAACCAACTAGATGTTAGCTCAATTAACACTGAGACTCTAGATGCTACCAACAATATGGTACCTAATGTTGAGAATATCCTCAGAGACGGTGTTTACGCTCGATATTACACGGTAGTCTGCCAAATTGTAATGCCTTGAACACACGTCTCATCCTCGGCAATAGATAATCAATGGCACGTTACGACACCCACATAGTTTAGTTTGATGGCCCATATTCCATTACAACGTTACAGCCGTTCGACATGCAACATCAAATCTTGTTAACGATACATTAAAGTTTAAAGCGGCTCTAATGATAAAAAAACAAAAAGTGTTTTTTGTGAACACCTCGTTGATCGAGCGATATAATGTTCATCATCATCAGCCTATAATGTCCCACTGCTGAGCACAGGCCTCCTTTCACAAATGAGGATGAAAGGGAATGGGCAGATACTGGACCACGCGTGCCCACTGCGGATTGGTGGAGATAGGCTAGTGGTCAACCTACTGTTGGAATTTTTCAAGCCGCCTAGGATGCATCCAACTAGCTTAACGACTATCACAATTAAGTGATAACCGGGACCAACGGCTTTACGTGCCTTCCGAAGCACGGATATAAGGTTATTCGGTTAAATTGCACACAAATATTCGTCCTATATGGGTTGAACCCACGACCTGGGGCGTGCCAATTACCAATCACGACAACCGGCCCATCATCCAGCCATTCCAGTATACCTGCCATATTCTTCATAAAATATGGATTTAGTTCACCAACATGATCACAAAATATAGACTCAATATGATTCCACGAAATAGATAACGCACAGCAATTTTTTTTTCTGAATTTACGGACATAAAGTGTCTTGATATTTTATATTAAGTATCGTCCTTGAGACGTGATGAGCACTGTAGCTCAGAAGGTTGCCGTAAAACGTAGGTCTAGCCACATTTGGTCACGTTTTACTGTTGCGCCTGTCGTAAACTTGGGAGACGTTACGATTTTGACCTTAGTATTGGACGTGACGAAAAATACGATGTTTACTGGGTATTTTCTTTTCTGTTCTTGGTAGACTTGTTTTCGACCATAATCTCTCTATGGTACTTGATGTAGCCGAAGGTGGTGAGCGCACAAAGGAAACTGACCTACCTGGCTCCCAAATGTAGGTCCCTGAACACACTGATAGATGCATGGCTACAGATTTTCTACTTGAGGAAGGTATGTATTCCATTACTGAAAGCTTATTGAGGGATTCAAACCCATGAACTGCATTCGAGAGTTCTACCACCAACTATATTATGTTTAAAAAACTACTAGAAATAAGCCTCTACCTAAAGACTCCAAAAAGTGCAGTTGTTTTTAGGACTGCTAAGAGTCAGATTGTCCAAAAAATATTAAAATGTATCCTTGCTGAGTTTCTTGCCGGATTCTTCTCAGTTGAGGCCGAGTTTCGAATCGGTGGTAACTTCAGTAAATTTGACCTTCATAAGTGCCCTTCTGGGGGCCTACCACAAGCTCTTAAAACAAGGTTAAAATAACCTTATTTTGCGTTTTCGTACCATGACATCCTTAAAAATAAGCTTATTATAGGCATAAAACAATATTGTTTTGTTAGCAGGTTTGATGACGTCACCTCTAATCGTTCATTCAAATCGTACCATGATGTGTCTTTTGACAACTAGCATTATGGTTTTTATGTCAATTGCATATATCAATCAAAATATAACATTATATACGCGACGAATTATCCAAATTTATGATAAAAATATCTATTATTATAGTGATATAAAGTCAGTAGATCGTATTCATTTAACTTATCGAATTAATTGTGTATCTCTAGCCTTCTAGCTTTTGCCATCTAGCATTTCAAGATGGCAAATGAATATGAACTATTTGTGTTTTTGGAAGCAAATACCAAAGAAGCCAATAATAGATACACGAAAGCGACGTGGTATGCATCTATGCTACGTGAGGAATCAACACTTTCGCATGCATTGGACCAAAATGCCATTTGCTATCGAAACCATACGACCGTATGGGTTTGAAGCTCACCGAGTCGCTCGCATATTGTCACCAAAATAATCGAGGTCTCGGGCGGCGGGGAGCTTTTTCCGCCAACGCATTAGCTTGGCTAGCCTGTTGGGAACCTTGCCGATAATCTACGGCAGCCTAGAGGAAAATTTATATACGAGTGCTAGATTGTATTTCATTTATTTGTTGTAAATATTTAATATCGTATAGATTAAGCTTTACTGTGATTGTACTGTATTCATAAACGTTTATATACCTAAATACACATAATGTTTCATTGTATGACCTGCAACTACAGTAGCATTCCTGACAAAAGGTAATCCTGGGATAATATCCTGGGACATTATCCCAGGACAAAAGGTAATAAATAAAAATATGTGTTGATTCCTGTGGTAAATTCTTTATTCATATAATTTAAAGACAATAGGTACCTGCCTAGACTATAGGTATTAATTAAGACTGAAGTGCCATACATAAATATAAACCTACCTAGGTATATATTTATGTATGAACTTTGTCTCAGTTTTTGTAATGACCAAGAAGTGCTCCATTGCTTTGCTAGTTGAGGATTAGGTACCTATTTCTCTCCAGCACATTTCTTAGAGTAGTTACTTTGAATTCCGGCGAATTCTTCACTGCAAAATGAATAAAATAATACTTGAATTACTTATGTTTGTAACCATGCCATATTAAATTTCATTCACTGAATATCACTATTGAACGGCGGCCCCTTGCCTTGTTTTCATATTGACCTAAGTAATATTAATTCAAGTAATATAAAAGTCGATATACATAAAATAAATATTTGTATTATTTCAAAATATGTAGTGCAACAGGGCACATTGAGTTTCAAAATTCTTGCGTCACAATTGACAAGTATTTTTTTTTGTCCCGTTCCATCCTATAGGGCCATCATCTTCTCTCACAAAATAACCTTATAGCCAGACTGTTTTGTTTTCACCTTATAATAATATTACTTTGATTCGTACCATGAGCTCAATCGTTCAACATTGATATAACATTGCTAAGTGCCGAGAAAGAATGAATGATTTGTAAGAATTTGTCTATGGCTTGCTACAACCTGATAAAAGATAAAAAGAAATAACGATATATTAACTGTATAGTGCCATTTCTTTCACACGTTGGACCGAAATGATTTGAGGTTCTTCATCTTTTAGCAAAGTATTAAATTAAACTAATTGTAAAGTATAAGTAACTAAAAGAATAAAATATTTTCGAGTAATTTCTATAAAATGCATACAAATATTTTAAAATGTTATTATGAAGAGTAAGGAAATTAATTGAAAAAATATATAGACTGCCGACTCTAGATTATCAAATGAAATGAATCGGAACAAAATATTTACCTGTCATTCTTGTCATACTCAAATGTCTAATAAAGATATCCAAGATATTTAGTTATTAAATATATTTGTTTATGTAATTTAATAACAAACAAAGTGCAATCAATATGGAAACATCTTAATAGTATATTCGACAGTAATATTCAGTGCATGAAATTTAAGATGTCATGGTTATAAACATTAGTAAGTTGCACAAATGTTGCAATTCATTTTGTAGAGTTGTAGCCGAAGAGTTCGCCAGAGATCCAGTCAGCAGGTAGAGATGGTTAAATACAAACAGACCAAAAATACCGCCTTCAATCGTTATCTACAAGCGAAGGAGTACTCTCAAAAAAGTGTACGTAGATATGGAGAGGCTGGTCTAAAGTGAAGTCTAAGAACCTATAAACGCTGAAATAAAGTTTGTATCTGTATCTGCAAGATTGTTTAATGCCATACTTATATTGTGTATAATTATCTTACTCTCATTAAACTTATGTGAATAAAGAATGTAGGTACATAATACTTTCGTGTTTTTATTCATTGTGTTATTGACGGGAATCCTACTGTAGTTGCAGGTCTTGGAATTAAACATATTACCTATGTGTATGTAGGTATATAAATATTTGCCGCTGTTGTCGATCATCGACAAGGTTCCAGGTTCAAGCTCGTTATTGGCAGTGTTTCCTCTTTGGATAGCCAAGCTAATATGCGTTGTCACAAAAAGCTCCCCACCAACCGGTTTGCCGAGGTTTTGATGATAATGTGTGAGCAAATCAGCGAGCTTCAGACCCCCACGGTTCTATCCACAGCCACAAAGGCTACAGAAAGTTAGGTCCAATGGATGTGTATTTTAGAATTTCCCGCACGGTTACATCTGCTCTGCAACAGTATAGCAGATTGTTGTGAGTTGAGTTTTCAATACAAATATATAATACTTAATTAATATTTTACTACATTAGATGGTTAAAATGATTATCTTTATAGATTATTATAAGTCTGTCGTCTGTCCGTCTGTTGACAATAATATATTCCATCCAGGCTAATGTAGGTTACGACCAATTTTAGAAAATTTGCCAGAGAATCTAGGTAGTTTGGATTCCAGGAACACAGGGACTACTCTGTGTACTAACACTGCAGGAAAGTTAACTTTATGGATTAAACTGGGGTTATTCGATGTACGTTGGTTATAATGAAAACAGGATATTAATAGTGGGTAGGTACCTAAATGAAAAGTCACTAAATATATAAACACGCTATTTAAAGCTCCGCTTCATCTATATAAATCTAAGGCTAAGGGTCGAGGGATCGATATTAGGTACTAACGTAGATGCATAGTTGTGTAGTGAACGACAAGTGCAATTAAAAACTTTATAAACAATCGGTTATATTATTTTGGGATGATACCTAATCTCGCAATCCCGATATATTCATTCTATAAGTAAATAAATTCGATATAATTACTTTATATGACACTATAATAGATTTTTATAACATAAATTTGGAAAACAATGTTATTTTCAGCTTGTAAATACAACGTATATAAGATTGCTAAATTTGACATTAAAACAATAATGTTAATTGTCAAAAGCTTATAAAAAATAGCTCATGGTACGAATTGAATGAACCATTATGGTAAATAAACAAGGTTGTTTTCATGCATAAAATAAGCTTGTTTTAGGGACATCATGGTACGAAAAGAAGAATAAGGTTGTTTGAAAGAGCGAGAGAGTATGGATGAGTAACAGAGATGAGAATTGTTAAGAGAGAGAAAGTTGCTTAGGCCCATATCGTTATTTCTTTTCATCTTTAGTGAGCCCATAGACAAATTCTCAAAAATCATTCGTTCTTAGCAGGAATATAACAATCATATAACAATAGTGTTTGGTAGAGGTCATGGTACGAATATAAATAAGGTTATTATATGCTGGAAACAAAACAGTATTGCAATAAGGTTGTTTTGTAAAAGATGGGGGTAGGCCCCCTGGGGCCTTAATTGAATAAATTACTATAAAATTTGACTTCACAAAAATTTATGGAACAAGAAAATCACTTACTTCTGCACACAATGCGCCGCAGTCAGTACATAGTTGGGGCTGATAATGAAACCTCCACAGAAAGAGTTCCCATTTAGCACCATGGACACCTGGTACGGATGCCGGTTCACAGAGCTGGATCTCCCACCTATAATCTGTCCACTAAGCTCTGGGCACACTGCTTCCAGCTCTACGTTCTGTGGATCATCTTCTATGGTGTTCTCTGCTACTTCTGCTTGGACTGCAGTTTCATCTGAACAACCTTCTCCTTCTTTCGCTTCTTGGAGATCTAAAAATGTGAGGTTATATAGTGTTCGAAGGTGTCGTTTAGTAAAAATAGAAGCAATATAATTCTTTAATTAATGGTCATTGAATTTTTGATCCTGATATGCGATTTTTTTAGTAAAAATTGCAAAATGTGAGTCGGCCTTACAGCAACTCCAAAAATTATATCAAGGCCTATTTAAGTTATTTTTGTCTTTTCTTGCATGTTAATAAAAAAATGCCCTGAGCACAACTAACACCTATCACAATATTACAGCTTCATATTTTTTTTCTTAGTGATATAATACATTTTTATTTATTTAACTGAAAGCCATAAGAAATAAAATATAGGAACAACTCACCAGCGGCAGCTATTAGAGCTAACACCAAAACTAGGGTTGGCCAAGGAGCCATCATGCCGGTAAGAGCAGACAGGCTGGCAGAGCTGCTTTCAGGCAAATAGCCCGCAGAGTCTGCGCGCGCGCACGCTGTGTCCTAATTCGTCGAACTATTGCAAAATAAACGGCCGCAATAGGAAATTTCTCACGCCCAGAGTCCACGGTCACGACCTTTTGATTAGGGTTCTTTGCACTTGACACTTAAATTAGGTTTTTTGGGAGAAATCTCTTTTGTAGATCTGATGATGTTACCTTGACTTCTTATGGAGTAGGTAAAGCTTAATTGGTTCTCGGGTTAATCTATGGTATCGTAAAATGACAGATGAACTTTATTGGAAACCAATAAGATTCACTTTCATGAAAGTCCGTGGTACCTGTTGTTGTCACATCCCTACAAACACTGGTACCTACATCACTAGGTCGGCCATGACACTGACCGCAACTGAAACTCATATTCAATTATGTCTTCTCTGTAAAAAGTGTTTGCTAATTAGACCAGCGCCTTAGTCATTAAACCTTACAGCGTGATCATTGGTCCTTCGAGCCGGATACGTATATTTTATTAACTCTTATCTTTTTGTAAGGAATCATTGTAAACAAACAATGAAATTATTGACTGAAAATACAGAAAAAGAATTTCATCTCTTAGCGATACAAAAATAAGATATGATCACACGGAACCCACTATCAATTTATAATCGAAAGTGATCGGTATTCGCAGACAAATCGATTATACCTCCGTCAAGCCAGACAGGTGTCATTGCTACTGTTATTCACGGGGTGTTTCTATTTATGCTAATAATATTGCCTCTTTTTTATTACTGAATACGACGACAATTTACGACTGGTACAAAAATATCGATATTTTTTTACTATGGATAGGTTTGTCATTCAAAATTCAAAATCATTTATTCAAATAGACCTTCGCAGGCACTTATGAAAAGTCTGACTCTAATACTCTAATACCGGTTCGGAAGGTTGCATTTGCTGAGAAGAGCCGGCAATAATCTCAGCAATTACTCTTTTCAAAACAAGCTTAGATTCATTACATAATATTTACATTCTAATCGCACTGACAGCAATTGCGTGCCCCGGCGCGGCGGCAAAATCACAAAGTAGACTGAATAAATATTTAATAAGTAAATAAATAGCAAACTTAAGCAGACCATTTATTTCTTTACTAGCAGTCCCCCGCGATTTCATCCGCATTCCCGGGATAAAAAGTAGCCCATGTCCTTCTCCATACCATAGGCTATCTGCATGCGTTTCATCTTCGTGATCGGTTGAGTAGTTAAGCCGTGAAAGCGTAAGAAACAAAAAAACAAACTCGTAAGGATTATGTAAGTGATGATGTTGCTGAAGGTGGTGAACACACAGTCTATAAGGGCTATAAAGTATGGTGCAACTCTCGGGACACGCCACAGGTAGGAGATGATATCCTCAAGATATTTACCTTCACTGAAAGCTCTATTAAAGAACTGCATTTTACGTCATAACCACAAAACTATCATCACCTTAAAATTAAATAGCTGTAATTTTTATCGCGACAAACAGACCAACGGGCGAAGACAAGCTGTTATTTCCGTACTATTTTTAAACGGGAGCGTCCCGCGAACAGCTGAAAATAATTATATCCAACGCTTACAACATTCGGTACAGTTTACGATTTTTTTTAAATATCTCTCGCTGGCAACCTATAGCTAACAAATATGCCAGTATCAAACATTATAGTGTGTGAATTATGTACTTTGGAAAATTTGGAAGTCATTAAAATGATCACAACCTCTATAGCACAGTACAGTATATAACAGTATATATAAGTGTATATACAACAGTGTTATGCTGAGTCGCTGACCAATTTTGATATCACACAACAATACTCTTTGTTTTTTTTTGTATGTGCAAAAATAATATTTTTGTAGTGTTGTGTGTATTTTTCAAAATAAATATATTTCATTTCATTTCTATAGCGAATTTTAATAAATTTAAAATATATTTTTAAATTTATTACTTGCGAAGTGGCAAAAATAAATGCAGCATTTGTTCTAGATTTTATAATAGATTTCCTGTAAACTTCACCTAAATAACATGTTATCATTATGTTTCTACATCAAACAGTTTCTAAAAACAACACTGACTTGCAGACAGACGAGATGTTGTAAGAATTACGATTAAACTTTTGAAAAGGATTGACACAACGTGGAAACCTATAATTCGCTACCACTTTGTTATTAGAAGATAATATTGCTAGATTATATTCATGCCCAGAATTACTAAAGATACTTTTTCCCTGATAAATTGTTAGTTCCTTTTTTAACCTCGACTATTTAATTCGCCATAAGATTGTGTTGTATCTCGCGACGTCTGACTACGGATCCCCTTAAAGAAGCTTATAAAAACAGCCACAGCCTGTATAAACGTTTTGATGGACAGTTTGCAGTAAAAGAAGTGATGCAAAAAGCTGCGCCAATATCTGTGTGGTTAAATTCATTAACTTGGAGATGGTTGTTTATTAACCTTCAATAACAAATTGTTACTAATTTGTTAAAAACAATCTTTTATACGGTCATTATTGCATTTTATGGATTGTAATATAATGTTATATTGCCAAATTATAATTGCTTGATATTGAATATGGACCGTCTATAATTGGACTGTTTTACAAAAAACTTAAAAAGAATTTTCCAAATCGGTTAATAAATGACGGAGTAAGGTAAGAAACATAAAAAAAAAATACAACCGAATTGAGAACCTCCTCCTTTTTTTGAAGTCGGTTAAAAATACGAGTAGTATTGTGACGATTTCATTTTACATAAGTAGTGTGGAATGATAATACTAGACTATTTATTTTGTGTCTATATTGGTGACAGTTCCATATGCAAATTCAAGCTCTAACCTACCTATTTCAAACAAAAAAATATGAGCCAGCCGGCCGAACTCTCCAAAACTTTTTTAAATTTTACCCTTTAGTAACAAAGACAAGGCTGCGAATAATTTATTCGTAGGCTGCGGTATTTTGCAAGGTTATCACCCCCAGTCGAGATAACCTCGTAGCATGTAAGCCCTCTCTGGGCGTAATATCGCTATGCTCTAACTCTTACGTCTCTGAATTCAGACCGGCCTAAAATGACGTAAGCACGAAGTGACCCGATGAGTCACCGACCTTCAACTGTCACTGCACCGGACCGTGACAGACCTACTTAATATCTACTTCACTAGACATTAGGCCAAGGGACACTGATCGTAATGAGAACAATATCACTGAGATTTCTAAAGCTTTTATTGTGTTTTATGTATTTGTAAATACTGTCAAGTCAAGGGAGTATTATTGGATATTTTTAAATGATATATCTCGAAATCTATGTTGATTTCGTTGTTGAACATAAATATTGAACTTCTATCCGAAAAAAAGTTCACGTACCTATTTGAGTTAGTCTGTTTCTTTATTCCAACTAATCACCCAAGTTCTTGAACCGATTTAAAAGGGTGTGTATACCTACTATCAAAATGTAAAAAACACGAACACTTACATATGTCATTTTATAAGTACAGCTAACATTTTGAACTTTTTAGTCACAGTTTTTAATTCACTTTTCGTAACGACAGCCGTGTTTTATTTTTATTTTTAAGCTTTGTCGCCGGTAAAGGTTGATAAATTCGTTTGTTACAAAAACAATTAATTACAAGTTAAGTTCGATTACTTGTCTCGACAGTTTTGTTTTATTTTTTATATACTATTGTGTCAAATACAAAAGTATACAATTTCGAAAATAAGTATTTCAAAATTATAACAAAAGTTTCCGATTGAGTAGTATTAAATACGTACGATTTCGAAGCGTATTGTTACTTCCAAATGGAATTTGTCTTTTCATTTTGTATCAGAAAAGTGCCACCACCTCTGTGGGTACAGACAGTACCCTAATACCAGTCTAATTGATTAAGAGATAAGAGGTATATTTTATGACCAAACCTTATTATGGCTGGGTTAGCTCGACCTAATCTTGTAAATGGCTAAACCTTAGAAAGGAACTCTAGAAAACTAAGGTATTTTATTTTACTTATAACCCAGTTAATTATATTCTACGTACAACTAAAGAGGTGTTGTCATAAAATTTATTCCTGACGTATTTATGATTCAAAGGATAAAAAGCTCCATTGTCAAATTATAATAAGAACACACTACATTTTATTTAATAAATGGCCGTTTGGCCACTGACTCTGCCCATAAAGAACGACGACGACGCCTAAGATGGAGCACGCTTACCCAGAAGAAACCTATTCACTCCAGCCTTGAAAGTTCCTGGATTGTATGCGTCAGGAAACACAAACGCCGGAAGCAAGTTCCACTCCCTTGCTGTACGCATTATAAATGAGGATGCAAAACGCTGTGTCCGTATTTTCGGTATGTTAACAGCATACCGTTGAAAATTTTCCCCGCGTCTTGAGGTTCGTTGTAAAAATGGAGATGGTAGAATAAGGTTGAATAATTACTGCGCACACTCTACAAAATATATCTCGTAAAATACCGATAGAAAAGCAACTTTTCTTCGAAAGTCGATGCGTACTCTAAAACTGTCGTGCTTAGATATTAATTCAGGACAGTAACCAATATGACCATTATCATTTGAAGCCTGGTGCGTAAACGTTTCATTAACCTATTTAAAATTATAGTCATAGCTACTTCCATTTCACAAAAATCCTTCCAATATTTTTGTGTATGCCCTCTATATAAATGGAACCTGCGTGCAAAATCATAAGTATCGAATTCTAGCGGCTAAGCATTGATAGATTAGTCAGTTAGGACAAGTCGTTTATGTGTATAAAACACAATCAACCCCTTCAAAGATCTTTCAGGTCATTGACCACTGCAATATTCCCAGTATAATACCTGTAACAATGATTTACCACAGAATATTTAATAGTATAGATTTACCCCACGTATCAACTTCGCCGCATTCCTCCTCAAACGATATCGCATTACAAGATCCCGCACACAGAAATATTCGGTGCGAGTATTTTAATAACCGCCCGCAACGCCGCATCTATTTCTGTTACAAGCTTGAAGTCGCCTCTGGCAATATTTCTACCGTTCTAATTCGTCTGCCACTGGCCATGTCGCTTACGACTTTACGAATACGAGTCACTTTGTGGTTAGAGACTAAAATATATTGTTATAGACAAATCTAGTTGACATTTAAGTTTATCAGGTCGATATACTCCGACAGCTTTAGCTGTTTTGTCCATGATAAAAGCATCCTCCTTCATTCTTTTAAAAGTATTATGCATTTTAGGAAGAATAGCAAAAATATTATAATGACTGCTGTGCTGGGCAAAAGCTTCTTTTTCCTTTTCCAGTCTTTTCAAGGTTCTTATGGTTAGCTTTTCTTTTTGGAGTGAAACTCATCTCGCCATCTTAACCTAGGCCTGCACCAAAGTCAAATTTAGGCCCCAGAAGGGCACTTATGAAGGTCAAATTTACTGAAGTTACCACCGGTTCAACCGGTAGAAGAATCCGACAAGAAACTCGGCAGTTTCACTTTTTTTTCAACACACCGAAACACTTTTTGGTTTACCATAGAGTGGATCTTAGCAGCAATTTGTGTTTTTAACCGACTTGAAAAAAAGGAGGAGGTTCTCAATTAGGTTGTATTTTTTTTATATTTGTTACCTCATAACTCCGTCATTTATTAACTGATTTAGAAAAAAAAAAAATTTGGATGGGTACACTTCTCATTTGGTCCCATTGTCATCAGATCAGGATTTGATTACGTCTTGTCGACGTGAGTCGCTTTATATTTTTTTAACCGACTTCAAAAAAAGGTGGAGGTTCTCCATTCGGTTGTATTTTTTTTATGTTTGTTACCTCATAACTCCGTCATTTATTAACTGATTTAAGAAAAATTTTTTTTTGTTTGGATGGGTACACTTCCCGTTTGGTCCCATTGTCATCAGATAAGGATTTTATTACGTCTTGTCGACCTGAAGTCGCTTTATATTTTTTGTAAAACAGTTCAATTGTGTACCTAATGCCGTACTAATAGTATTTTTTATTAACGAAAAAACGGTATGTATAATCTCACGAGCCTATTGTAAAAGCAACTGATCTTGAACAAATATCTGCAAGCAGATGATAAAGACTTATCTTTAGGTAATTAACGTCGCTCAATGAAGAACGTTCTTTGCACACAGTGCAGTAAACATCCGACCCCTGCCGATAGTAACACGTAATTCGTTCGCACATTACGAAACGGCTATTTTTACATTGTTTATAAGTTGTACCGAGTTTATTCCGAGTAAATATAACGGCGACGCTCCACATCGCCCGTCATAAACCTCTTCGACATATTGTTATGCGAGGAGTCTGTGCCACTGTTTATTTTACTCAAAAGCTGAAATAATTAAAGTGACTTTCTCTTTTAACGTGAACAATTTGGTGCCAAATACTGGCATTTGGCAATATGAACTTATACGCACGGCCAAGTTGTGGAATGCTCTCCCGGACATCATGTTTACAGACACTTATAACATGGGTTTATTCAAGGCCAGAGTGAACAGGCATCGTATGGGTACGCGCGGTCCACCCTAGACTACATCTTCGCTTACCATCTGGCGGGATTGCGGTCAAGCGCAAACCTATTAAATATAAAAAAAAAATTACTCCGTATGATTGATAAATAACTCAGTGTTCAACTATGATAATTTCTTTTACAGTGCAGCCGCCGAAAGAATGCGTTTCTGACACCTGTTAATATTGGCCAAATCTCGAAAACGGCTAATCTGATTATAATGGGACTTTCACTAAACTGTGCCTAAGAAAATACTGAATCATCGCATTGAAGCCCCATAATCTTAATCGGATTAGCCGTTTTCGCAATTTGGCCAGGTTTCAGAAACTTATTCTTTCGACAGCCGCATTGTACATGGTGACAGCGATGGTGGCTTTTATTACAAAAAGTCTCATAAGCAAGCAGATAGAGATGGTAAAAATATGCAAATTATCCATTGACTTATATATTACTTGAAATTAGCAAAATCAGAAGACTGAGGGGAGTGTTGCTAATCCTTATAAAGCATAGGATGCAATGCAACAAGCTTTCAAGTTCAATTACCTAAAGCAATTCATAAATAGAACACCAGAAACTATGATGTGTTCATGTCATTATTCAATTTAGTCACTACTAGGACTTTTATTAAAAGACATAGCTGAAGTAGTCACTAGTTGCAAAATTAACCTCATGTTAAACTTTTATAGGTCCAAAGCCCCCGTCATCTGCAAGTTGAGTCTTATAATATTAACTTTATAGATATTGATTTTTGCATGTCCGAAATTTAAATTTAGAAGAGACGTGTCTAGACATTTACTTAATTTGCCCAATAAGTATATAATAACTTTAATAAATTATAATTTGTGTGTTAAATTATTATTATGCATTGGATTTTGTATAACTACATCACTTCTTACTTGTTTTTTTACTTGTCTTTTATTTCAACCGTTTGAGCATCACTTGATGCCTCTAGTGGCACATTTTAGCTAATTTAATTTGTGGATAATGTAGTAGGCTGCAATATTGTTATTACTTTCATAAGATGTTTATATTGTAGCCTTAAATAAATAAAATAAAAATTAAATTAAATTTGTCTCGTCCACAACACAATACTAAAGATTATTACCAATTCGCTAAGGCCAAATGTTCATGGATGATTGCAATTTCAGCCAGAATAGCAGCTGTAATAAATAAAAATACATTTTTTATCCAGCAACTGACACTGGCGTAATTGGTTACACCAAAATTTATAGATGCAACCGTGGAACGATATTGAAGCGGAGTGCAATTAATGAGTTTAATCTCGGGGGTGCACGCTGACGACAACCAAATTTCGAATGATGCAAGCGATACAATGAAAAATGTGTATAATGCACGAGGCAAATACAAACTAACAGAACCGATTTGGAAAATAGAGGAAGCCTGAGTTATTTACATAAATAGGTACGCAAACTACTCAGTTATTAAGCGTAAGTGGACCTGAAAACAGTAGGTACTTATAAGATTTTTTAAGTGGATGGTCTCCATTTTGACGGACCCGTTGGCGCAGTTGGTTAAGACGTGGACTTTTAACCTACAGCGCCCCAGGTCATGGGTTCGATTCCCGCACAGGACATACATTTGTGTGCATGAACATGTCTGTATGTCCTGAGTCTGGGTGTAAGTATGTATTTACAAACAAAAAGTAGTATATGTATTATATCAGTTATCTGGTTTCCATAGTACAAGCTCTGCTTAGTTTGGGATCAGATGACCGTGTGTGATGAATGTCCCAGGATATTTATTTATTTATTATTATTATTTGAAATTTTTAAGTAATATTTCTTGCGTATTTTTTTTTATTTATGAAATCAATTTGATACTCTTATGGACGTAATTTACGTATGCGGCTTATCTTATGGCAATGTATGTATTCGCATTCAAAAAGTTGTATAAATTACACATTTCCGATATTTATTGATAAAGTATACAATGTATGGTTTTAATTCATCAGGCGGACCGTATGCTTGTTTGCCACGTAAGTGGTATAAAAAAAAAAAAATTGTTTTAAAACCATTAACTAATATACGGGGTGGAGATTTCTTGATGGCATATTTTCGAAACATATGTTGGGTTAGTCATGCTGAACAACTTTTGCTATGGGACCAACACTGAAATCTCAAAAAAAAATTTTTTACTTTTCATACATAATTATTGAGCAAGGTTGACATTTACTATGGAAAGTAATTTTTTTTATGAGAATTCTCAATCTGTTCCATAGTAAAAGTTGTTCAGCATGACTAACCCAACATAGGTTTCGAAAATATGCCATCTCGAAATCTCCACCTGTTATAGAATAATCTATTGCTATAATTTTAATTATTGCGCGAATCACAAAATTACATCGCATAGGCGCTGAAATAATTGTAAATTAATTAACTCGCAAAGAATTCAAAATGTGGACCATCTACCTTCATAATTATCTTTTTGAACCAAAACTGCACTTTCTTTTAATGATAAAATTATTTTTTTACCTATATATAAATATCTTCGTTATTTTTTATACAACTAAGTCGGTAAACAAGCATACGGCCCGCCTGATGGTTACCGTAGCCATATGAACGCTTGCAACACAAGAAGCATCGCTCACGCGTTACCGACCTTTCCCCCCTCCCCTATGAGCTCTGGCGACCTTACTCACACGTAGGAACACAACATAAAGCTATTTGGCTGTGGTATTCTGTAAGTTGGAGGTACTTAGCCAGTCGAGCTGCTCTTTGTGCGAATAAACGCTATGCTCTACCTCTCCGAAGACTTTGATACTTTATCATTAATTTAATAATTATTAGTTTCCTTTATATTGTTGGAGCTTATCTATAGGCAATATAATACAACTCTATTGTATACTAGAGAGATGAAATGAAATGAAATACATAAATTTATTCGCAGGGATACTCTCTTACAATTAAAAATCGGTCCGAATATATATCCCGCCTTATTATAAAGCATGCAAATACACAAAATTATTATAAATTAAATACAATTTTAATTAAATTAGAATTTCAAAAATTGTAATTAAGTAAAGTTAAGTATAATTAAGTATTGGTTCTTTGGTAAAAAAGGGTTAGTAAATATAGATACAAGCTATTAAAATAAAGGACAGATAATACCGATGAAGGCAACACGCTGTCATCACATTCTTTCTCAAAAACAGTTGGGTATATCTTGTTTGCTAACTCGCTCGTTATGGGAGGGAGCCAAACGATACAATTTGGCAGACAGCGTTACGAATCTATCAACGTGTATATTGCCGTCATATTTTACACGTGTCATTGCATTGTGCATTCACTTTGCATCAGTTTTAATTACAAATGGGACGAATACTTCAACTCGTGGAGGAAAGCAAACCCTTCGTAAACCCTTTTGAAAATCTGGTACAAAGCACCTACCGGGCTGTTTAGCCGTTATCTTTGTGTATTTACCACTTTCATGATGATACTATGGTGTAAAGTCGCGGACTGAAAATGTTTATCACATTCCAACTTGATTCCATCTCATACCGCGCGCAATAAGTTCTAATGGTGCGTCCATGCTTGGCGAACCGAGCACGAGCAGAGCCTCGAACGAGCACGATTCGCGTAGCGTGGACGGGCCCGCGAGGCTCGAACGAGCGCGATTGTCAGTTTTTTCACGAACAAAGGGATTCGCATCGTGCTCGTTGTAGGTTCGTTCGTGGCTCGGCTCGTGCTCGATTCGCGTAGCATGGACGCACCATAATTTAATTCATGCTTTTTATTGACTCGGGATGACATAAAAATTCCAATAATACCACTTCTAAATCGGCTCAAAATTTAGAAGTTATGATGGAATAAAAATACGGATTAACCCTGAAAAGCTGTGTAGAAGTTGTCAACCATTGAATAATATATCAGCAGTGTCAAGGTCATTATTAATATCAATATAGTCAATGGTACTCGTAATACGACGATTACAATAAAAACAGATTACCAGATGTGTTTTCTGTATGTATAATTAAAAAAGACATTTTAAAATATTTCTGTGTGATACCAAGTTTTTCAGTTTATCAAATTTATCGAAATGGTTAATAAATTATAAATTCGTTTGAGTTTCCTTTATTTTAACTTTACAGGTATGTACATTTTCGGATCCCCTTCTATGTGGCATTTTTAGAGACTATTTGCACATTGATATTAAATAAAAACACATACGTGATATTTCATCGACGAATAGGGATTTATGTATACTTTTTTAGGTTATGACAATTTATGTACCTAATAGGTAGTATGCACAGGTAGTATGTATAACCCGTCAAGGAGTATTTTTTTAAATCCTTAATATTTGCTTTCCCTCGCAACATTATCAAAAGGACGAGAAAATGCTGAAAAAAAACATCTATAACGGTAATATGGACCGAAGAGTACAATTATGTTCCTTCTTAGAATAAAGATATTGTTGATTGCAAGAAAAACTTGCATATGCCCAGATTTTAAATATTAGACTGCTCAACAAAATGAATATCTTGTAGTACCTAAATATACGATCACATAATAATTTGTCTGCGGATGCATATCTCCTGACTCACGGGGCTACGTCAATGCGCTGCGCCGGCGCATTCGTTCGCGTGACCGACATCCATGTAGTATAACATCGTTTAACAACTAATCGTTGCCAATGTGTTGTTGCGGTACTGTGTAAAGAATGGATCTACCAGAAATAATGATATTCAAGATTATTATTTGAGAGAGGTAGAGCATAGGGTTTATTCGCTCTCGACTGGGGAAGTACCTACCTCCATCTTACAGAATACCGCAGCCAAATAACTTTATGTTGTGTAAATTTGTGTTCCTGCGCGTGAGTAAGGTCGCCAGAGCTCATAGGGGAGGGGAGAAAGGTCGGTAACGCGTGAGCGATGCTTCTTGTGTTGCAAGCGTCCATATGGCTACGGTAACCGCTTACCATCAGGTGGGCCGTAAGTATGCTTGTTTACCGACTAAGTTGTATATATTGTGTGAAATTTTTTATATTGTGTGTGGAAAATTTGAAATTCGCCCGAAAAACAGGTATTTGAGTGCCGCGTTACTTTCTACAATTTATTTTAAGACTTGTTTATTCGATTAATCTGATACAAAAAAAAACATGAATGTTGATTTAAAAACTCAAATTGATCAAGTGTATTAATAAGGTTAGACAACATAAAGGACTTCAGTAACTGTAGTCAGTTTCATACTGGATTCAGTCTAGCATGCAAAGGATTAATAACTGTTTTACGAGTAAAAAAAAATCTAGGACTTTCTTTGTAAACTTTACTTGCCAGGGGCTCAAGAGTGAATAATGCAGTTAGAACTTCAATATCTACAACTTTATTAAATTAAACATGACATTAAACAAAAACTAATTGCCGTGAAACCTACGCGTCCGTCCGTGCTCCCCGATGGATTGAGTGGGATATAGCAACATACATGCGCTGATGACCTGACACTTGAATTTTTAAAAGAAATCAACGTATAGTCCATTGTATGGTCCCACAAACATATCTGGCCCGGCCCTAAAGAGTAACTGACGCCATTATTCGCCATTGGTCAAAGAGAATAATAATCACTACGTTCATTGGTTGTTTGCTTTACCAAATGCGATAACAGGTGACTCTCTAAACGGGCCGGATATGTTTGTGGGCAGTAAGTGCGACTTCGTAAGCTACTTAATAATGCCTTTTTATAAAAGCTTATCGTAGTTGTTGGTGTACCCCGTATTTCACCGCAAGTAATGACGTCATACTTCTGTGTATAACCACACGGTTGAATTCATTGCTGCGGTTTCCGGTATTAGGTTTGTTTTACTTGCATATTTTACATTATTCTCACATCTTAAATTGTTTATTTCAACATTATTAGCTCCAGTGTTTTTGAAGATGTTGGAAAACTAAAATTGATCTAAATTACTAACTGTTTAATGAACAGCTGTCGGATGCACTATAAAACGTTTATTTTTATCTTCACCTACATTTTACAAACTGAAATCGTGTTCGAAGCTACAGAATGATGTCGTTCAATCCGTGGCTTAAATTGCTGTATTTTCGGTATGCCTTACTTAAATAAAATAAAAGTAAAAAGTGACAAGATAAATACCTACAAGACCGATTTAGGTAGGTAGAAAACGTCTCCGTTATTAGTGGTTAAATAACCTTTTAACATTTTTATATTATCTACGTACTCGTCATTAATTATGTGTCGTACCTACGTGGGTACTTGTCTTGAATTTTGTGAGTTCTCAAAACTCTCACATTTATCAAAAGCAATTCCAATCTTCAAATTCACAGGCTGCATACCATCACAAAAAATAAATGCAAGAAACCCATGTCCGCGCCACCGTGGCCATCAATTGCACACGGATTCCCTACTCCCGAATGAGGTCACACGGCGCAGAGCAGCTACACCATCGGAGCTGGCACCGCGCCAGGGTCACCCAACACCCTGAACATTGTTTGTGTTAACGTATGTACCGCTCCATTGCTAAATGTGTTATTTTAACGGAAAATCACTTTCGACCAATCTTTTAACACTGTCGATTTATTAAAATGATATTTTATTTGTCACTTTTGACCACCATTTTGAGTAAATATCTTTGCGTATTAATTTATTTGTGCATCGATTTGAAGGGCATATGGGATTCAACTTTATGATTCGCGCGTAAGTCGTTTAGTAATGAGTTGTTCCATGAATTATTTATGCAGTTCAAGCCATAGGTACTTTAGTGAAAAGTTGTTTCTTGACAAAAAAATACGGACACTTGTAATAAATGAACAAAAAATATCGTTCTTCAAAATCTATAACGTTATGAAATTAAAAATAAAACGCAAATAAATGTATTGACACAAGGCTAATGCGTAACCAAAAATGTTACGTCGCCTAGGCGCTTGAAATTGAAGTACTTAAGTAAATATTCGTTCAAAATCAAAATGGGAGCAGCAAAAGGCTAATTATAAGTATCGTTTTACGCGTTTGTAAATTACGAGTACCTCATAAATAAGCGCTGTTTGTTTTCAACTTGCGTAACTATCAAATAAAACAAGTGATAATCATAACTCACAAATCATCGCTTTGCGTAAATCTCTCGAGTTTCACGGACACGACAATTTACGCGGATCATAAAAACATGGACTAAACTTATTCGATAATATTCTACTCATTTTTTTCCGCAAAAACAACATTGCAAATTGTAGTGAATACACTAAACTTCATTACCTGTGTGTTCCTGGTGAACCCGTACCCAAGAAACCTCTCATCATGAGCCGGCACTATATCTGGCGCCACGTAGAACGGCTCGTACAGCAGCTCAAAGTTGGTCACGTCGTGACTCACGTGCGTTTCTGAACTTTCATTACCGCCACTTGCTTCCCACCTAGAGATAATATTTGTATTGATAGATTAATGTTTGTTACTCTAAGAATTACTCAACGTAGGGAATTAATTAAAACGAGTGCCGCTTACTGAAATGGTTTTCATAATAAATGTGCTAGTTTTGTTTGTAATACACATCTCAAGCAATCGATATCTAGTCTTTTTTTTCATACTTATTAATCACATAGTGTAAAAACAGTTATAATAACTTTATAGTGGCGCCCAACGTGGGGCGCTTGGTTAAAATATTCAAATTTTGTTGTATGTGATTATATTTGGCATTTGTTGTATCCTTATAGGAAGCCGTTATCTCACTATAATATTCGTCAATAAAATTATAAATTATCCCCCTTACTCATAAAGCGCTATTTAACTAATATACTGATTAAATGGTCACGTAAATAATGTCACATTATTTGACAATGACAATGGAGTGACGTTATTTACGTGACCCTTTAAACAGTATGTTAGTTAAATAACGTTTTATAAGTAAGGGGGTAAATGTTTAAAATTCATTACCTTGTGAAGTTTGATGCATACTGATTGTAAATGAACACCTTCCTGTGGAATGGTATAGCCAACTTATTTCTTGATAACCGCAACAGTTCTGACTTATTTGTTGGAAACGTTGCGACTCTCAGGTCCAACTCATAAGTTGGCACCACATAGGCACACAGGGGACATCTTGGTGCTGTCGCCAGAAAACTGTTCAGGGCCTCTGTCATGCCCTTTGAAGGTACTATATCCACATCTACCAGGAATACATAAGGTGTGTGGCAGTTCTTCCTCGCTTGATTTCTGAGATGATTCTGTGGGTAGGGGTGCCTCGCTCGCCAAGCGACGGTATCATCTCGCCTCTCTCCAGGGGGTAAAGGACTAGCGTCGCAATTTCTTGCCCAATTTGGCATGGGCCCCAACACAGCCGGTCTTTCCGCCGGTGTAGCGACGTGGAGGGCTAACCTTGAATACACTTCTGGTCTACACCGGAACAGCCAGGTGGCAAATGCTCTGAGTATTCTTATTTCGTCACCAGCAACGAATACAGCTACAGATAAAGGTCCAGTCCAATGCGCTGCTATTTTTAACAGTTCATGCAGCCTTTCTATAGAACTCTGAGTTGCGAGACAGACCTGGTGATTTGCTGACATCTCAGCGTACATATCGCCTACAGTTGCGTAGTCGAATAGTCTGTACGATTTGGAACCATCCCACCTGTTGATAAGGAATAGGAATTAATCATTCAGAAATTAAAATATTTCAATAAGATCTTTGATAATCAGTATTATTGACTAATAAAAGCTTCATCAAAGCAACTTGGCACAATAGGGTGCCTATGGGACCGAGCCACTAATAATCAGTAATCTACACGCTGCTCGAAGCATGCCATTAATAGTGTTCTAATTACTTCTAAAGCTATTGCCTATTCAAATAATTGGGCTGTAAAGTTATAATTCATTCATTAATAATTCCATTATTAAAAATGTGTTATGGAAAAATTCTGTGTGGGAACAATGAATTTGTATATGCCTAGAACACAACATTTTGTAAGTATCATGAACTACAGAAATATTTGCAACATCTACACAAGTGAACGTAAAACCCTTAGGCACCTGCCAAGCCGTAGATCCATCCTGGCAATAGGATCATCATCGCCAGCGGGATTGCCCCCTGCGTCGATACAAGGCTCACACGTCGGCGGCTCAGTGGGCACTGGTGTCGAGTGCACTGGGCAGGATGGAGGGTGCAGCAGCCACATGTTGGCTGCAGCGTTGTACACTACCAGGGCGATGGCTGCTACTGTTACTATGCTCCATTGGCAGCGCCAGGTCCACTGGACAGACAAGTTTAAGTTCATGGTAATTCTGAATAAATAACTTCGTTTCTTTTCAGTGTACTGAAAATTTATAGCAACTTACGAGTTTATCCCTGCGTATATGCGCCATGGATCTTTGTAACGAGTAAGTCATACTTAGATGCTGTCGGGCTGATGATCAACATCATCTAGATGTATCCATTCTGCAGCTTATACGTTCTGTAAGAAAGGATCATTGATCAAATACTATTTCACTGCCATAATCTTAATGGAAGGATAAAACGTCGTAAGGAAAGCTCATCACGACACGGCAGTAAGTATTTGTAGTTGAAAATCTGTCGCAGTGTTCCGGCGGTTTTGGCAGGCTTTGCAATACATTGGCAGCCCCCTCATATTGCTCAGGTCCATTGCTGCCGGTATCCTGCATGTCAGCCTTATGACAAAAAAAGCTCCTGACTCTGAAGCAATTATTCGCAACGTTTTTTTTTTATTGTTGTAGTTGTAATAACTGACCCCCGCGGTTTCATCCGCGTTCGTTTTGTTTTGTGCGGATCCCTAATATTTTTTTAATAAAAGGAGCCTAAGTTACTTCTTATAAAATCAGCTAGTGAAAGCCATATTCCACTCCGCAGGGTTCTTGAGGGACGTATCAAAATAATACTGTTTTAATTGAAGGTACTGGTTGTGCCAATTTCCATTCGAATCCCTTGAGACGACGTGATTATGAAACGAACACACAAACATTCTTATTTATATTATTAGTAGGTAGGCAGAATAATCAACGCTTCACAGATTTTGGTGTATAATCTCCTGCTGATAATATACACTAAAATAAACGAGGGAGTTATGGGCCATAGATCGCAAAATACTATAGTCAGGCTTATCAGCAGTCAAGCAAAATCTAATCTTAAGTTAGAGTAGCAAGATTTTATTTCACACACCCCTATTATTTACCGTTTATACCAATAAAATGTTCCCTCCTCAGTATGAAGTTCGATGCTGTGACGATAGGTATTCAATGGAATACCTACTCATTATACATTAGACGTTATAAAACTATTCGAAATATATAAACACTATGACGTCACTATCATTTCAAAATTAGAATCATATAAGACCATGTAGGACTGTTAACTTAAGTAGGTGTCGATACTTACAGGAATCCCACAGATAGAATGTAGTCAATCAAGTTAAATTGTAATGTATCGTAAACAAACACTTGATAACAGTTTATTAATAAATCCCACTGAATTATTAAAAGTACTGCACTGTTAATTTTTAGGTTAGATAGTTCACGAATGTTTTTTTTTAAACACTATCACTGGATGGCACAGTTATTTTATTGTTCAACATTTTGAATATAGAATTCACGTTTTAATTGCTCAGATGAGTAAATATTAAAAATTGCTGACAAATGGGTGTTCGAAATTGACGGATAACGCGCATGTCTGAAATATGGACTTGCGCATTGCAGCACCCTATACCTACATATAGTTACCTATCTAGGGCAACATTTGAAGCTAAATCGAGACCTCTACACCGTGTTCCTACTCTTGTAACCCTATGGTTTCCATATGGTTTCCATCATAGAAAGCTCAAGCTCATGGTTGGATTCAAAACGACGATTGACGCACGAAGACACTTCTGAACTAACGCTTTAAATGTGGTGGTTGTAGAGATGTGGTTATTAATTTAATAAACAAATATCATGGGAAATTTCTCACACACGGTTATCTGATCCCAAACTAAGCAGAGTTTGTGATATGGAAACCAGATAACTGATATACCTACAACTTTTTTTTTGTAAATACCTAAGTACTTAATATACATAATTACACCCATTCTCAGCCAGGACATACAGACATGTTCATGCACACAAATGCATGTCCTGTGTGGGAATCGAACCCCTACCACCGTGCTTTGGTTTCCTCATGATGTTTTCCTTCACAGAAAGCTCAAGCTCATTGTAGGATTCGAACCCGGGACCTTCGATTCGGTATCCGACGTCACTACCACTGAGCTAACATCGCCAAAATCAACATCAACAATAAACCTACACATTAATTAACACCAAACGTTTTATCAGCACAGGAATCGAACTCACGGACCAAAACTAACGCACACAACGTCTGTCACTAAACCACTACAATAATGCACAGTTTAATATCAACTACCTAATTGTAAGCAAAATGCGATAAAATCCAACTTAATTAGAACATATTTTTATAGTATAATTAATGTACTCTCAACAATGCACGATTCTGATCGATAACGTAATAATTATTATTATTCTCGCGAAACTGATAAATGAGTCACATTCTTCTGGCTATATAACCCCTTATCATCAGGCCGTATGCTCGTTTGCCACCTCATTGGTATAAAAAATGGGTTTTGTATTACAAACCGGCAACTGTATCCTTACTTACCGAATAGCGGGTCCTAATTAACACATAAGTGCTGAGTAAATGCTACTGGAACATGTTATTTAAGTATATGGTAATTATCACACATATGACCAGACACACCAATAAGAGAGGTAGAGCATAGCGTTTATTCGCTCAAAGAGCAGCTCGACTGGGGAAGTACCTCCACCTTACAGAATACCGCAGCCAAATAACTTTATGTTGTGTTCCTGCGCGTGAGTAAGGTCACCAGAGCTCATTGTGAGGGAGGGAAGGGTCGGTTAAGTGCGAGTGATCCCTGGGGTGTCCCAGGTGTTGCAAGCGTTCATAGGACTACTAACTGCTTACCACCAGGCGGGCTATAGGTACGCTGGTTTACCAACTTTTTTTTTTATACGACTAAGTTAGTAAATAAGCATACGGCCCGCCTGATGGTAAGCGGTTCGCGTAACTATATGGACGCTTGCAACACACGAAGCATCGTTCACGCGTTACCGACCTTTCCCCCCTCCCCAATGAGCTCTGACGACACGAATTTTTACATTACTCACGCGCAGGAACACAAATTTGCACAACATAAAGTTATTTGGCTGCGGTATTCTGTAAGCTGGAGGTACTTCCCCAGTCGAGCTGCTCTTTGAGCGAATAAACGCTATGCTCTACCTCTCTTAAAAAACAAAAAACTTAATAATAAAACATTGTGTACAAGTCCTCTACGTACAAAGGTAGGCTAAGTGTTTTGGCCGCCCATTGACACTGTCATTGAATTTACCTACTGTTATTCTTAATATTTTCTCATGGTGGTGTACCAATGTAGAATTATATCTATTTAGGGCAACTTTATCTATTAAAAAATTGGTGACTTCAGCAGGCACTTCTCCTTGAATAAAACGGATTGACTTTCATTTTAAAGTACCAAATTGCATCTTTCTACAAGGATGTGCCATAAATAACTAGTACCTACCTATGTAAGTATGTAGACGGTACACCCCTGTTGTATGTAGCTAAGTGAGAAAATTAAATGGAATGTATTCTCCTTCTTTTTGGTAGTACCTACCTAGAATTAACTATGTCTGCCCCCCTAGACAAGATGGTTGTCGAAAATCGTCATCGTTAGTAAACGATCAACCTTTGTATGGGATTGACATTTCAAATCGAAATATCACGTGATTTTTAACAATCTATTATGTCAACTCAATCCCATACAAAGGTTGATCGTTTACTAACGATGACGATTGTCGATAACCATCTTGTCTACTGGCCCTGAAATGTTTAAATAGCAAACTTGTGAATGACAATTATTTTATTTAAGGAGTAACCGTTCACTAGCTTTGGAAGGATTTGAAATGTGTTAATTAAATTAATTTTGTCGATACGTCGTGCTCAACTTCTTCCAGGGGGGACGAACAAGTCTTATCGTTTTTTTTTTATCTATTGCTTGCTCACGCTTCGCACGACACAAAAGTAATTAGATTTCGATTTGAGTAAGTAGGTATAAATGTTTTTATCAACGTATAATTTTATTCAGTATGCAAGTATAGAGGCACTAACGCTAAGTAAGTACTTAGGTAATAACATAGAGATAGAAGTAGGTAGAGCAGTCGTAGTTTACGTACCTACTGCCTAGAAACGAACTGCGCGTTCATAGTTTGAACGATTAACGTCATTATATTGTCATTGTCAAATAATGTGACATTATTTACGTGACCATTTAATCAGTATAGTCAGTATATTAGTTAAATAGCGCTTTATGAGTACAGGGGTAAATTTATAATAATATACATACTTACTTACATATTTAAACCAATTTCTCGTTTTTAGGGTTCCGACACCAAAAAGTTTAAAAGGAACCCTTATGATGCCACTCCGTCTGTCTATCACAGCGGTCTTATTTCAGCAACCACTAATGCTTGATTATAAATTTGGAATAGTTTTAAATATTGCTTACCCAATCTTATAGCAAAGGAATTTTTAAAAAATAATATTATTATATATATATTATATATTAGTCCTCGCAAAAGGGGCCGAAGTAGAGGACCGATATTCAAAGTGGGGCTACAAGTTTAAATGAGGTAGGTATCTATCTTAATACGAAAGGGCTTAATTTGTACATCTCTAAACATTTAATTTCTTTTGCTGTTATGTTGCGTAGTTTTCGACTTATTATAATAAATGGCAAAAAAAGTACTATTTGGTTCTTAAAAATATATGTTTTAATTAAAATTTGTATCTAGTTAAAATTTAATTAAGAATTTATTATTCATGTTAGTGACCTATCTACATACTCTCACCCGCCATCTGCCACCGGATACCGTCCTAGGGATGGGACGCGCGTCCTTGAGTACATTAAAGGTCATCGCTCAATATGTCAGCACCGCTCCATCACAGCAACGGCCCGGCACCACAGAGCTCGTCAGTGTAATAATGTTCTGTACCACAGAGGATTGTACAGATCAACAGCTCCTTACAAGCGTCTATTATATTAGCCTATTCTTGTAGGGCTGTCACACTAGGAAATAAATTTAATTAGAAAGTTGGGTAATTTTTTTCCTAATTATAAATTATAAGTATAATTTATTGATTCTCACACACTCCATTCACACTGTAAATCGTTTAACTTACGGGTAATTTATTGAGGTGCGTCGACGCTAGGCGAGCCGAGCACGAGCCGAGCCGCTTTGCACGTTGTCGCTCGCGGCATCAAGTGTAGACTAACTAACTATACCTACTACAATTAGGCGTTATAATACCAAGATGACACAAATAATGGCGTTTTGTTCACACTAATATGAATTCTTACTCGAAAGTAATAAGGGCAAATTTTAAATAGGTACCCACACAAAATTTTTACATTAATGATAAATTATTGATTATTGAATTAGAGTGAATTCATTCATTGCAAGAATGAATGTTATTATTAACGTTTTATATACGTCCAACTGTACCGTTAATCATTATTACAACCATTGTAAACAATGACAATAATGTCATTATCACACTCTCGAAAACCAAAAATAACAGTATCTACATTATTATATTATAACAGTTTAAATACATATAATATATAATTATTATAACTATACATGAAGTAAAAGATATATTGAACTAGGTATGACGCGACGATGACCATTCGTGGGCCTTGATTGGATGAAATTCATTAATGGTGTTCGTTACGATTACCACCAAAGTTACGCGGTAGAGCCCCTGTTGGCGCAGCTTTGGCAAGATACCGCAGGTGTCATGCAGCAAGTGAGTGGACCGCTCGCTGGAGCTGTGTGGTCAACAAGACTAGTGGCTTGTAGCGGCAAGCGCACTTGCCGCAAGGCGTTTTACTTTGTAAAACTATTTTATATAGTCATTGTAAAATTTACTTTAACGCATGCGATTTAAATTATACTTACGAAACCTATCCAACGCTCCTTGGTTCCTAGGAAACTGCGAATTGCACCAAGAACTTAAAATTAACACAGTTAGCGATGAGATAAAACAATACGCTACTAGCTATAAGCAGAGACTTGCTACCCATCCAAATCCCCTAGCGGCGGAGTTACTGTTAATAAACCATCCAAAGAGACTCAAACGTAACCACATAGTCGAACTGGACTTTAAGTGAAGGGAAGAACGATCAATGGACCGGTCTTCCATTATATATTATTGACGCCCAACACATCTGCTCAAAGTCAGGGGACTGATTGCAGATAAAAGTGGAAAAAAAAAACGATTTAAAGGCCTCACTTGCATGGCAAGGTAAATGCCGAGGCGTAGCAGTGCTGTTATAGTGAGCGGTGACCCTAAGCCGGATGCTCAGCATGAGGCGGGAAATTTATTTTTCTTTTCAAGTTTTTATTTTATTTATTTCTACGTTCGTAGAACAAAATGGCTAAATATTTCAGTGATTAGCGACCGTAGTAGTTCATTTGGCATAATATTAGTAGCTAACGTATATTTTACAACTAAAACCAAGCCAAAGCCGTACGCAACGCAAAAAAATATTTTTTTATTGGAGCTAGAAAATGTATTTACATTATTGACTAAAATGCAAAATTTTCTATATTTTCGCCAAATAATGAGTAGGTACATACGTTTTTACACCCTTACTCATAAACGCTATTTAAAGTTAAGTAATTGTTAAAACAGTTATTTAAGCCGAACTAAAACAATTATAATTTATTTTGAAGCCGATTATTTGAACTTGCAATTTCGACATTTTTTAGCAATGCAATATAAAACAGTTTTGTGCGGTTTTGACGTTTTGATATTGAATATTGATGACAGCCCATGAGCCCAGCTAACTGACAGTGACAGATAAGACCATACTTAACCTACAAAACGTGTATGTTTTGCAACGAAATAACCTAAGAATCATTTATGTTTCGTTAAATAATATAATTATCAATAAAACAATGTTCAAAATACCAGACTGGGAAGAAGATACTCCTAAAAGTAGTGTTAAATTTGAGAAAAAAGTTAAGGTATGATGGATAAATGTAAAATTCTAAATTATAATAGCTGTTATGAAGTATTTATCATTTAGGTTCAGTAAAACTTAAGGCATCTCAATACCTAAAGGGAAAGGGAAACCCTTTATTGTATGTAGTTGCCTTAAAAGTTAGAACAACAAATGTGTACTTACTTGCATACAATTTATATTATTTACAGAAAAAAGATAAGCCAGCTCCAGATATTCAACAACAACCAATACCATCTAAGACTAGAATAAATTTAATATCAAAACAAAATAAAACACCCTCCATAAGCACTCCTAAAAAGGCAAAGAAACATAAATTAGAGAATAAACCTCCTGTGCAGAAAAAAAGCAAAGGATTGAAGTCAAATAATAATATTGAAGCGCAATTATTAAACACTGACATACCTGATGAAGTCTTGATCAATGCGAAGAAAAAAAAATTCAACGAAGCACTTCAAAATGACGATAAAGAAGACATACTATTCACAGAAAGTAAAATTAAAACCAAAAAGAAACATGCAACAAATGCTTTAAGTATTCCTAGAGACATAGATAACAACTTTTTATCTAGTGGTAATAAAAAAAATCATAAAAAGGAAAAATTAAGGAAATTATTGCAATTGGAAAGTACTAGAATTCCAATAAATGTAAATGGCAATAAACTTAGGCAAAGGATGTTGGAACGGCTTAAAGGTGCATATTCTAACATTATTTCTAACGGTTTTCTTATCAGCAGAATAAATTGTGTTAATACTGTTTTGTTTAATTGCATTTACACATGATTGATAAAGTATTTATGTTAAAACTTTGAAAGTTACTGAATTTAATAAAGTCATAAAATATGTATAACTAGCTGTCCCCTGTGGTTTCACTCGTGTTCCCGGGATTATAAGTAGCCTATGTCCTTCTCCATACCACAGGCTATCTGCATGCCATAATTTCATCGTGATTGGTTCAGCGGTTCAGGTGTGAAAGCGTAACAAATATACAAACAGATTTACTTTTGCATTTATAGCATTAAGTATGGATTTAATATTCTAATTCTGTAAATAATTTCAGCTGCTCAGTTTAGGTATCTAAATGAGAAGCTGTACACATCATCAGGGTCTGAAGCCCAGGAGTTGTTCCAAAATGACCCCACAGCATTCCAGACATACCACCAGGGGTACCGACAACAGCTACAGAAGTGGCCCGTCAATCCCTTAGATGTGATTGTTAAGAAAATTGCTAAAATGTGAGTTATTTATCTTCCCAAAGAATAATTTCATATGAAAAACAAATACATTACATACGTACTTAAGCCAAAGATCTTTAGCCAAAGCAAGATTAATGTTATGTCTGATTAAAAGTATCTGTTACTACGAATGACATTCGAAACTATAGACAACCTTGCCTAAATAATCAAGAGTGAATCTCAGTGGCATGCACAATTAGGCAATCACTAGGCAGATTTAGTTGAATTTGTAATTTAATTGTTTATTTTCTTATTAAATATTTATTCAGTCTACTTTGTAATTTTGCCGCCGCGCCGGGCACGCAATTGTTTTCAGTGCGATTAGAATGTAAATATTATGTTATGAATCTAAGCTTGTTTCGAAAAGAGTAATTGCTGAGTTTATTGCCGGCTCTTCTCAGCAAATGCAACCTTCCGAACCGGTATTAGAGTCAGACTTTTCATAAGTGCCTGCGAAGGTCTATTTGAATAAATGATTTTGAATATTATGAAGTAGGCACTAGGCAGTGCCTACCTCATAATATTAGTAGTGCCAAGCACTTGCATATATGGAATGTACACCACTGGTAATTCTATTATACCCATCTATCCCAAAACAGGCCCAAAACATTCACAATAGCAGACATGGGTTGTGGTGAAGCGGCACTATCCAAGCGCATACAACACTCAGTGCGGTCGTTCGACCTGGTTGCGACGGCTCCAGGCGTTGAAGCCTGTGACATGGCCCACACGCCGCTACTGACGGCGTCTATGGACGCTGTTGTTTACTGCCTGGCTCTCATGGGCACTGACTTGACGCAGTATCTGATTGAAGCTAACAGGGTGCTGAAGATGGGGTGAGTTGAAGAGCTAGTATTAAATTGTCAGGTGCCAGATAGACTTCTAAAATTACCAACTAGTAAACAAAAACATCGCAAAATAAAGTTATAGACCGGAAGATACTGGCACAAATATCCTGGTTATTTGTACCAGTATGGCGACTCTTCAGGGGGTTTTCTTAACGTTCACAAGAGACTTATCAGGGCCTAAATTGAATAAATAATTTTTGATTTTGATTTCTAATTACGTAATGACGAAAAGGAAAATGATGGTCATAGCGCTGGTACCGGCGGCCCAATCGCGTGGGCGATAATGGAACGTGTCGGATAAATTACGAGTGTCGAAAGATTTGTTCCACAACATGTTTGTATTTTCCGATAGTCGATGAAAAAGAAATAGGCGGTTGCGCGTATTAAAATGAAATTTGTAGACTTAAGCTAGTTATTAAGGTTTCAATAAAGTATTATAATTATTATTATATTATTTGTACGAGGCAAATTTTTGCATAGCTAATTATCTTCGAGTAGTCATTCATGAAAATCACCATGCCATACTTTTCCGACGATTCCAAATGGCCGCCATACCACCGCAAAGGTGCGATTAACGCCCATGCGATTGGGCCGCCGGTACCAGGGCTATGGCCATCATTTTCCTTTTCGTCATTACGTAATTAGACCCCTGAAGGATCGCCATACAGGTACAAATGACCAGGAAAATTATGCCAGTATCTCCCGGTCTATTACTGAAATTGAGGTAATTTTGTCACTTGTCGACGAAACTTGTCCAAACCCTTTATCATGTCTAGTTATTCAATGATTTGAGTAGCTTCATGTGCAATTTTACTAACAAGACAGTGATTTCGTTAGTAATCAGTTCAATTTATTTGGGTAGCTACGTGTAAAAAGGGTTATTTTTAATTTAATCCTTAGACTGTTTGGCAATCAGCGAAGGCAAGGAAAACAATAGAAATCAATTGTTATTTTTTAACTGCAAGTCAAGGGATTAAACAACAAAAACAAACGAACCTTCGCAGACACCTCTGAATACCTGTTCAAAATTTTCATTAACTTAACATAATATTTTCACAGCGGTCACCTGCTTATAGCAGAAGTAGAGAGTCGTTTCGACAAAGTGGAGAGCTTCACGACTGAAGTGCAGCGTCTCGGCTTCAAGCTGAAGACCTTAGACAAGTCTAACAAAGTGTTCTTCTTTATGGAATTTACCAAGATACGGGACCCACCTGCTAAGAAAGCTAAACTTCCCGTGTTGTCACTCAAGCCATGTTTATATAAGAAACGGTGAATACATTCTTTGAAGTTCATTAATTTGTTTCATTTTAAAACCGTGCTGACGTACCACCAACATGAATATGGACCACCAATTACTTTATTAAAATTTACTTTGTTAATTTAGTTAAATTTCATTTATATAAAAAGGTACAAACAATTTTAATTTATAATTAGGTACATTTAACTGTGGGAGACAGGAGCCCAAACTAGGTTTCCCAGTGCTACGAGTCTCCTGATATAATATGGGAGAAACAAACTTTTTTTTTGTCTAATCTAAAAAATACACGACTGTATTATAGAACGAGGATTAGAAATCAGATCGTTTTAATTGAAGATAAACCTAATGTCACTGGTGCAGGTTCTGAATTCAATTGTTTCAATCTCAACTCAAAACTTAAGTTCAGCTTTGATTTAAGTTCTAGAATACAGACCAGACTGACTGACATCATCACACACTGCAGTCTAGAAACTTGAAAATTTACACCCATTATGGTACCCATTAATTCTCGTGAGGGACGCGCGTACTATAACAATTGATGTCATTGTTATTGTTTTAACCAAAAGCAAAAGTATTAAAAACGGTAGACATCCACTAAGAATGAATATTGAATCCACAGTAGGACTTTAAAATGTCTGCCTCTAAGCGATAAAATATGTGAGCGCGGGGCTGCCTTGAAACTATTAAAACAACATTAATACGGATTAGTATCTTTATTAATTGAATCATAGACGACAATAAAGAACATGTGATATCATAGATCGGTTACACACATACTAACACATATTGTAAATAACTAAATGCATAAATGAGCTGTTGGGCAAACATTTTTGGCGAAAACTTTCATACCCTGATTTACCCGCATAACTTTTAAACAAAACAAAAAATTTGTCAATAATGGCCTTTGCGACTGTATGGTTCAATTCAGACTGGAGTGCCCCGCTCCTTTGATTCTTACATGTTATTTGCAACTCTATTTCAATACGGATAAAGACGATATATATACGTACTTATACTTACGCGTTTGAACCGAAAATGACTCAATTGACAAATATTAAGTTCCCTGCCCTAACTATCAATATATCGCTAATATTATACTTCATATAATATAGAGAACACATAGCCAGTCTGTTATGCTCTTGTATAAATATGGAACAAACAGACGGCGTTATTATTAATTAGTTATAGTTATTTGGTATACATTGAGATCATAGTTTTCGGAATTATTCCTTGTTTCACTTAATTATATGATTTTACACCAAGTTCATTATATTAAGATCAACTACATACAAAACGAAGTACCCGTATTCATACAAAGATCTCGAGCAATACGTGCCGCGTAGAGCGAGCGACAAACTAAACAAATAAGTATAATTATATAGTAGTTGTTAAATCATAAATTAATTAATTAGTAATACCGATGCCTGCACCGTAACCGATTTTTGATAATATACATAGAAATAAAATTGATTAAAAATGATTACCTAGTTTTATTATCTCTTAAAAAAAATAAAGAATTCCAAACCAAGATACTTCTTAAGCACTTATACCTACAAAATATCATTTAAATCAGATTTTATATTAACCAAAAAAAATTATAAACTTCGATTGCATCTCATGAGCCCGCTCGTTCTTAAGATCAGACTATAAATACAGGGAAAGAAACTAACAAAAAATCTATTAATTATGCCAGTCGTGAAGAAGGTTTTCGAAACCATTTCATTATAAATATTTTAGATTAATATCTACTTTAACTAAATCACAGACATAAATAACATACATCTACGTTACACTTAGACATGTTTTGTATATCGACGGATGATATAATTAATTCATAGGTAAGATGATATTCACTCGTTGAGCTCGTCCATGACATTCTCAGCTTCAGCGCGTAAGTTTTCCACTTTTTCGATCAGCATCATCTAACAGAAATTGTTAATAGTTAGACAGCATACAGAAAGAAGAAATCAAGAATATATTTAATATCGTTTATTAATTAGTTTAGTTTTTATTTATTATCATAAGTGTTTAATATATAATTAAAACAAAAAAGTTAAAAAAATATCGTTTATAAATAGTATAAATAGAATGGGTCCAAGTATTGAACCCTGTGGGACCCAGAAGTAACATGCACACTATTGAATTGATGAATCATTAATGACGACTGTTTGACTTCTGTTTGAAATGTAGGACAGGGATCAGCGACTTCAAATGCCCCGGGTGCCATTGAATGAATTTTTAGTGACCGAAATTTCGTGATCCACTGTATCAAAAGCCTTTTTGAAGTACGTACCTTAATGCAATTGTCAATATTATCAAAGAGGTTATTCGTGAAGATGATGGGAGCACCGCGTGCTAATGGACGTATGTCTAGTAGTACAGACTAGTGTAGTGTAGTGAGTACTAACCCTGGCGGCGCTGGTGAGGTGTGTGGCGGCGGAGCGCGACATGTGCGGCACGTTGGCGACCAGGTGGTCGATGTCGGCGCGCGCCACCTCCTCGACGCGGCGGAACCCGGCGCGCATCAGCTGTAGCGCACGAGCCTGCCGAACAATATCAACACATTAGGACACACCACCGCCTGCAGTAGCAGGTCCTCGCAGAAACGCTAGGTACCTTCTTGACGGCCGGCAGCTCCATGAGGTGGTGCAGCTCGGGCGCGGCGCAGTGCTGCAGGCGCAGCGACAGCTCGCAGAAGAGCGCGCGGAACGGCCACAACTGCTCCAGCTCCTCGCAGAAACGGTGCGCTGATGACGCGAACGCGGCCGATGACGTCATCACCGACTGCAGGAGCCCGCGGGTTATGCCGTACCTGGGTAATTAGGAGAGGTGGTTTTCTTTTTTGAATTGAACAATTAGCTGCCGCCGCCCGTCCACCTTTCTGCGGGGAACACCGTGCACCTCACCCACCATCGCAACACCATACAACAATCCCGCACCCAATAAAAGCGCAGTCGGTCTAGCGCCACCGTACAACTAACACTCGTCGGTCCACCCGATCTCCAAATCGATACATGCACTAGTCATTGTTTATCCCGAAAGTCTCATTATTATCCAAGGGAGGATTATTATCTTGCTTGCCGGAGTCTTCTCATATTCCGTATTCCGAACCGGTGGTAAATTCAACTGTATGTAACGTTCATAAGTGCCTTAGCTCCCAGAGGACCTAAAAAATGTACCCTCAAATTTATTTAAAAACAAATTAAAGAAATGGCTTGTTCAACAATGCTTCTATTCCATAGATGAATATTTTAATAATTTGTAAATTGTAATTTTTCACCTATGTAATGAATAGCTATTATCTTATTGACATACCAAATATAATTTTAATAATTAGCAATTATCTGAAATGTTGGAATGATTATGTGTTTATTTTTATGATATGATTGGAGGTTTTATTTTCTAAATTTTATTGTACCGTGTTAGTTGTTATATAAATTTTGCATGCCAGTTTCTAGTGAAAAGTGAGAACGATGTATTATAGACTTAAAATCCTATGTTATACCACATTTCCTGCATAAATAAATTATTCTATTCTTACCAGGGTCTGAACTGAATAAATGACTTTTTGATTTTTTGATCCACGATTCCGAACTATCTCATTTGTTTCATCGTCTCCTCAAAGTTACCATCCATCACTTGATTGGTGTCCTGTCCGGGCGAATCTACATATCGATCGATTCCCTTACCAGAATGGTACGTTTAAGAAGCGATTCTACATTTGTACTGTTTAGCCAAGATCACGCCTAAAGGGTCATTTCATGTAGAGACGCAATTAGCTACAAGAAAAAAGCCAATTGACTTACTTATCGGCAACAGCGGGGAACGGCACTTGTTTCCACAGGTCGTGCAGCATCAGCGCTATGTAGAAGCGGGATAGAACATTCTCCGGTACACTCTGTACAAAACAACATAACAATTTTATAATATTTCTTGAGAAAAACGGTAAAATGACGTAACGACCAACAGAAGTTTAGACTCCAATTGATAGATGGTGCCACAAGATCCTGCATCACGCTAATTGCTTGATATATACAAGTGTCCAATAAAGTCGGCACGATGACGCAAGTATGGCGGAAGCGGGTTGCCTCATAAATGGAGGAGTCATAATAAAAGTAGGTGTCAATTTATTATGGTAACATGCTTACAGATGTCTATAAGCGACGGTGACCACTTTCCATCAGAAGGCCCGTCTGCCTATTTGCCAACAACTTGACATTAAAAAAAAAGATTCAAAAAGGCCAATATTCTTAACCGTAATGTAAAATCATAACTCACAGTGATAGGTTTTCCTGTCATCATCCTAATGGCGTTCATTTCTGTTATACCCAAGACACTCGCAGTCTGTATGCCTTCCTCATTCAAACTGCAGAACTGTAAACAAACATCTGTATGTCACAGAAAGTACTGTGAACAAAGCAACAAAAAAGGAAATTTTTTTTTTGGTGGTAAAGTATGAACCACAAAAAACAAGCGAATCTAAACCATACCAGTGAGTAATAGTGTCTATAATCGGGCTTGACGCCGGCCGCATCGTGCGGCGTCACCAAGTACAGCAGGTGCAAGCTGCCCATCAGCACCATACAACGAGACGCCACTTCCAGATCTTGCTGCAGTTGCTTAGCAGTCGTCAGATCCATGCAACCTTGGACAAGGAAAAATATAATTATGTTGTCTGACAATATTAATTTACTGTCATCCAAACATAACCACATATTTCGGTCATATAAACAGCTTTTGACAACATAGAGTTTCGATATTAAAATTTTATTGTACAATGAGGATGTTCAAATTTCACGGATAATATAAGTTAATAACAATGGTAAATAAAACAAAATTGTCCAAGTAAAATATAAATTGACTACAAACCGATTACAGTAAATGTAGTTAAGAGTCCCACAGGGTAGCATATTTGGTCCTCTACTGTTTCTTATTTATATCATCGATATTCTAGATTAAATTAAATATGGCTACATGCACTTACTAATGCAAACAATGCACTATTAAATGAAATTATTTTATTACCCATGAGTAGAATAAAGCAGAAATTATGTTAACTGATCTAATGGCTATCACAAAAGCATGATGCAACGATAGAACGATTAAACGTAAGAAAAACAGAATACAGAAATCTAATTTAAAAGAATAAAATTTATATTACCTTTCATAGCAGCTCTACCAAGCTTGCTGACAGCCAGTTCGCTGCTATCAGTGTACATGACGTCATCATTCAAACGGATCAGAGGGTTCGGTCCTTTCTTCACCTCTAGTGCGCCAGACTTGAGCATAGCCTTGAGAGACTCGTCGCACATCGCGTTTGTATCCACTTGAGGACTGTGGGAAGGAATTCGATCAACATTTTCTATAATGTTTAGGAATTCTTTAAATTGTTATATACTAACGCCCATGTTTTTAGCAGCTTCGGTTAAGTCAAGATTGGTGTGATTGTGGACAAAATATTTAAGTATTTTAAAGGCTATAATATCCTGGACATAAGAGCTCCTACTTCACTGTATCGGTTTCTGAATAGTTCTTTTTTTATGTACAATGGGCGTGCGTTTGGCCTCCGACTGACTCCAGGAGGAGTAATGACGAGGCCGAGGATGAAGCACGCTTACCCAGATAATGCCTATACACTCTGACCTTGAAACATCTAGGTTATAGGTGTCGGGAAACAGACCCAGGAAAGGAGTTCCACTCCATTGGTGATCACATAAAGAATGACGAAGCGAAGCGTTATGTCCGATAATTGGACTGTTTTACAAAAAACTTAAACCGACTTCAAAGTACAATAAGAAGTAATCAAAGTCTGATCTGATGACAATGGGACCAAACGGGAAGTGGACCCTTCCATACAAAAAAAAGAATTGTCCAAATCGGTTAATAAATGACGGAGTTATGAGCTAAGAAACATAGAAAAAAAACAACCGAATTGAGAACCTCCTCCTTCTTTTGAAGTCGGTTAAAAAAGCGGGATGTCGACAACGTGTGGGTGGAAATTCTCCTGAAGTCTTTTCTGGAGAAACGGGGAGGAATTAAATTGCATTCTGTAGCACGCTCTCCAAATATATCCTATAGAAGACCGACGAACATGAATTCTCACGTCGATGTTCAAAGCTCGTTAGTTTGCCTCGTTAGTTTATTTCTTTGGAAAGTTTCATGTTTATGAATGTATAATGGCAAAATGTTAACATTAACATTGAGCTCAGTTAGTGAACGTACCATTCAGCATGCGGCACGGCCAGCAGTGTGTGTTTGAGCAGGCTGCGCAACGTCGGCGGCGCGGCGGCCAGGCCCAGCCCCACCGCGCTGAGCACCAGGCCGGCCACCCCGCCGCCGCCGCCGCCGCCGCCCGCCAGCATGCTGCGCGCCGGCGCGATGCCGCCGCTCAGCACCGTCTTCAGCGGCGGCCACTCGCGCTCCGAGCAGATTATTATGCTCTCACCTAGGTGAAAAATCCTGGTAAGCTAATAAAAGTGCCAAATTGCTCTTGCAATTGCACCGAGCGAGAGAATCTCGTGAGTTAGCGCATGAGTTGTGTTGCACTGACCGGTGTCGCAGACCCCGGCGCGGCCGGCGCGGCCCGACATCTGCCGGTAGGCGCCGAGCGAGAGGAACTCGCGGCCCACGTACGGCGCGCGCACGATCACGCGCTGCGCCGGCAGGTTCACCCCCGCCGCCAGCGTCGACGTGCAGCACAGCACGGATATTACCCCTGACCTACGTATACATACATATTCACATACATCTTCTATTTGTACTTGGATGAACATTACCGAGACGCTGGGTCTAAATCCCCCAATCCAAAGTTAAGCTCGCAAACTGTATTGAACCCCTTAGTCTGAGGAGAGTACTATGCCTTGTACAACGGAATTTTGTGGAATTGTTTGATTTGATAAACATGGCTACCTTCTACCATCACACCTGTTGCCATCGACAGTGCTCACAAGTAGGACCTAACATAGTCTCCCACTGCGCGATTTTAAAGGATTTTGTTGCGGCGGAAACTCAAGTTGTGGCTCATCATAGGGTATGTCAAGAAAGGTGTGAAGAAAGTATTGCAGCAATGCGGGAGTGATACCCCTGGTTTTGTAAGCGTCTATGGCAGGGGTTCCCAAAATGTGCGCCGCAGCGCACTGGTGCGCTGTAGAGAGCAACGAGGGGCGCAGCGAGGCGCTCCTGTTAACCAATCTCCTAAACTAAATATAAATATACCCAGAGAGCCGTCTCTAAGTATTACCTGAAGGCGTGCTCGAGCATGGCCTGCTCGTCCCCGGAGAGGCCGGCGTGGTGGTAGGCGACTCCGCACCTGGTGGCGCGGCACAGGTCGCTCGTCGCGCCCTCGCCGCGGAGAGCCGTCTCTAAGTGTTACCTGAAGGCGTGCTCGAGCATGGCCCGCTCGTCCCCGGAGAGGCCGGCGTGGTGGTAGGCGACTCCGCACCTGGTGGCGCGGCACAGGTCGCTCGTCGCGCCCTCGCCGCGGAGAGCCGTCTCTAAGTGTTACCTGAAGGCGTGCTCGAGCATGGCCCGCTCGTCCCCGGAGAGGCCGGCGTGGTGGTAGGCGACTCCGCACCTGGTGGCGCGGCACAGGTCGCTCGTCGCGCCCTCGCCGCGGAGAGCCGTCTCTAAGTGTTACCTGAAGGCGTGCTCGAGCATGGCCCGCTCGTCCCCGGAGAGGCCGGCGTGGTGGTAGGCGACTCCGCACCTGGTGGCGCGGCACAGGTCGCTCGTCGCGCCCTCGCCGCGGAGAGCCGTCTCTAAGTGTTACCTGAAGGCGTGCTCGAGCATGGCCCGCTCGTCCCCGGAGAGGCCGGCGTGGTGGTAGGCGACTCCGCACCTGGTGGCGCGGCACAGGTCGCTCGTCGCGCCCTCGCCGCGGAGAGCCGTCTCTAAGTGTTACCTGAAGGCGTGCTCGAGCATGGCCCGCTCGTCCCCGGAGAGGCCGGCGTGGTGGTAGGCGACTCCGCACCTGGTGGCGCGGCACAGGTCGCTCGTCGCGCCCTCGCCGCGGAGAGCCGTCTCTAAGTGTTACCTGAAGGCGTGCTCGAGCATGGCCCGCTCGTCCCCGGAGAGGCCGGCGTGGTGGTAGGCGACTCCGCACCTGGTGGCGCGGCACAGGTCGCTCGTCGCGCCCTCGCCGCGGAGAGCCGTCTCTAAGTGTTACCTGAAGGCGTGCTCGAGCATGGCCCGCTCGTCCCCGGAGAGGCCGGCGTGGTGGTAGGCGACTCCGCACCTGGTGGCGCGGCACAGGTCGCTCGTCGCGCCCTCGCCGCGGAGAGCCGTCTCTAAGTGTTACCTGAAGGCGTGCTCGAGCATGGCCCGCTCGTCCCCGGAGAGGCCGGCGTGGTGGTAGGCGACTCCGCACCTGGTGGCGCGGCACAGGTCGCTCGTCGCGCCCTCGCCGCGGAGAGCCGTCTCTAAGTGTTACCTGAAGGCGTGCTCGAGCATGGCCCGCTCGTCCCCGGAGAGGCCGGCGTGGTGGTAGGCGACTCCGCACCTGGTGGCGCGGCACAGGTCGCTCGTCGCGCCCTCGCCGCGGAGAGCCGTCTCTAAGTGTTACCTGAAGGCGTGCTCGAGCATGGCCCGCTCGTCCCCGGAGAGGCCGGCGTGGTGGTAGGCGACTCCGCACCTGGTGGCGCGGCACAGGTCGCTCGTCGCGCCCTCGCCGCGGAGAGCCGTCTCTAAGTGTTACCTGAAGGCGTGCTCGAGCATGGCCCGCTCGTCCCCGGAGAGGCCGGCGTGGTGGTAGGCGACTCCGCACCTGGTGGCGCGGCACAGGTCGCTCGTCGCGCCCTCGCCGCGGAGAGCCGTCTCCAGAATCTCGCGGTCTGACGTGCGGTGCGTCAGCATATCCCTACACGATTACATATTCCTTATACCCTCACTATACGGTTGAATTGAAAATAAAACTAGTGTAGCACATAAGAGACGCTCTGTCCGCGAGACGATTGAACCGCCAAAACACGCAATTATTACATTCTTATAAACATGTTTTTCAAACAGTATTTGCTGGCAATAAACCGAATTATCTCTGCAAAAACGACCTTCTATACCAGTAAGTCAGGTAAGATATATCTTTGAGTACCTCCTTTGCAGCTTGCAGAGTAGGTGCGCGACGTTCTCGCAGTTCCGCTTGGTGGGACAGAAGACGAGGCAGGAGGCCCACGGGACCACCTCGGCCACCAGCCCGCCCAGCCAGTCCGGGTCCAGGTTCGTGCCGGCACTCGAGTACTGACGGACGGTACATACGATACGGTATAAAATACCATAGGGTATAGGCACAAGACACAGACCAGACCTAAAAGACGCCAAACTCCTCCTTTTTTTAAGTCGGTTAAAAAGACTGAACAGAGGCCTTAAAATTTAGTGCCAGATAAAAAAAAGTTACAGATTTATCTACCATCTGTCTCCGTAGAATACTCGAGTTCTTTGATCACATTGCTAGGAAGAAACCTTATGTCATAGGTGTAAGCTCTAAATTCAATTGTTTCAATCACGCTTGACTTGAATGACGTGATATAAAACGATGAACAAAATCAACTTTAAACGTAGGCAGGAAGACCGTAAATGGCTTAAACAACAAAGTACTTACATTGAAAGCCAGCTCCCTATCGGGCACGAGCTCCATCCCCCCCTCCCCCCACACAATCTTGTGCAGCACATCTCCGAGCTTCACGTACTCGGCCAGCTCGACGGGCCTGAAGTGACGTTGGAATACCTCAGCTTTCATGAACTGTGCCATCTCGGGTAGGTTGCCTATCGTGGCGCTCATTCCCACGATCTGGATGTTGCCTGGTGGAAAACCAAGTTTACAGTCTGTGCCTGAATTGTCTGAAGATCCACGTCCCGGTTTCCGAATGGGCTAAAATGTTGCATGTAAATCGGATAAGCAATATTGTCATGACATGAGGTGATCTGATGATGGAGCCAGAAGATGGTTATAAGAACTCAGTAATAAAACGACGTAACCTCATTGACTTTGGGCTCGTTTGATTCGTCTTGACGAGGACTCTGGTTCTAGGGTCTGGTGAGTAGTTGGTCTACTAGTATATACAAAATTGTAGTTCTTTTCTAAACAAAAACCCTAATCTTCCTTTAATGGTCATTTCAACATGAGGATGTCTCTCTTTGTCTTGCTACGCGTCACTTTTTGACTCAGGTTTAGATATAGGGTAAATCAAATCAAATCAAATCATCAAATCATCATTTATTCGCTAATATGTGTACTATGTCGCTAATGTGTGTAGGTGTGAAAAGGGTAATTTTGATGCGTGAAGTTTAAATACCGAACCAACTACAAGACAGACTAGATTTTGAATCTAACGTTGGGTGCAAAAAATTGCAATAAGTTAAGTATATTTAGAAATAAAATTAGTCACTTAATCTAGCCAAATACAACTTACTGCTAGCAAAAATAACGGTGGAGAGCAAAGTCTCCAGCGTTCCACCGCGGCCCTTTTCACCAATCAAATGTAATTCATCAACCTGTAAATAAAACGCCAAATTAATGCTTACGTCTATGTGAACAAAGGTGACATTGCTGTCAAACTCTTTTATAGTACATTTATATCATTTTAATATCTCACCACAATAAGCCCAATCTCCTCCAATCTCCCCAACTCAATCAGATTCCTAATCAACGCAAGACCTTTCTCAATGGTAGCGATGTAGATGCTGTTCTTGTTGCGACGTTTCTTCGGTGGTAAATGGCCCTTCCCACCTGCATACTCCTCCACAAGGAAACCCAGTTCCACTGCAAAAGGTGATAAGCACCAAATCTGAAATAAAGGTTAATTTAGGCGTATTTTATCTATTTACTTATTTATAAAGCAAAATTTGTGTATGTATGACTGTATGTGTGGGCGCGCTAATCTCAGGCACTACATACCAGTTGGATTTTAATGTATCTTTTTTCGTTAGATAGCCTGTCTATTGAGAAACGTTCCGCTAACACGTGCGAATCCGCGGGCAGAGCTAGTCGAAAGCGTGGTTCTATAACTAAACTTACATGCCCAAAAAACTTATCTGGCCCGGTGAGAGAGTCGCTGTTATGGCATTTGGTTTCGCAATTAATGGATATGTGGCCGGTTGACGTTTCAAAATGGCGTCGTTAGTTCCTCTTTTGGCCACCGGGCAGATAAGCTTGTAGCATAATTCCATTGCAAAGAGAAAAGATTGATTTCTAAACGTTTATAATAATTACCTTCTCCTGAACGATAGCAACAAACGGCAATATGAAAAGAGCATTCTTCTTCCTGTTCAACACTTCCCGCAGCATGAGGACCTCGGCAACCAGCGTCTTGCCGCCACTTGTTGGTAATGCGTAGATCAAGTTGCGCCTCTCTTTAATTGCCGGCAAATTGAGGCATTCCCTTTGCCATTCTATAAGGGAAAATGAAATGAAACTTTATTAGCTTGACAACAGATGAGTAACGATGTTATAGGATCTCGCTCCATATATTCCCTTAATTATCCAGCGCAAGCAGTCAGCATGAGTAATAGGAGTAGAAGCTACAGATTGCAAATAATTGGACTGTTTTACAAAAAACTTAAACCGACTTCAAAGTACACTAAGAAGTAATCAAATCCTGATCTGATGACAATGGGACCAAACGGGAAGTGTACCCTTCCACACAAAAAAATAATTTTCCAAATCGTTTGATAAATGACGGAGTTATGAGGTAACAAATATAAAAAAAATACAACCGAATTGAGAACCTCCTCCTTTTTTTGAAGTAGGTTAAAAAACAACAATGATATAATTGGGTTATTGAAAAAAAAAAAAAAACATTTTTTTATTATGTATTTTAAAACTTTATTAGAACAATTTTGAAAGTCAATTCAAAAAAACCAAAATATATTTATTATCAATTTATTATAAATTATTTAAAATGGACCAAATTTTAAAAATGATCACGTGACTCAAAACGGGTTGGCTGGCTTGGCGCCCTGCTTGAAACGTCACAATGTTAAAGTAACTCTACGTGAGTACACGGTCGAACGGTTTCTACAATACAGTTGGTTAAGATTCCATCTATCGCACCGCAGCTCGCAGGTCGTGGGTTCGATTCCCACACAGGACGTACATTTGTGTGCATGAACATGTCTGTATGTCCTAAGTTTGGGTGTAATTATGTATGGTATGGTATGTATTTACAAACAAAAAGTTTTAGGTATTTGTATTATATCAGTTATCTGTTTCCATAGTACAAGCTCTGCTTAATTTGGGATTGACATGACAAATGACATGACATTTTGGTGATGATGTGGCCGTTGGTAAGCACACAAAGCCTACAAGGAACTGGCTCTCAAGTGCAGCTGTCGGAACACACCGACAGGTGTTTGGTGGTAGCCAGCCAGATGGGTATTGGGTATTACAAATTACTCTACCACCGTGCTATGATTTCCTCACGTTGTTTTCCTTCACCGAAAGCTCAAGCTCATTGTAGGATTCGAACCCGGGACCTTCGTCTCGGTGTCCGACGTCATTACCACTGAGCTATCATCGACTTAAGATCATAAAAGTTTCCCATAAATTGGGAAAATAGGTGCGGTTAGCAATTTTTATTATTGATCACATACAATATTAAAAGTGAAATGTTATGAGTCACATTCTTTTTTTTATACAACTAAGTCGGTAAACAAGCTTACGGCCCGCCTGATGGTAAGCAGTTACCGCAGCCCTATGGACGCATCGCTCACGCGTTACTGACTTTTCCCCCCTCCCCTATGAGCTCTGGTGACCTTACACACGCGCAGGAACACAACTTTACACAACATAAAGTTATTTGGCTGCAGTGTTCTGTAAGGTGGAGGTACTTCCCCAGTCGATCTGCTCTTTGAGCGAATAAACGCTACGCTCTACCCCGTGGATCTCTCTCCTCTCTTAAACAAGAATAAAAAATTGCGCCATTTTGAACTATTCAGTTATTGGTCCGAGTACTCTCAAAATTTATATTTGAGAGGTCCTTGGACCTCATAAAATGAATATTTCACAAAATTCAAAAAGTGGCCGCCATATTGAACTATCTAGTTATTGTTCCGATTGCTCTCAAAATGGATATTTGAGAGACCCTTGGGCCACATAACATGAATCTTTGCTCAAAATTAAAAATAATGTCCGCCATTTTGAATTATTTAGTTATTGGTCCGATTGCTCTCAGAATGGATATTTGAGAGAACCTTGGACCACATAACATAGATCAAAGCTCAAAATTAAATAAAATGACAGCCATATTAAACTTCTTACTTGTATGATATCTCTCAAAATCGATATCCGGGTTCCGCATCGTGACTGAATACGAATATTTTGTTAGAATTAATAAAAAGTTGCCGCCGTTTTGAAGTTTTTAATTGACTCGAATATCCATTTTGAGAGCAATCGGACCAGTAACTAAATAATTCAAAATGGCGACCACTTTTTTTTAATTTTGAGCATAGATTCATTTTATGTGGCCTAAGGGTCTCTCAAATATCTATTTTGAGAGCAATCGGACCAGTAACTAAATAAATCAAAATGGCGGACACTTTTTTAAATTTTGAGCACATATTCATGTTATGTGGCCCAAGGGTCTCTCAAATATCCATTTTGAGAGCAATCGGACCAGTAACTAAATAATTCAAAATGGCGGACATTATTTTTAATTTTGAGCAAAGATTCATGTTATGTGGCCCAAGGGTCTCTCAAATATCCATTTTGAGAGCAATCGGAACAATAACTAGATAGTTCAATATGGCGGCCACTTTTTGAATTTTGTGAAGAGATAAATGTTATGGGGTTCCAAGGGCCTCTCAAATATCCATTTTGAGAGAAATCGGAAAAACAACTAAATAGATGAAAATGGTGGCAATAAAAAAAATGATGAAGGGAAATTAAATTTTAATAAAACATGGCGTCTTCCCGGCCAGCAAATTATTTAAAACTATACACAAGATTACGTGATTATTTGCTCAGTAGTCCCTAAAGTGGTGGCATTAAAATTTCATGCTTTGGTGAATTGGACTATCCTACTATCCATCTGATTAGATGCACGTTGCCCTATGTTTCTATGGTTTCAACTTTTAGACATTTTGTAGCAAATTTAAAAACATTTTTTGGGGAGTTATTTGTGAATTATTTGTACACGATGGTACGAAATAAAGACGGTAACCTTTAAAATTTACTTTCTGTGATAAATTTATAAATATATTGACGATAATAACAAGATTTAATTGATGAAAACGTAAAAAACTGTATCAATTGTATGTAATGGTGAGTAACAATTAACATTGTGACGTCACGCGCCCTCATCGGGGTAGTTCGGTACATGTCGGTTCGTTTTCGGTACACAGTTCAGAAAATTATTTTCAATTGGTTATAACTTTTTAATAACAACGAAAAAAATAAAACTAAAAATAGTTTTGTATAATAACTTATATATGATCTTTCGATTTATGACAAAAAAAAAAACACTTCAAATTCCCAATTGGAGCATTTCAGCTGTATTACTAATCGTGTAGCCCTAACTATTGGCAGATTAGTAAATGCTTATTGTTAGTTGCTACTAGAGAGAGTGATAGTAAAGTTTTAAAGATCCTTTTAGAGTAGTAATACCGAGCAATCAAATTCCGCAACTAGTTAGTGCTTTTGCACTGATAATAACATTACCGACCAATCACTGCATCCAAAATTTTTTGTGTGTCCTTGATTTAGCCAATCAAAGCATTTTGTCGGTGGCAGCGAATTGGAGGAATAGATTTCAAAATAAACGTCATTGCGCTTCTTTGGGAACAAATTATGATAAAGTCACAAGAGTCGTAGGTACATGAACCATGATGTAGAAGAAAAATACCTACTCAATTGCATGAACGCATGAACTTTAAAACTTTCATCAAAGTTTAAAATGAATGAATGAATGTAAAAGTTGTGAAAGACAGAAAGTTCCATAACAGAATGTTCCATGTTCCATGTACACACGGCAACAGATCAAGCTATACATTTCTAGTATAAGCTGACCTCCCATTGTACGGAAGTCCTATACAATGCGAGCTCAGCTTATACTGGAAATGTATAGCTTGATCTGTAGCCGTGTGTACAACTTTGTGGTATTTTAGGACATACTTGGTTATGCTGGTTGTCTCTGAACTGACCTCATTCGGAAATAAAACTACGTGGCGCTTTATTTGTCTGTATACATTTAAAATGCTATTAACATGATACAAAAATCATTAACATGAAGTCATTTCTACATATTATAAAACATAGTCGCTTCCTGCGTCTGTCTGTCCCTCTGTATGCTTGAAATAAATTAAATAAATAAATCTATATTAATATTATGAAGAGGAAAGATTTTATTGTTTGTTTTTTTTTTTTTTTTTTATACAACTTAGTCGGTGAACAAGCATACGGCCCACCTGATGGTAAGCGGTTACCGTAGCCATATGGACGCTTGCAACACACGAAGCATCGCTCACGCGTTACCGACCTTTCCCCCCTCCCCTATGAGCTCTGGCGACCTTACTCACGCTTGTTTGCATTGAATATGCTCCGAAACTACTGAACCGATTTGAAAAATTCTTTCACTGTTGGGAAGCTACACTATCACCGGTTGACATAGGCCATATTATATTTTCAAAAAAATTAAGGATCCTTACTAAAAGTCCAATAATGTAACCCAAGGTGTAAAAAAACGGTAACTCGTGGGGTTGGGTGGGGTTGGGTAGGGTAGGGTAGGGCACTACGTGAACGAAGTCGCGCCAGGCAGCTAGTATTATGATCACAGTATAATATAACCGCTACTCAGTAAAAAGCAAAAGCTATATAATGTTGGTGTCTATAACCACTAATCAGTAAAGTACAGCACAAAAGTCAGCCATTTGCTAGGCAGATAAAGATACATAAGGTGCGTTCGAATTGGGGTATGGTAGCAAAAATAACAGTCAAAAATGCCAAAAACGATCACATCTGGCGTTCGATTTGGAAAGTTTTGGGCGAAATTGGCGTTTTGAACTGTTTTCGTTCACCGTTCGTTTTACTTGGAAACAGTTAAAAACGACTTCGTGAACTGCAAATTTTGACCCACCTCCAAGGCAGGGGTCGTTTGTGATCATATTTGTTTTTCATGATCATATTTTATGACATCTTTGAATCTGACAGATAAGTTTTGGAAAATTCAAACGGGAAGCGAAAATTCTAATTTTTATTATAAAATTTTATAGAAATACTAACAGGCAAGAGAATAATTTGTCAGATTAACTTTGTTTAAAGATTAACTGAAGGAAAGAGGTAGGTTGAGACAAGTGACAAGCAGGCGATGAGCATGGAAATGTCTTTTTTTAATCTAATCGTTCGATTTGGGAAATATCGTTTGTGGCAAAAGTTGCAAAATTGTTGAAATTTTCCAATTCAAACGCATATATAAAAATGGCCATTTTGAAACTGTTGTAAACGACATCACTCCAATTCGAACGCACCTTTAAATAGTAATATAAAATATCGCCCAGCAGCCACGTATACATATGTCGCTTATCAAGCAATCATTTGATTATAGCAAATATATTCCAGATAGATACACAATTCAATTTGAAAGCCTACTTCTGAACTGGTTGTAACTTCAGTAGATTTGACCTTCATAAGTGCCCTACTAGGGCTTAAATTGAACATATTTTTTAAGACAATGATAGCTCAGTGGTATTGATGTTGGATACCAAGATGAAGGTCTCGGGTTCAAATCCTACAATGAGCTTGAGTTTGCGATGAAAGGAAAACATTGTGAGGTATCCATAGCATGATACTTTGTAGTATCCATCTGGCTGGCTACCAACCTCAAGTTGAAAGTCTGTCACCAAGCACCTATTGGTGTGTTCTGACAGCTGCACTTGTGAACCAGTTCCTTCTAGGCTTTTTGCGCATACAACCTTTGGCCACATCATCACTTACTATAGTAAGATTGTGGTCACAGTCCTAGACACAGTAAAAAAAAGACTTTGATTTATGTTTTATTATTACATGTGTTAAGTATTGACGGGCCAGTTGGTGCAGTTTGTTAGGATTCACCTTACGCGCCGCAGGTCGTGGGTTTGATTCCCACACAGGACATGCATTTGTGTGCATGAACATGTCTGTATGTCCTGAGTCTGGGTGTCATTATCTATATTAAGTATGTATTTACAAACGAAAAGTAGTATATGTATTATATCAGTTATCTGGTTTCCATAGTACAAGCTCTGCTTAGTTTGGGATCAGATGACCGTGTGTGAGGAATGTCCCAGGATAATTAAAATTTAATTAAATTATAGAAATTAGCAGAGGTGGAGAAACAATTCTACTTCAACTAATATAATAAATGCAAATGTAAGTTTGTTTGTCTCCTAACCTTGACACCTCAATGGCTCAACCAATTGCTTAATTAGGCATATCAATAACCTTTTATAGGCAAACACAAGACTAAAGAATAATAATAACTTACCATAAAACTTGTCAATATTGCGATAAGTTTTAAATAAGCCTTTTGTAATCATGGGCAGTCCATAGTAATTGTATTCCTCGGTGGCTTTAGACGGAGATTTCTGATCATCCTCTTTGTCCTTCTCTTGTTCTTCTACAAGCCCACTCTCTCTTATATTCAGAAGAAACGAGTCTTTGGATTCAAATAAATCAGAATTATTATGATTCTCAACAATCTCATTATGTAGTTGACATATGGACGCATTTATCACATCAAAACTTTTATTTATTTGTTTGAACCGCTCATCCGTTTTAGCTTTCATTGCTACTTTATTTTTGCTGTTTTCTAATTGAGAAAGAAACATATCATCCTCCAAATCTTCATTTTCAGTTTCAGATTCAGACTTTGATTCAGTCTCTGCTGCATTAATTTGCTGTAAATTGTCTGCATTTACAACTATGGACTCCCATTGCTGGTTTTCTGTGTTTTCCACATCACTGGAAGATGATGATGAGCTGCCATCACCTTCTTCACCATCCTCATCATCTGTGCTATCGTTTGTAGAATCGCACAAGTACTCAACCTGGTTGCACGGCAGATGCGGAGACTCGCGGCCATCTGATGATGTTACAGTCGATGTCGGATTCATCGATCTTATTGGACTGCAATTTTCATTTAATCTCGCACTCTCATCTTGCATAAAACGATATTGAGATCGTATAATTCGTCCAGTCCCGAGCCGCCGTCGCTTCGGGGTTGAAGAATCTGGCGCAATATCACTATCGGCATCCATTATGCTGCACTTTGATTTTGAATGCATTTTATTTCATTAATAAAAACGGGTCCATATGGAGAACTAAATTAACGCGCAGAATTTCACGCTGCAAAGTTTTCAAACAAACAATTGTCAATTTTGACATTTGATTGATTTTCGTTCAGAAACCCAAATTTTCAATACGTATATAAAATAACAACGCGTGGTGCCTACTTTGTATCTGGCAAGAAATTCGGCAAGTTTTTTTTTTTTTTTAAATATCTTTGAAGTGAAAACTTCTTTAGCGGCGGCGTTGTGCTCTTTATCGAAAATTCGTAAGACGGAGGGAGAGTAGTTGCAAATTAGACTGTATTTATACTGGGGTTATGTTCAAATTCTTATAATATTCTCTAGCTAGCCGGAAGGTAGTAGAAGTAGCATTTTTGTTCCCATTTTAAGTTAATAAAAAAATCTTATTCAAAAGTATTATATGTACCTACCTACATGTACAGGTACTTATTTGGCGGGCCAGTTGGCGTGTTTGGTTAAGATTCCACCTATCACGCCGCGCGCAGGTCGTGGGTTCCATTCCGACCCAGGACATGCATTGAACATGTCTGCATACCCTGAGTCATGTTAGTATTGTGTACATACAAAATGTATAATATTTAAGCAGGTAGGTAAGTATATCAGTTAAATCTGGTTCCCATAGTACAAGTTAGCTCTGCTTAGTTTGGGATTAATTAATTAAACGAGTCATTTTTTTTTTATACAACTAAGTCTGTAAACATACATACGACTCGCCTGATGGTAAGCGGTTACCGTAGCCATATGGACGCTTGCAACACAAGAAGCTTGCTCACGCGTTACCGACCTTTCCCCCCTCCACTATGAGCTCAGGCGATCTTACTCACACACACAACTTTACACAACATTAAGTTATATGGCTGCAGTATTCTGTAAGGTGGAGGTACTTCCCCAGTCGAGCTGCTCTTTGAGCGAATAAACACTATGCTCTACCTCTACCTCTCTTAGTATTTATTTTTACTGCCCTACGATCTTTGCCTACGATATTATTTATATTATGCCTTCTTAGCACCTTCAGCCTCACCATTTAGTTGAGGTACGGTACTTACCATGATACATACAATATATGTAGGTAGGTACTATACATGAGATAAGACATACCATAAACCTAGAATTTACTGCTATACTTAAGTCAAAAAGCTATGAGAGTTAAAATCTGGCATTGAAGCGAAAGATCTGGGCTAAATTAAGCATGAACATTCGGTTACAGAATATTCAATAGATTCGTTGTACGAAAATACGATGAGTGCAGAGATACACGGTGGTAGGGAAGGTACCTACATTATAGCCCGCCTGCCAACCTCAAGGGATCTATCGCCAAGTATCTAAGTGAGTACTGTTACCTTTATGTTTGGCAACTGCTCCTGAGAACCAGGTACTTACTACTTTCCAGCCGCATCAACTGCACCACTTAGACAAGACAGGTTGTAGTCAAATGAATGATTATCAAATATACTTAGTAAACAAAGATGGTGTGCCTTTTGATTATGAACCAATGAGTTTGTCACGAAAATTATTTCGCGCCGAAGCATTCATCTGCGTACACATCGAGAGCCTGATGGAGGCCTTCTCTTCGTCGAAGGTGGGGACCCGAGCTGTGTCCTCACCATCCCGTCTCTAGTAACATGCGAGAACACACGCGCATCTACTCGAAAGGGATATTGTATCCTTAACCAACTTCCGAATGTTTAAAGGCCTCCAACCACCCTTCTGTCACCTTGTTAGTATAGCAGGCGAGAACACGCGCATCTACCCGAAAGGCATATTGTCCTTGAACCAACTTCCGAATGCTTAAAGGCCTCCACCCACCCACCAGTCACCTTGATAGTATATCTAGCCCGAACTGATGTTGTCATCATTGCTTATATACCAACCACTGTTACCATACAATTCCTGATCATGACCAAGGATACAGTAGTCCCAATATGAGGCCATGGGAGCTGCATAAGCTTCCCGTCTGGTGGCGAGCTCGCAGGGCGCTTCCTCATGACAGTATGGCCGTTGCACTCGCAGAGGGCACGGCGGCGGGCTCCGTGTAGAAACCGGAGCTGGCTCGTAATGGTCGGTTCAAAAATGACCGTTGCTAAATATAACCGCGGGGTGCGGGGAGCGCGCGCGGCGCCGGCGACACGTTGCGCTCCGTCCAGAGCCGCCCCGGTCGCCGCGGACTCCACATTCCAACGTCGCTGTGCTGCCGGTCTAAACAACCAGTGCCGTGACTGAGTGACCGTCCTCCACCCGAGCGACGTAAGTGCCGTGCTTCGTGTCTCGGCCCCGAGCCGCGCTAAGTGCAAGTGTTTACTTAACGGGTATCTAGTGTGTAGGAGCTTTGTGCCAGTCCAAGTGGAGTTTAAGTTCGGACGAGAGAGATGAGAAGTTGTGAGGGTCGGGCTAAAAATATGCGCGCGCGGTATGTGCCAAATGCGGGCGGGCGCGGTGCCGGCGCCCGCGCCGAAATAGCGCCGAGGGCCATGTATAGCGCGTCGGATTACGTTACCGCTTACCGCCCGATCGCCGATATAAGTTTCAGCCCTGGACGTATGAAATTCGACCAAAACACTACTTGGATTTGTTTTTCCCCGTAAATCACATTCCCAAGCACTTACACTACACACTATACCCGAAATATTTATATTTGTACCTAATTCACACTTACACAGTGTAACTTTCAAACCATATTATTTGTGAAGTCCACGTAAAATCTATCACGTAAATTTTCAGATCAGAAAAACATTGTTTAATTTTATTTTTCAAAAAAAAAAATTATCAACTGTCAATAACATTGTTGTAAAACATTATTTACCATAATCCTTCGAAAAATAATATAATATACTTTTTTTTATTAAAATACTAACTTAGGTAATTATTTTTAGTATAAAGGTCAACTCCATAATAATAAAACAGTCACTAACAAAATAATAATCATCAAAAAACGGTAAAGTGCATGTGGTTGATGATGTGTTGTGAGATAAAACAAATAAGTTATAATTTTAGTGACGAACTGTTGCTATGGAGTATGAAATAGGTCAACAGTCTCGACTTCGAAGAATAGTAACCAAATTATTAACAAAAATATAGTTTTAATTAACAGCCTTTAGGTATTATTCTCGGAAAACTAATAAAATAGATTCTTTTAAATATTTACATTGAATTAAGCGATAAAAAAACATGCGGCTCAAAATTGACTTATATTCTATCTGATTTTCATATCCAATGCGAAAAAATAAATAGTTTAACATGAGACAATTATTAATTTAAAAGGAACTTTAATTCATAACTTGTTTTATTGATTGATAAAATAAACTTCATAAATAAAATAAGAACAAACTATATTATAACTTCGAATAACTTAGGTAATGGAACGCTGATTTCTCATGACTGCTTCCATGAGAAATTATTGGAAATGCCGAAAAAAAATTGTTTTTATTGAAACTTTAAGCACCTTATTACAAAACATGGTTTAAAGGAAAACCAGGTTTTAAAATAGCCTCGTCCCTTTTTATTATATGACGTTAGAAAGTGACCAAATGACAGTAAAACCTGGCTTTACTTTAAACCATGTTTTGTAATAAGGGGGTAAAAGTTTTACTTATTTTTTGTTGATTTTTTGTGAACTTGTTAGGTCTTCGAAGTACTAACTAACTCGAAAGGAAACAGTTGACTTAAAAAAAAACCTTGACCTCAATATTTTTAAGATATAATCTGGACATTAGAAAAGACAACGTCGAAAATAATATCAAATGAAAAATAAATTAAAAGAAAATAACATGAAGCAGATAACGATTACGTGTAACAAAGTGTAGATTACATCTTTCCGCGAAAATCTAAAAAAGAACAAGCGTCCACGAATCCTAGGCAACATTGAGTTGGATGCAGAATCCAATTTTACACTTTCTTTGAACGGTTGCCAGCCCGCCGGCCGGCCGTAGGTGTGCTTAATGGATCGAAAGATAAAACCGCCCAAAATAAAACGGACTTCATAAACAATAAGCACGTTTACGACGTTCACGTTTCACTGACGCCTACGCGAACTTTTTTTTAACATTGCGAGTTGGCACTTGGTTTATGTAAAATAGCTGAGTGATTGATTGATAACTAAAGATGCTGCTTTTGTTGAATGATTTAATCATGTCTCGCGAATCTAGCAATAGGTAGGAGATACTTGCGATTTGTTTAAGTACGAAAGCAAGAGTGAATAGGTATCTTCTGAGCAAGGGTGTCATATCTGCTCATCCCTGAGTGAAGCCGAAACTAGACAAGCTATTAAAATAAGTAGGATATGATATCAGCAAAGTTTTTGACATTGATATTACAAACAATTTCCTGATTGCATCTGCATCGATAACAGATCAATGCTCTTCAATCATCGATCGAGTCAATAAACTAAATATCTTGATGTATTGCCAATACACTAAGCGATTGTTTGAATAATTTGATGTAAACATCATAGATGTGCGATACAAATATATGTGCCAAGGTGAAAATAAAAACAACTGCGACACACGAAAAGAAATTAATATACATTTTCTATTGCAGACTACATAAACTACCAACATGTCTGACGAGGAAGAATATTCGTAAGTATATTACTTTTCTGTCGATAAATTATGAATTTGGAATACGGTACTTACATTTTCCTAAATACAATCGTCTATGATAACAAATCGACAATACACACACTACATAAACAAAACATTACACTATTATAATTGTTTGTGTATAATTAAATGTATTTCATATACCTTTTTAGAAAACCCTCGTATATGTTTACATACCTTGCTAGAAAACATAGATTTGTTACAAACCCATTAGACCTCCCCTTTTCTGAAATTTAATTTCCTTGTGTTTATATTTATGTTTTTCGATGTGTCCATCCCTCAGGGGCTCCGAGGAGGAGGAAGTAGAAGAAGAAGTCCCAGAGACGTAAGTACCCCTACGATGACAGCCGTTATGGATACTTCCTCTGAATTAGTTCTCTATAGTTACTATTTGGTTTTATGAACACTTAAGCTTTTATGGGCCTGGTTTATTACTCTGCCTTGGCGACTCTATCATTCCTCAGAACTGTAAAGGGATACATGCAAGACCTCATCGTCATAGTTTTTCTGGTTGAAAAGGCGTGGACGATTTAGGCATGGCTGCAAGTTTGACTCCCCAATTCTTCGATCTTCCGATTTGTGGGCTTGATGCACGCCCTCACCAAACCCTATTCTCTCTTTTGTTGCAGGAAGTAAGTGGTGCCATTTTGGTTGATCCGGCACTCACATTCGCTTCGCTCGTTTAGGCTAAGTTTAGATGGCGAAACTAACGCTTCCAGCGCTTGTATCATCGCTTACTTTGCTTATCGATCCTAACATGAGACAGGTGCTGATGCGCGACGGTACGCTTGTTAACAGTGATATCTTTCATATAACGATCCAAACATTTCATCACAACTGGAACCGACAGAAAGGGCAGGTTAATCTTACTTATTTGTAAGAAATTTGACCTTTCTGCGGTAACTCAATACATACCATGAGTGGATTTATTTTTTGATTACCTTGGAGTTGGCAGTAACACGGTATGCTTGGTTAATTGTTATTTGGTATTATTATACAATTATGCAGTTTCTAATTGTGTCAATTTTCTCTTTTCATCGCCGCTATCGTCGTTGTAACCTGAAGACCCGCCCATAAACAAGAGTAAGTAAAAACATTCCAACAGTTCTGATAATTCGCTTAGCTTTTAGCCGAGACAAGATGTACTGTTTCACATTTGGGAATGATTGGCATTTGAATTAACGACAACCGTACCTATACTAGCGAAGTGTACGCACTAGCATATCGAGGTTATGGTACTATCAACAAAATTCTAAAATTTAATCAAAATGGCTTGGAAGTGCACTGTTTGTATCTTGGATGCGCAAAATAATTATCTCACCGCTTAGTTGATTTCAATCTATAAAATTTTGCGAAATATTCGTAGTATATTGCAAAGAGATGTAGAAGCTGATTGTTGTTTTCTGTTTCTAGGAGTAGACCATCGAACGCGTAAGTTGCACCGCTCTTTGTGGTGTCACTAACTATAATACTATCATTAACTCGATAAGGCGCGGGCGCATGTTCATGTTATAATGATTCTCTAAATTCCGGATATATAGCGTCGGACCCGATGATCGTTCAGCGGACGAATAACCGCGCACCGCCGACGGTTCTATTTTTAACGGCGCGTAGGCGTTCTATTTAAAAAAATATACTATGCTGCGCCCGCGCCGATCTGCAAAGAAATAAAATGTCGGTCAACGAGCGACTACCTCAGACGCCCCGACATACCTATCTCTTAATGATTGCATGAAAAAATAGCATGTAACTAAAGCACGATTACCTATTAATACCAACACGTAATATCGTTATAACGTTATTGTCTACCATCGTCATGGTAATTATATGTTGTCATTATGTAAATCCCACAATAATAATAATACTTAATCATTTACAGTCCCAACACAATACTGTCCCAACACAATACTGTCCCTACTTAACGAAGAGATATATTTAAGTGTAAAATATAAATCCAATAATAATTTAGCTAAATATTAAACTGTTGAATTGAGATTTTATATTAAATTTAGAAATAGCAAATCTTATAACAGAATTTTATCAGATTAATGTTAACTGTAATAATTTAGATCACAACACAAACATAAAACTAAAACTTTAACATAATGTACAGAACCACAAACTCCTGCTTGAACGCTACTAAAATAGCGTAACAGCAGAAAACTTATATTTCTAACGAGTTTTAATAAAATAAACCGTTAAAACTCAATCACCGTAACAGATGTTATATTTTATGTATTGTCTACCGTTTATTGTAGCGGTTTTCTAACAATAACACTGAATTACTTGTCCGTTCGATGACTAATATTTTGTTTCATGTTTTCAGGGGTGAGGGAGACCCAGAATTTATCAAGGTAATTCAACATTCTACTTAATTTTTAAACATCCATATTTAAAAATGAAACTCGACCTATTCAATGGATTCCATCAAATCATATAACTTTCATGTTATAGCGTCAAGACCAGAAACGGTCAGACTTGGACGAACAGTTGAAGGACTACATCAACGAATGGCGCAAACAACGGGCTAAGGAGGAAGATGAACTCAAACGTCTCAAGGAGAAACAGGCCAAGCGCAAGGTAAAAAAATATTTACATGGATGATTTTATTATGTTCTGTGACAAACATATTGAACATAAAAAATATGATTTTTTTATAAACAACTTAGTACATTATACATAAGTATGTCGAGGTCAATTAAATTATGAAAATAAAAACACTACTGTAAAGTGACTACATTAAAAATCTCAATTTATCTATCAGGTATCTCGCGCTGAGGAAGAGAAGCGCCTCGCTCAGAAAAAGAAGGAAGAAGAAGAAAGGCGAGTCCGCGAGATTGAGGAGAAGAAACAGCGTGACATCGAAGAGAAGAGGCAGCGACTCGAGGAGGCCGAGAAGAAACGCCAGGCTATGCTCCAGGCGATGAAGGATTCCACCAAGACCGGACCCAACTTCACCATTCAGAAGAAGAGCGATAACGTAAGTTCTAATGTTATTCAAGATAATAATAATACAATAAATAATGATACAAAATGCTAATCTCTTATTTTACAACAGTTCGGTCTGAGCAGCGCCCAAGTGGAACGCAACAAGACCAAGGAACAGCTCGAAGAGGAGAAGAAGATCTCGCTGTCCATCCGCATCAAGCCCCTCACCATCGAAGGTCTCTCCGTAGACAAGCTCCGACAGAAAGCGACAGAGCTCTGGGAATGCATCATCAAACTTGAGACCGAGAAATACGATCTTGAGGAAAGGCAAAAGAGGCAGGACTATGACGTGAGTATTATTATTATAGATATTCTAAAAGCATGAGATTTCAATAGTTGCTAATACGGTATTAAATTTAATTTTGTTCTTGTCACCAGTTAAAAGAGCTCAAAGAAAGACAGAAACAACAGTTGAGGCACAAAGCCCTCAAGAAGGGTCTCGACCCCGAAGCCCTCACAGGCAAGCACCCGGTGAGTTTCATACTTAATCATGATTTACTATTTGATTTTCAAAATATGATTCTTATTGACTATTTTGTTAATTTTCAGCCCAAAATCCAAGTAGCTTCCAAGTACGAGAGGCGCGTAGACACACGGTCCTACGACGACAAAAAGAAGCTATTCGAGGGTGTAAGTATAAAACACATGAACAACAAACAAAGACTTTAACTCATTACTGTACTCATGGGTGAAACAAAGAAGTTAACAGTAAGCAAGACAAATGTACGTATAGGAATCAAGGGACAGACTCCTTTTAAGCAATTCAGGAATTCTATAAGCTAGCCAAGGATCTATACAATTTAGTAAGAAACAAACACAAACAACACTTACAAAAAAATCAACTACTACAATGACTAATTTGAACGCAGGGCTACGATATTCTATTGGCAGAGGCATGGGATAAGATATGGAAAGTGAGGATGGACGAGTTCATGAAACGCAACAGAAGTAAGAGAAATAGACCGGAGCAATGTTATGTGTATATTTGTCCCTGTGTAATACGCACGAACTCATGGCATGAACATCCGTGTCTTGAGACCTGAACAAACCTTTTATAATAACACTGTCAAATTACCGGTCGGTAAATTTATTGTCAAGTCAAAACAAAGTCAGAGAATATGTGTAATACAGAATCATCAGGTTTAGGAGAAAGAAATAATCGGACTGTGATAGCGATAATTTCTTATCTCTTTCTTCTACCGGACGTTGTATTATCAAGGATCAAAATATTTATCGTAGCATAATTTGCGCATTTTTTTTCTGCGACCATAAATTTGACAGTGTCTAAGGGTTGCACACCCAACCACCCATTCTTGTGAAAGCAAATCCAATTGTACCCTAAACTAGTGTATTCACCCTCGTGTTAACATTCGTCTAGGACCTAGAGAAACTCAACAAGGACTTCCTCGAGAAGGTGTGGTCAGAAAGGGCCGAGCAGTTCGGCGGAAGGCAAAAGGGTGAGTACTTATATCCCAGGTCGTATTTGGGAGGTCAAATTCCCTTCATCTATGTTACTCGTCGCACTTTGAACTATATTTCCCTTATGTCCTCTTGAAATATGTATGTTAAATGTTGTGTTTTAATATATAGTTAGATTTTACTATTTAAGAACTTCGAAGAGAAATATTATTGCTTGTAAGAACTACTTACAAGCGTGTCTCAAAAATTCTAAATTTATAATGGCCAATAGCCAAAGATTTGACTCATTTACAATTTTTTTAAACATAAGAATGATAATAAAACCCTTGTAAAAGTCTTGAAGTTGAAATAAACCGTATGCAATCATTAAATACGATCCATAACCCAATAGCGCGACTGCCGAAATGGTTCGGCGAGAGGCCCGGCAAAAAGAAGGGTGAAACCGACTCCCCCGACGGTGAGGAGGACCAGAAGGCCATCGAGGAAGACGACGAGCCACAGTACGAGCCCGAACCTGAAGAAGAGGAAGAGGTTGTTGAGGAGGAGGAAGAGGAGGAAGAAGAGGAGGAGGAGGAGGAAGAAGAGGAAGAGGAAGAAGAGGAGGAATAAGTGAGTTGTATTAATTAATATTGAAGTTTGACATTTGATGTCATTGGCAATATTCGCGGAAAGGACCAACTTTGATATCGCGAAATTAAATCTATCTTTTCCATATAAATATTTAGTTATTGACCGAATAAAATGTAAGTGGCAACATATGCACACTTACATATGTTTTTTTTACGATTTAATAGTTGCTCCCATAGTAATCGACTCAAAGTCACTCTTTAGTTTAGTTTGGATAAGCCAGCGGTCAAAATGATACAGTTGTGTTCCTGCGCGTGAGTAAGGTTGCCAGAGCTCATAGGGATAGGTCGATAACGCGTGAGCGATGCTTCGTGTGTTGCAAGCGTCTATATGGCTACGGTAACCGCTTACCATCAGGTGGGCCGTATGCTTATCGACTAAGTTGTATAAAAAATGAAAAAAAAATGAAATTAAAGCCAAATATATAAATAAATATATCAGTTCAAAAGTGATCAAAAACGAGATAGAAAACCCTGATTGAAAAAAAAAATTATTGTGTATAGTATAAGGACAAATCCTTTTGGAGGGCCCCTTTAAGATGATATGTGATCAGCAGGTATGGTACGGTACGGTATGGTATTGTTCCAGACACAGGCGCCTCGGCGGAGTAGCAAGCACGAAGCAGCACCCGAGCCGGCCCAGACGCGTCGGACTGTACTGTTTTGTAACCAATCCATTAACTTATTACTACTATAAATTATTTTTATTATTTATACTGTTGAATCATTCGTTACGGAACATGGACATTTTTACATTTACACGTGTGTCGCGAACAACCTGTGACAATACAATAAACTAATTTATTTCATAAGGCTGACGAGTTCTTTATTTTTTTACCTATTATCTCTGGACCTACCTTTTATTAATATACTCCTTCAATCTCAGAATGACCTTCTCCTACCCTCCTCCATGTGGTGTTATACGGTACCCAGTTAGTGGTGAGATAACAAAACTACGTCTAAGCTCAAGTTCTGTCCATATAGAACATGAGTGTGACCGTCATCTCAACGTGACAGATTATGGGGAAGGTAGCAAAGCCTAGAAAGAACCAACACTTAACTGCCAGATGGTAGCCAGCCAGTCAGGTACTACAAAGTACCCTACCACCATGCTATGGTTTCCTCACGATGATTTTCTTCACCAAAATCTCAAGCTCATTGATATAAATACACATCGTAAACAAGCACTATTTATGATAGCAATATAATATAGAACTTTATTGACTACACAAAGAGGTACACATTTCAGTGAGAGAATTCGTGATAAGTGACTCATGAAGCAGAGAAACGTATTCGAATTCTCTCACTGAAATATGTACCTTTTTCTTTACTGAATAAAGTTCTTCTCGGTTAAAAAGTGAGTCTCGGTGTGAGCTGACCATAAGGTGATAAAATTTATAGTAAATTTGATAGATAGTAAATAGCTACATTACTGTATAATTACATCTACGAATTTATAATAACTACATACATAATTACAAAATGAAAACCCCATAAATATTTTAATATAATATATTCAATCATTACATAATATCCTATTATAATAAATTTATGATACGTCTATAAAATACCAAGAAGACTAAATAATAACTGTTCAAAACATAGATATGAAACTATTTTTACTAGATAGAACATTTTATTTATACCATAAGAATAATAATTAATACTCCATATAGCAGGAAAACTAACGCTTCAAATTATAGGTTGCATTCAAAAAAGTGTCGCTTGTATTCGTAATACTATTCTTATGCAAATATTTGAAGTGTTTAAAAAAAAAATCATTTTCTAATTTATTTCCCAATGTCGTCATTACAAAGTTAAATACATATATTAATCTCTTAACACGTTTTAGGATTTAATTTTAATTAATGTTCACTATAAACATAGGTATAGTTATTATTTAGTGTATGCAAGTACTTGTATTTAGGCGGCAGGGATGTTGCTGGCGGGCGTTTTCTGTTGGGGCGCTTTTTGCATCATGTTGATTTTGTCACCGAGACTTAACGCCATACCCTGAAATTTTAAATTACTTATTAGATTTATCATCCATTAGCGGTAGCGTGATGTTCCAGAACGTAAAGTAATCAGATAGCAAATTTCATGAATATCTAGTATAGTAGCTATATAGTTTAGCTGTTAGATACGGAGCTAAGTGGTAACAAACACTTACCCCCTTACTCCTAAAACGTTATTTAACTAATATACTGTTTAAAGGGTAACGTATATAACGTCACTCTATTGTCATTGTCAAATAATGTGACATAATTTACGTGACCATTTAATCAGTACATTAGTTAAATAGCGTTTTATGAGTAAGGGGGTCACTGTGTTATTACACGAGATGGTTTAAGCTAAGTCTAGTTAGACCCAGGTTTTAAGAAGTCCCGGCTTCTTTTGTGATATGACGTTAGTAAGTGTAGTCCGCACGTGCCCCACGACGGGCGCGTTGGGCCGGTGCAGCGGCACCTCGATGTGATATTGTTGTGATACCTGACTCTTGGCGCGTATCCGCACGTGCCCCACGACGGGCGCGTTGGGCCGGTGCAGCGGCACCTCGATGTGATATTGTTGTGATACCTGACTCTTGGCGCGTATCCGCACGTGCCCCACGACGGGCGCGTTGGGCCGGTGCAGCGGCACCTCGATGTGATATTGTTGTGATACCTGACTCTTGGCGCGTATCCGCACGTGCCCCACGACGGGCGCGTTGGGCCGGTGCAGCGGCACCTCGATGTGATATTGTTGTGATACCTGACTCTTGGCGCGTATCCGCACGTGCCCCACGACGGGCGCGTTGGGCCGGTGCAGCGGCACCTCGATGTGATATTGTTGTGATACCTGACTCTTGGCGCGTATCCGCACGTGCCCCACGACGGGCGCGTTGGGCCGGTGCAGCGGCACCTCGATGTGATATTGTTGTGATACCTGACTCTTGGCGCGTATCCGCACGTGCCCCACGACGGGCGCGTTGGGCCGGTGCAGCGGCACCTCGATGTGATATTGTTGTGATACCTGACTCTTGGCGCGTATCCGCACGTGCCCCACGACGGGCGCGTTGGGCCGGTGCAGCGGCACCTCGATGTGATATTGTTGTGATACCTGACTCTTGGCGCGTATCCGCACGTGCCCCACGACGGGCGCGTTGGGCCGGTGCAGCGGCACCTCGATGTGATATTGTTGTGATACCTGACTCTTGGCGCGTATCCGCACGTGCCCCACGACGGGCGCGTTGGGCCGGTGCAGCGGCACCTCGATGTGATATTGTTGTGATACCTGACTCTTGGCGCGTATCCGCACGTGCCCCACGACGGGCGCGTTGGGCCGGTGCAGCGGCACCTCGATGTGATATTGTTGTGATACCTGACTCTTGGCGCGTATCCGCACGTGCCCCACGACGGGCGCGTTGGGCCGGTGCAGCGGCACCTCGATGTGATATTGTTGTGATACCTGACTCTTGGCGCGTATCCGCACGTGCCCCACGACGGGCGCGTTGGGCCGGTGCAGCGGCACCTCGATGTGATATTGTTGTGATACCTGACTCTTGGCGCGTATCCGCACGTGCCCCACGACGGGCGCGTTGGGCCGGTGCAGCGGCACCTCGATGTGATATTGTTGTGATACCTGACTCTTGGCGCGTATCCGCACGTGCCCCACGACGGGCGCGTTGGGCCGGTGCAGCGGCACCTCGATGCTGAGGTTGGCGAGCGCGTCCTCACCGAAGATGGAGCGCGCGTACAGGTTTGCCGCCATGAACCCGCACTGACCCGACAGGGCCTGCAATACATACGTATTGTTAGAGCTTATTTACATAACACAAGCCCTAAAAATAATATTAAAAGATACATAGTAAAACTTCTGCACACACGCGAGTAACCATCTTGTGTCGATCCGTCAAAACTCTTTATAGTGACGGGACACGCTAATGCGAGAGTCGAGCTAGTTCTGTGACAAACTCGACTTAACAGTATACTTAACTAGCGACCCTCCATAGGATTGTTCATTTTTTTTTTTCAAAACACTCGGTCGTAAAGTGACATTTATTGCACCGTTTGTTTTTGTATCTTAATGCAGCTTATTACGCACTAGTGCTTTTCACTTTACGTTACCGCACAGTTTTATGATAGGTATAATCCCGATTATGATAAGTTTGTACCTCACTGCAAGTGATATGTGTGTACACCAAGCATTCTTAATTTAAACAGGTAAAATAGTTTGACGGCTCACGGGTAACGTTCTCATTGTGTGGTTGATTATTATCAAAACATCATCTTAAAAAAATACAAGTCTGTTTTTTTCCTCGCAAGTGTGTTGAAAAACGTCGTTTGACACGCGTGTGCACTCATTACACTCTCGGCTCACTGATCGGCTTTATACCGCCTCGAGTGTTAATAACCAACTTTACACACATGTATCATAATGTACTTATTATACGACTAAGTCGGTAAGCAAACATACAGCCCGCCTGCTAGTAACCGGTTATCCGAGCCATATGGACGCTTGCAACACTCGAAGCATCGCTCATGCGTTACCATTGAACCAATCGCAATGAAATTTGGCATTCAAACAGGCTATGATATGAAGGACAGTTATAAACTAGCTGTCCCCCGCGATTTCGGTCGCATTCCCGAAATAAAAAGTAGCGTGCCTAATGTTATGATGATCCGTTGATTAGTTCAGGCATGAAAGCGTAACAAACAAACAAACTCACATACGCATTAATAATATTAGTTAGGATCAGTTCTCACCTTTCACCAAGTACTGGTTTACAAAATCTTATTATGTTACAACTACTTCACCAAATATTATTATATTTATATTTATTATACTAGCAGACCCCCGCGGTTTCACCCGCGAACGGTTTGAATTTTTTTGCGCGGAACACTAATTAGTAGTCCTTTATAACTATGAACCGGAACAGACAGATAAAAATGTTTAAAAACTCAATCCGATTTTATTAAAAAAAAGTTGAATACACATAAAAGCTTGGTGCAATGCGTAGATAGAGAATTGTAGGTAGATAGGCTGTCAGCGTATAGCGAAGAAGATAGCGATAGTTCGACATACCTAATTACATATTACATATTTGGATTTTTATCATATTTAGACGAAATTATCTGTACAATTTGCATGATATTGACAGAAAATACACTTGAGTATTACCATACTGCACTACACACTGCAGTACTATACTGCATCATTTGATTTACTTACTGTATCGGTAAAAAAAACGACTGACCGATGAAAGGTTGTGTTTGGTTCATTTCGATCGATTACTACGGCTTTTACAGCCAATTACAAAACAATTGTTTAAGACGAATCCCGGGAAAGCTGGTGCCATTTCTGTGCAGTGGTGACTTTATAATTTCCGATTTCTACGTCCAACGATGATTTCACCGTCGAGTAATCCTCGAAAAGCGGGACTGAACCTGTCACTCGCGGGACATTCAATTTTGGGCTAAAAATCGGGTCGTCTGGCAACGCTGATACAAAGTCACACATAACATACAATTAGGGTTTCAGTTTCACTGCTCTCATAAAAAAATATCATAATACACAAACTTTTTTGGCCTCAACGACACTAAGGTCAAACAATAACAACCTATACGCTAGATAGGGATAAAAAAATACACTTAGTCCTGCTCACACATACACGTTTTGACATATGCGTATCTTGGCCTGTCTACCTGTAATTCTCCATCTACGGTGCAATGCAATACTCTTTAAAATTGGAATGTCAAATATCAAAGAATATTTAAATCAAAATCACTAAGGAGTATTGATATCAACTTCGATGCAAATCACCCCTAAAATAGCTTTCTACCCCTTTTTAACCCCGTTTGGTGATGAGTTTCAATAAAATATGAAACACGTCTTCCATCAATTCTGTTAAAGAATGTTTATGCAAAATTTTAAGTAGATCGGACCGAAGAATCACGTCTTCCCATACAAACTTTGTCCCCATTTTTCACCCCTTTAGGGGTAGAATTTCGGAAAATCCTTTCTTATCGGATGCCTACGTCATACAAAGAACACATCCTCCAAGTTTCAGGTCTCTACGATCAGCGGTTTAGGCAGTGCGTTGATTCTCAGTCATTCAGGACAAAGCATTTTATATGTATAGATTAGTATTTTATTTTATAAAATAAAAAGTATGTATGTATACTAATGTTTTGGAAAAAATAGCCAATATATAGACAGATGGTAAAAAAAAATAAAAATTTAAATGTAACCTTGCTGATTTTCTTGCCTGTTCTTCTCGATTGAAAGTCAACTTACGAACTAGTGGTAACTTCAGTAGCTTTGACCTTCATAAGTGCTCTTTTAGGGCCTAAATTGTATAAATGGCTTTGACTTTGACCTTGACTTTGAAATGTCTATCACATAGTAATGGCACATAGGATATTTATAAATAAATTATCAGTTCAGAACAATTTACAGATGTCATTGGGATACGATACCCAACCTCGAGGTCGAAGTATCTATGCCCAACGAATTGCAATGTCACTTAAATAAAACCCTGATCAATAAATAAATATAAGTCACCTTATCGGGTGTAAGACACTTCATATTGGTGGACGCTAGCAGATGTTGCAGATATTCGCGCAGATCTGTTATATTTGTATTAACAGAGACCTGCAACAAAACATTCATTAAATTATATTGTATTTTGGGCAAATATTTCTAAACAATTACGGAGTTTTTAAACTTTTTTGGGTACACATGAATACTAAACTAAAAATCTGTTGCGGAGTGGGTGTAGGCCTGTATGTGTGTATGTGGGGCGGGTGTTTGTATGAATGTAGGGGGTTGTATTTGAATATGTGGTGCGGTACTGTATGTGTATTTGTGGGAAGTGTATTTGGGACGGGTGTAAGTGAAGAGGTTGGTTGTGGGACGGGTTGTTGTGGGGCGGGTTGTTGTGGGGGTTTGTGTTTATACCCCGATATACACACATCGTCATTCCAAGCATACACCCACCGGTGTGTATGCGTTAATGGGGATACATGGATGGGGTTGTACCTTGTTCTCCCACTCGAACTCTGCCCACATCTGTCTGAAGTGGTTGTCTGTGGTGGTGGCGGGTTGGATGTAGTCCACTATGTCGATGTGGATATCGTTTAGCACGACCACTCCGCGATCCATTGATGCGCCTGATACCTCGTACACTGGCAACAGATAACAACATTAACATAACACAAAAAATAAACAGGTACACCGTACACATACAGGAAACAGCAGCCACAGGTCGCCCAGCGTGGCCAGCTCCACGCAGCAGGTGTGAAGCGTGTCGTGACAAGACAGTTGTAGTGATACTGACCGATGTTCCCGAATATGATCCCGTTCTCCGTGGAGGCGACCTTGACGTGCGCCTTGATGGTGGCGTAGTCCCGGGGCGCCAGCACCACGCCGGCCGGCCGCTCCACCAGCCGCAGGTCGCCCAGCGTCGCCAGCTCCACGCAGCAGTTCTGCAGCGTGTCGTCTACACAACACAACAACATCACCTCACTCTCTAAATAACGAGCTTCCTGCCTCTCCCATAGTGGTGCAAACCTCCTAAAGACTACTTTAAGATTTGGTATTGTGTCCACCCGGCAACCGAAGTGTCAGGGACTATCCGCAGTAGGCCCTGCCACCAGAGCATCCACTCTGGTACTCACTTTGAGAGTTTCACCGTGATCACTCACTACCATTTGTCTAGAATGGTACTGGAGCTGCTGAGCTGCAGTAAAAGTCGTTGTCGTCGTTGGGTTAGTCATTCTGAACAACTTTTACTATGGGACCAATAGTGAATTCTCAATTATTTTTTTTAACTTTTCTTACAAAATGTCAACCATGCTTGATCATAATGTATGAGAAGTAAAATTTTTTTTTTGAGAATTCAGTGTTGCTCCCATAGTAAAAGTTGTTCAGCATGACTAATCCAACATAGGTTTCGAAAATATGCCATCTCGAAATCTCCACCCAGTACAGGTAGTGTGCATACTAACCGGTCTGATTAACAACGAGCACGTCGAGCACGATGTCGTACTGGTTGACGGCCACGATGGCCTCGGCGTAGACGGGGTCCGAGAAGCCGGTCAGCTGCGTCACTTTGCACAACTTGCCGCTCTGGTCGCCGCCGCCGCCGCCGCCGGCGCCCGTACTGCGACCTATGACAACATTCATCATCATCAGCCTATAATGTCCCACTGCTGAGAACAGGCCTCCTTTCACAAATAAGGGTGAAAGGGAATGGTCAGATACTCCACCACGCGTGCCCAATGCGGATTGGTGGAGGTAGGCTAGTGGTCAACCTACTGTTGGAATTTTTCAAGCCGCCTAGGAGGCATCCAACTAGCTTAACGACTATCACAATTAAGTGATAACCGGGACCAACGTGCCTTTACGTGCCTTCCGAAGCACGGAAACGCTCGATTTGAAATACCACTAGACGGTCACCCATCCAGGTACCGACCACGACAGACGTAGCTCAACTTTGCCGATCGATTAAGAACGGCTAATCATGCTACACCACGAGCACGATTTAATAAATTATGAACATGTATAAAAAAAGCATACGCGTCCAACATAGAACCTCCTCCTTTTTTTACAAGATTTTATTTAACTTGTATGTATGTTTGTTCGGGTGGAATCTTGCAAGTCGAATATCACCCACTTCCAGTGGTCGGATTGATTTGGTATACATTAGTGTATTGGTAAGTACAGTCACCAAAAAAAACTTGTATTAAAATGATTTTTTTAACGAAAACTTATTTATCGGTTAAAAATATAAACAGACATCACTTTTGTACGTAAACTATTGGCACATGAATATAGGCTGCAAACTCTTTTACAGCCTATATTCATAAATATATATAAAAATGAACCCCTATTTCTCCTGGTCACGCTATAATTTGAGAACGTCTTTACCGATTTCATTCATTTTTTTTTAAATGTTTTCTAATAATTCGTAGAATTAAGAAAATTGTGCAGAAACTTATAAAACTTAACGGTAGGTTAGGGTAGGGTATAAGGTAGGATATTACGTAAACGAAGTCGCGCCGGACAGCTAGTGTAAAATAAATGTACCTTGCAGCGCCTTGCTGAGTGACAGTTCAAACATGTCGTGATGTGTGGAGGCCGACCCGGGCCCGGCCAGCTGCGCGAATATGATGCCCGCCTCGACGTCCACCGCGCGGTCCGTCTTGCGCGCCGGACGCTCCTACAGACCATTTTATTATTTACTACATATACTGGGTGTAACAGAAAGTTAACCCATTACAGTATGGGTCATCGCTCACTATGTCAGCACCGCTCTATCGTAGCAACGGCCCGGCACCGCCTCAACTCAATCTAACCTGCGGGCTCAACGCAGCTTCCTTCCGCGAACGCTCAGACTGTGGAATGAGCACCCTGCCTTGGTTTTTCCAATGGAGTACAGCATGGGGTTCTTCAAAAAGGGTTTGAAGAGATTTCTGCAGGGTCGGCAACGCGCGAGTGATACCCCTGGTGTTGCAAGTGTACATAGGCTACGGTAACCGCTTACCATCAGGCGGGCCGTATGCTTGTTTGCCACCTTAGTGGTATAAAAAATAAAAACAAAACCACTTTCTGGCACCTCGCGCAGCGCCGGTCAAATTGGTAGCGTGGCTTTGGCAAGATACCGCTTGCTGGCGTCACGCAGCAAGCGAGCGGACCGCTCGCTGGAAGCCGGTGGTCAGCGGAACTAGTAGCTTGTAGTGGCAAGCGCGTGCGCCGCAGGCGTTTACTATTATATCTAGTATTTGCAAAATTTACTTTAACGCATACGATTTAAAGGCCTCACTTGCATGGCAAGGTAAATGCCGAGGCGTAGCCGTGCTGTTATAATGAGCGAAGATCTATGCGATTTCACTATCACTGAGCTACCATCGCCTTCGGAAAAAAATAATACATTTCGGTCATTTATTGATTTATGTTTTTATATTATTTAGGACGGAATAATCCTAATGAATTATCCATACAAAAAGTAGGTACAGTAGTACTCAACAAATAAGGCGCGTCGTGAATTTTTGTTCGCACAGAAAATAAAGTATGGCCTGACGATTAAGGAAAGAATGCTTAAAACTTAAAATCAACCTTAGATCACTACTATAAGGTTCATAATACAGTGCAGCTGTTAGTCCCGTCTCACTCGTAAGTTGGGTACTGTACTTAGTTAAAGTCTTCTTTCGGTAAAAATCGAAGGGTGCGAAGAGATTTCTGCAGAGTCGGCAACGCGCGAGTGGCACCCCTGGTGTTGCAAGCGTTCATAAGCTACGGTAACCGCTTACCATCAGGCGGGCCGTATGCTTGCTTGCTAACCAAGTAGTACAATCTTCAATTATTGAAAGTACATTCCCTCCGCTATATCTAAGATCGCAAATCGAACGTAACTCGGAGCACATAAAGCTCCAAATGGTGGTACCTTGTCGAGATCGTCGAGCAGGTGGTGCGGCCTGTCGGGCAGCGCCAGCAGCGCGGCGAGCGCGCTCCGGCTGCCCTCCACCAGCGCGCGCCGCACGACGTCGGGCCGCACGCACGCCGCCTGCACGCATATCGCCGCGTGCTCCACGTCGTCCGACGTCAGACCTACCTGACCGTTGTTTAAACCTACAACCATACAAATAAATATACCTAAGGTGCGTTCGAATTGGGGTATGGTAGCAAAAATAACAGTCAAAAATGCCAAAAACGATCACAACTGGCGTTCGATTTGGAAAGTTGTGGGCGAAATTGGCGTTTTGAACTGTTTTCGTTCACCGTTCGTTTTGCTTGAAAACAGTTAAAAACGACATCGTGAACTGCAAATTTCGACCCACCTCCGAGGCAGGGTCGTTTGTGATCATATTTTGACATCTTTGAATCTGACAGATAAGTTTCGGAAAATTCATACGGGAAGCGTAAATTCTAATTTTTATTGTAAAATTTTATAGAAATACTAACAGGCAAGAGAATAATTTGTTAGATTAACTTTGTTTAATGATTAACTGAAGGAAAAAGGTAGTTTGAGACAAATGACAAGCAGGCGATCAGAATGGAAATGTCATTTTTGTATCTAATCGTTCGATTTGGGAAATATCATTTGTGGCAAAAGTTGCAAAATTGTTGAAATTTTCCAATTCGAACGCATAAACAAAAATGCCCATTTTGAAACTGTTAAAAACGACATCACTCCAATTCGAACGCACTACTAGAAAGAACGTCGCCATACTACACGAATATATAAAACAGGCCAACTTTTATAGGCTGCTGCGTTTTACGCTCCCTCTGCGTCATTCTGCTTGTCATAGTGACGTTCATAAAGATTGAAATATTCCAATTAAAATCGGGAGAAAGTTAGAAATTTTTATTTGATTTAGCCTCTAACAGTTAGAGGCTATTTTTATCGACGCGTGCACAGCTGCAACACTCTATCTGGATGTATCCTTAATCAAAGCCTACAACAATAACAACATTTACTATTTAAGAAGAAATGCTGGTGGCGTTTGTTCCATACAAACGTAACCCTCAGTTTCCTCTCTGGATAATGACACTAGAGCAATGATTATTTTACCATGCAATCTGAAGATACCACTGTATATCCCTCGGTTGTGTTTTTCTCCATAAATTAATTATTATAAGAATTAGGAGCCTTCTAAAATCACAAAAACTTACCATTTTAACGCCCTTATCAGACGTCCAGCGAATAAATTTGACGAATATAAAAAAACAAAGGAAAACCGACAGACATAGTCAAAGTCCTTCTTATTATGATTCTTATTTTTTTTTAAATTGATGAAAATTTATTGCAGCCATCCTTTCCTCTTAATAACCGTTACCGTTTCTCTGATCACCAGTTAGCGCCACTAGCGAGTGGGTCCTATCGCCGTCTATTTTTTACGTTAGGGCCAATATAATTGATAAGTAAAATAATTATTATGTCTCATTGCGTAGTCATTTCCCGTTTGCTTCAAAAAAAAGGAGGACAAGATTTCCAGAAGACAAAACTCGCCTAAACAGTGGTTGACAGCGATTCGCTCGATAAATTCACGTATATTTCAACTCGTCTGTACAATTTTATTATCTACTAGCTTCTGCTCGCGGCTTTGCCCGTGTTGCCTACAGGCAACAACGCTTCGAGGGTGGAATTATTAAAAACGCTGAGATTAATTTTCAATCTTCAGCCTAAACACAAAATTTTAAGATCCTAACTTCGAAACTGACGGACTTTCATACAAACTTTTATGGCCTATTTTACCCCCTTAGGGGTGGAATTTCGAAAAACCCTTTCTTAGTAGATACCTACTCTTCACAAAGAATATACCCTCTAATTTTCATGTCTCTAAGACCAGTGGTTTAGGCTGTGCGTTGATATATCAGTCAGTCAGAAATTTTAATTTATATATTATCTATTGCATACTATTTGCAACTCAATTAGTATAACATTACGGACGATTATCGCTTGAACGCAAGCTCACCTAAGAGAGGTAGAGCATAGCGTTTATTCGCTCAAAGAGCAGCTCGACTGGGGAAGTACCTCCACCTCACAGAATACCGCGGCCAAATAACTTTATCTTGTGTTCCTGCGCATGAGTAAGCGAGCCATTGCTCATTGGGGAGGCTTGAGTTATGCCTCATATGTTGCACGTATCCATATGGCTACGGTAACCGCTTACCATCAGGCGGGCCTTATGCTTGTTTACCGACGTTGTAAACCTGTATAGAGTCTAAGAGAAGTACATACCGGCATTCTGCTTGTGATACGCTAACAAGACAGCGGCGAGATGCATGGCGCGCGTGGAGTCCTTGTTGTTGGTCATCTTGAGAGCGAGCTTGGCCAGCGCGGAGCAGGCGCAGGCGGCCGTGAAGCTCTCCCCCTCGTGCAGCGCCACCCACAAGCCCGGCATCGAGCTGCTTCCGGTTGCTGGGGCACTACACATACAAACTATTATATAGAAGGGACATTGCGACTTCGCGGTGACCATAAGGTGGCAAACAAGCATACGGCCCGCCTGATGGTAAGCTGTTACCGTAGCCTATGGACGCTTGCAACAACCAGGGGTGTCACTCGCGCGTTACCGACCCTACAGAAATCTCTTCACACCGTTTTTGAAAAACCCCATGTTTTGTAACTGCTCATAAATATAAAGTGGTCATTTTTTAGAATTGACTGAATAATGTAATAAAACACACTGTATCGTGAAATTGCATACTGTTAACGTGCCAGCTTTCATTAACAGACCTGTGTCCATATCTTTTTTTACATAACATGTAACATTTTTGTTAATTTTTAAGCATTATAGTTCTTGTTGTTTTTAATGTATTTATGTTAATATTAGGAAACCTGTAATTGGCTTTTTTTTATGTATATTCTTTTGTTAATTATGAACTTGCTTTTAAGCTGTTGGTTTCGTCAAATAAATAAATAAATACAAATGCGCACGCATTCTGTAGCGGGGTCTGTGGAAGTGGACAGGGCTGCGGGGCACTCTCGAGCGGGGCCTTCGGGGTAGAGTAGGTATACTCACGTGGGCAGGTTGAAGGCGGACTGCGAGGCGTAGGTGCCGTCGCTGGTGACGAGGTGGCGCTGCGCCGGCGCCGGCGCCGCGCTCTCCGCCTTCGGCTGACCACCCACCTCCTGCTCTCATACAAACACAAGGCCATTTATTCAATTTAGGCCCTGGTAAACACATAGAAAGGTCAAAACTATTGAAGTTACCAGTCAGTATTAAGGAAAGATACGACCCGACTGCCAGTAGACAATACCAACGCCCTTAAAACCGGGTTTTGGTATTTAAAAAAAGGAAAAAGTTAAAATGGAAACCTTATGGCGTCACTCCGTCCGTCTGTCACAACAGTATATTTCAGCAACGGTCCTATTTATTTGAGAATAGTCATAAATATTGCTTACCCAATCTTGTTTAAAAATTAAAAAAAAAAATATGCATCGTAATGTACATCATATATTTTTAATAATATATATATAAAAAAAATGAGTTTCAGTTCTAAGTATAGGGAACCCCCAAAATTTAATGTTTTTTTTTCTATTTTTGTGTGAAAATCTTAATGCGGTTCACATAATACATCTACTTACCAAGTTTCAATATTATAGTTCTTATAGTTTCGGAAAGAAGTGGCTGTGACATACGGACGGACAGACAGACAGACAGACATGACGAATCTATAAGGGTTCCGTTTTTAGGGTTCCGTAGCCAAATGGCAAAAAACGGAACCCTTATAGATTCGTCATGTCTGTCTGTCTGTCTGTCTGTCTGTCTGTCTGTCCGTGTATGTCACAGCCATTTATTTCCGAAACTATAAGAACTATAATGTTGAAACTTGGTAAGTAGATGTATTCTGTGAACCGCATTAAGATTTTTACACAAAAATAGAAAAAAAACAATAAATTTTGGGGGTTCCCCATACTTAGAACTGAAACTCAAATTTTTTTTTTCATCAAACCCATAAGTGTGGGGTGTCTATGGATAGGTCTTCAAAAATGATATTGAGGTTTCTAATATCATTTTTTTCTAAACTGAATAGTTTGCGCGAGAGACACTTCCAAAGTGGTAAAATGTGTGTCCCCCCCCCTGTAACTTCTAAAATAAGAGAATGATAAATCTATAAAAAATATATGATGTACATTACGGTGCAAACTTCCACTGAAAATTGGTTTGAACGAGATCTAGTATGTAGTTTTTTTTTAATAGGTCATAAATTGAAATTAATATCAAATACTCAGGTCTATACTACCATTTACTTATATACCTACAGGTTTGTACGGAACCCTCGGTGCGCGAGTCTGACTCGCACTTGGCGGGTTTTTATTTGCCATTTGGCTAGGGAACCCTAAAAGCTCCATACCTTATCGCGTGTGTCGGCAGCAGTAGCCGTGGGTATGACGGTGGCGAGCACATCGAGCGCGGCGCGCGCGCGCTCCGGCGTGTCGGCGAACTCCGCCACCAGCCACAACGCCGACCGTGCTATCTTTCCTACTTTGATCTGAGGCACCGACTCCAGCAGTTTCTACCACATACAGGTTTATGGGTTATTACGACACACTTTTTTTTTTTTTTTGGCATACAAGCATACGGCCCGCCTGATGGTAAGCAGTTACCGTAGCCAATGGACGCTTGCAACACCAGGGGTGTCACTCGCGCGTTGCCGACCCTAAAAGTATTCTAACTATTTAAGTTTGTATTGACAACAATTTTAAGAGAGGTACACAAAGCGTTTATTCGCTCAAAAAGCAGCTCGATTGGGGAAGTACCTCCACCTTACACCGCACCTGCGCTTGAGTAAGTGAGCCAGAGCTCATTGAGGAGAGCTCGCGTGATGCAAGCGTCCATATTCATAAGATAACCGCTTACCATCAGGTGGGCCGTATTTTGCTTACCGAATTTGTCTTATTAAAAAAAATGAATAAATTCGATATTTTTCAACACACTCGCTCGTAAAGAGACAATTATTGCAAAATTTAAGTCTTAAAAAATGTGTGAAAAATGTCATATGACACTCGTGTGCATTGATCTATTACACTCGGCTCTCTTATCGCGTTCGCCTGCGGCTCACTTGCTTAATACCGCCTCGAGCGTTAATAATCTAATTTGCACACATGTATCATAATTGTAGTAAATTTTCTATAACAATAAAAATACCATATCTTTTTTCAGATATAAATGAAAAAGACATGTCTTATTTAAGCTCTAGCGTAAATTAGCGCCACGCTCTGAATCCGCACTAGAACGTCTCCTGTTGTATTCTTCCGTGACCATTACTAGCGGATCAAAAAGCATCTGAGTCCATACCTGATAAATCTTGATAAAGGCTACCTACTACTCAGTTAGATCAAGCCCCTCGCAAATCGAAATCCTGGATCCGCCACTGTTACAACCCGACAAACAGAGCGCGAACTAAGAAACCTTGACTTGATGCTATTGCGCTCTCAATTTGGGCTATTTATAGTAAAAAAAAAAAAGGGCCAGTTATATCCATAAGTACTAGGAATAACGTCTACCATACTCGAATTACCTGACCTGAGCACTGAGCAGTTACCTGATAGATGTGGTCCCTGAGATGTTGGAAGGTGTGTAGCGCGGACCTGAGGAACAGTATCACGTCGACTGCAGCCGGCTCGCTGCCGTCTCCCAGCAGCTCCAGCAGCGCCGGACACACGGTCCCCGCCACCTCCGGGAACTGCATCATACCACATCACCATATTATATACCACTCTTGGGACACTCATTACACGAATCATCTGTGTAATGCTTCTTATTGAATTCTATCAGTCTCATAATGCACAAATCTACCTCCAAAACAGAGGTAGACAGTGTATAGTCATATGCATTTAACCAGACAATAGGTTTTTTTCCAACAGTGCACTACAGTCACTGCCGCTAACTTAATGCTCTAAATATGGTAATGTAAGGAAATTCGCTTCATTGACACTAAAAACGTTAAGTTACAACGCTAATTAGTTGAAAAACAGAGATATCTCCTTTTTGAAATCACAGCATCCTTCAACCACTACAAAAATCTGATAAGAGTACATTGAAGTTAGGTTGTTCAAATATCTTGCAATAAGAGAATTAAGTGGAAAAAAATGACAGTAGTCAAGATTGTTTGTCAAGTACTCGTAGACCTCCTTGCGCAGCACCTGCACCAGGTCCTCCGCGTGACAGATCCAGGGCTAACGTACAGTACAGTACAGTACTCGTAGATACCTTGAGTGCAGCCTTGTGCAGCGCTCTAACCAACAGTTGTCTGTAGTTGGCGGCGTCGTCGTGGTCGGCGCTGGTGGCCCGCGCGGCCTCCTTGCGCAGCACCTGCACCAGCTCCTCCGCGTGACGCGACGACACCAGGTCCAGAGCTAATGTACAGTACACACATTATATTAACGTCTCCCTAAATTCAACGATAGATAGACCAGACGACTCCAGACAAAACAAAGAAAAAATTGTTTGATATAATTTGTAAAAACTACAGGCATTCTTTTTTTTTTTTTTTTTTTAAATTAAATGGGCTTGCGTTTGGCCACTGACCCGCCCAGAAGGGGCGATGACGAAGCCTAAGATGAAACACGCTTACCCAGAAGAAACCTATTCACTCTGGCCTTGAAAGTTCCTAGATTGTAGGCGTCAGGAAACACAGACGCCGGAAGCAAGTGGGATTATTAAGGATTGTGGTGGATAGCAGACAATGGGCCTGATTCTGTTGTTTACAACCAAACTAATTTTAATCTCACTATTTTTACCCTTTCTAACAAAGAACATAAGAAAAGGATGTGAGAAATTTAGTCCTGTCAAAGTAGTCTTCATTCTTGTTTTCAATATAAATTTAGTCCCCATCTATCGCGGTTACGCCTAAAGACGGCAAAGATCAATTTGACAGCTTTAAACTTTGTTTTCATTCCCGTTTCTTCAAAGTTTGCCACAGACTGAAAATATTTATAGACACAATTTAAATATGACATTACACACTTTGACATGTCGTCATAGTGATAAGTTTCACTTGATTGATATTAATAGTTATTTAAGTAATTTGAATTATTATTATTATTTAACAGAAGATAATTTTTATCTTCCAAAATACCACAAACGACGAGTAGCAGAATCGCTATCATATTATATTAACTCAGCCAATTGTTTGGCTACTCGGACGGCTGCTTCTATTGAGCAGCATAGCTATTTACAACCATTGGAAGCTATTCCAAATAGATTGGATTCATTGGAAGCTATTCCAAGTACTAGTAGTAATTTAAATTAGAACAAGTGACAATAGAGGCAACCTCTAGCATTAGTCATAAGAATATTAACTATGAAATTATAAATGTATCCTGCCCATTATCATTAGAAATAAACAGTAATAAAATGTATAATAATAAATATAACAAAAGTAATATTAACCTGGTACACCAGAATATACAAGGAATTAAGGGCAAGGAATTAGAACTGGAGTTATTTCTGAACTGTGATAATATTGACATTTTATGTATCACTGAACATTGGCTAAAGGCCCACCAGTTCATTTTTAACTTTAGTAAGCACCAGGTTGCTAGTTCATTCCATAGAAAAGATTCTATACATGGTGGCTCACTAATAATAATTCATAACAATTTGAAATTTAAGGAACGTAAAGATATTCAGAGCCTATCTATTGAGCGAACTATAGAAATAGCATGTGTAGAGCTTGAGCAATTCATTGTCATGAGCGTATACAGACCCCCTACTGCAGTATTTAAATTGTTTGAAAAATGTATGGATGAAGCTTTGTGTAAACTAAATAGTGTGAATAAAAATATAATAATCTGTGGAGATTTTAATATAAACTTGTTGGAGGATAACGCAATAGGTAATAAACTCAAATCACTTTTTCTATGCTACAATCTAGTAAATCTTTTTTTAGAACCGACTAGAATCACTGCCACTTCAGCAACTTGCATTGATAATATTTTTACTAACTTAGAGCCAGTAACAAAGTCAATAATAAGTAAATTAAGTTCTGATCACTGTGGCCAGTTGGTCTCATTTAATATGCCTAGAAAAAAAGTGATAAAAAAAGATATTAAGTGTCTTCCTATGAGTATAAGTCGCCTTGAAAAATTTAGAAATAACATTGTCAATAAATTACCAAACGTACCTTACGATAATAATAATGTTAATGAACTGTATAACTCAATTTTTAATTTAACTAAAAATGAGTATAATTCAATTTTTTCTTCAAAAACTGTTAATCGGAAATCTAATACGGTCTTCAATGACTGGGCGACGGTGGGAATTTATATAAGTAGGCGAAAATTGTATGAATTATATAGGGAAAAACAGTATAATCATGATTTTGTTTTTTTAAATTATGTAAGGAATTACTCAAAAACATTTAAATGCGTTTGTGCTGCGGCTAAATCAATACATATAAGAAATAAAATTAAAAATAGTCATAATAAGATCAAGATGACTTGGAAAATTATAAATAGTGAAACTGGAAAGTTCAAAGTACGTAATCAAGAGTTTCGACTTATTATAAATGATAAATCAATAAAATCTGATCAAGATGTTGCTGCCGCTTTCGAGACTTTCTTCACCAATATTCCAGTTTCGACTACCAAGTCTCTTAATTCTTCTCCCACCCTCGCTGTATCTTTACTTAGGAAAAATGTAACAGAGTGTACTGTTGACTTTAAATTCTCAACTGTTACTTCTAGCGATATAATTAAAGCGTTCAAATCTCTAAATTTGAAAAGCACTGTTGATCTATGGGGGCTTTCAGTTAAACTTATTAATTCTATAATTGATTGTATTGCACCTCATTTAGCTGTTATTTTTAATAAATGTATTGATTGTGGTGAGTTTCCTGATCTTATGAAACATAGTAAAGTAGTGCCTTTATTTAAAACTGGCAGTACATCTGACCCCACAAATTTTAGACCGATTTCCATATTACCGACATTCAGTAAAGTATTCGAGAAAATTATACTTAATCAATTGATGGTACATTTCAATAGTAATAGACTGCTTCACAGTAAACAATTTGGTTTCACTAGGGGTCGCTCAACAACCGATGCTGGTGTTGAGCTTATTCAACATATTTTTGACGCCTGGGAAAATTCACGAGACACCATTGGTGTTTTTTGTGACTTATCCAAGGCTTTTGATTGTGTCCATCATAAAATACTGATCAGCAAATTACATCACTACGGCGTTAGAGACACTGCACTAGATCTTTTGATTTCTTACTTATGTGACAGAATTCAAAAGGTTGATGTTAATGGTAAAGTATCCACTGGGTCATCAGTAACTATGGGTGTACCACAAGGTTCTATCCTTGGACCTTTTCTTTTTCTCATTTACATCAACGACTTACCATATCTTGTAGAAAAAAAACATGAGATAGTATTGTTTGCTGATGACACTTCACTTCTTTACAAAGTGAATAGACATGATTTTAATTCTGACGATGTGAACAATGCTCTTTCTGTAGTCGTTGATTGGTTTACTATAAATAATTTATTGCTAAATGAGAAAAAAACAAAATGTATCAGATTCAGTCTACCCAATGTGAGACATTCGGACACAAATATTGTAATTAAAGGCGAAAAACTGGATCTTGTTGAAACAACTGTATTTTTAGGTATCACTTTAGATAATAAGTTACAATGGAGCCCTCACATTTGTAAATTGGTGGATAGACTTAGTTCTGCAGCTTATGCAGTGAGAAAAATTCGCGCTCTCACTGACGAATCTACGGCAAAATTAGTTTATTTCAGTTACTTTCACAGTTTGATGTCTTACGGTATCCTCCTCTGGGGTAGTGGTGCCGAAATCAATAGAATTTTTATACTGCAGAAAAAGGCTATCCGCGCAATATATAAAATAAGGCCTAGAGATTCTTTGAGAGACAAGTTTAAATCTATTAATATAATGACAGTGTCGTCACAGTACATATATGAAAATCTTATTCATGTGAGGAAAAACATAAATAACTTACCTAAGAATAGCGACACTCATAGTTTGAACACTAGAAATAAGCACAAACTTGCTGTACCTTTAACTCGGCTCAGCAAAGTCCTTAACTCTTTCAAGGGGCAATGTATACGTTTCTATAATAAAGTACCCAAAGAAATCCAAGAGCTACCTATACATAGATTCAAAAAGATAGTAAAACAGAAGTTATGCAAGAAGGGGTACTATAAAGTTTCTGATTTTGTAGATGACAAGAATGCATTTGAATGAATTGTTCGCTTCGCACGCTATTGTTATATATATTTTGTAAATTGTAATATTTATAAGTACACATAAAAAAAAAAAAGAACACTTGCTGAGTTTCTTGCCGGAGTCTTCTCAGTTCAAGTTGTATTTGGAACCGGTGTAGAGTCATTTGTTAACTTTCACAAGTGCCCTATAAGGGCCTAATATGAATAAATGAATTTTGATTTGATTTGAAATATGTTCTATCCTTTTTCAATAATGTTCGTAAGAAAGAGATGAGATGTGACTAAAATTAGTTTAGTGCGATTTACAACAGAATCGGCACCGATATCAGTGTTACTTAGGTTGCCGAAAAAAAAAAAACTAATATTTGAAAAATATCTTAAGGGGTGTCAATTTTTGTCATGGGCAGGTCTGGTGCCCGCTTATCGTTGAATTTTGGGACACGTATCTCTGTTAAGTATTACTATGAGTCTTCTTATGTTATTCAACAAGTTTTCTTGAGTTGTTCATGGATTGATATCTATTCCACATGGAGTATTTATGGTAAAATATTTTGTGATAATATAGTTACAACTTCCATTTGAAAATTTCTATAAATTGTGTTTTTACAAAAAATATTGAGTTTTAACTGTCCTCCAAATTGAAATTCCAGTACCAACAAAATGTGGTATGATGTTGATACCTATATATTTTTATAAACCCAACCCAATTTAGCGTCGCATAATTATTTACTCATAATACCATAATTTTATTCCCATGTTTCACAAGATAAAATGCCCCAGGCTTCATTTGGCTTAAATTTTTTTTTTTTTTTTTTTAGTGTACTAACGTTTTTTTTAATATGCAATTTTACGAGTTATTTAATAATATAATAATAATAATATACTTTATTGACATATAAACTTATACAACGTATCTTAATGGTAAATTTCTTAGACTAGGTTATATAATTAAAAGCTTAGCATCTGCTGCCGAGCTAGGCAAAAGCCTGTATTACAGCATGCAGCGCCAAATCCCCATGGACATGTTTTTCTTAATACTAGTCGTATCCATTTACGTTCTTGACTTTCTTAAATATTTTGCTCGCATGGATAATAGATAATAAATAAACTAAGTAATAAAAAAAAAAAAATGAATTAAAAAAAACGAGAGGAAGATAACAATTGAGGTGTAGTGTGTTGGTGTGGGTGTGTAAGTATGGATATGTAATGTGTGTGAGTGGAAGTAGGAGTGTGGAGGGGGAGAGGTTGGGGGGAGTGGGGGAAATGCAAATACGTTTGAAGTTAGAGCAGAGTTATTTAACTATAACAAGTAAGTTTTCTGTCTCTTCGTAGGAAAGTGATTGGAGCCATTTGGTTATTTTAATTTTACATTCTATTTTATGCAAAGGATAAATATTTAGTAGTTTATTAATTTTATTATAGATATAGGGTGCTAGGAAATTGAGAAACTTATGGCTGAAGGTGGTACGACATACTTTATTACATCTACAAACCGTGTAGTTCCTGCGAGTGTTTAATGTAGCCGGATCATATGTTAGCGTGGAGTGTTGTATCATAATAATACTTAGAAGAAATAATTGGCGAATTATAAATCAATTGGATTAATCAACTTTTTCATGTTTGTGATTCTGTCCGAAATAACTGTTATAATATATGCTGTTATAATATATGTGCTTAGGTAATACTCCATAAAATAATGGGCTTATAACTATTTTGGTGAATTTTAAAAAATCATGGTTTCAAAGAGTTGTCTGGGGGGACGTTGCCATGGCAACGAGGTATAGGAAAAAGTTGAGAGACCCGAGATTTAAAATTCTCAAACAAAAAATATTTGCCAAAATCTCATTTAAAATTATGATCGAAAGAATTACTACATCGAACAACAACAACAACAAAATGTGGTGTGAGATTATTAATGAAATTTGAACGACTTACCCAACCGCAGTGTATGACGTCTAACATCCAAATCTGAAGAAGCCAACACTCTGAGCACATCCATGGCTAGATCAGGCAGTGCTCTTACTGCGGACTCGCCCCCTTCTTCGCGCAAAGCGGCTAAACGTCCAACTACTATGAGCTTAACATTGTTGTCACTTTCTTTTACTATGAGGTCGATGTAGCAAGCTGCTGCGGCCTGATGGAAAAATCTGATTTTAAAAAGTCTGGATGTTATGTTACTAGTTTTCAAACAGACATGTAAAAATAATGGGACTAATAATTACAAAATAAATGTTTGAAACTAATGCCAGGTATAACTAAGGTGAATAAAATGTGTACAAAGTGAGAGCCCTGGTGAACTCTAGAAAAAACCAAATACCAATGTCACCCAGCATCTGCACTTGAAAGTTCTATCTATAGATTCCTTTCTAGGGGCGTGCTTACCACCTTCGGCTACATCATCACTTCCTATGGTGATATAGTGACCGAAGCCGGATCCAAAATAACAAATCTTTAACAAAATCTGATTTAACTTGCGTTTCGATTTTCACATTGTTTTTTTTGGGGTCATCAGATTGCCAAGCCACCTGATATACCTGCAATACTAAAAGGATTGACAGCAAGCGAATTGTGAGACGCCCCCCGTTAGATGACCTGTGAAACTTGACAGGCGACTATTGGAAAAAGCCTATGGGGACCACAGGCTGATGACGATGATGATGGTGATGATGATGAGTTACCTTGATAGCGGCAGGCGCAGTGGAGAGCGTGACGAGCGTCCCGGCGGCCTCGTAGCGGACGGCGGCGCTGGGCGCGTTCAGCAACCCGTACACCGTGCGGATGAACCGCGCGCGCTCGCTCGGGTTCGTGTGACACACCTACACAACACAGATTATATGTTTTTTTTTTTTATACGACTAATTCGGCTAACAAGCATACGGCCCACCTGATGGGAAGTTGGTTACCATAGCCATATGGACTCTTGCAACACACAAAGCATCGCTCACGCGTTACCGACCTTTCCCCCCTCCCCAATGAGCTCTGGCAACCTTACTCACGCGCAGGAACACAACTTTACACAACATAAAGTTATTTGGCTGCGGTATTCTGTAAGGTGGAGGTACTTCCCCAGTCGAGCTGCTCTTTGAGCGAATAAACGCTATGCTCTACCTCTCTTAAAAAGTCTCTTATGTTATATACGAGTCCTCGCTGAAGCGCTCGTGGTGTAGCATGATAAGCCGTTCTTAATCGATCGGCAAGTTAAGCTACCACCGTCATGGTCGGTACCTGGATGGGTGACCAACTAGTGGTATTTCAAATCGAGCGTTTCCGTGCTTCGGAAGGCACGTAAAGCCGTTGATCCCGGTTATCTCTTAATTGTGATAGTCGTTAAGCTTGTTGGAGGCCTCCCAGGCGGCTTGAAAATCCAACAGTAGGTTGACCACTAGCCTATCTCAACCGATCCGCAGTGGGTACGCGTGGTGGAGTATCTGCCCATTCCCGTTCACCCCGATTTGTGAAAGGAGGGCTGTGCTCAGCAGTGGGACATTATAGGATGATGATGATGAATAGGAGTCCCAGGAAATATGGATCAAATCTAATATCTTCTAATCGATACCGAAAGGTGCGATGGTAGAAGGTAGCCGTGGGCAGTCATACAATTCCTCAGAACACTCTGTCCGTTGTACAATTGGTAGAACACACATGAGGAGGCGTCTTGCCGCAGATTAAGGGGTTCTAAGCCACGTAGCACCTTCGGTAAGACAAGGGCATAAATGACAAAATTTCAAAGTGGGTTAAAAATACCCTTTTATGTGGTGGTATAAAGACTCGAAAAAAATTCGACTTATGTCGCCACAGGTCCATAGTGGCCTTAAGTGCCTTGTCACATTATTGCTCTTTAAAAAAAAAAAAAAAAATTGGCGGGACATAATCTCATTGTGAAGTTGCGGCAGGGGCATCTGGTCTCCTCATAATTATAAATGCGAAAGTTTGTGAGTACGGATGTACATTAGTACCCAACTAATAAGGCGCGTCGTGAATCTTCGTTCGCACAGAAATGAAAGCATGGCCCCGAAGATTAACGAAAGAATGCTTAAAACTTACAATCAACCTTAGATCACTACTATAAGGTTCATAATACAGTGCAGCTGTTAGTTCCGTCTCACTCGCAAGTCACGCCCCTCCGCACACATGGCGGCCGCTGCCGACCAATAGTATTTCCCGCGCTTTGAAAATGTTTCTTCTGCGCAGGTACATCGGTAAGCCATATCAGTTGGGTACTACTATATATACTGTATCTTTGTTATTCTTTCACGCAAAATTATTGAAAGATTTGGATGAAGTTTACACATATAGAATATGTTCTGGATTAACACATAGGTTACTTTTTAACCCGGGAAATCACACGATCCTTCAGGAATGCGGGTGAAACCGCGCGGTACAGCTAGTCTGATTCCAAATGAAGTCGTTGCACTTGCACGACATGTCCTGCTCGCCCTCCAGGTGCTGGCTCACCAGCTCGCCGCCGTCCGGGATCAGGAAGTGTATAGATACCTTATATATGAGCTCGACGATCACGAGCTGCAGTATATCACCGAAGCCGTTGACGGCGTCGAGGCGATCGGCGAGGTAGGCCAGCGCGCGCTCCTGGTCGGCGTGCAGCAGCATGAGGAAGGCGTTGCGCTTGCACGACATGTCCTGCTCGCCCTCCAGGTGCTGGCTCACCAGCTCGCCGCCGTCCGGGATCAGGAACTCGAAGTTACTGTGTGTGTGTGTGTGTGCACACAAGTGTACAGAACAACATCACGGCTCGGGATAGGGTCTTAGGAGACTCTTAGGTAGGACCCTCACTTTTTGAGTTATTGCTACCCATAGATGTTCAAGTAAGTATTTAGGGTCGGCAATGCGTGAGTGTTGCAAGTGTCCATAGGCTACGGTAACCGCTTACCATCAGGCGGCCCGTATGCTTATTTGCCACCTCAGTGGTATAAAAAAAAATTTGATCAAACAGGCTGGTTCAAACTTTCATACAGTTTAATCAAATGGAAATAGGAAAAATCATATTTCTCATGCCATATATTACCATTTTTGATCATATTTTCCAAAACATTCATGTCAATTTGATAAAACAGTTCTAACCTGTCTGTTTGATGAAATTACTTTAATGTCTATGGCCCGCACTACATATTTAGAAAATGATTGGAATTCGAGGATGGATTCAAATGATCTGAACAGTCAATCTGTTGACGACCTTCAGGGCTCTTTTTGACATGGGGAAGTCGTAGTGTTGAGGGCAAATCGTAATGGGGAGCTTATTCCACATCCTAACAGTCTGCTGTAGGAATGTCCGACTGAATGATTGTGTGGCCGATTGAGGAAGCTCGAGGATAGTAGAAGGAGAGGAAGGTAGAATGGTGATGATGAAACCAGGGTACTCACTTACCGGTATATAGTAAATATGGCGAGTATAGCGTTCCTCCTGACATATGAGTGCCTGTGGTCGAGGCAGGCTCGGATGGCCGGCATCAGCGGCTCCAGCAGCTCGGGCTCCTTCAGCTTGCACAGGAACCGGAGCGTCGACCCGCGGATGAACTCGTTCGGGTGTTGGAGATCCTAACATCATATCATATTTATTAGTATAACATGGGGCAAAGGCTGACATGTGTTATTATTGGTTGGCAGGGCACGATGTGTGCAGTACTAATATATATGATACTAGAGACCCGCCCCGGCTTCGCACGGGTGCAATATCTACGCGCCCGCGCCTCTCTCGGCCCGCCCGTTCACAGTATCTAAATATAATCTGTAATCAGAGTGTCACATCACGGTAGTGGTCAGAGACGGACGTGTCCGGTTGTCACGTTATAAATTTTTGTGTCAAATATCTTTACTTGGCTTCTATTGGTCATTCAAGAAATTTTAAATTCTCGTTTACTCCTTAAGTGTTTATACGAAGAAGCCCCGCCCCTCGAAAAGGATAGTATTATATCTGTGCGTTACTGCTTCGGAAACGGACAATCGGGTGATTGTGATTGGCGTAGTGGCTCGAATCTGAGACCACTTGCGCTTGCGCCGAGGCTCCCAACCACTAAACCACTAGGAGAGTGAACGGCTGCGGCGAAATTACCGACGTGTCTCGTAGCCGATAAGTCGCTGCGGTACCGAGTGACGTCACCTCGTAGCGACTACGAGCGCTACTACGAATACCTACTACGGAACGCATCTGCTACGGATCCGTGCTCTGTTGCGACTTGTAAGTACTACTAACAACGCTACCTACGTAACTTGCGCCTCGCATACATTCACCCGTACGCCCGCTGGAACAGACCTATATAGCAGATAATAGCAGACGGTTTGTGTTTGCTTGCTGGGGTAGTGCTACGGATATAATATTTATCTTTGTCTAAAATGCCTCGCGTGGAACGTAGTCCTCCTTCAACCCCTAGCACTACATTAAATAAGATATCATCTAGTCCTGACCTGGCAGGTGTAGTTGCCGACGGTGATTTTATTAATACCATTTCTCGAAGCAAGCGTTTACGCCCTGACTCTTCTCCGACTGATGAATGGAAGTTATTTAAGGAGGACATCAGGGATATTTTAAATAATTGGAAGAAGGAGCAGGCCTCGGTTTTGAAAAGTATAACCGCAAGTTTGGAAGACGTAAAACGGCAGAATAAGGAGATGCAAAAGACGAACAGCGGTATTGAAAACTCCATGGAATTCATGAATAAGGGCTTTGAGGACATGAAATCAATTATTGAAAAATATGAGAAAGAGCGTTCAGAACAGCAAGCATATATATTGCAGCTGGAGAAAAAAGTTGAGGATCTCAAGCGCAGTAGTCGCTCGTCGCGAGTCGAAATACGCAATATCCCACAGAAAGAAAAAGAAACTGATGCAGATTTGACTTCAGTTGTTATAAAAACCTGTGAAGCAGTGAAATGCAATATGCAATACACTGATATCCGCGATGTCTACCGACTACCGGGCAAAAAGGATGTAAGTCGGCCAATAGTAGCCGAATTCCTAACAGTTCCATTGAAAAATCAGGTCCTGGTAGCTTCACGAACCTTCAACAAAGGACGAGTTCCTGCAGAAAAATTGAATACGGAACACATCGGACTGGGCGGTCAGCGTAAACCAATATACGTTGGTGAGCACTTACCAGGTAGTATGCGGCAATTGTTTTATGAGGCACGCAATTATGCAAAACTCCACAAGTATAAATATTGCTGGATACAAAATGAAAAAATTTTTCTTCGCGAAAATGAAGGGACCAAGGCTATAACGGTCGACTCTGTGACCTGCCTTCAGCAATTAGAGCGATCTACTTGACAGATTTGCTTAATCTTGTTGCACTGTATATGCTTTGTCTATTTATTGCTTCGCAACTCTTTATATTTATCTTTTTATTCGCTGTATGTATATTTCTGTTACAAGTATGCAAATATCATTATAGTGTTATGGTTATATTTATTAAGGATGCATGTTGCTTGTAAACACATTAATTATAGTCAAACACTTGTATCTGACCTCAGCGGCTTAACTTCTGTCAGTGCCTATACTTGTTTATACCTTTTATATCTTAGAATAATGAAAGCATTGCATAATCATGGATACTTTATTAGATTTAATTGCGAGTCTATAATTATGTGTTCCTACTATGAGCTTATTATTGTATGCTATGTTATGGACCTTGTAATGTTCTACATATTATTGTCCGAACTTTGTTCTATATGTTTGAATATGGGTGAATGCCAAAGTTTAAGCTGTATTGTAAAAAAAAATGTATATTGTTTATGCTTTAGTATGTATAAGAACAATAGTTATTATCCGCTTGGACATTTTTTACATGCTACTTCTACATTTCGTATCGTTTATTTAAATTATGTGTATCTCTTATCGCTTGTTAGTCTGTCTCTATATTATGGTCCAGTGCAGTATGCGCTATGTGCAAATTTATTAATAGATATGTATATTATTATGTACTTATTTAAAAAAACTAACCATTCAAAACTCATAGTGGATTTGTGTTTATATTTATTAACTCGAATATTATTTGCTGTATTTATTAATATTGACTGGCGCCATTTAACTATACTAAGGAAATACTTAAATAATTGCAAATACGTCCAGCTTTTGTTTTCATTTGTTTTGCAATATATTAAACATAAAAACTTGACTCTCGGTCTACTCAACCCGGGATCTCTTGGAACGCGCCATGACGAATTCCTTGTAGCTATGGAGCGACATGCTGTGGATATCATGGCTGTTAACGAAACTTGGCTGAGGCCTGGTGAAGAGCGACGTGCGCCTGTCCCGCCGGGTTATAGACTACGACATATTCCGCGTTCTATCGACATCCGCTCTCGCGGAGGTGGGGTTGGGTTCTATATTCGGCGTGGGATATATGCGCGGAAACTTGAACATCCGATCTCACCCTCTGTGGAACAAATGTGGCTCAGCGTAAAGGTAAATGGCCTGAAACTTGCTATAGGCACAGCATACCGGCCACCCTGGCTCAATGTGGATACCTTTATTGATGCGCTTACGGAGTCAGTAAGCTCGTTTTCGGGATGCAATCATATTGTTCTATTAGGTGATTTTAATATTGACTTACTTTCAACTGAGGATGTGAATGCCAAAAAACTTTCTGAGTTTTTACAGTGCATGAATCTTAAGCAGTATGTTAATCGCGCAACTCACTTCACAGATCACTCAGAAACTCTATTAGACCTTATTTGTAGCAGTACTAAAGTGTCAAAATTAAATATAGATTACGTACCTGATCTTAGTAGCCATGCTTTTGTCTCATGTGAACTGAATATTAAGAAGCCTAAACCTGTTCCATCTTGGATAACCTATAGACCACTCAAGGATATCAATCTTAAAGAATTTTCAGCAGTTGTTGATGCCATATCATGGGAGCGTTTAATTTGCAACAACGTAAATGACTGTCTAGCTGATTTTAACGCCTATATTCTCTACTTATTTGATGTGCATGCTCCTGTAAAGACAATATATATTAAAGAACAGAGTTACCCCTGGATTACTCAAACAGTCAAGGAAATGATAAGATTAAGGGATAAAGCTCATACCAAATATCACCGCACACGTAGCGAAAGTGACAAGAAATGCTATAAAGACCTCAAAAGCATTGTAATTGCTGCTATGTTTAGTGAGAAATCTGCTTATTTTCAACATCATATTAATAAAAATGCAAAAAGTCCACGCGTACTTTGGAAAAATATAAAACGTAATGTACTTGATTTTAAAGAAAAACATTCATATTTACCTACAAATATAAATGACCCAGATCGCATTAATGAACATTTTCTAAAACTTCCAGGCAATGACTGTGTAAGTATTTCTCAGTTAACCTACCTTGAATTTAATCGATTTAATGACAAAACATTCACTTTGAAACCAGTAGATGAAGTAACCGTGTCAAGAATTATTACTAGCATATCAACCAATGCCCAAGGTGCAGATGGTATCACACAGAATATGATACTGCTTACTTTGCCGAAGACTTTAGGTGTCATAACATCCATTGTTAATAAGTCCATCCAAACCGGTATATTTCCGGATATCTGGAAGGAAGCCATTATCAAACCGATACCTAAAACCAATGACCCTGTAGAAATGAAGGATCTCAGGCCAATAAGCATATTACCTTTTATGTCAAAGATCATTGAAAAAATAGTATGTATGCAACTTACAGAATATTTGAATGCTAATAACATCTTGCCTCTAAAACAATCTGGTTTCCGGGCGGGCCGCAGTACAGCGACAGCTTTGCTAGACGTGTTTGATGATATCCTTGCTGCGCAAGACGTCGGAGAGGGAACTATCCTAGTGTTATTAGATTTTTCTCGCGCTTTCGATAGTATTAATACCACCCTACTAATTTCCAAGCTTGCGTACTATGGCATTGAAGGCGCTACTTTAAAATGGTTTACCAGTTACCTGACAGGCCGCACGCAAAGAGTTGAGCTGTGCTGTAGTAATGGTAATAGAAAATATTCAAACATCTCCCCGGTGACACGAGGAGTTCCGCAAGGATCAATCCTGGGGCCTATTTTGTTTATTTTGTACAGTGCAGATATCATTCAGTCCATTCAAAGTTGCAAATATCATTTATATGCGGATGACCTTCAAGTTTACATATCATTTAAGCCTTGTGGCATGCTAACAGCGGTGAGTAAACTTGAAGAAGACTTAGAGCGAATAGCCGAGTGGTCAAATCAAAACAGTTTGGTTTTGAATCCTGCTAAATCAAAATTTCTTGTAATGGGGTCCAAAAATCTCATAGTACGTATTAATAGCCTAAAGCCTACGATTAGGATAGGGCACAAAAATATAGAGCAGGTTTCAGAAGCCAGAAACTTAGGCGTTTTAATGGATGGCAGGCTTAGGTTTGAGAACTATGTACTGGAGACGGTGAAAAATTGTTACTACAGGTTGAAAGTTTTATACCAGGTTCGCCAATATCTGAGCGTAGAGTTAAGGATTTACCTCTGTGAATCCTTAATTTTATCCAAACTTAATTACGCCGATACAGTTATCGGTGAGTGCCTCTTATCCCGTACTAGGAAATTAATACAACGTATTCAGAATTCCTGTGCTCGTTTCTGTTTCCCAATTCCTCGAAGAGCTCACGTAACTCCGTATCTCAATCGAGGTAAGCTGATGAATATGGAGTCACGACGACAACTTCATCTTGCCTGCTTACTCTTCGGTACCATCAAAAGCCAAAATCCACTGTATCTGTATGAGAAGGTACAATTTTCACAACGACCAGTAAGAGAAGCCTCTCGCATTGCATGTCCAAGTCACAGGACAGCTGCATTTCGTGGTAGTTTTCGGTATGCTGCCACGAAATGTTGGAATAATATCCCACCACCGATCAGGAATTTAAACTCGATAATGTCATTCCAAAGACACTACAAACAGCATCTTCTTGGCATGCAGATGGTCTAATTCCCTTCTCATACACAAACTATTTCTTTTTTATTTTTCTTCCTTACTTGTGTGTTACATTGACCATGTTATCTGTTATATTTGTCTATTTAGTATATTTATTTTATTTATATATACTTATATGTAGGTAGTAATATTATGTATTATGTTATAAGTATTGTATTTTATTGATAGTATGTAATATTGTTAATATTCTGGTTCCCACTGAAAACCAGCGTCGTAGCATTGTGCTGCGACATTATGCTGAGTGGGAGACCGTTTCAGCTCCATAGATTTAGACTTTTAGGTTAAGCGATTGATGTATATTTTATTTTTTTGTTTTCTTATGTTATGTGTTAAATTATGAGCTGAATAAATGATATCTATTCTATTCTATTCTAATTTAATAATTAATAATCGGTACTTTTAAATCTGTGATATATTTTAAAATATAAATGATAATGATGTTCTGTAAAGAGCAAAACTTTATATACATTAAATGCCCGTCGCAACTAACTCATTTAATTAGATAAGGATTAATATTATATGGGTCACAATAACTTCGAAAGTACCCACAAATAAAAAATATTACCAACAAAATTTATCTCAATCGCATAAATATGGTTACTGTGGGTTATCCATAGGATATAGACATACCATCGCGACGTTTTTTTAACCGACTTCAAAAAAAGGAGGAGGTTCTCAATTTGGTTGTATGTTTTTTTTTTTTTTATGTTTGTTACCTCATTACTCCGTCATTTATGAACCGATTTGGAAAATTCTTTTTTTTTCTGGAAGGGTACACTTCCCTTTGGTCCTATTGTCATCAGATCAGGATTTGATAACTTCTTAGTGTACTTTGAAGTCGGTTTAAGTTTTTTGTAAAACAGTCCAATTATGTAGATACCTAGATACTTTTTTGTAGATACCTTCTCTAGATACTTTTTTGTTGTACCCCAACACCATGCTATGGTTTTCTTCACCAAAAGCTCATTGTAGGATTCAAACCACTGAGCCATCATCACATCAAAAAATTATAAAGTTATTATGTAACCATACCTTTCTGTAAGCATCACAGACAAGGATCATTTCCTGCATGAGCTTGCCATCAGGAGTAGTCTTTGGTACAATCTCCCAAAAGATGAGCAGCAACTTCTTGATGGTGTGGTCCTGCAGCGGCAACACAAACCTGATGATTATCATCAAGAGCCCGGGTATCTTCTCACCGGAGAGGATAATACCAATTGTCTTCTTTAGGGCTTCTATCTTCTTCTTTGTATCACCTTTTTCTGTGTTTAATAATTGTAAAACATTATTATGCAGATAATTTTTATGGATCCGTACCCAAAGGGGCCAACAGGACCCTATTACTAAGTCTCAGAAGCCTGTTCTTCCATCCGTCTGTTTGTCAGTGAGTTGTATCTCATGAATGGTAATAGGTAGACAGTTTAATGTGTATTTCTATAGCTGCTATAGCAATCTATACTAATATCATAAATTCGATGAGTTTTTTGTTTGTTTAAACGGGCTAATCACTGGAACTACCAGTTGGATTTGAGAAATTCTTTAACTAATAGGAAGCTACTTTATCCCGAGTATTATATGCTTTTTATCACATGAATGCGGGTGAAACCACAGGAGTCAGCTAGTAAATAATAAAAATGAATTTGATTTACCAATTAGGGGGAAGAAGAAATATCTTTACAGAGGCTAGGTAGTTTTTATGGCATTTATAGACTAAAATAGAGGTTTCTGTTGTTCTAACTTACCAAGGTCCAGTTTGAGTTGCATCTCATTTTGAGGCTCCGAGTCTGTCGGGAAGTTGATCAGTGTGTAGCATGGCTGCTCTACCCCTGCCATACTGCATGTAACAAGGTAAAAACCACTTTACATCAATCCACATAAAAATACAAATAAATTATCATAACTGCCAGAGTGATTTTGTAACTGTTTTATAGGATTGCTTTTTAATGACTAAACTTGTTTGACTACCACACCAAGTAAGTGCTGATGTAAAAAGCCTAGAAGGGAGCAGGCTCTCAAGTGTAGCTGCAGAGACAATAAATTGAGACAAGACTTAAGTGTTGCCTCATGGAATTGTCATGAAGTTTTAAAATCAGTAAAGTGATCCGCACAATCAAAAACCTTGGGAAGTTAAATAAGAACAAAATACGCAAACTGCATCTTAAGAGGTCTCCTAGGTCTCGTAGATATTATGCTAAATAAATTTGGCACCTCCTGAATTAAACAACCCTATTTTTTCACCTAATTTGTTAATTGTTGTTGTATTCATGTTAGGAGCCTGACAAACGGGCAGACGTCCACCTGATGGTAACCATCCAACCCTCCACATGGCTACAGTCACCTATGGAGGAGTACTAGGTCCAATTCCCTCAATGAAACCTCGAGCTCATAGGACTCTTAGAAAACAAGTCATTCGTCATAGGAACCGACTTCACTACCACTTAGTCAATTGTATTGCAGATCTAATTGTTTTAAGTCTACTATATGTTTACTTTATAATGGTAACAAATTCCATGAACATTTGATCAGCGTCCGGTCAAAACAATAAGCCATTTACTAACCTGAATAACACTTGTAATACGACTTAATGTATATGAAAACAATACTTCTTGAGAAATAAATTACTAACACTAATTTGAACAGTTTTAAAACTGTATTTATTGTTTTATTTCAATAAATTCAGAATTCAACTCATTGAAATACGTGTCCACATCCAACAAACGCAACGTCAAGATGACACAGTGCTGCCAACTCTTCTAACCAAAAAGGAGCTGCCACTCTGCCAGTCCCTTGAAAAAGCGGTAGATCGAGCTAAATACTGTTTAGACGATAAGTAAATGACAAAAATAGACCGCATTTGGGAAAAACCCAAAATTCAGCACCAAATTCAAACTTTAACTTAGCACCCAATAAATTGAAGTGACTACCATGTATTTTTTTATAATATTTCGCATGAGTTAGCACGACTGAGATAAAAAATTTACAAAGTAAACAAACTTTATTTTAAAAAATTCAGAATAGATAGTTAACGTATTTGTAATTTATACCACTTAGGTGGCAAACAAGCATACGGCCCGCCCAATTTCATCATCATCTGATTTATGGGACTTCTTCATTAGCCTGTGATACGTTTTCATTCGCTCCAAATGTAGCAGATAGTCGAACTGTGTCAGTTTCCGACACAATTTTGGATTGTGGAAAAAGCGCTAGATTTTGCGCTAGGCGCTAAAAGGAGCTGTACACACAAAAAAGCGCTTGATCTGGCGCCGAAAACGCTAAGTTGGCAGCACTGAGATGACATGTTGTTGTTTATAATATTCGCCAAAAGGCAGGCAAAGGTCTGAGCCATACAGCCTAGTCTTATTTTCATTTGTTCATAATATATTCAAGTTCAAAAGGCGAACGCCAAGTCTGTTTTTTTCGTCCATAAAAGTCATTTTTCATTGTACTAAAACTCTTCACGGACATTTTGAGACAACTTGAAAAGTCACGATACACATAATTCATTTCATTTCACTTCACTGGTGCACATGGATGATCTTTATTGGGTAAAATACCACCAAAAATACACAATAAAACTCAAAATACACAAATTTATGAAAATAAAAATGAAAACGCTACGTCACTCTGCAAGTTCCCGCCAAAAAGTCCTGAGATGACATGACAGTGACAAACGAACGATAACACAAGGCATTAGGTGCGTTCGAATTGGGGTACGGACTACGGTAGCAAAAAGCCAAAAATAACGTCAAAAATGCTAATAACGATCACATGTGGCGTTCGATTTGGAAAGTTGTGGGCGAAATTGACGTTTTGAACTGTTTTCGTTCATAGTTCCGCGGTTTACTCGGAAACAGTTAAAAACGACATCGTGAACTGCAACCCAATACGAACGCACCTACAGATGTCACAGATTCTGATGATCTTAGGGGTACTATAATCGTTGGTCGCGGACTTTTTGGCGGGAGCTTGCAGAGTGACGTAGCATTTTCATTTTTATTTTCATAAATTTGTGTAATTTGAGTTTTATTGTGTATTTTTGGTGGTATTTTACCCAATAAAGATCATCGATGTGCACCAGTGAAGTGAAATGAAAGTAATTATGTGTTTCGTGACTTTTCAAGTTGTCTCAAAATGTCCGTGAAGAGTTTTAGTACAATGACCACCATTGTAGTAAAACATGACTTTTATGGACGGTGACTGACTAAGGACTATAATGTGAAGTGATTTATTGTGACTGGAAACTATAATATTACTCGACACTGGCAGAAATGAGCCCTAATTTGGGCTTGGTTGCCAAAATTAAAAATAAGAAGAAGAAGAATCGTTGGTCGCGCACACATCAATAACTTGCCGATTCTACTGTACCCAAAGGGTGCCTACGCGACCCTATTACTCTATTTCTAGGATTATAGAATGATCAGTTATCCTCATCACTAGTTTGACATTTGCGACATTTGATAAATTAACTGACACTGACAGAAGTGACAGAAATCATCAAATCAATAATATAGATTTTTTACGAAGTGTTTCATATCAAAACATGTTTGTAAATTGAGCAGTACCGCAGTACTATTAAAAATCAACAATGGATGTCATAATAACGCTGTTTTACTTGCTCTTCTCGATATGCGTTGTATATCCGCCGAACGAATTCGTGTCCGCCGGTTTTACGATCGCACAGCTGTTTGATAATTACCTGGGTTCGGAGAGTTACAATTTCGTATTGTATCATATGAAGAGGATCACGCTTACTGCGTTGATTCATTCGTGTTTGCCTCTGGGGTATGTGTTCGCGCTGTGGTGTGGTGGAGAGAGGGGTTCGTGGTTGTTTGTCTCGGCGGTGGGGACTGCGATGATCCCTCTGTGTATGAGTTACAAGCTGCTCTGCTGGTGGGAGCACGACAAGTCCAAGCACCCTGTGGTGAAGGGCTTCCTGCCATATGTGACACCTGGGATTGACTGGAGGGTTATTGCTGCCAACTTCAACATTGAATTTAGAAAGTAAGTTAATCAACTCCCTTGTGAATCTGGTTTTGCTTATTGTTGTTGTTTGATTTATACTGATTTTGGGCTAGAGGGATAAAGAAATACCTCATAATCACTACACAATGCAGGCCATAGACGTAAAAGTAAGTTGATCAATCAGACCGGTTCAAACAGTTTGATCAAATGGAAATATGAAATATTTTTCTTCATGCCATCAAACTTTCCCACCAACATTCATGCTTATTTGAATAAACTGTTTGAAGCAGCCTTTTTGATCAAATTACTTCAACTTCTTTGGCCCGCGTAATGGGCAATCTTTGTACATACAGATGAATTGGATATTGTCTCTACCCTAAATCAGAACTTCCAACTACCTCTAAAGTGCCCTTCCTGGTGAAGTAAAGGCTGATATTTTATTTATTTTACTCACACATAATGATTGGGGGGAAAATTGTATGAATCAACTGTAAAAATGACCATTTAAAAGAATTTCCCCAATTTAAAAATATTTCAAGTTTTTTTTTTTTTATACCACTTAGGTGGCAAACAAGCATACGGCCCGCCTGATGGTAAGCGGTTACCGTAGCCTATGGGCGCTTGCAACACCAGGGGTATCACGCGCGCGTTGCCGACCCTGCAGAAATCTCTTCACACCCCTTTTGAAGAACCCCAAGACCACACCTTTTTTGATGGTCATCTAAAATAAAATATTTAAATGCAAAATTCAAGGCTTTTGTCAAATTTAGATCTGTCACATATGGTATTGCCAATATGCATATTCTATACTATACTCATCAAAATTACTAAGTATAGTGTAATAAGTTATTGTTATATTATTTACCAGCGTGGACAAAGTGTCCATCCCACTGACGGCAACCAGCAAGTTTGTGGCCACCGAGACATGGCTCATCAAAGTGGGCCAGTACTCTATGAATATTGTAAAGCAGACTGAATGTGCCCTTGTTGCTACAGCTGTAAGTTATTTTGTTTATTGTTATGTTAAAACCAGCCAGAATTACTATTAAATAGTTATTTGTTATTTATTTAGATATGTGATTTAACTTCATTCAGGCTGTGTAGGGATTTTTGCAGGGTTAGCAAAGAGCAAGTGATATTGCTGTATTTCAAGAGTGAGTAAGCTAGGCATCCATTAACTACGTGAGGCGTTTAGGGGGTGGGGCTCGAGCTGAATCTCACCTAATCTTACGTGGGGGGGTGAAGGGGGGTCTCGACAAATAAATCATGTAATTTTTTCCGAAAAAAGCTGTAAAATTGCGAGAATACTGAGAAAAAATTCTAATTTATTTAGCTCCTATATAAGTATTTTACTGTTCGATTCTAGACTACGTTCTTAGCAGTTATGGAGGTGCAAGGTGGATGACACCTCCATTTAAAAGGGAAGATCTTCCGCCAGGCTGGGACATTGTGCCTGGGGACCGCGGTCCAACTGTACATGTCGGACAGTTGTATATATGCAGATTCTCGGGAAAACTTCGCGATGCAGGATGTAGGCGCGCGATCGCAGGATAATGTGGCGCCACGCCATCTATCTTTCCGTGTGTGAACTATCTCAGTGTTACTGATAGATGGCTGATAGATGTCGCTACATCACTCCCTTCCTAGACCGGAGGTCGATCTGTTGTTGCGTCGTTGCGTTAAGCTTGCAAGTGCCAGTGCTGCTCGAAGTCTACGGTGAGTCGAGACGGAGCGCAGATGCTGCGACAGGTTGAGCCGGCTAGTCCACGTAGTGCAGAAACCGCCACGCCGGAGAGATGATCCGGGCGTGTGCTGCGGTGGACTGTGCGGGCGAGGAGCTTAGTCGCAGTGTTGCCTTGCAGGACCAGGAAGCACGGTGAGTCGGCTGCGATGGACCTGATTAAGGCGAAGTTGGCTTGCTGTGTGACTGCTTGCCGGTGGGGAGTGATGAGCTTGGAGAATCTGCTCAGAAGTGCTACTGCATGTTCCGTGATTTTGGAGGGTTGGAAAATGTTCCCATCCATCACGTCGGGGTCACCACTATGGAGGTGCAAGGTGGATGACACCTCCATTTAAAAGGGAAGATCTTCCGCCAGGCTGGGACATTGTGCCTGGGGACCGCGGTCCAACTGTACATGTCGGACAGTTGTATATATGCAGATTCTCGGGAAAACTTCGCGATGCAGGATGTAGGCGCGCGATCGCAGGATAATGTGGCGCCACGCCATCTATCTTTCCGTGTGTGAACTATCTCAGTGTTACTGATAGATGGCTGATAGATGTCGCTACACAGTCTTAAATAAACATAATTAAGCAAATTATGTTATTATTATTTTTTTTTTTTTTATTAAATGGGCTTGCGTTTGGCCACTGACCCGCCCATAAGGGGCGATGACGAAGCCTAAGATGAAACACGCTTACCCAGAAGAAACCTATTCACTCTGGCCTTGAAAGTTCCTAGATTGTAGGCGTCAGGAAACACAGACGCCGGAAGCAAGTTCCACTCCCTTGCTGTCCGCATTATAAATGAGGATGCAAAACGCTGTGTCCGTATTTTCGGTATGTCAACAACGTATGGGTGAAAATTTTCCCGGCGTCTTGTGGTTCGGTGTAAAAATGGGGATGGTGGAATTAGGTTGAACAATCCCTGCGCACACTCTCCAAAATATATCCTGTAGAAAACCGATAAGCAAGCAACCTTTCTTCGATGGTCGAGGCTCGTGAGTTTCGCCTTAATTAAAGACTCATCTCCGATGAGTCTCCTGGCTCGGCGGTCTATTGAGTCGAGGGCCTCAAGCTGGTACTTAGCTGATCCATCCCAAAGATGGCAGCAGTACTCCATGCATGACCGGACTTGTGCTTTATAAAGTTGGAGCAACTGCCCAGGCGTGAAGTACCGCTTAGAGAGGATACCCAGCTTTCTGGCAGCTGTTTCTGCCTTCGACTCAATAGAACAGCCAAAGTTTATTTTGGCTGTTAATGTTATGCCTAGGAGATCAAGCCGATCGCATATTGGCAAGGATATATTTTGGAAAGTAGGAGCCTGATGGTAAAGACTCCGTTTGGCGGTGAAAAGACATGCCTGTGTCTGTCATGCCAGGCGTTAAACGTGACCAGATTGGCTTTGCCCCAATCAGAGACTGCCTGCAAGGTCATGTTCAAACGTTCAACCATGGCCTCTCGAAACAATTGGATCTCGTCACTAGTGGCTCGTGCGCTGGAAATTTATCTCTCTGCAACAGTGCTGTCGTCTGCGTACCCAAAGATACCGGGTTTTAACAGATCGTTGATATGCAGCAGAAATAATGTTGCAGAGAGAACTGATCCCCGAGGAACTCCGGCATTGATTGCCAAGAGGTCCGACGAGCACCCGTCTATGACCACTCGTATAGACCGTTCACTCAGGAAATCGGAAATCCAAGCGCACAGGCCATCAGGAATTCCATATGAAGGAAGCTTGCTTAGAAGGCTGGTGTGCCAGACCCTATCGAAAGCCTTAGAAATATCGAGGGAAACGGCAATTGCTTCCCCGTGTCTCTCAATGGCTTCGCTCCAAAGATGTGTGGCATACACAAGAAGATCCCCAGTAGACCGTTTTTGTTATATAATAAATCCAACGCAATCAAGCATAGATTACACTAATCATACCTATACTAAAATACGCATTTTAAAAATCCCACGTGAGATTAGTGGGTGTGCGAGCGGGGTCGAAAAATTGCCTCACGTAATTAATGGCGGCCCTTAACATCAGGCGGGCCTGGTATCTGCTATATTCTTAGTACACAATGGTTTTTAGTTCGGATAAGAATAGATCCAAGAACAAAAATAAAGGATAAATCTTGGAATATTTAAGACCATTTATTTGTCAGTTAAAATTTAAAAGATAATTTCAACCTTCATTCAACAGACGGACAGTCACAACTTATCACCATCCGGTGAAGATGAGGTCCAATACGTGAATATAGAGGCCATACCATCCCGAGAAGACGTTCCACGTTTCACATTCCGCATTTCGACGACTTGCCTGCGCGACTTGCAACCCCGCCTCATGCACCCTGTGAGGGTGCCTGATCATATATCCCTGCTGCCGACGATGATTGAGAGATTTGTCACTGTCTTCAGGCAGTATGTCGATCAGAATCCTGTGTATTATAGCGATCAGGTGAGTTTTCTATCGAATCTGCTTTCTCTAATTGAGCTTAGAGTGGCTTTCAGCCAAACCACTAGAAACTGTGCTGCTTATGTGTGATTGTGTCACAATCATCCAGGATTTGATCCAATATTTATAAACATGGGAATAATAGATGTTCAACTTGAGAGTGGTTGCCACCCAGGTGGGTACTACAAAGTGCGCTACTGTGCGCCACTGTGCTACGGTTTCTGCGACTTTCGTTACGGCCTTCAAAGTCCCCATCACTAAAATATCCGCCTTAAAAAAGTCTTGGGCCAAAAATGATGTGATAGCAGTGAATGTAATGGATCCAGGAGGAGTTGGAGGCGTGTATCGGGTGCATGCAGAACCTGGCGGACGTGAAGCTGAGCCGGCGCTGCCTCGACCCGCCGCCGCACCTGCAGCTCGAGGGCGGTCCGCAGCCCTGCCAGAACTGTAATTGCAGGTACTTCAATACCCTGACTTATAAAACGATACCTAGTTATTTTTACCTAGGTAGGTACCTAAGTAATTATTTGTTCCTGTTTATGTGCTTATACATTCCTAGCTTTGCAGAGATAAAAAAAAGAATGGTGAGGTTGGACCCGAGAAATGTAAAAATTAAAAAGCACCATTCAATCAAGTGCAATTTTATAAGATACCTATTCTTAATAAAAAATATTGAGGCACTATGTAGCAGTTGGGATTTAAGAGATGCAAAAATCCTTGTAATTTATGAAAAAAAAAACAATTTTGTATCACAAAATGGATCGTTATGCTGGCAACAAAATCTGTCAGTGTCAAGTAGAGTTGAAAACGATCGATAGTTTGGCTATCGATAGATGATCTTGTAAATAAGTTACAAAATCAATAGCGTTTACTATTGATAGTTATTATAACTTTCGATAGTATAGTACTATCGATTATGGGCAAACTTTGATAGTGTTTTGGTTGCCAGAGCTCATGGGAAAGATCGGTATCGCGTGGGCGATGCTTCGTGTGTTGCAAGCGTCCATATAGCTACGGTAACCGCTGACCATCAGGCGGGCCGTATGCTTGCTTGTTGACTTGGTATTATAAAAAAAAGTATTGCCTTCCTATAAATTGTTTACGTTCTTTCACAAGACACTATGTCATTTTTAAGAAACTTGTTTTTGTGATGTTTTTAATCGACTTAATAAAAAAAGGAGATTATCAATTCGACACGTATGTATGTAATATTATTGGAACTGCATTATATTCACATATGATAAACTATTAGGGCTTCCAAACAAAAAAAAAAAAAAAACATAGGTGTATGTATGTAAGTTTGTCCACGAATATATTAATTGGATTGTAACCATTCTTTTTTTATTAGTTTACATTTATTTCAATTTAGGGAACAGTGCAAGTTTCATTGAAATCGGTTCAGTAGTTTTCAAGATATGGACAAATATGTGTGATGGCCTGACTTATTGATACAAGCTACGGGTGTGGTGTCAAAGGAAAAACATCTCAAAACTTTGGTCAAATTCTAGTGTATTTAGGAAAACTTAAAAATGAAAAATAAAAAAGTAATTTAAAATAATTGGACTGTTTTACAAAAAACTTAAACCGACTTCAAAGTAAACTAAGAAGTATTCAAATTCTGATCTGATGACAATGGGACTAAACGGGAAGTGTACCCTTCCAGACAAAAAAATAATTTTCCAAATCTTCTACTATATAAAAATAAGTCGGGTTTTCCTTCCTGACGCTATAACTCCAGAACGCACGAACCGATTTCCATGGTTTTGCATTCGTTGGAAAGGTCTCGGGCTCCGTGAGGTTTATAGCAAAGAAAATTCAGGTAGGGTAGGGTAGGGTAGGGTGGGGTAGAGTAGCACCACGCGAACGAAGTCGCGCCGGGCAGCTAGTCGTTTAATAAATGACTGAGTTATGAGGTAAAAAAAATAAAAAATAAAAACAACCAAATTGAGAACCTCCTCCTTTTTTAAAGTCGGTTAAAAATTAAATCGACTTCAAAATAGTGTACTTGGACACTGTAGGGTGGTGTGGTGCTGCATGTGCATGGGGCGGTGGTGGGCGTCGCGCGCGCGCGGCTCGCCGGGCGAGTGGCTCGCGGGCCGCTGCACGTGCCCCGTGTGCCGCGCGCCCTTCTGCCTGCTCGACGTGTGCCCCGCCAAACTAGCCACCGCCACCGCCACAGACAACCCCTCCCTAGCCGAGTAAGGTCGGTACCACGCAACACCCTACATTACCTGTTTCCTATCGATTTTTATGACGAATTGTTGCTTTAATTTAACATGTCTTTAAGATTTTTATATTCGGATTTTAATTGTGTCTAGATTACATACATAAATTAATACTGCGCTTTTTTTACTCTATTAATACATGATACATACTTTGTACCGATATTCACATTAATATTTTGAACTGTTTTTATTCGCTCGATTTACTGAACTTTATTTACTAAACCAAGAACGACATAAACGCATTCGGTTAAATGGATACACCGAAATTTAAATCTGAGACTAATAGAGGCAAAATTTCAATTATTTCTAACCGAATAAATGCCATGGTTATAGTAAGAGGCACGAGTCTTGAGCACAAATTGACACTGCGCAGTAGTTAATTTTTCGATCTGTTTAGCGGGATGAAGAAGGGGACAGCGCCGAGCTGCACACGATTGGTTCGTCAGTCGATTCTTGTCGTCTATTGGATTCTTGCGTGTCATGTGGCTACTGTGATTTGGCCAAAAGTGTACATGCGCGAGCTTGCCTCCACTACTGCCTATCTGTGCTCACCACTCGTGCCTCATACTGTAACATAATGATTATTGTATGTAGATCATTCCATACACGATTACAGATGTATATGAATAAATTTAGTATACGTGCGTGAATAAGTGATCGACATTCCGTGGTACGACGCAATCTTTGATATGTCACTGTAACTACGATAAGGTCTTTCATATCGTTTCTAATAGGTAATATTACAAAATTGTATGAATGAAGCGAGAAAAATGTCTGAAAACTTTTTAAATTAAATAATTTTTGTTAAATCATAAATGTATTTGCAATCTAATGTCTTCTAGCATAAGGATAATGGGATTTAAATTTTATACGAAAGGAAATAGATTGATAAATGTTTCGATACGAAAATGAAAATTAAATAAAAGTACGTCATGAAATGGCAAAGTGAACTGGTAGCAGTTAGGAGATTGTGACTGATAACCAAATAAATGTGTATATAAACGTCAAATAATAATCCGCATAATAAATAAACATTAATTATTCTAAGGTGTGTACGTATTGTATAACACGACGTATTCCAATCTGGCAATCTAAATAAGCCACTGAACCAATATTGGAATGACTATAATCTTGGCTGTGATTTCGAAAAATGAATTCCATTGAGGAGTATTGCTCGAGTGGCTTCTTTAGAATCCCTGTTCAATTGACAATTTGGAAACGAAAGAGTCATTATCCCTTCCTTTCGTCGTACTGTTATTGCTGCATGCTCCTGCCTTTATCAAATGAGGACTGGTTTAAACATAGGTTTAATATGGTATGTTGAGATTATTGAGGTGTATTATTAATATATCTGACTTTACTATGTGTTTAGTTGACAGTGAATAAAAGCCACTGTATAATTAATTATATTAGTGTTACATAATAATATTAATGTTTTTATGAATGTAATAGGTAATTGTATAACTGACTATTAAATATAATTTTTATATCAAGTATATTTTGTTATCAAAATTATACACTTTGACTTATGCTACTATCATGAATTTGCCAAATTTGTATGGGTTCTTATATGTATTTTATTAATTTAATTGTAAATAAATGGATCTGTTTTCTTGAACCATGGTTGCATTATTTAGAATTCTTTGAATTCGCTCCCTGCATAGAATATAGGTACACTATGCGAAAAGTAACGCCACTGAAATGCATGTGTGTTTGTAAAAGCGCACAGGCATATACCTACCTAGGTATAACGCGGACGCCTGTGTGGAGTGCGTTCATTCAATCTGTAGTCTTTGCTACGTAGTACTTTTGAATATCCTGTGTCTTTGTATTCTATCATAGAGTAGGTTACCTTTAAATGATAAAATGATAAAACACACAGAAGTATATTAGATTAAGTCATAAGAAATAACCTAAAACTACTTTTATGTTTCATGCGCAATGGTTTTCGTAGTCTGTACCTACTAACCCTATGGTATACACATCACACGTGCCGCTTCAAGGTTACTGGCGCTCGAGATTACACAGCACAGGGAGTGTCGCCGCTGTTACTATGAAATACATGTCTTCAATCGGACAATGTTTGTTGTCTTCCCTACCTATGTTAAGTATTAGCCCTACTGAACAAGTAGCGTCGCTTCATACACACGCACACTTTCGTAATTTTCCGCTTGACAGAAACGTTGGTTTTAACTTTAGGTATACTTATACCTTGGTAGGTCAAACGCCTGGTTCTTACCGTTCGATTAAAATCTAAATGATAGGCCAGGAACTTGACCGTCGACTAATGAACTAAACCGAAATGCCAGGCCAGGGTCAACCGCCATTAATAGCTTCCCTCGCGCCTCGTATATTTGACTCGTCGATTATAAATTCCATGTCACTGCTGATAGCCATCTGAAATTGTTAACTCTGTGTAGTCTCTCTATGTATACACGACACCTCAATGTCCCATTATGAAGCTATGGCTTGTACTTGTTATCTTGCCTTACTTGCCTACTGTGCACATAAAATGCATTGTTTTCTTATTAACACTTTTAACAACCTTTTGACTTCTTATTCTGCAGGGATTTCTTAAAGAACGATGACGTAGTCATACATTAAGCACGTTTGCCCCTAGATAATGATATGAGATAGGAATGTTTGTTATTACGGGAAGTTTTCTCGGCGTCATGCGGTTCGGTGAAGAATGGGAATGGTGGAATCAAAGAGATTTCTGCAGGGTCGGCAACGCGCGCGTGATACCCCTGGTGTTGCAAGCGTCCATAGGCTACGGTAACCGCTTACCATCAGGCGGGCCGTATGCTTGTTTGCCACCTAAGTGGTATAAAAAAAAAAAAAAAAAAAAAAATCAAATCAAGTTCAATCAATACTATGGAGATACGATAACATATATACCTACTTACTAAGATGTCGTTAGCTCCCGTGGCCAGGAATTCATTTGACTGAGGACCTCATTAGCGAATCTTTATTTGTATTTTGAGCGACTCAAATAATTGGCCAATGTGTATAGAATGCGAGAGATTCCGGGGCTAAAACTTAGTACAAAACTATTTAACTAAACGGACAGTTTAATTACAGGTCGTGTTAAGTCTTCAAAGGATTAATCGCCTATCCTCAATGCTGACTACTAATTACTAGAGGGGTGTAGGCGGCAATCAGGCCATTAAATATCAGTGTGGCTGCGCAATTCAAACATGCACCACGCTGCTGCATTTCGCGTCAACCCTCATCATCGTCGTCTAAATTATCTTTTTTCTAAGGCATTATAAGATTAAAAGTGAATTAATCATGAGTGCTATAATGAGGCAAACAGCCATAATGCAAGCAGTCAGAAACTTCTTCAAAACTACGACGCTACATGGCTTCAAATATCTGTATGCAGAATATTATGCTGATCGGTATGTATTCTAATGTAGGATGCCATATAGTTATCCCATCTTAGGTATATAGGGAATTTAATTAAGACCAAAACCAGTCTTTTGTTGAGCAATAAATAATAGAGTTCTAACTCTCATGAACTGTTACGCAGATGCTTGCTTGAATAGGAAAATTGGTAGATAAATCGTTCATTATTGAAAACTGGTTCACTTTCCAGGGTTGGTTGGCTTGTATGTTGTTGCGCGAGTGCGTGCTGCGCCGGAGTGCTGTGCGCTGTGCTCTGGGCTCGATTCCTCGAGGTACCAGCTGTTCTTGCCTTGAGAGATTTACACGCACACAGTCTGCTCCACCACCAAATGCCTGTAGTCGGTGTCTGTCCCCCTATTGAGAGCGTTGCTGAATCTTTTGTTGAGCATTTGTGAGTATTCATTACACTACACATTGATTATTACCATCTGCTGGTTTTAACACCTTCTAAAACTAGATTGGAGATCTAGCTGGAGAGAAACGCCCTAGCGAAAACACGGAATCAACAGGAATCCTTTGGATGAGGATGACCTCTAAGTAATAAGTAAATTTTTAAAAGACATCAGATTCGAACAAGCGGTATGCCGTTAGCTGGATTTTTTATAATTTTGTTTTTTTTTTACTTCGGATACTTGGAGGATGTGACCGAAGGTGGTGAGCACATAAAGCTTATAACAAAGCGGTCGTCCGTCATCTCAAAACCGCAGCGAGATTGTAATGTTACTTACATCGTTTTTTTTCTACATAACGCTTTTTTGGTAATGAGGTCTTCTTTTCACTATTTCACACAAGAACCACTAATAGTTCACAAAAGAAAAGTCTGCCTATAACCTTATCCCGAGTACTGAATGGAAGGAGCGTTGTGGAAGAACAACTGAGAATGTTGGAAGAGCTCCTAACAGTTAACAACTTGACATTATCTGAGGCATTGATGAGCTATGTGCCTCCATGTCGTGAGGTGACGAGGAAATGCAGATGGCAGAATATTATGGTGCCATGCGACAGACTGTTCAAGAAGGAATTGACACGTTGGGGTGTCTGCTGCATTATGCGACCAGATAAGTAAGCACTTGCATGTATTAGATTCTTTATCTAGACATTTTTATCAGCTATTGTCGTGTGGTGATTTGTCTAATGGTAACGTTAAAGTACGTAATTCCAGGGTCTTCAATACCTCAACTCCTCTTTATCTCCAACTGGAGACTACCAGGAGACTGGATTTGGGTGTTCAATGTTCAAATGGCTCAACAGTACACGGTTGTGCGGTTTGTATCATTACTTCATTTGTTATATATTATTGCTTAGATGCAGGGCAAATCGTCTAAATGAGCTTCGCTTTAGGGTTATGTTTCTGGATTGAAGACGATCGATTTGATTTCACATACTTCGATTTATTCTAGTCTGCAGTTTTCCAAATTCCATTCTTAAGGAATGTTGTTGATAGTGTTCATAAAACTATATGCAGTTTTTCACCAAATACGATGGCGAGGAGTGGGTGGAACCAGATCTTCTGATGCCAGGCTACATTAATAAAGCTCAACTGAAGTTCTCGTCGATACAGGACAGTCGCATTGAGAAATTGATTGACGGTTCCTGTGTGTCTGGCACTGCATACTCCAGGAGTCGATGTCTGGTATGAACTACGTTACATTTCTTTAAACTAAGACATACAGGTGCATATCATATGAGTGTTCTCATTAACACCGACGTGTATTTTAGGCTGAATGTGCAGAAACTTCGTGCGGGTGCTCTGAACCTCTTCAGGAACCAACAAAACTTTTGCATTTACCGCCTTGTTCAGTCAGAAGGCTGGGCTGTTTGAGAGCTTTTGGATATAAACGTAAATAAATTCTTTACTCCTTTATTATTTATAAAATGCAAATGAAAAAGCCTTTATTGTATCTAATGTAACAATTTCAGATAATATATCGTGCCAATGCTTGCCGGCTTGTAGGAAGGTAACAAGCTACTTGACTTTGGAAAGTAGTAAAATAAATGTTGTCGATTATACCTACGATCCGATATAGTAAGTACGAAACGATGATCTAGTAAGTACCTACGATACGATATAGTTTGTATGATCCCATATAATACCTAGAAAGTACGATGCGAAATAATCAGTTCGATCCGATAACAATAAAATAAAAATCGCGATAGATGGAATCTTAACCAGAGCCTGCTGGCTCGTCCAATATCGAATCGAACTGATTATTTCGTAGGTAAAAACCTAAGTATGTAAATACGATACGATATATTAAATATTAAGTTATATAGGAAAGTGCAGATTTGAGCATTTATTTCAAGAGAGATTACCTAACCGGAATGTATTTCCTTTTCAGCATGGGTTTGAATACGACTCGCTCTGTAGTCATATACATTGGAGTAAACATAGCACTTTCTAGGACATTTTACCTAAACCCTACAGAAACTTGGCTCACTTTGCTATGTAGGTAAGTACAAGAAATAAGTTTTGTGAATTTTTACTAATCAATTATATCTTTATTTTTGTTTGTTTTTTAGCCTCATTGGGTGGAGTTTTCAACATGTTTCTGGGAGTTGGTCTATTTAGTGCCCTAGAAATTTTATTTCTACTTCTAATCAAGCTCCCTGTGGTCATTAGGCGCTCATCAGAAATGGAGAATACATCTACTAAAATTATCTAAGTACCTACAAAAATAAATTGTATTGATTTTTATTTAATTAAAAAACGACCAAATCGTATGTACCCTATGTTAAAAAGTGCTAATCTCAAGAAATACCTACCAGTCATATAAGACAAAATATTGTTGAAATGAAATGAAATTATTTATTTGCTAGAAAAAGCTAGCTACAAAATTTACACATAAAATAATACAATTAAATCGATTCGGGCAGAATATTTTTAGTCCCTTTTTAGGGCTCCATTCCTCTAAAGAAAAAGAAAACGGAACCCTTAAAGGATCACTTTGTTGTCCGTCTGTCAAGTTCCATTTTCTTTCAACCGACTTCAAAAAAAGGAGGAGGTTCTCAATTCGGTTGTATTTTTTTTTATGTTTGTTGCCTCATAACTCTGACATTTATAAACCGATTTGGAAAAATATTTTTTTGTTTGGAAGTGTACATACACTTCCCGTTTGATCCCATTGTCAGGATTTGATTACTTTGAAGTCGGTTTAAGTTTGTAAAACTGTTCAATTATATCAGGAACGCGTAGAGGTAGCAAGCGGAAATTAATATCAAATATTCAGGTCTGCAATCCCTTGGAGCAGTGAAAAAATCAAACTTCTAAGTCAACGCAATCTAAAGATACGGCCGTTTATGCTCCGTATTTTTACGATCGCAGGGGAATCAAAACCTATAGGGTACTTCCCGTTGACGTAGAATCATGAAATGTGGCAAGCGCAAGGCCATGCACAAGTAAAGGACGAATCCGTGTTACATCACAAAAAAAAAACATTATCGGAAAAAGGGGTAAAACCTTCGAGTCTCCATTCCCGTGATGAACGAACTATTTACTTACATACCTACAAGTCTCTATGGAACACTCGGTGTGCGAGTCCGATTCGCACTTGGCCGGTTTTATATTTTAAAATAATAAAGCCGCTGCAGAGCGCGCCAAAGAAATATACATACATACATACACTCGAAAACCATAACCCTCCTGGGACAGCCGGTTAAAAAATATGTGAACTTCGTAGTTCAGTTCGATTCGGATGACGCGCCCAAGAGTTTGCTACGGTAACATACTCAATACTCGCTAGACTACGGGGATATTTTTTTATGAAGTTCCGAGCTGCGCCTATATTAGACAGTTTTGAAATCACGGTATTTCATACAAAATGTGACACCGTCCATTGTCGCTAGCGAGTAACTGTTATTTTACTGTAGCAAATTCATGGTAATGGGGTAATGGTAAGGATACGTACTATTGTATATCGTTTTTCCGTTTGAACCTGTTATCGATATCGATAATACACGCTTGCTTAGCACTAAATTGCAGCCAACTGTCAGTGTCAGTCAATCAGCAAGTAACGTCAAAACTTTGTAATGTCAAGTCAACGTCAGTGATGCCAACTTAGCTACTTTATAGCTAGATCTAGCTATTTTTTGGTGTTAGGCAGCTACAATTTAATGTAACTTGTAGCTAAATTTATTTAGCTACTTTTCAATACTTTCGAAAGTTCGTAATAGGGCACTGGGTCTCGATAGAAAAAGACTAAACGCGACGCTATTGGCCTAGATGTGGGTATAGGTGGATGTGGCCGGGAATAAGGAGTTTTCTTATGATACTTTATTGTCAAAATGTTGATATTTGGATCCAATTTGAACCTTAAGTACACGATTTGACAGGTATATACAGGTATCATAAGAAATCTCCTCATTTAAAACTAATGATCGCTGTTAAATATATTGTGAAAACTAATTACCTTTGAAAAAAATACGTATTTGATTTACTGATTTTTAATTCTCTTTAACAATGTTATTGTTATCTAACTACTTAGAAACATTTAGCTACTTCTAGAAACTTTTTTGGGTATCAAAATCTGACAATCTAGCTACTTTTTGCAAGATGTCTAGCTACTTAGTAAAGCTAGCAGTTGGCAACACTGGTCAACGTTGAGTTGACAGTCACTGACTGTCAACTCAACTCAGTCAGTAAAGGTGTGTAACTCATCAAAAATACGCGAGCTGCAGAACAGCTCACGGCTCAGGTGTGTGAGTCGGTTCAATGACTCAGCTCGCAGATCAGCTCAATGTACCTATAGTCCACGATACGCGCGCACGCTCACTGCGTACCGCGCGTCGAATTGAGCCGACTGAGCCGCCGCGATTCATTCGACTCCGCCGAGCGACTCTTTTCATACTTTAGAGTTGTTTTTTTTTGGCTAATTATTTTCGAGGCGACTAACAAATTAAAGGGTGACTAACTATTGGTTACTAAAAAAATAACTTGGCAGCGATTAAATAATTTGGTAACTATTAAATTAGATGGGCTACAAATTGCAAGGTATCATTAAAACCAAATAGTGGCAGCTTCTTTAAGGTAGCAAATATGCAATATCTCCATTTCATCCGGGATTTTCCCTAAGTTACTTAAGAAGGCTGTTATCCATCCAGTATTTAAGAGTGGGAGTAGAGACAGTGTTAACAATTATCGACCTATCTCTGTGTTACCTGCACTTTCAAAGGTAATGGAGAGGGTTTTAAATGATCGTTTAACAAGCTACTTGGAATCCAATAGCATCCTAGCTGATAACCAGTACGGTTTCCGGCGTGGTAGGTCAACGGTGGATGCCGTGGCCGCTTTCACGAACTGTGCTGTGCAGAAGCTAGACTGTAAAATGAAGTGTCTAGGTGTTTTCCTTGACCTGTCTAAGGCATTTGACACTGTCTCTATTCCTCACCTTCTCTATATGATGGAAAAACTAGGAATCCGTGGTCTGAGCCTCAATATTTTTAGGGATTACCTACAAGACAGGACCCAGTGTGTGAGAATTGGTTCGAGTGTTAGCGGTGAGTTGCCCATCAAATATGGCGTACCACAGGGCTCTATTTTAGGCCCCACCCTCTTTTTAATTTTTATAAACTCGCTTTGCAAACTCTCAATTCCAAATTGCTCTATATTCACCTATGCTGACGACACCGCACTGCTTGTTTATGGTAAAGACTGGACCGAAACGTTTATGTACTCTGATCAAGCTCTCAGAGTTGTTATGAACTGGCTGTCTTGCAACTTATTGACCATTAATCTTAATAAAACTATGTACATACTTTTTGCCTTGAAGTCTTCAACACTCCCTCCATTTGACACATTTACGCTCAGAGCTCATTCATGCTACAATAACCCTCATAATTGTGGTTGTCCCTCTCTCACCCGCACCAATAATATTAAATATCTTGGAGTCCACATAGATAGCCTCTTTAATTGGCAAGTACAAATAGAAAACTTAACATCGCGAATTCGTAAGCTCATATTTGTTTTTAAGAAACTTCGTATTTCTGCACCTCCTGACACCCTTAAAACAGTGTATTATGCCCTATGCCAATCGTTGCTTTCTTATTGTATTTCCGTATGGGGAGGGGCTGCCAAAACCTCTTTTTTACAATTAGAACGTGCTCAGAGAGCTGTCTTGAAGGTTATGACCGGTAAACCATTTTTATATCCAACTGTCTCTTTATACTCAGACTGTCAGCTTCTAACTGTACGACAGCTTTTTATACTTCAAACGGTATTACGTAGACATGCTTCGCTTCAATTTGATGCTGCTACTTACAAAAATCGTAGATCATACAAAGTTTGTCACGTACCACCTTGGAGAAGCAGCCTTGCCAAACGACATTATAATGTAATTAGTAGTTATTTATACAACAATATTAACAAAATCTGTTCTATTTATTCTCTAAATAAATTTGAATGCAAAAATAAATTAATCATTTGGCTTTTGAAACATAATTACTCCGAGACCGAAAACATTCTTAATATCTATTAAAGATAGTTAGGATAATTTAGGAATTATTAAAATATATTCAAAATGTGTACAAACCTGTGCGGAGAGAGCTTTGGTATCCATAACACAAGTTAATTCTTACCTTGGATACCAGAGGTTTCAACAAACACTTATAATTATATGGTTATCTGATAAGTCCCTAACTCTATTAATGCAAGATTGAGTGTTTTTGTATGTCATTTTTGCGAAATAAAATTTATTATTATTATTATTATATTAAACAGGCACATAGAAATAATAGGTGGGGTACTATAAATAATGACTTGGCGACTAATATTGTCAGTGGGATAACAAACATTGTATTATTGGCAACTATAGGCTTCCATATAAAAATACACTTTCGGGCTGCGATTTGCAAGCAGCTGTAAAAATTTAAACGGGTACTATAATTAAGAATTAGGGTTTCAGTATTTTTGTTTGTGGCATCATAATTTGTATCTGGATGACCCAGTTGAACCTGGTTTTTACTTTTTAGCTTACCGTGTTTTTTGGAAATTATATTTAGATTCGAATTAAAAAAAAACAGCTGGACTCGAACCGGGGTCTTCTGGTTTCGGGACCGAAAACAGTGACCTTTGATTTTGTATGGTTTTCAGGGTCTGATGATGGAGTAGGAGGGTTGGCACTGGAACTCCATAGTGGATCATCGTATCCTGGCCGTGTTTGGGGTAGGTAGAATTGTCGTGACATGAACTTTGACCATGTATGATTTTCAGGGTCTGATGATGGAGTAGGAGGGTAGGCACTGGAACTCCATAGTGGAGCAACGTATCCTACCCGTGTTCGAGAAATTGTCATGAGATGAACTTTGACTGTATATAGATTTTAGGGTCTGATGATGGAGTAGGAGGGTAAGCACTCGAACTCCATAGTGGATCATCGTATCCTGGCCGTGTTTGGGTTTGTTGGAATTGTCGTGAGATGAACTTTAACCATGTAAGGTTTTCAGGGTCTGATGATGGAGTAGGAGGGTAAGCACTGGAACTAAAATACTAAAACTAAAACTAAAACTAAAACTGAAACTAAAACTAAATTGCATCATCATGCATCTCAAGACGATTCCAACAAGTCCGAACACGGCTTACATATATGTGATTCCATAGAATGTGAAGCAATTTCATGTTTCCAGGTGAAGCTAATAAAAGCGTGTTGAAAATAAAAGTCAAGAAATAAATCTATAGACACACTATTTTTTTTTGCATGCCACTATTTGCTTTAATTAGAGCTCTTAAAATGTCGCAAAAAGTATGTTTTATATGACCATGTTCATATTTTCTTCTCATCTTAGTTTACTTTATATACAACCTCATTATATAATTTAAGAAAGCCTATTTTCTACTTTTTATCCGCCATCAAGTCTTCGCCTAACAATAAATTCAGTTACCAAAACAAAAATATCGATGCCAGTTTAAATTAAAACAAAGCTTATTTAGCTGCTGCTTTCTACTTAAAATGATCCTTCACTTTAGCTGCCAACCTATTATTTTTAGTACCTCCTTTCATTTTTTATAAATATCAAATTCAGATTAATTTGTCGCCGCGTTAAATACATGCCTTTTTTTTTTACTTGATCTGATCTGAGAGTTATGTTACATAGGTATTTAATTATTGAATTTAATTAATATTTAAATGTTTTAGAACGAAATAATAATTCGTAGATTAGAATTACAAGAATATCTATGGAGGGAGTCGCAGATACAATAGGAGTTGGATTGAGCCGTGAGCTAGTCATTATGTTGTTGAGCTGTAGCTCAGCGGCTCAAACCCAGTGATCTGATTCATTGAGCTGGTTCAGAGCTGAGTTACACATCTCTAACAGAACAGTCAGTCAAGTGAAGTCAACAAACACACGTGGATGCATACTGCATTGCATTGCAGTGTATTTTTGTAATACGTTTTGCGTATAAAGTAATTATAATTAAACGCTAATAAATAGCTCTGTCGAAATGTCTTCGTGGAAAAAAGCCGCAAAGGCCAACCAGAAGACGCACAAAGAACGGCACCAGCCGGAATCACGTAAACACTTAGGGCTCCTAGAAAAGAAGAAAGATTACAAGAAAAGAGCAGATGATTACCATGAGAAGGGAGAAACCTTGAAGATATTGCGTAAACGGACGCTTGACAAAAATCCTGATGAGTTCTATTTTCATATGATCAATTCTCGAGTGAAGGATGGGGTAAGTTTTTATATATCTAAAATACTCATACGTACGCTTTTTACTGAACGGTTATCTTATTGTTTGTTTGGTTATTATACCCTGGATTACAATATAGAATACTTTTTATCATGCTATAACACCAATGAGGTCAAAGTTTATTTTGTATCATACACATTACCTAGAAATAGGCTTGATGTTTTAATAACAGACTATCACCAGAGGATTTTCTTTAAAAAATTGAGGTAGATAATGCACTAGTACATGCTGATTGTTGCAGACAAATTGAGACAATACAGTACAGTATACAGTTTCTATCAACTCCTTGAACATTACCTCTGTTATCAGCTACATCATGAAGTGGAAAAGGAAGATGAGCACACAACAGAACAGGTGAAGTTGATGCAGACCCAGGACATCAAGTACATCAACATGAAGAGGATTATGGAGAGCAGGCGGATAGAAAGGATGCAGGTAATCATGAACTTTATAGTCAAGGCAGTAACTGAACAAGCGGGTACAGCATGGGGTTCTTTAAGAAGTGGGAGGAGAATTTTGCAGGGTCAGCAATGCGCAAGCCTCTAGCATTGAAAGTACCTGAAGGCTAGAATAATCACTTAGCATCATGTGAGCCATATGCTTGATTGTCACCTTTATGTTATAAAAAAATAAATAAAAAAAACTACTATAGGTTTACAGCAGGTGAATGAATGATTGCCGCACCTTATTATAAATGGTCAAATCTGCCTATGGACATTTAAAATACCAGGTGGATTGCCTATGAGTTGATGAAAAATCATAGCCTGGGTTTCCAATATCCTTCCATGCATGTTTAACATCGAGGAAAGATCCCTTTAGAGTAGTAATAATGAACAATCAAATTCCGAAACTCGTCAGTGATTTGTCACTGAATTTGAACAGTAAGCACCAATCACTGCATCGTGTGTTTTTGACTGGGCCAATCAGAGTGCATGCGCGCTTGACTTAGCCAATCAGAGCGCGTTGTCGGCGGTGGGAAATTGGCGGAATATATTTCAACCAAAATGAACGTCATGGCGCTTCTTTGGGTTAATTGTTCGATGATGTTTAATGAATTTGAACTTTAAGCATTCTGGTTCTTTATAAATATTGTTTAGAATTGCCATCTGCAAGCTACCACATATCTTTAGCCCACCAATGGTCTTTGTTGTACTGCATCATGGGATGAAATTCATTAATTGTGTTCTTTATGATTACCAACAAAGATATGCAGTAGCCCTGCAGCTTATAATGACACTGATAGAGGAATACTGTTCTCTTCATTCCCGTTTCATTGACATTCTATGAATTTTTATGAAATCATAGTGTAATGGACATTTTAGTCACAATCCCAAATTAAGCAGACCTAATACTATGAAAACCAGATAATTGTTATACCATAATTATGTCTACAATTTAAAGTAGAAAATGGTGATTAAATTAATAAGTAATAAATCCATTCATACCAGGCGCAACTCCACATGACAGAAGTGGCGGAATCCACACCAAACACTCACACGTTCTTCGTAGAGGAAGGTGAAGAAAAGAACTTTGATCTAGCCAAGAGATTGGACACACACCCTGCGTTGCTGGGCAGGAAGTCCAACAGACCGAGATTGGCAGATTTGGATAAGATAACGTTGCCTGATGTTGATGATGAGGTAAGTTTTTTTTTTGCCTGTGTTTGACCACAATCTCACCATGGTAAGTGATGATGTGGCCGAAGGTGGTGCATACAAAGCCTAGAAGGAACTGGCTCTCAAGTGCAACTGTAGGAACACACCGATAGGGGCTTGGTGACAGATTTTCAACATGAGGGTGGTAGCCGGCCAGATGGGTACTACAAAGTACCCTACCACCGTGCTATGGTTTTTTCACGATGTTTTCTTTCACCGAAAGCTCAAGCTCATTAAAGGATATGAACACACGGCCATCTGATCCCAAACTAAGCAGAGCTTGTACTATAGATAACTGACATAGGTACTACTTTGAAATATAATTCTTGTCTGTATTTATACCCAAACAGACATGGCACAAATGTTTGTCTTAGTCCATCAACATGATTCTAATTCTCATCTATTATTGTATTTCAGACACTTAATTCAATGAAAAAGAAAAAAGAGAAGGTGTACAAAGAGATAGCAAAGAGAATAGACAGAGAGAAAGAGTTGACAGTGATACAGCAGAAAATGGAGCTCAAACGTCACCTGCAGGACAATAAGATAATGAAACCCAAACGTGTGAAGAAGGGCACCAAAGTGTCCGCCCCTGTATATCAGTTCCAGTATAAGCGGAAAAAATAAAGTACTCGGTAAATTATTTAGTTTTTTTATTTTCGTAATAAATAGAAATTATTTAGAGATGCACTGAAGTTATGGTCTAAAAACCTCATGTATCTAGTCTTCACATGTGCAGAAACGGTAAACGTACTGGCCCTGACTTTGTAACTCGGATATTTGGTGAATATTTGCATCTTGCACCCCTAAACATTCCTCTTTGACATCACTCTCTCTTACACATCCGATAGTGGTGCCGATTCTGTTGTAAATCGCACTAAACGAATTTTAGTCACATCTCATCTCTTTCTTATGAACTGTATTGAAAAAGGATAGAGCATATTTAAATCTGTCAAATTAGTCTTTGCCGTCTTCATTTGCGGGTATTTAGACGTAACCGCGATAGATGGCGACTAAATTTATATTGAAAACAAGCATTGGACTAATTTGACAGGACTAAATTTCTTACATCCTTTTTTATGTTCTTTGTTAGAAAGAAACAGTGAGACTAAATTAGTTTAGTTGTAAACAGAATCAGCACCAGTATCTAGTCTAATAGTACATAAGAATATACTTTTTTTCTCGTAATAAATATACCTTTTAAAATAGATAGTATTAAAACTTTACAATATACTTATTTAACATCACTAAATTAACCATAATTAAAGTGCATCACTATTAGCTGTATATAAAAAGTTGTACAATAAACAGTAAGGCGGTAACTCATCGGTAACCTGCAGTTCGACTCCACACAACACTCACAGTCTTTGGTTCACTTAAAACTAACATCACATTTGCTTGAGTCCACTAATTATAACACAGACTCCAATATGCAGTTATTTTAAACACAGTACATTCATATCTTCGCTCTTTAAGACCCTTTGTCATCCATTTAAGGCGTTTTGAATACCTCACGAGAAACTCATGGAATAAGAATATAAATTAGAAGTATCAAGATTGGATTGCGTTATTCGAAAATAAACTTTATGCCATGAGTTTAGGTTTCAAATTCGATTGTATCAATTTCCGACTCAGAACTTTGATTGTTTTTGACTTCCAATAATATGGATCTTAATTTTTTAATTGCTGAGGTTAAGCATATTCATTTGGTTATATTTGTTTGCGCACTTCAACTTATATACGTTTTGCTTTTTTCTCATTGGCAACTGTAAATAAGTTGCCCAGTTCCTCTTTCAATTCTACAACTTTCTTAGTCCACAAATAAGTCTGTGTGAATTATTTTAAGCAATTATCACCATAAAACGCATTTGTGTTCGGGATTCATGGGTGACCCTTTGGGGCACTGCCAGGCGTCTGCAAACTCCTGCATGTTACTAAGGGTTCCGATCACACGGATCTTGTTTGGACTGTGAACCCCTTCCACCATTTTGGACTTGAGCGCGCCTACTGTAGAGTTGCCGCACCATATCTGTGAAAGTAATTTTGATTAGATAATGCTAATATACAGACTATATTTTGAGGTGAAACGGGTCAACTATAGTTCAAGTCGGAGTGAAATAAAATTTTCCATTTTGAAAAAATTTCTTTTTTTAATGGTTTAAATAAGTGTCAATATATTTTTGTTGTAGTGAGATTAGCTAATATAGTACATAGTATATTATTGTAGTAGTGCAACTAATGTTTTTTTTAAATATATTAATAAAAAAATATCCTGGGACATACCTCACACACGGTCATTTGATCCCAAAATAAGCAGAGCTTGTACACACGGCTACAGATCAAGCTATACATTTCTAGTATAAGCTGATCTCGCATTGTATAGGATTTCCGTACAATGGGAGGTCAGCTTATACTAGAAAGTTATAGCTTGATCTGTAGCCGTGTGTACTATGGAAACCAGATAACTGATATAATGCATATTCTATTTTTTGTTTGTAAATACATACTTAATATACATAATTACACCCAGACTCAGGACATAGATGTCTATATGTCCTGAGTCTGGGTCATGCACACAAGTGTATGTCCTGTGTGGGAATCGAACCCACGACCTGCGGTGCTATAGGTTAAGACTCCATGTCTTAACCAACTGCGCCAACTGGCATGACATGTTATGAAGAAGTGGATGGATATACGGGAAGAGGAAGACCGAAAAAGAGATGGATGGATTGTGTGAGAGATGATAGGAGTGAATGCTGGTACGGATAGAAGAGACGTATGGAAGAAGCGTACATATTGCGCCGACCCCAAATTGGGAACAGGGCAGGCAGATGATTAACAACTCTGAAATAGGTTCATCATCATCATCATCAGCCTATAATGTCCCACTGCTGAGCACAGGCCTCCTTTCACAAAGGAGGGTGCAAGGGAATGGGCAGATACTCCACCACGCGTGCCCACTGCGGATCGGTGGAAGTAGGCTAGTGGTCAACCTACCCTTGGAATTTTTCAAGCCGCCTAGGAGGCATCCAACCAGCTTAACGACTATCACAATTAAGTGACCAACGGCTTTACGTATGCTCGATTCGAAATACCACTAGACGGTCAGCCATCGAGGTACCGACCACGATAGACGCAGCTTAACTTTGCCGATCGATTAAGAACGGCTAATCATGCTACCAATGAAGCGCTCGTGGTGTAGCTACGTCTGTCGTGGTCGGTACCTGGATGGGTGACCGTTTAGTGGTATTTCAAATCGAGCGTACGTAAAGCCGTTGGTCACTTAATTGTGATAGTCGTTAAGCTAGTTGAATGCCTCCTAGACGGCTTGAAAAATTCCAACGGTAGGTTGACCACTAGCCTACTTCCACCGATCCGCAGTGGGCACGCGTGGTGGAGTATCGCCCAGTCCCTTTCACCCTCATTTGTGTGCAGGAGGCCTGTGCTCAGCAGTGGGACATTATAGGCTGATGATGATGAATAATGCTACACCACGAGCGTTTGAATAGGTTACCTGTGCAAAACCCAGGAAGAAGAGTTGTTCAGGCTTATAGTGCGGTAGTCCAGGCAGCGTGTCCCGCTTGGCGTGCGGTTGCCGGTCGGCGAGCAGGCGGTAGGCGCGCAGCGCGGCGCGCAGCCCGCCGTTGTCCGCGATGTTCTCGCCCTGCGTGTTCAACCCGTGCACCTGCGCCGTACCGCGGGACTTAGACCGTGTGTCCAGTACGCAAACTGCCGACTGAGTGAGCCAGTACAGCGTACAGTGAGCGTACATCATCATCATCATCATCATATCGGCCCATGGATGTCCACTGCTGAACATAGTTCTCCCCCATTGATTTCCACTTGGAACGGTTCTGGGCCGCTTGGATCCAGCGGCGGCCAGCGACTGTGACCAGGTCGTCGGTCCACCGCAGTGGGAGGTCGTCCCGTGAGGCGCGCACCAGTACGTGGTCGCCATGAGAGAACCTTCCTTCCCCATCGGTTATCGGCTCTTCGAGCGATGTGGCCTGCCCATTGCCACTTCAGCTTACTAACTCTACGAGCTATGTCGCTATGTATGTGACGACACTCCATTTCAAATATATGGAAGGGCGTACTAAATCGATAGGCCGCAGACTCAGTCGGCCGCTAACAGTTTGCCTACTGGGGACACAGCCTTACACACCATACACATACACCCTCTACCTTACCAAATATTTAAAGGTCGTTGCGGTCACTTCAACAACTGCTTACTAATAAAGAAATATGTTTACAGGCCCCCTAAAAAGGAAGCTAAGCGATATTGCTAACGCAATTCATTTTTTCGAATTTAAAGCAGATCTTTTGCAATTCATCAATTCCAAATCTTTTTAACCGACTTCAAAAAAAGGAGGAGGTTCTCAATTCGGTTGTATGTTTTTTTTTTTATTTTTGTTACCTCATAACTCCGTCATTTATGAACCGATTTGCAAAATTCTTTTTTTGTCTGGAAGAGTACACTTCCCATTGTCCGATCAGGATTACTTCTTCGTGTACTTTGAAGTCTGCTTAAGTTTTTTGTAAAACAGTCCAATTATAATGAATTGAATTGTATATAATGAGTAACTATTTTACCAAAAAAATATTGGAATCATTTAGGATCTGCCAAGAATTCGAAAAAATGAATTGCGTAGCAATATTGCTTTAGGTTCCTTTTTAGCCCCCAAGGTCGACTAGCTAAAGCTGGCACGTTCACAGTACTCATACTTATGCAATTTCACGATACAGTATGTTTTATTACATACTAGCTGTCCCCCGCGATTTCACCCGCGTTCCCTAGATAAAAAGTAGCCTGTCCTTCTCCATACCATTAAGCTACCTGCATGCCAAATTTCATGATGATCCGTTGTATGTATATATGTAAACGTTTATTAATTATCCTTTTCAAAAAAAAATACATAATTACATCTGCCAAATTCTGCACAGCAGTTTGTTGGCAGGTAAGCTCTAACATTCACTTATACAATTAATCACATTGGTAATACATACATTTTAACTAGGTATTTTACTACTACACCCTAATATATTGTTACTATTTTACAAATTTAAAAGACAATTTTAATTTTAAACGGCTTTGAGAAAATGAGATTTTATTTTATTTTTTAATACAAATTTTAAACAATCTTGAGAAGTTGAGAAGTTGAAGCGTGAAGGCGTTTATATATTAGTTAGGATTGCTTCTTATCAGTCAATTCTATTGGACGAATGCAAAAAAAGACCACTCTATTTTTGAGTAATAGCAAAAGCAAAACAATCTCCTTCATACTCATAAGCTTAACCGCGCGCAAGAGAGACGGACAGTGTTCATCATGCACATGCAGAGCGACGTCACGTCGCGCGCTTATTCACAGTCACTACACAAGCGCAACGTGTAAATGTATTGAACGTGCCAGTTTTAGTTAACCGACCTGTAATACCAAATTTTGCAACTAAAAGTCATTGCGATATAAGCACTTCCACTTCTTTCAAATATGTGTGTCTGTCATTACTACTTTTTTTCCCAATTCAATTTTATAATGTTAAGGAAGTGTTAGGTTGCCCTCGTCGTACCTCCGCCCGACCTGCCCACGTATACACATAATACAAAGTGTGTTGTGTTGTGTTACCGTATAGTTAGGCAGCTGTGGCATGTGGTACTTGGTGTACTGGTCGATGATACACTGCACCTTCCCGTGGTAGTGCTCGAGCGTGGCGGCCGACCACCACTGCTTCAGGTTGCCCTCCTCGTCGTACCGCCGACCTGGCCGCAATCATATATACTAAATAAATATCCTGGGACATTCCTCACACATGGGCATCTGATCCCAAACTAAGCAGAGCTTGTACTATGGAAACCAGATAACTGATATAATACATATACTACTTTTTGTTTGTAAATAAATACATAATATACATAATTACACCCAGACTAAGGACATACAGACATGTGCATGCACACAAATGCATGTCCTGTGTGAGAATCGAACCCACGACCTGCGGCGCGATACTTGGATCTTAACCAGTCTTAACCGACTGCGCCAGCTGGCCCGTCAATATAAGTTACCACTTTTTATCCGACTTCAAAAAAAGGAGGAAGTTCTCAATTCGGTTGTATGTTTTTTTTTTTTTTTTATGTTTGTTACCTCATAACTCCGTCATTTATGAACCGATTTGGAAAAGTATTTTTTTGTCTGGAAGGGTACACTTCCCGTTTGGTCCTATTGTCATCAGATCAGGATTTGATTACTTCTTCGTGTACTTTGAAGTCGGTTTAAGTTTTTTGTAAAACAGTCCAAATATTTTACTTAGTGGTCTCGGAACACAAGGCATTATCGTTTAAAGGGATATACATTAATCAAAATGGTACCTTGATCGTCAAATCCATGCGTGACTTCGTGCCCCATTATGGCACCAATAGACCCGTAGTTGATTGCTCTGCAAACGAAGATGGAATAATTTATTTAGTTTCGTACATAAACAATTATAATGCATATAGTATACTAGCTGTCTTCCGCGGTTTCACCTGTGTTCCCAGGATAAATAGTCTATAATACTTGGGGATAATACTGGTTGGAGATTTCGAGATGGCATATTTTCGAAACCTATGTTGGATTAGTCATGCTGAACAGCCTTTCATACATTATTATCCGGCAAGGTTGACATTTTGTATGAAAAGTAAAAAAAAAATGTCTATCTCGAAATCTCCACCTGTTATGGCTTTCTATAAGTGAAAGAATTTTTCGAATTCGAGTGGTAGTTCCAGAGAATATCCCGTTTAAACAAACAAAAAACTCTTCTGCTTTGTTATATTAGTATAGAATAGGTAAATATAATTACTTACTCAATTCCGTTTCCATAGAATGGTGGCTGTAGTATACCAGCGGGGAATGCTGGAAATTTTAATAAAGTAATTAAATAAAAACCGGCCAAGTGCGAGTCGGACTCGCACACGAAGAGTTCCGTACAATATAAACTAACTCAACTTTGCTTAGAAAAAAAACGCTAAAAATACGTTTCATAAATTGTAATTTTATTTCATTTTTATTGTTGTTATAGCGGCAACAGTAATAACATATTCTCTGAAAATATCGGCTATCTGTTCATGAGATACAGCCCACTGAAAGACGGACGGCAGAGTCTTAGTAATAGGGTCCCGTTTGGCACGGAATCCTAAAAACCTGTTTAGGTCTTTTACATCTATATGATTTTGTAACTTTACTTACTGACTGAATTGAGTGTCGCTGAATAGAATGCGTTCACTGTAGTTGCCGTCGCTACCCATCTGAAAACAAATCATCCTATCTTCTTAAAGTATATTAAAGGACGTTTTTGGTTTGGTTTCGACTGTCCCAAAAATGCCCTGAATTTCCCTAGGCACATACATCGAAGTAGTATTACCCTAGAATAAGGGTGACAGCTGTAAAAACGGCCGAAGAAATAAGACCACGGTGTCGCTATTTCAGTTTCAGTTGGTCCACGTCTGAACGTAGAACATTCATTCATGAGTAACACAATTTTGTTTTATTGATTTTGTTGTCTTGTACGTAACCCTTAATCTAGACAGGTTTTTTTTTTTTATCCAACTTAGTCGATAAACAAGCATACGACCCGCCTGATGGTAAGCGGTTACCGTAGCCATATAGACGCTTGCAACACACGAAGCATCGCTCACGCGTTACGACCTATCCCCCCTCCCCAATGAGCAATGGCGACCTTAATCACGCGCAGGAACACAACTTTACACAACATAAAGTTATTAGGCTGCAGTATTCTGTAAGGTGGAGGTACTTCCCCAGTCGAGCTGCTCTTTGAGCGAATAAAGGCTATGCTCTAACTCTCTTACATAATATATCGATGGGCACATAGTATAATAACACCATTCCAATTTTTTTATATATATCATACCTGTTCCTGTCGGGTTTCTCCCTCAAAGAGTCGAGCGACTTCTTGACAGCTGCCCACGTCAGCTTCAGGTATGTTGCGAATAAGTTGCCCTCCACTACCTCTGCCTGGAAACATTACATCATCTTACAGATCACTTCACCCGGTCAATTCTGTAGTGTTGGTACCGGTAGCAAGTCTGGTAGTTACTTAGTACCCTAACATTGAGCTATGCTATGCTCCAGGTTGGTCATAGCATCAGAAAGATTCAGATCTGACATCATCTGTATAAGAAATAGAAATGAGAAAACTAGCTACAGTGCAGTGCAAGAAATATCAAAGGAAAATAGTCCTTAAAATTTTAAGATAACGCTCATAAATATTTTTAAATCTATATATATATAAAATTCAAAGTCCTGACTGACTGTTTGACTGACTGACTGATATATCAACGCACAGCCTAAACCGCTGCTCCTAGAGACATACAATTTAGAGGGTATATTCTTTGTGAAGAAGGTATCCACTAAGAAAGGGTTTTTCGAAATTCCACCCCTAAGGGGGTAAAATAGGGGATGAAAGTTTGTATGAAAGTCCGTCAGTTTCGGAGTTAGGGTCTTCAAATTTTGAAGTGTGAAAATTCGCGAGCAGAAGCTAGTAATCATATATTTATCGACGCAATATATATCGACGCCAATCGATGTGTTCCGACAGTTGCACTTGAGAGCCAGTTCCAGGCTTTGTGTACACCACCATCGGCCACATCATCACTTACAATGGTGAGATTGCGGCCACACACAGGCTTATACCGAAAAAAAAGGGTTAATAATCCCAAGAAAACTAGATCATTTCGCAGGGCTAGTGGTTCAGAGTGGTGATTGGTAGCGTTTGCGTGTGGTGAGGATATGGAGTCCCTCTAAGCTTCTAAGTTTCTCTGCTTTGCTGAAAGTAAATCTTATTTTATATGACATTCTCTTTAGGACTACAGTTGTATTCGTGTTCAATATATATATATATATTTATTTGTTCTCATGTATATTTATTATATATTTATGTTCATATTATCTTTATATATTTTTACAATATCTTTTAAATTATATTATAGGATACAGATTTGTAAATGCTCTGCTCGCGTTATAATTAAGATTTAAGTTGTGATAGCCTATAATTCGTTTGTAAGCATACAATCAAATTGTTTAGTATACAAGTAAGATATGTAGCGGTTGGCTGTCCTTTAATAAATAAATAATACTTACATGTTGATAATGTTTGTCGAGCTGTGTATGCGTGAGGAGCCAGGCGGGGAACCCCACGAAGTTCCGGATGGCCCGCAGCTTGGCGAGCGTCTTGAGCCGCGTGCCCGCGTCCATCCACTCCAGCTGCGCCACGCCCGCCGCGAACGCCGAACGGACATCCTCCACCATTTCTATTGCCTGGTCAATATAGGGAACTTTGTCAATGTGTCTTTTAAGCTGATAACATCGCTCATTAGTTATGTCCCAAAAAAAAAATATTTGTCGGTTTTATTAAGTCGGTAAACAAGCATACGGCTCGCCTGATGGTAAGCGGATACCAAATCAAATTTTAAAATTTTTTTTTACCTTCGTAAAACAATATGTCTAAATATTACAGAGATTTGCGGATGAAGTAGTTCATTTGGCACATTGTATTTTGAATGTGTTTGAGCCATATTTGAACGTTCCTCTATAACAGTAAAACTAGTATTTAGGGAATGTACGAAAATAGTTAATATTTAAATTCCACAATGTGCCAAATGAACTACTATGCCCGCAAATCAGTTAACGATTTAGACATTTTTGTTCTATAATGGTTTTCAACACAACACAAACTTTAAATATAGCTAGAAATATAATAATAGATCGGAAACAGGTATCTGTTTGGTTCATCAAAAACCACATGGGTAAGCCCTGCAATAAAAAGAGTTTACTTGACAAATTGAATAACGTGGACCAACTAAGATCACAAAAACCGTGTTACCTTCTGCCTGGACTCCTGATCGAAGTGTCTCTTGACGTATAGATAGCTGAGCGCGACTCCAAAGTTGGCGTTCACATTAGCGGTGCAGCTCTTCCAGCGCGGAGTGCGCTGCTGCAGACCGAACACCGCCTTAGAGAACTCGAACCCGAGATCCCGGAACGAGTTCAGCGTCATGGGAGCCACCGTCGAGAATACGCTCCACCACAAGAAACGCTCTGGAAATTATAGCTTGTTTGGAATACGGAGTTGATCCTATAGTGGAACTAGACCACATTGATGATTAATAGCATCCATTAAAAAGAGACCCACAGTCCATATTTTTGTGGCAACTTTATGTATTCTGGTTACGCCGCCATTTACGAAGAATCTAAGCCTAATGAAATCTACGACAGCTAGATTGAAATGATTATTCACTTAAATTTTATAAGCAGTAATGAGCAAGCCAAGTTAAATCTTGATTATCGATAAGAAAAGAAAGTTTCGACGTTGCACAAATATTGTCTAAATGCATAACTACGATACGACAGTGAGATGACTTGGAAATTGATAATACTCGATGCAGCTATGCAATCATGGGTCAGCTGTTATCTCAATCAAATTGTAAGAGCTGACCTTTACTTTTTTAAAGCTCGTAATAAGGGAGAGAAATCTTATAAAATGCAAGTCACAATGAAATTAACAATTCCAAATGAACAAAGCGGAAATAATATATTTATTTATACATCCTGATTGTCCATGATAGAATTGGCCAGAAAAATTATAATTTAGAGAGATTTACACTTCCAATGTTACGATTACCGACATTACCAGCAACATGGTCCAAATTCTCTACGCGGCTTGATTATTGGAACTCAAACTCAGCTTTGTACTAGCTACAAACACGGGTTACAACTTGCGATTTCGGTGCAAGTTACACTGTTTAAGAGGGGTTCCTAGCTGCGAGGAATTTGAAAAATAGGTATTTGAAGAAACTATTGTTATTGTGCGATAGGGACATCTGCAGCTGAGACCGATTTATTCACAAAAAAATTGACGAAATCGACGTTTCGTTTTCCCCATTTTTCTCCTCGAAAACGGAGCCGATTCAATTATTTTTTACATTAAAATTTTAAGTAATGGGTTATCTAGTTCCCTATTACTTTCTTTTATGTTAAATTCTTTTCGAATTTGTCTGGTAGTCCTTTTAATCACGGCGGTAAAATAGGGCATTTATTGTAATTTTTGGAGGGCCATCATTTCTTTAATAATTAGTTGCTGAAAAAAAGGAAGTAACAGGGACGTGTCCAAGCAGAACTTGATTATATGAAAAAAAAATATGACTAGAGGCATTATTCAGGAAGAAAACAGGGGAATACATTTGTATGGAATAATTGCAGCCCAACTCCCGTCTTAACAGAACATCATACTTACCAACAATAAGTGGGTTGGTATCATTGAGCAGCGCGGCCAGCTTGTGCAGGTAGGGCAGGTCCATCACGATCACTCTGTCGGTGTTTGGATGGAGCACTACACTCGTATTTGCGAACACTAGCTTCAAGTAGCCTTCCCAATCGTGCTGGAATACATGTTCAAATTAAGGTTTAAGTCATCTCTTGAAGAATGAAGTGAATTTCGGTGAAGAAAAACAAGAAACCATTGCAGTATGCACCTTATTTACTACAACCTTTAAGTTGAAAATCTGCTGCCAAGCATCGACCAGTGTTCCGGCAGTAGTCATATTTTACTGTGTATAGGTCTGTGTTTGACAGCAATCTCACCATGGTAAGTGATGTGGCCGAAGGTGGTAAGCACACAAAGCTTAGAACGAACTGACTCTCAAGTGCAGCTGGCGGAACACACAGATTCTCAGCGACAGATTTTCAACTTGAGGGTGGTGCCCAGCCAGATGGGTACTTCAAAGTACCCTACCACCGTTCTATGGTTTCTTTCACCGAAAGCTCAAGCTCATTGTAAGATTTAAACCCGGTACCTTCGTCTCGGTATCTGACGTCACTACCACTGAGCTATCATCGCCAGGCCATTTACCCCCTTCTGACAGGCAAAATAAACAAAAGACCTATAAGAACAAAAGTTAACCTGTTTCCATTCCGCTGGTCCTCCACTGGCTCCCTGTATCAGTTGCTGGACGCTCACTTCGTGGAACAGATGTGTTCCGCTTCGTCTCACTTCCACTGGAGTCATTATCTGAAACCCACTCCCTAAATAACTATTCAACTCTTCAGACACATCTTCTTTAGAAGCCTATTTGAACCTTTACATAGCTCGAGTTATGACCTGAGATGCTTATGTTGGACGAGGAGCAATTAATTAGTCCACGGTTGGTAATGTGTGAGAGAGACAGCAAAAATGCTCTCGTCATATGTTACATTGGGAATTATCTTCGGTGAACTTATCATTGATACCTCTATACATGTTTCTTGTCATTTTCGTGTTTATAAATTACTAACATAAATTTTAACTTTGACTAACTGCCCATTTTTTTTTAATATAATGCTCATACATAGAAGTGTTGCCTTAGCGCCTTTGAACGAGATGAATTTTGCCATTTTAAATAGACCAAAAACTTTCAATTCAATTAGGTACTTACCTCAAAAGTTTTACCCATAAGAAATACCAACATAATGCATCATCAACTCTTACCTTAGCCAAGCTCTTGCTAAAATCGACAATGTCGTCAGCAAACTGAACCGCGTCAGTCTCTGGGTCGGCGATGCTGATCATAGACTTGATGTACTTGTGGTACTGATCGAGCTCGTGGGAGAACTGCTCCGGTAGGAGGAGGTAGCGTTCGCTGAACCCTGGTGATACTTGTTCAATCTGGAAAGGGAAAAATGTTATTGCCACGAAATATAGGGAACACTAATGCACTACACACACCCAAAAGAGGTTTAGTTGAGGGGTTGGTCGGTGCTAGTGTGCATGGATTTGGAACTCTATATTCAGAGCTCCAAGAGCTATGTGCAGTACCAAATGGACCTTCCGCTGCCGGTAAAGTATCTCTTCAAACCTCTATTCAAAAATGGTGTGAAGAGAGGGACGACTTTAGCACTAAGCAAGGTGAGATTGTGCATACTTATACTGGCTTATTACCAGCTTTTATTTAGCTTCACTTGTCCCAGTGTCTGTGTGTCTGTAATCTAATTAAATTTGACCCACTTCCCGGTTTCCGATTGCGCTGAAATTTAGCATGCATATGCAACGCAATATTATTGTGGCATGAAGCTGATCTGATGATGGAGCCGGAAGGTGCCAAGGGAACACAAATAAAACGACGCAACCCCATCGAGTTTGGTTCGTCTTGACATGGTTCTAGGGTCTGATGATTAAGTAGGTCGTCATTTTTTAATTCTTGTTTATAGAAAAAGAAACAAAGATGCTATACCATCACGCGGTTCGTATGCTTGTTTACTGCTGTTCAGAAGGATAGAAAAATATAAATGCGACTGACAACAACTCTGTTCCTGGAGGTGTTCCTGACGTCCTCAGCGACCTGCACGCTGAGCAGCACGTTGAGGCCGAGCGAGCGGCGCGCGCGGCCCGCGCTGCGCTCCCAGCGCCACCCGCCGCTGGCTTCGGAAGGAGGCCGCGCGGGCAGCTGCAGCGTCTGCAGGACCGCCTGGATCGGCTTTATGCCCTCTACCTCTAGTTTGTCTGTGGAAGACCTGAATGTCTACACCAAACGCTACATTTTCCGCAGGATCTCGTTTTGTGTGAGTTTTTTATACAGCAGTCCCGTGACTTATCCTTAGGAACTTTTCCGTTCAAAATTAACATTCTGCGAATTGTCATGCTTACAGAATTTAAATTTGAAAATATAGTGCTGATGTTTTAGCGCTAGCTTTCCGCCCCACTATTTTCCCCTCAGAAATTGAATGTTGAAAATCCATGCCTTAGTAGGTATCGGTTACATTATTTAGCTACGTAAAGTTTTATAGACCCTGCAATTAGAGACTTTGAGCAAAGCAATGTGTCTCTCCTTTTTATATAAAAGAGATAGATAAGTGAGTACTAATACATTAGATAGCTAGTATAGCTACTACAAATCAAATCACAAAGAACAAACATTCGAAGAATGACTGACAAAATAAAAAGGGAATACTGTTTTCTTTAAGAAAACTCTATGAATAAATATTCGTCTTCTCATACGTACTTTAGGCTGATTGATTGGCTAAACTCTCTTATATTTTCACTGAACTACACAAACTGTAACGAATTCATCTGTGATTTGTTTGTGATTTGAATCGAGTGATTTGCCAACAAAAAATAGTAGGAAGTAAAATTCTCCGTAAAATCAAAAGTCAACTTACCAGTATCAACGCAAGTCCTATACAAGGACTTGGCTTTTAACACGCTCTTGGGTAACTGATCGTTGTCTTCAGCCTCCAAGAGTTCCCTTAGGTCCGCCACCAGCCGCTCCCGGAGCTTTGCTAGCTGGTCCCACGATGTCGCCCAGTCCGGTACTGGATTCATCTTGATCCAGCCGCCACATGCGAATTCATAGAAGTCCTGGCATGGATCCACGTCTTTGTTCAGAGCTTGGATTATTCTTGATGCTGGTGGTAGAAATTACGGATTTTTTAAAGTTTTTTGGTAAAAAGTAGACTTCCAATTCGGCTGAATTTAATTACCCAGTAAACGCCTACTCAAAGCGTCAGTATTTTTATTGAATTGAACACAAAAAATATTCTCATTAAGAATACATATATATAAAATTAACGATATATAGATTATTCTTTGGAAATCCATTATAAAAACAAAATTAATAAAAAGAGCTTCGCAAATCTAACAACTAGTCAACTAAGACAGGATGTCTTAAAGTGAGTGACCTAAATACTAGGTGTACCTATACTTTATATTAAATAATACGGCGACATAATGTCGTCTAAAAGAAACTATGAGGAGGGATTTTACAAAACCACGTGTAAGTACCTATTGCATTTTAATTAGTCGCCAATTACGCACTAAAATCCTAGATCAATATACGAACTACGACTGTTCATATTATGCAATAAAAGGGAAACTGCTATACATACATAATACAATAATTATTTATTATTGTCCTGCAAAAATGGCGCAGTTATCTAATGGCGCATAAATTGTCGGTATATGGTTCGAATAATTGACTCTAAACATCCATAATAAAGTAAGAAAACTGGAAACGAGTTCGTGGAAATGGTGCATCTAAAGGGTCTATCTAAGCTACTTGAACCATATTGGCGAATAGAAATCATTTCTTGATCCGAATTTGTTAATGAATTGAGTGACGATTTTAGCAAAACATATTGGAATTACTTAGGATGTGCTATGAATACGATTGGCTCATTTTTTTTATACTACTTAGATAGCAAACAAGCATACGGCCCGCCTCATGGTAAGCGGTTACCGCAGCATATGGACGCTTGCAACACCAGGGTGTCACTCGCGCGTTGCCGACTCTGATTTACACAATTACTTGGCTATTATGTGTGTGCGTTCAATCGCGTAATATATCTTATATCATTCTGCTGATTAATTATTCTCTGTCATAGATTTTACTTTATTCAAGAGGCATACCGACATATTTAGCTGATTTTCCAATGAGTCATTTACGGGTTTCGCAATACGAGATACATAAGTAAATAATCATAGTGATAATAGGTATTCAGGTATCGTAGAGCTATTTGTATAATTTCCTAAACATTCTGCAAAATTACTTTCAATTGCTCTTTATTCTGCATTTTAACGCAGATTGAGAGAGGTAGAGCATAGCGTTTATTCGCTCTAAGAGCAGCTCGGCTGGGGAAATACCTCCACCTTACAGAATACCGCAGCCAAATAACTTTACGTTGTGTAAAGTTGTGTTCCTGCGCGTGAGTAAGGTCGCCAGAGCTCATAGGGGAGCGCGAGCGGGGAATGGTCGGTAACGCGTGAGCGATGCTTCTTGTGTTGCAAGCGTCCATATGGCTACGGTAACCGCTTACCTCAGGCGGGCCGTATGCTTGTTTACCGACTTAGTCGTATAAAAAATAGTAATAAAGGAATTTCAATATTCAGTGGGTTATCTCGACTACTTCCTGCTGTTGCCTGTGTAAGTGAACTTTCTTTTTTTTGGGACAACCAAGAAGGCAAACATTGGGTAATTTACTTATGTACCATGCCAAATAAATCTAAATGCTGCCTCAATTACAGGCTGCGACGGTATGTAATGAGGACGTTACAGATTGTGTTTCCCAGAAGTCGTTTGTCATCTTGATTTATTTTCTGGATAGATGATGAATTTGCAAAGTCAACTGTACTTGGTGGGTGTTACGATCGATATAATGTTTTGTTTCCACAAAATATAAGAGAACTTCCTATAAATAAATTCAAGTCGAAGCTTTATGGTTGGTTTATGGATAAATGTTTTTATAATTTAAATGACTTCCTGAAATATAAATAAGATTTAATATAGTACGTGTTCAATGTGTCAATTCAATTAATGTATTTTCAATGTTTTTAATAATTACTCATACAATCAAAATTGTGACATCTTGCCAAATATTTGAATTAATTTTTTTTTGTTTTCATTTTAAATTATGTAACTTGTTTAGATTGTATGTTATTATAATAGTACCTATATTTGCATGTCATAAACTGTGACGAAATATGTGAAACATACATTTTAATATTTAAGAACCTATCAACCATGTTTCGAGCAAATAAATTCATTTCATTTCCATATATAAAAGCTCTGCTTAGTTTGGGATCAGATATCCGAGTATTAAGAATATCCCAGGGTATTCTTATTAACTACTGGACACACGCCATTATCAAGTCATAAAGTACCACTTATCTACTTACCAGCTAATATATTCAAATAGCATTCCAGACCATGGATTCCATGGTGCACTTACGATGACCCAAATGAGGTTGATTCTCATTCATTACCCCATTTACATACCTTGATGACATTACGCCCATATGCAGATTATATTGCGCCTCAGATTTGTCGGATTGCAACAATGCACAGCACGGAAAATGACAAGGAAAGAATTATGTAACCCATAATGATGTATTGTTATATGACTGATATGAGGTGTAGAAATCTCTAGTTTAGAGCCTTAACGCTCATCTTTTGAGACAAACTTGAGTCTTCTCTACTGTAAAGCAGACTAAGCATGCATAAGGCGATGATACCTCATTATGTTACATTACGCTTGTACAACGGACGGTGTTCTGAAGAATTGTTTAAGATGATGCCCACGGCTACTTTCTACCATCGCAACTCTCGCCATCGACGGGAAGTCCATCCTCACATATTGAAACCTGAATTGTTTCGTACTGTGCGGGCTCAAAGGAGCTTCCTTCCGCGGACGCTCAGACTGTGGAATGAGCTCCCCGCCGTGGTTTTCCCAATGGAGTACAGCATGGGGTTTTTCAAAAGGGGTGTGAAGAGATTTCTGCAGGGTCGGCAATGCGCGCGTGATACCCCTGGTGTTGCAAGCGTCCATAGGCTACGGTAACCGCTTACCATCAGGCGGGCCGTATGCTTGTTTGCCACCTAAGTGGTATAAAAAAAAAAAAGTTTGTACTGACATCGAAAACATTGCGAGGAAACCATATGGTACAGTGGTACTTTGTAGTACCCGTTTACCCGGCTACCACACTCAAGTTGGAAATCTGTCGCCATGCAACTGACGGTGTGTTCTGACAGCTGCTTGAGAGCCAGTTCGGTGTGATGAAACCCATACTAAATAAATACTCGTTTAATCCGAATATCAATGTCAGAGCGATTTATTTTTCCAGAGCAAAAAATCACCAAAAAATGGTCTCAATATTTAAAAAGTGCATTGTCCCTTAGTTGACTCATTGACATTGATGATAATCTCAACTTGAGGATTGATCGGTGGAGATAGCTAACTTGTTTAGTTGCAAAGGTCGGACCATCCATCACCAACTTATATGTCTTTAAAAATAATGACTTTGTTATTGTTATTTACAAAACGAGAAATCCAGCTTCTCATCCGACTGTTTCGCATTAGATTTGTAGGCTAGCTGTGACCCGGGATTTTTTCTGTACCGTGTAGTCTATAGAGTTAGAATAGTAGAGAGTGATTGATGAAACCTCGTGTTCAACTCAGAACCTCGTTTAGAGAACATGAACAAGAACTGCTGTTCACTGTGCTATACGGTTCAAATTCGATTGATACCAGAACTGAATATGAAGACTAAAGATCTGAAATGCTTCATGTAGTAATGTAGAACCTCACCGGTACCGACGCACTCCTCACTGATGCAGGGGCGCGCGCTCTTGTACTCCGTGAGGACTAGGACGGTGGTGTACACTGCAAGGGCGATCAGTGACAACCCTAACGCTCCGATCAGCACCGATGAACACCGGACTGTGCGCTCGCTGGAAAACAAATTTACACTTTAATATTATCTCAGAGTATATAAATACTACGTACATTATTGTGTGAGAGTCTAAAATAATAAAATACAGTTGCAGTTTTTTATAATGAAATGAAGCCTTATTGCCGGCACTCCGCACCTATTTGTCAGTTAGGCATATACGTACGTACGGTATATCTGGCTCGTAAACTATATCCCCCTTACTACGTGGGACGGTTTAACTAAACCATGTCCACCAAAACCCAGGTTCTTTCATTACATCTAACGTCATATAACAAAAAGAGCCGGGACTATCTTAAAACCTGGGTTTTACTAGACTTCGGCTTAAACCATCTCATGTAATAAGATAGTATGAATTACAAACTTTAAATTTGAATTTTTACTATATAATTGAATTATTTGAATTTTGAGAGAGGTAGAGCATAGCGTTTATTCGCTCAATGAGCAGCTCGACTGGGGAAGTACCTCTACCTTACAGAATACCGCAGCCAAATAACTTTATGTTGTGTAAAGTTGTGTTCCTGCGCGTGAGTAAGGTCGCCAGAGCTCATAGGGAGGGGGGAAAGGTCGGTAACGCGTGAGCGATGCTTCTTGTGTTGCAAGCGTCCAAATGGCTACGGTAACCGATTACCATCAGCGGACCGTATGCTTGTTTACCGACTTAGTTGTATAAATAAAAATAAATAATTTTGACCTGAAACTGGATATGAACCAAAAATTCGGACATATTCCGACCATTTGACAGCCCTAAGCAGCATAATTGAGCGTCAACCGTATGGAACACAGCGTTCATGCCATGATCATTAAAATGTAACAATTTATTATGTTTGATGGTGTCCTCTTATCAAAGTGATCACTTTCCCTTGGACCCTGAGTTGTGATTGAACGAGATAGTGGTTCCATTGTCACTTTGTCTAATCATTGTACCTATGTAGGTACCATATTTTCGACATCTGCTGTAAGTTTTCTCAAATTGGCTTTATCTATATTGAATACATACGATGATAAATGAAGAACTAATGGTAACTGGCTCTCATGTTCACCCCTAATGGTCCGGTCGGTTCTTGGCTATTTTTTACTTGAGATAGATAGAGCTAGGTGAGCTCCTCCTTACGATGTTTTCCTTCACTGAATGCTCATGCTCGTTTTAGATATAAAATTTTGATAAAGATGTCCTCTGAAGAGATAATTGTTCAGAATCATATGGGTATTTAAACCCCTTTAAGCAATTAGTCACCAAAGATACTTTATACAAGCAACTCTTGTGCAAAATTGCATGTATATCCACCGGTTTAAGTCAAAGTCAAAGCCATTTATTCAATTTAGGCTCCAGAAGGGCACTTATGAAGGTCACATTTACTGAAGGTACCACCGGTTCGGAACTCAGCCTTCAACTGAGAAGAAACTGGGTGTTGTCAGTCAGAGTAATTTCATAAAGTAGAAACTGAACTGTGAAATAATTATCTAACTAGTTGGTATATACCGGTTGTTATTTTTTCTCCGACATTAGCGAGACCCACATTTTTTTATATGGAGCCATGCTTGGGAAGCTACAAGGTTTCGGAGATATTGAGGTTCAAAGTAGAATTTATATTTTTTTTACCGACTTCAAAAAAAGGAGTATGTTTTTTTTTATGTTTGTTACCTCATAACTCCGTCATTTATTAACCGATTAGGATTTTTTTTTTCTGGAAGGGTACACTTCCCGTTTGGTCCTATTGTCATCATATCAGGATTTGATAACTTCTTAGTGTACTTTGAAGTCGGTTTAAGTTTTTTTGTAAAACAGTCCAATTATTTTGTATACAATGTGTTATTTATCATGTTACTGATATTTTGTCCAAAGTTACCTTATTATTATTTCATACATTTAATTATAAACAGGTATCTGAAATAAAAATACGCAATGTACTCACGGCTACAAATCAAGCTATACCTTTCCAATATAAGCTGACCTCTCATTGTAGGGCAATCCTATACAATCCGAGATCAGCTTATACTGGAAAAGTATAGCTTGATGTGTTGCCGTGTGTACCTACACGATTATTCCCACACGCTCACTCAAAGTAAAAAATGCTAAATATTTCCCACCAACAATTTTTTTCAATGAAAAGTTACTTTGATTGGTGACTAATATAATATGCTTATAAAATTATGATCAGTAATATGTCATATTACCTGCTTATTTCTTTCATTATTAATATGTCCATTTCACCTCAAGCCCGCATGAAGATCTGTGTTTACGATTCTGGGGCTATTCAAGTTTTATTAGGATTTAAACGTAACTAATAATTTACTTTTTTACAAAATTGAATCATCTTAGATTTGCTGATGACCTCATATTGATAACAGATAACTCTGACACCTTAGAAACTATGTTGCAACAACTGACACAAGAGAGTATGGTTGTTGGTCTAACTATGAATTTAGAAAAAACTAAGCTTATGACTAATAGTTCAAGAAATATAATAAAGATTAACAACAAAATAATAGATTATGTGGATGAGTACACGTATTTAGGCCAAATCATATCTCCTACCAACCAAATGTCTAAAGAAGTAGAACAAAGAGTAACAAGTTCATGGAAAAGGTACTGGTCCTTAAAAGAGGTTATGAAAAATAGGGAGATCCCAATCAGTGCAAAGAGGAAGGTATTCGACACATGCATCCTGCCATGTATGACATATGGTTGCCAGACTTGGTCTTTAACAAGAGCCAACACAGGAAAATTAGAAGTTTGTCAGCACAGTATGGAGCGAAGTATGATCAACATCAAGAGAAAAGATAGAAATACACTGAAATCTATAAGGCAAAGAACCAAAGTAAAAGGTGTTACAGAATACATGAGGAGATTAAAATGGCGATGGACTGGACATATGTTGCGCGACAATAAAGGAAAATGGACAAAAGATGTAACAGAATGGTACCCACGAGAGGGAAAACGAAATAAAGGAAGGCAAAGAAAACGATGGGAGGATGATATAAAAGAAGTGGCAGGACCGATTTGGCGACGACTAACACAGGACAGAAAAGAGTGGAAGTCTCTAGAGGAGGCCTTTGTCGAAGGGCAAGCTGATGTCATACAATAAATAAAAAGCAAGTGATAATAATTTAAATAGTTTATTTACAGTGTGCATGCAAATATACAAAATAATAAAGATTAAATAAATTGTTAATTATAATAAGTAATAATGAAATGTAAATGTTAATTAATTATCAGCAATAAAGGCTATCTATCTATCTATCTATCTATCTATCTAATAATTTACTTTTACTTTAATACCTGCTAATAGTTTTAAAAGCATCGGTTGTCTTTCTGTGCGTTTACGTAAGTCTTATCGCGAGGCAGTTCCATAGAAAATGAAGTATATTCTTATTTTGGTTATCAAAGACTAATGTGGGGAGTAATTTTTTTCAAAAATAATCTGTCTTGAGTTTGGTTTTTTCATTGGATGGTAGATGAAAATCAAAGGAATTATGTAATAACATTTGACTTGTCAGGGATAGGTATCTAGGTTCCTTATTCTACGGGATAATAAAGAATGAAATTCCCACTTTTTTTGATCTTATGTATACCTAAAGTTCAAGTGAAACATGTCAAAAATAGTCTATTATTGAATGCTACATATAAAACATGAAAGACAGAGTTTCTCATGAGACATATTATATTATTAATCATCTTTAAACACGTTAGGAAGTTTAAACAATGGTTAAACATTACCTTTCACAAAGCTTTCAATATTCATCCGTCTTGTTAGGTGATAATCGTTGTGAATGTATTTTGTTATACCTACGCCTTGGCAAATGTCGTAAATTGCAAAAAGTGTTGAGAAAGTATCGATAATGTTGTCGATAGAAATACACAATCAAAAGTTACCTTAAGTATGAGTCCTATTCCTATATTAGACCTAAGGAAATATAATGGCGATAGTTTTGCTAAAGTTAAGCGTTCCATACTCACTTTTGATACTTTTAGTGGTCCATAGCTACGAATTCTTCTTTTAATTTTAATTGTTTAGATTTTTTTTTTATAATTTACTAATTTGTGTCAATTTATAATCATTATATTTGTTTGTATGTATATGCTGTGCATTCCTGTCATCTGTGTACGTATATTGTAATTGTTTTGAAATAGTTTATGTAAACATGTGTTATATGTATGCTGTTGGTTTGCCTATTAAATAAAAAAATATAAAGCTATGCAAAATAAATATATAAATATATTTTTTTGATAAATATTGGAAATTTAAAGCTTCTTCAAGCATCAAGCTGTACGTTACACCATCAATAAAATAACTTAATTAAATAACACGCAAGCTTCCATGTGGGCGTGCGAGTGTGACCCGACCCGCCATCCGTGCCCCGCGGCTCTCATTATTACCACGTCGTGTCGTTCAAATGAAGAACATAGCTGCCGGAGTCGCCCGACGACATGTCGTATCGTGTCGCCCCAAAGGTAAAGCGCCGCCGAAAAAAATGAAAATCTCAGTAATATAATGTTTTGTAAAACGTTATAGAAATGTCATAAAGATAACCTGTAAGAAGATAGATAGATAATGTTTATGTGTTTATATCGATAAGATATCTCTAGGCCCATATAATCCCAAAAATGGCAACACTCCTTTAAATTGATAGCAAAATAGAAAACATTTAAAATAATGTTCCCACACAATCGATACACAAATATCGACTGTCACGCAACACTATAGCACAGAATATTTAATAGTACTACATAACTATAGGTAGTCTATTCATGTTCGGCTAGACTCGAACGGTAAGGCTTTGTAAATTGACTTAGGTTTCACTACAGGTAAACACACTACAGGTGGTTTCATACTGTAAACGGTTCCTGTACCGGTTCAATTTATAAACTTCGGTATTATATTACAAGTAGTTTGACAATGTTCGAATATTTTATTTAGTTTCCCTGGGTATTATTATAGTCGCTTCTACGGAAGATGTAATTTTCTCGCGGGATGAGAAGTATCCTATGTTTTATTCCAATTTACGATCTATTTGTGTGCCAAATTTCACCAAAATCTGTTTAGGCGTTTATGGGTGTGCAAACCCCTTTAGAGGTGGACCAATCCTTTCTTAGTGATGCTTCTTTTTTTTTTATTAAATGGGCTTGCGTTTGTCCACTGACCCGCTCATAAGGGACGAAGACGAAGCCTAAGATGGGACACGCTTACCCAGAAGGAATCTATTCACTCTGGCCTTGAAAATCCCTAGGTTGTATGAGTCAGGAAAGACAGACGCCGGAAGCAAGTTCCACTCCCTTGCTGTCCACATTATAAATGAGGATGCAAAACGCTGTGTCCGTATTTTCGGTATGTTAACAACTTACGGGTGGTTCGGTGTAAGAATAGGGATGGTGGAATAAGGCTTCAATATAAAAGCTTATTGGATGTCTACTTTATAAAAGAAATCTGTGTGCAAAATATTTATTTTTTATTACCAGAGGTTTGGGATGTGCGTTGATAGGTCAGCCAGCAGCCAAGATAAATTTTAACTCGGGTTTAAATTGAACTTAATTAATCAGTCAAACATTCAAAGTTTTTAATGGCAGGAAGAGATTTGAAAACCACAGACAACAAAGGGTTTTAATATCTGGGGAAAAAATAATTCCCACTGGAAAGTGGAAAAACCTGGTGCTAAAGCTATACCCATAAAGAAAACGTCATGGAATCGAACCCTAAGCCTATATTTATTGAGGTGCATTTCCGCAACGCCCGCAGCCGCGGAGTCGCGGAACTCGACAAATAACAATAGTTCGCGTCAGTCCGCGGAACTATTTCACTTTCATATTACATTATGCCATACGCCATCGAGTAGGAAGATTGATCAACTGTGTTATGGTTTGCTCATAAAAATGTTTATAGCTTTTGTGTTTGTTAAATGTTAACATTTTTCCTTTTATGTAATTGATTTTACAGTTTTAAACGTGACGTTATGGTTTGTAATGGTGCGTCCATGCTTGGCGAACCGAGCACGAGCCGAGCCACGAACGAGCACACTGCGAGCACGATTTGCGTAGCGTGGACGGGCTTGCGAGCCACGAACGAGCGCGATTGTCAGTTTTTTCACGAACAAAGGGATTCGCATCGTGCTCGTTGTAGGTTCGTTCGTGGCTCGGCTCGTGCTCGATTCGCGTAGCATGGACGCACTATAATATGGCGGTTTGTTTTGAAACAGTTATTTATAAATTGAAAAGCAATTTTTTATCTTGTATGTATGCTAAATGCTTTATTATTATCAAGCTAGCTGTATGTGCCCGGCATCACCCGAGTGAATTTTGCGACATTGGATTTTCCAAAAAAAAAACTTTCAAAAAATTGCGAACACAAAAAAAACAGCTAAATAGTTCGATTTGTTCTCAAGTGATGCTTACATTATGTACAATGTGACAATTATTTTTTATTAGGATTCCGTATCCAATGGTGCCAACGAGACCCTATTACTAAGCCTCCGCTGTCCATCCGTCCGTCTGTCTGTCAGTGGGCTGTATCTCATGAACCGTAATAGGTAGACAGTTGAAATTTTCACAGAATGTGTATTTCTATTGCCGCACTAACAAAAAAAAAACAAATCTAACTTCTCTACATAGTCACAGAATAAATTATAAAACAAAGTAATATTATAAATGCGAATGTGAGTTTGTATCAGTTTGTTTTGGCTTAACAATTGAAACTGCTAAGAAAGAAGGTCTCCAATTATCCAATACATTCATTAGTATCCCTAAATATCCTTGTTATGGGATAATTAACCTTTTTGTATGATACATAAAACTCAGACTACCTCCGCATGACAATACCTGCTACATGCATAAAGGTACTTAGACTAAGGCAATTACTTGAAGTTAACGGTGTAACATATCTGCGATATTTTCCATACTTATAATTAATATTCTGCTCAGTCGGTGTCTGTGGGTGTACGCATCGTCGTAAGTATGACCCTAAAGTAGGGTTGTACACACGATTTATGACATGATTTAAAAAGATTTAACAAAAATATATTCCGTAAAAAAAAAGTATAGGAAATAGTTGCATGTTACTCGAAAGCTTGAGGTACCTATCCTTATTTATTTTATTTATGTAAAAAAAAAAAAAAGTTACCATAAACAGTATTTAAGTGCGCTTTTAGTATAAACAAAATAAATTAATAATAACAATATTTAAGCAATTATAAATAAATTATTTTGTAATTCGATTTGTTTTATGAATCTTAATTTTCAGTGTCGGATCTCTGGTATACTTAAAATAATAAAATAAAAAATATTCAGCGACTGCACCGATTTATATAAAGTTTTTAAACGAAGCAACCCTGTTTCAAGAGCTTTGATTTCACAAATACGTCGTGATGTTCAAGAGGAAGACTCGATGACAAGACGACTTTACATACTTGTCGAGGGTTAATCCCCAACGAAAAATAAAAACGAATTATTATAATCTGATTATCAGTAAGGTATGGATGTCATACATCCGATGGATTCGCTAAATTGATATGGGTTACATATTAACGAGATATCGCCATCCACAGATTACAAATCTGTGTCGCCATCGATCAATTACGCGGTTTGATTAGGTTGCCTAATGAAAATAAAAGTAACTTGATATTTTCAAAAAAATATAGCTAGGTGCCAATTTGAATAATTATCGCTAATAAATGCATGTCTGAAAAGTTGTATGCATGTGTTTAATGTTTGCCAAAGACATATTTATACCCGGCAGCGCGACAGCAAAGACAAAGTTATATTTTTCACGCGTATTTTTGTAACTTTATGTCATTGTATCTATGTATGTGGGATTATTTATACCCTCCGGGCCTCTCCGCCTGCAATACCTTGTAAAATTCAAGAAATATTCTAAATTCTATAGATTACAGAGCTTGTTGCTTCTCTTTTCAGTTAATTGTTATATAACACGAGGTTTTTTGTTTCTTTTAATTATATACAAGTTTTTTTGTATATTACAGGTGGAGATTTCGAGATGGCATATTTTCGAAACCTATGTTGGGTTAGTCATGCTGAACAACTTTTATTATGGGACCAATAGCGAATTATCAAAATAATTTTTTACTGCCTATAGTAAATGTCAACCTTGCTCGATCGTAATGTATGAAAAGTATTTTTTTTGATAATTACCTACTTGTTCCCTCCCTCTGGTTTTACCCAAAGGATGTAATCTTTTCCCGGGATAAAAAGTATTTTATGTATCACTATCACTAGGTACATAGTATAAAATGAATTCGCTTTCCGCATCTGTCTGTTTGTCTGTTTGTCCGCTTACTCCTAAACCACCCAACGGATTTTGATGCGGTTTTCACTATGAGTTAGATAATTTTCCCATGAAGGTTTATATATATAATACATCTATGTTATATATACAGAACATATAAAAAAAGTCAATGTTTCGTAAACACATAGAATTTTCTGCGCTTTCTTTGCTAACGCTGACAAAACTTTACGAGATATATCAAAATTATGTACTACCGAATTGTGCAGTCGTTAGTGATCTATAAAATTCCCTCAGTTCATCCAATCCGCTAATTACGTTGCGAGAGTACGCAATTTTTTAAGATCTTGTTGGGACGTACCTGTTCGTTTTTTAGCTGGAATCCTACTTATTACTAGGACTAGCTGCCCGGCGCGACTTCGTTCGAGTGGTGCTACCCTACCCTGTGGTGCTACCCTACCCTGTGGTGCTACCCTACCCTGTGGTGCTACCCTACCCTACCCTGCCCTGCCCTACCCTGCCCTAAACTGCCTGCATCAATAGTTTTCGCAGCGCACGCGATGTAATGAATATTTTAGGCTATTTTTTACACCTTGGGTTACATTATTGGAGTTTTAGTAAGGTTCCCAAATATTTTTGAAAATATAATATATAGCCTATGTCACCCGGGGATAGTGTAGCTTCCCAACAGTGAAAGAATTTTTCAAATCGGTTCTGTACTTTCGGAGCCTATTCAATGCAAACAAACAAACAATCAAATCTTTCCTCTTTATAATATTAGTATAGATAAAATGGTCTTTAGTCATTTCGGCCCTACGCCTATTCGCATTGCATAATAATTTACTTCTATTTTCAAGGAAAAAACAAAATTCTAGTGTGGAATATCCAAGTGACAAAGCTTTACGCTGTAAGTTGAATGATTTCTTATGATTTCAAGCAGGAAGGAAAAGTAACTGCTAAAAATGAAGGTTTTCCATTGTGTTCCTGAAATTGCTATATCTTGATTCATATCATGTATGTCTGGACCATAGAAATAATATATACCCAGAAAGAACGTCGCCATACTACCCGAATATATAAAACAGGCCAACTTTTATAGGCTGCCGCGCGTAACAGCTACGTTTTACGCTCCCTCTGCGTCATTCTGCTTGTCATAGTGACGTTCATAAAGATAGCAGTTGTTGAAATATTCCAATTAAAATCGGGAGAAATTTAAATATTGATCATTATTTTGCATTTTTATTTATTTTTATTTGATTTACGCCCTAACAGTTAGAGCGTATTTTTATCGACGCGTGCACAGTTGCGACACTCTATCTGGATGTATCCTTAATCAAAGGTCTGGACTTTCAAATCATTTTCAATAGTAGAATGAAAGTATTTGACACACAAGCTTGAACTTGCTATATGTTTGTATGGGCAAGGAAACCGTGATTTCATGCCAGTCAATCTCGAAAGTGAAATTCTTCGACACTTTTACACGCCTCTACGGAAACGGTTGTGAGTAATTTAGGATTGTAAAATCTTGTAAAAGTATCGTTAAAGTAACCGTGAATATCTCTGAGGACTTTTAAAAAGGCCACTCGAACAATTAATTTGGAATGAGTGAATTTGGAAAATAAATTTTCTTATGCAATTTTGCTCCAGTGGCCTGACACGAACCTCTGTGTTTAAAAAAACATAACTTGTTGTAACGTAATAAACATCAATTAATAGTGTTACCCCTGGTGTTACAAGCGTCCATAGGCTAATGTAACCGCTTACAATCAGGCGGGCCGTATGCTTATTTGCTGTCCTAGTAGGTATATTAATAAAAGTTCTACAGATTTGAAGTGTAAGGTAACGTGTTTTTACAAGATGTGTTCTTGGAGCTATTCTCAAGCAGCCTTTTTAGAACCCTTGTACTAATTCAACACTCTGTGTTATTTTTTTTACTGAAACCTTTACGACATAAGAACAGTAGAAAAGTTGGACTTTTCTCTTACTGAGGATGTTTTTTTCATTACGTACTCTGATTGTGTATCAATTCTAGCACAATTTGTGAACAGTCGACACGGTACCGTTTCCGCGGCGCTTTGTGCCGCACAATGGCGCAATTTGCATAAACGCGTCCACAATGGATGAGACAAATGTTGGAATGTTTTGTCGATACGCTCATGTCATTACACTTTCTACTAAACTGGACCTAGGCTTGTAACGGTTCCGTCAACTGTTACTGGTGCAGCCGAAGAAAGCATGTCTCTTTCAAATATACAGGTGCAAAAAGATGTAAGCTCTATTAGATATGACTCCTATGTAACATTTTCTCACACTTCAGTGGTTCTTTTTTATGTTAAATGGGCTTGCGTTTGACCTTCGACTGACCCCATGAGGAGTTATGACGAGGCCGGGGATGTAGCACGCTTACCCAGAAAAAGCTTATTCACTCTGGCCTTGAATACATCTAGGTTGTAGGTGTCGGGAAACACAGATCCCGGAGGAGAGTTCCACTCCTTTGCTGTTCGTATAAGAAACGATGAAGCGAAGCGTTGTCCGGGTACGCGGGATGTCGACAACGTATGGTTGGAAATTCTCCCGGCGTCTTGTGTTTCAGTGGAGAAATGGGGATGGGGGAATTAGATTGAACAATACTGTAGCACACTCTCCAAAATATGTCCTATAGAAGACCGACAAATACGAAACCTTACGCCGATGTTCAATTGTATTTTTAAATAAGCCGCTAGCACCATGCTAATTTCGTTTAATTAATATGAACAACTTTTATTATGCGAGCAAGGTCGATGTTTGTATGAAAATATAAAACCCACATTAAAGTTATCTACTTAAATTGATCATGGAATATCTAATCTATCTTGCCTTAGGAATAACTAGAAACATATATTTTTTAAACCCTGATCAAATAATATGAAATGTAAATATTATTAGACGCCGACACGGTCGAAAAATGGCTGACGCGACCGTGATTATAAATAGTCTATATACGTGCCGTTTATGAAAGAAAGAAAGAAAATTAATATGCACAAATGAATAGTAAATATATAAATAGAACAGTAAAATAAAGTATAAATAAATATCGAGTCTGTGTGTTCGGAAAGAAAAGGCGGCCGACTCAGCCTAATGTTGAGGTACCCCCCAACGCTGATATTCTGCCGGCGCCTCGTGAGTTTCTCAGGTAATGTACTAATCTGAACATCGGTAGACTTTCACAACCATGTTTTTTTTATGTATGGATCTCGCGGTGATTTGTATCGCCATGACTGACATGATTTGAATCGGAGAACTTAACGTGACTTAACTCTATTTCGTATTCCGAGAGTAGCGTTGTGCCAATTCCTGTCGATAAACGCCATAAACGTGTCTATTAACGTCAATTATTAACACATAGGATAGGCTACTAAATAAAGAGTTAGGTAATTCATCTAACTAACAACTCTATTAGAAAACACTACAGATCTATCATTAAGGCTGCGACGGTAATCCACGTGCTTATTACGAGGTTCATTGCCACAGCGGAACTCGGCCGGTCGTTGGTCGTCGCGCGAATACAATTAACGCGTCTCACGTCCATCGGCTTTCCACTGCCATGGGAACATGCAAGTTACAAGCGGCAGCGGGGAGCGATTGATTTGTAATGGAGTAGCTGTACCTCGCGTGGCCCAGATGAAATGCCTATAGTACTCGAGGATAATGTAGCTTCAAGTAGTTTTAGATTTTACTTCACGAGGAGGCACGAGTGTTGAGCACAGATAGGCAGTAGTGGGGGTTAGTTCGCGCATGTACACTTTTGGCCAAATCACAGTAGCCAAATGACACACAAGAATCCAATAGACGACGAGCATTGACTGACGAACCAATCGTGTGCAGCTCGGCGCTCCCCGCTTCTTCATTCCGCTAAAAATACCGATAAATTAACTACTGCGCAGGTGTCAATCTGTGCTCACGATTCGTGCCCCTTACTATACCTCTTTATAATGTTAGTATAGATATACACTATTACTATCGAAGCGCACAAGAAGATATAAGGGCATATGACTACGTCGATTTTTGTGTAGTAGTAAATAAGTGTGTAGTGTAATGAGTTAATCTACATTACTATAAATGAAACACCCTACTTGAAAATACTTCAAAGTAAGTAAGTATACCCTCCGACTTAAATAACAACTGAAAGAAAGAAAACTTCCAATTGAAGTTTGGTGACGAGTTTAGCCTTTTCTCGCTTCAAGCGTTTAACTTGCGTCCCGCCGTGCAATAAGCGCAAGCGCACAATCCGAGCAATTCTAGCGCCAACATAATCGCTCCCTAATAGGGATATCACTTTCGCTGCTAATTGTCGTTTGATGCGAGCTGTGAACTTTCGTCGCGATATATGGACTCTTGGTCTGTAATCGCTTCTGGTGTTATCATTATTATTTAGTTGTGGTTGTTGGGCAATCGTTATTTACTAGAATAGCTATATAGTATGTTTCCATAGTCGCGGTACTAGGGTTGCATAAATTCACCTCCGGGTTCCAAACTAGCTCTCTGCCAATTTTCATGGAAATTGATTCGGTATAACATAATACAGAAGTCAAATAAGCTGACATTGAAAAAAATACCATCGTTTTTTTTATGAACGCTAAAATTTCATAAAATGGAAATATTTTAAATGAATAATAGTGTACATGTGTGTATTGTATAGGTATACTGACAGTTATAAATAGCCTTCAAGTCTAACTTAAAATTGTGTTACCTAAAAAAATTAAGACTTTTTTAACTAGACAAAATACAAGGTAGATTTAGAAACTGACAATGAGAAAATGTTACCTAATGGTGCGTCCATGCTTGGCGAACCGCGCACGAGCCGAGCTACGAACGAGCACACTGCGAGCACGATTCGCGTTCGCGTAGCCTGGACGGGCTTGCGAGCCTCGAACGAGCGCAATTGTCAGTTTTATTAACAATAAAAGCATCGCATTCGCATTGTGCTCATTGTAGGTTCGTTCGAGGCTCGGCTCGTGCTCGCTTCACCTAGCAAGGACGCACCATAATATTTAACATTTTTTTCTACCTTCGACAACCCTATACTATGACAAAGAAAGCCGCAAACATAATTTATTGATTCATTCGTAAATAATTAGTCACATCGAGTCCTTTGTGTCGATATCCTTAACATGAATAACGTTACTTCCTCACAGAGAGCCACCCATCCTCTGATTACACATACTCGTATATCATATTTATGAGAAACTAGCTGGCCCTGCGGTTCCATCCGCGTTTCGGTCGGGGATAAAAATAGACTATGTTAACCTACGGAAAAAGTTATAATACATTTACAGTTTTCCGCGAATTTTCCTCTGGACAAATACCAGTTTTTCTGTCCACAAAAACCTTAAAATACCCAAACCTGTCCACCCTTTCTCAAGTAATGCACTTACCAACAGCATTCCACTTTTATTTATGTGGAAGATGATAAGCATAAGGCCCTTGAATAAAGGAACGAGGACGTCTTTTTGGCATACATTAAAAAAGTTGTAGGTAAATTTTTCCAATTAACAGGTTTATTTTTATATTTTAATGGCTAACTAATAAATTATTTTCTTGTTTAACAACGTGTAATCATCTGAAGATGTCCAGCTAAACGCCTTACGGCCGGTTCACACATGTCTCCGTTTTACTGTTCCGTTTTATCGTGTACGTTTTTTTTTCGTCGATGGCGTATGTAGTTGTATGAGCGACTTCACACATGGCACAGTATTCTGTATACAGTAAAAAATATCGTTCCGTAAAAAAATTACATTCCGTTTTGTCATCGAATACTGGACGACGGAACAGTAAAAATATACGGATACGTAGAATTTTAACGGATAGATACTGTGTGCGTGGCGGGCGGTGTGTGCGGGGTGTAGGAGGGGGAGTGATGCCACAGGTTTTGTTTGACTCACATTTTTCTGTTCACACATCGCATCCAGTAATGACGGATTCGTTGAACGTTATACGGTGCCTATGTGTGAACAGCGCATAAATTTATGACGTATCCGTTAAAAATGTACCAGTAAAACGGACTCCCATGTGTGAACGGGCCGTTATTCATACTCAAAAGTGTTTTCGGCCGAATCCTGATGTCAATACATAAATATCAAAATAGGGCGTCGAGGATAGCTTCTTAAAAAAAGTGTTGTCATATTTCAACACACTAAGTGAGAGAGAGAGTCACTTTATACAAGCGAACTATTTTACAAGCTTTTATTTAGTTTCATCTGTCCCGTTATCTGTCTTCATTCCTGGCTTCCGATTGATCTGATATTTTGCATGCATATTTATATCGGACAAAAATAAAATATTATTGTGACATGGGGCTGGAATGTGGTCATGGGAACGTAATAAAACGACGCAGCCCCATCGAGTGGGCTTGTTTGATTCGTCTTAACAAGGATAAAGGATCGAGGGTCGTTTAAAAAAAATTGCTTCACTATTTTATACTAAACAAAACTTGTTAAAAAAAAAAATTGACACACGCAAAAATGGAAACATAAAAGATTCCCTAAATGTTATCGTTACACTGGTTGCTTATGATCATTGCAGCCAGGGCATAGATGTCAAGGCGATCCGTCACAAAGGCCCGCGCATAAACAATATATCAGATCCCACCGTTCTTAGCACGTACCACCACCGTGCCTATCCTATGGCAAGATCGGCGGCGAGATAACATGATTTACAAGCTCTGACTCATCGGGGTATGTCACTCGAAATAGTTAGCTTTTGCATGACATGAGCTACGAATGGAATACTCTGAAATAGCGAAAAGATCGGCTATTTTGATCAAGAACTTGGTCCTAGCAAAGACAGATCAATTGCTACGGTCTACAAATGGACATTGACAACCCTCGGCGAATTTATAGCAGTCACAACTTAGTGGCTTTATAGTACTCCTTACTACTGTTCAATGACTTCACCGTGTGTTTGATTCAAGAGTTAAATTAGTGCGATTGTAAGAAAAAAATAGCCAAGTGCGAGTTGGACACGTAATTATACAATCACGTTTCTTGTATAAATTGCATTTCATTTTTATTATGTATCGTTATAGCGGCATTAGAAGTGAACATTTCAACTGTCTATCTATTACGGGTCATGAGATACAGCCTACTGACAGACAGACGGACGGACGGGCAACAGATGCTACCGTCACTAAATACATGGGGGTGCCCTGAGTATGAAAAATTTGTTACTGCATTGTCTTGTTTGCGGCGAGCGATAGGACCTTAACGAGAACTGAAGGGTTTTCCCGACTTTGCTTTCTTCATACACAATAAGAACCCTTTGTTCAATTATTGATTGTGTCCACGTGAATAAATTATAAGCGTACGAGGAAACTGCTGATTGCCGTCTAACAAAGATTATGTGTTGCCAAATGATGACATTTATATTCATTTGTAGGAATTTAAACGATTAGTAATCATCATTGTTCAGAGATGTATGATTTTCCCAACCACACAGAGCTAGTTCTTTAGGATCTTTTTACTACCTTCGGCCATATCATCACATTAACGGTGATACAAGTATAATTGAACTCCATAATACTTTGGTGGTTTATTTGAACATTGACTTATAATTAAAAGTTCATTTTGATAATCATGATATGCCTTTATGCCTATATGCCTTTGACAATAACAATACTAACGTTAATGTCTGTGGTCAGGGGACATAGTAGCCACAGTTAATTTGGGTGCATTATGCAGTGGGTCAACATACATATTAACATTTTTCTAAATAGAAAAACATTTTGTTCGCTATTGTTAATAACCCAAGTAAAAAGAAATGCTTTGAATTAATTCTGAACATAAAAACGGCTTGTTCATGCGCAGAATGTGGGGGCCCAACCCAGACGTACATCTAAATATATAGTCGCTCCATCCGTATGAAAACCAAGCGTGTAACTTTTTTTGTACTTGCCATAATGTCACAAGATTGATTTAGTTAGGTTGGAATTAGATTTTTAAAGTGAAAATGAAGCTATCCTATTTGTCAGCTAAATATATCCCCCGCTACACATCTCTGGTGGACAAGCAGCCTTATGCGAGTTCCCTGTCCGCGCGAAACAGTTTCAAAAGAAGAACATTCGGTCCCATTTTCGCCCAGATTTTGACACGCGAAGTAAACACTTGCGGCATCTATTTAGATGTATATCTGTGGGACCCAATGAAGTTCTCCTTCTGTAATAATCATACTGTGCATAAAGGATAAGACATTGGCAGACCGGTTGACACTGTTCGACTCTGCTCTAGTACGCGTACGATCCGCACAACACGATATCTACATCTATTTGTTATTTATCTCAAATCTTAATAAGGAAATATTATTGTAGCTGTCACGATATTTATTATTTTGTATTAAAGAATTTCATGTTCAAGGTAAGACCTAACAATTAAAATAACATTAATAACTAATATATAATTATTTATCTAATAACATAACAACATAATTAACAATAAAGCAAATTGTTATTTGCTATTAAAATCTAAAGGTTTGCCAAAGGGTTAAAGTTTTCGTATATCTAATTTCGTAATATTAGAATACATGTCGCCGAGGTATCTCAGTGACGAATGCATGCTACTCTAAGGATGCATTCCTGGCCTCTACTAATAAGCGATTCTAAGCAAATGCAATAATTTTAAAATAATAGGTACACATGGCCAATAATATTTTCCACGAAAGGTAACGGAAAAGGTATATAAATAAGGTGCAGCACAGACGACAGACTTTTCATGCGAAGGAGTCTGCGGCACACAAAAAAGTCCATCACGGATTTTTCACAGATTCAAAGCACACAACACATTACATCTTCGATGATTCTGTCAGTGGAACTCTAGCTGGGGACGTACACGGTATGGAAATGCAGAGATTGCGATGTATTAATTTGTACTAAAGAAGAAATAGAGATTTGGGTACCCCTGGTGTTGCAAGCGTCCATAGGCTACGGTAACCGCTTACCATCAGGCGGGCCGTATGCTAGTTTGCCATCTAAGTGGTATAAAAAAAAAAAACAAAAACCTATTTTTTCGCAGACTACTGAATTCTATAGGTTCTACGTCGCGCTGCACCTAAAACTACATGACTTCTTTGGTACCAGGCGCACAGATCGCGAAAGAGAAAATGTTATAATACACACGACAGCAATGAATCCGGGTCACTTAAAGAAACCTATAAATCTCGGAAACTAATAATGAAATAAATTGTGTTTAATAGACAATTAAATACTCCTTAAATTAAGTAGTAGTAGTAATTAGGTATTAAAACATCTTAGTTATTGTAAAGTTATGTCATAAAAAATCTTAAAAGTTACTTATGAAGATAGAACTACGAAATTACTGAATTTGATTCAGCTTTTGTTATTTTTTTTTGAGAATTCTCTCAATGCTGGAAACCGGCTGGAGTCAGCCAGGATGTCGGTGTGTCGCTGTCAACAGTACAAAGAGTTCTCCGAAGTTACGAGAAAACTGGCTCTGAACTACGCAGACCAGGAACAGGCAGAATCAGGTGTACCACAGCACGAGAAGATCGATACTTGGTGAACACCATGCTTCTTAATCGCTTTCTCTCAGGAATTGAACTATATTCTTAGTTTCCGAGATTTATAGGTTTGTTTAAGTGACCCGGATTCATTGCTCTCGAGTGTAATATTAGCAAGGGACGTGAAAAGATAACGTTCCTCGTTGAGCGATGACACGTTGGTCATGATTTTAATTCAATAAACTTGAAAGCAATTTGGTATGAATTTATAAGTAATTTATTTTGAGCCGAAACCTGATGTAGTCTTCACCCCTTTCAGATGGATACCCGTTCCGTTACACGTTTCATAAAAGAAATTTCTTTGTAAGATAACCGTATAATACGAAGAATGTAGGTGAGGCCGCAGGCGATGCTAGTTTAGGTTATAAATCATCATCATCCGCATACATTTATAATGAAGGACTTTATCATATAGTGACAAAAAATCTAAGTGCAACCTTCCTTCAAGGCGGTTTTTTGTGATCCCAGGAAGGCTACGGAGGGCACTTGGACAGACGTTGCGTGACAAGCTGTACGGTTTTTAAGAAAAACCAGAGTTTAAATATGATATGAATCTTATTATACAGATTTCGTAATCATACTTGTTATAAATTTTAAAATTGGCATGTATGTCTGTGACTCAATCTATCTATCTCATCATCATCATCAGCCTATTAAACACACACATCCACACACATACCCACACATACACAAACACGCATTTTTCTTTTGTTTAAATTTTACCCTTTATTATTTTTATATTCCTATTGTTTGTTTGGAACCTAATAGATGTATGTAACGGAGGAGGGCGTTGGTGTCTGCGACACAGTTTTTCAAACTTCTGCAGACACCATCGTTGTGGTTTAATTATTGTACCTTTTGTGTTGTTCCAAATAAATATATTTTGATTTGATTTGAGCCTATAATGTCCCACTGCTGAGCACAGGCCTCCTTTCACAAATCAGGGTGAAAGGGAATGGGCAGATAGTCCACCACGCGTGCCCACTGTGGATCGGTGGAGGTAGGCTAGTGGTCAACCTACTGTTACAGTTTTCAAGCCGCATAGAAGGTTTCCAACTAGCTTAACGACTATCACAATTAAGTGATAACCGGTACCAACGGCTTTACGTGCCTTCTGAAGCACAGAAACGCTCATTGGTTTTTGAAGAAATCACAAAACAGAAAAATTCCAAAAAGTCTGGAAGCCGCTGATACCCACACCTGCTACAAAACTGGCGTGCCGCCGTGCCACAACTACTTTGAAGTGCAAGCGCGGTGTCTGGGTTGTAAGGAGTAACGATAATCCCGACTATATTCTGTTTTTTAAAAATCAATGACGTAATTTTTTTCTTTTGATGTTTTAGAATGTTAGTAGACCATGGTCTGAACAACGTTTGTTCTAGCGAAAAAACGATTAAAAATCACCGTGTATATGTATTTATACAAAATTTTCAAGTCTTTGTTTTCACATAATTTACTGTATTTTATTGTACAAAAACAAACATTAATCATTTTGAAGCAGCTTTCTAGGTATATTACGAGCTTCACTGTGATTTATATTGAATATTTTTAGTACAGATGCACAACAAACAACATGGTAAAAGCTTTTGTTTTTTGAAGTAAAATACGGCCCGTCTTTTGATCGTGACGCATCACCGAGCGATGCAGTACAAAAGACTTCAACGCGCGTCTGTCAACATTCAAAATTATTTATTCAAATAGACGTTCGCAGGCACTTATGAAAAGTCTGACTCTAATACTCTAATACCGGTTCGGAAGGTTGCATTTGCTGAGAAGAGCCGGCAATAAACTCAGCAATTACTCTTTTCAAAACAAGCTTAGATTCATTACATAATATTTACATTCTAATCGAACTCAAGTCGTTAAACTTTACTCATTTTTATGACTATGACACAACTAAAACAAGCATACGGCCCGCCGCCGTATGCTTGTTTGCCACCCCAGTGGCAGCTGCCGCGGTTACCGTAGCCTATGGACGCTTGCAACCTCAGGGGTATCACGCGCGCGTTGCAGACCCTGCAGATATCTCTTCAAATGAATGAAAAAAATGTCAGCAAAGAGTTTTTTTTAATCAATGTTTAACAAGGTAACCATCGTCAATATATTATTGTACCCGTTTCTTTAGATTGTGAACTCGATATTTATTCTCAACGTTATCCCGAGTACATATATGGCAGGTTTTATGTGACGCACCTGCAGCCCCACAGTTCAGCGACCTGGACGATATTCGGTAACAGGTCAACACACCATATTATTTATAATTTTACCTTCGTACCGATCGTAAACTTACGCTCATTTTGTTTTTATAAAGTGTATTTTTATCGTGGTTATTTATTGAATTGGTATTGGTTCGCGGTTTTAGATTGCTATGTGGAGAAGTTAAAGTTAGATTTATTTAATAATCACCCTCATCACATCATGCAGCGAATAAGTATTTTTTTTATATAAAATCTAGAATAATTTGTCTCATTTAATAAATAAATGTATGTTCATTTAATGTCGTATTGTCGTATCCACCCCGATACGACAATACGACATTAAATGAATCCACGTAACGTACTCATGTATACGAGCAACTTTTACTATGGGACTAACGACTAACTTCGAAATCACAAAAAAAATTACTGCTTTTCATACAAAAGGTACATGTCTCCTCAGCAAAAATGTATGAAAAGCTGTAATTTTTTTTTGCGATTTCGAAGTTGTTCCCATGGTAAAAGTTGATCGTATTTATGAGTACATTACGTGGTTTCATTTAATGTCGTATTGTCGTATCCACCCCGTATATACATATATTAATATATTTTTTGTCTATATGTTTATTTACTTTTATTTAATTCATTTATTATTGCTTTTCTTTTTGTTAATTATTTTTCTGTCTGTCAATCCTTTTGTGTGTACATGTTTAGAGTTACATCCTGTCCTTGTTGTTGTGTTATTTATATGTATTAATCAATGTATGTAATATGTAATACATAAATAAATAAGTTTCGAAAAGATGCCATCTCAAAGTATTCACCCTGTAAGTCCAAGATTGAATTGAATCGGTGAATTTAATTGAATTATTTTATAATTATTGATAATTCTTTCCGGCTTATTGTATTACATAATTTGACAATAACGATACATTTCCTAAGTTACAAAACTGAAATTAGATTCGTAACGGAACCCATGCGCGCACGCAACGTATCATGATGTTTCTTCCAATTTATAAGACTTTGCACGCAAATAAAACTGGGACAAATATAGCTTGAATATATTACTATATAGCTTTCCGCCCCACGGGTTGATCCGGTTTATTTAACCCCTTTTTAATATTATCAAACAGTTTACAGGCTTAACTCCCTCTTCCCCGCCTCTATGAGCAGTATGGCGACCTTACTCACGCGCAGGAACGCAACATAAAGTTATTTGGCTGCAGTATTTGTTATGGTGCATCCATGCTACGCGAATCGAATACAAGCCGAGCCACGAACGAACTTACAACGAGCACGATGCGAATCCCTTTGTACGTGAAAAAACTGACAATCGCGCTCGTTCGAGGCTCGCAAGCCAGTCCACGCTACGGGAATCGTGCTCGCAGTGTGCTCGTTCGTGGCTCGGCTCGTGCTCGGTTCGCCAAGCATGGACGCACCAATAAGATATCCCTCTTCGCGAAAAACCGCTTAGCCTAAAGTACTACCTACTTTATGCTAAAACCTAAAGTGCTCTACTGTAACAGCGTGTCTATTGCGTGTAAACGCTTACGGAACCCTGCCGCGCGACGGAAACCTGCTCCACTCTCAATCGCATGCTGTGACATAAGTTTTTGCACCATTGTCTGCGCCCGCGCCTATTACTAACAATTGCCTGTTTCTCCCACAAGTTAATTATCTACTTATACGCAGTGTTTACAAACACGCGTCGGTATGTGTGTTGGAGATAGATTTACTATTTTGTCATGTCTTATTCTATTTGGATTTCAATGTCATGGGCTATGAAGGTTACATAAGTCATCTTTTAGCTTATAAATGGTTTTGACTTAAGTACTAAATTGCTGAGTTTTTTTATAAGATTAGAAAAACAGACAGATGTTTGACGTTACTTTACTATTAATCCCGGCAAACGTCTGGTCACAATTTGGGCCTAGTGATGGCGAGCAACATTAATGTACATGTTGATTATTTTTTCAAGCAAGCTTTTCAAAATACAAACATATTCAGAGCAAAAATATCAAGTAAAGTTAAAAATAAATTTATTAAAACATACGTTTGGAGCACAGCGCTGTACGGGTGTGAGACGTAGACAATGACGCAAAGGGATAGGGAAAGACTGGAGACCTTTGAAATGTGTTGGAGGAGAATGGAGAGGATTAGCTGGACTGAGAGGGTGACGAATGAGGAAGTATTGAGTCGAGTAACAGAGAAAAGGAACATTATAGAGACGTTATGGGGAAAGATGTTTGGCTACCTTATACGACACGACGAATTTATCAAAAACATAAAAGAAGGAAAGATAGAGGGAAAGCGAGGAAGAGGAAGACCAAGAATAAGTTACACAGATCAAGTGAAGGCTAAAATTGGCGTCCTATCGTATAAGGAGGTGCAAAATGTGGCTAATGATAGAGCGGACTGGAAGAAGCTACACCGACAAGAGCACAGCTCTTAAATACAGAAGAAAGAAGATTATTTTTATTTAAAGTCTCGCGGCCGCTCCCTACCACCCTACCACCAAAGAGACCTATTTGGCTTCTGTGCAGTTTACTGCTAAGAAGATTGCCGGTTACTGTACCTACCAACCAGAGCTATCCATGACATTTAGCTCAGTCAAATTGTAGAAAAGGAAAGGAACGAGTGTTATCTCTTATCCACCTCAGACAATGAGGGTTAAGCAACGTCATGGTAGTTGACTCCACCCCCCCTCCCACGACTCCACCCACCAGTCTGCGACAAACCCAAATAAGATGGTCTCAATCTAAGCAAAATAAACTTCCTATTGTATATTCTATTGCAATAAACATTCTCTGTGATGTTTTAGTGTAGGGTTGTGAAATTTCGATCTATTTTATTTTTACCCGACTGACCCGGAAGGAGGGTTATGTTTTTTGAGGGTATGTAAGTATGTATGCATATATATTTCTTTGGCACGCTCTGCAGCCTAAACGTGAGTAAAAAACATGTAAAGTAAAAATCTTTTCAGGTAAACAAGTTTGGTATTGTATTTTTACGATTGGCTTTACAGATTACGAATGCGCTTAGACACTTTGCATATTTTAGAAATAACTTAAAACTTGAAAGGCCTTTTATTACAACCCTAATAAAATCGTGATTGCTATTATATAAGAACAGCGATGCGACGCGATGCGCCGGCGCAGGCTCCGGAATACGGCGCGCTGCGCCGGCGGCTAAACGATGCGGTCGAGTCACAGCCACACGCCTGATACTTCCTATATTTCAGCAAGCATTTCGCCAGAGCGTTGCGAAAAACTCATGGTCATGGTGCATTATAGGGAAATGAAATGACATAAAATAAATTTATATATATAAAATTCAAAGTCCTGCCTGACTCACTGATAGACTGACTGACTGACTGATATATCAACGCACAGCTTAAACCAACTAGAGACAATGGCTATAGACATACAATTTAGAGAGTATTTTCTTTGTGAAGAGTAGGTATCCACTATGAAAGGGTTTTTCGAAATTCCGCACCTAACGTGGTAAAATAGGGGATGAAAGTTTGTATGGAAGTCCGTCAGTTTCGAAGTTAGGGTCTTCAAATTTTGTGTTTAGACTGAAGATTGAAAATTAATTTATACGTGTCTCAGCGTTTTTAATAATTCTACTCTCGAAGCGGGATGGAGAAATTATTTCACCCTGTTATACTGAAACAATATTTTTACAATAGCTTGAGTTTGCCCACAATCTCACCACGATGTGGACAAATTGTCAAGCGCATCTATCGGAACACACCGCTTATACAGTGACATGGGGAGCCTTTGTTATTTTCCCCGATACTCCTTATTTTATTAGAGTCGCAATATATTAATAACTGGATCCCACTTCCCCCCACTCCAGGTTACAGGTCATCGTTTCAACATCAGTCGGTACTTGGGTCTCCTTTCACCTATCGATTATCGGTTGACTATTATATTCTGTGGTTCTAGCAGATGTGACTTTACAATTCGATAAAGTTTTTTTTTATGTACGTAGTTAACACAGACTACGGACATATTCTCGCTTGCAAAAAACTGTGTCTATGAAAGTCGGCCACCTCTCACGCACATGAGATGAGACTCTGTCGCATTTACACGTTTACCCGCGCTCGACTAAGGTGTGAATGTGCGTGCCGGCTTGTATGTAAGGCCGACTTGTGCGACACAGTTTTTTGTTAGCGAGAATATAGCCGCTTTTTTTAACATCCTTGGTAGTTCATATATATTTTTTTATACTGAGGAATAAAAATCTTGGGATTGCGTTGTTTCATTTTGTAATGTTATATTTCATTTAAATTCTATAAAACACTCCACGAAACCTTATCTCATTGAAACTGCAGCTGTCCTCAATCCATCACATTTCCTTTATTTTATTTCTTAATCCCACTTACATAATGTAATGTTACATTAACATAAACAGATATCGCAACTATCATTATCGAGATGTAAAATGTTGTAATTATACAATTACTTGCTTGTTATAATTTTACGCTAAGTTTAGTAAATGTTCGCCATTTATCGACTCGTGAGCACAATAATATGTTTAATGGATTCTGTCTCAATATAGACTATAAAATTTGTATTCGCACTCGATGCCGTCAATTATTATTAATTATTGTAAAATATAATATTTTCTTTCATGTAATTGTAATGTGACTGTACTTTAACTTTTTCTATTGTTTAAAATATATGTAGTTTTGTCTCATATATTTTTTTATGTAAGTTGCGTATATGATAACAAAACGGAACACTTGTAGAATCAACTCAATATCCGTCTGTTTGTCACGGGCGTTTTTCTCAGAGACTATTTCAAGATTATTGAAAACGAGTTGTAGTTATAGTCGGTAAACCATACAAAGACGAGGCACAAAAGTTGGATGTTCCATGTTGGGGGTTAGGTTTAGGGAGAAATGGAAAGCAAATTAAATACCGTATTTCCAAATGTACCAATGCATAAGAAAGACAATAAAAATTATGAACATAACTAATTAATATACCTAGTATTGTAAAGTGAAGGGAAATTGATGAAAGTGATGTGAATTGGTTTATTTACTGGGGTAATATCACCACCAAAATCTAGTTATTATTCTCATTATTTATGTCCACAAGTTTCCACATTTTTACGGTCAGTATACAAATGCGGAAAATTAATGAAATTAATAATTACATACAATTTGTCACAGCACGTTTTATGAAATTGCTAACAAAAGTCTATTCTTCGTCTGTCTCACTTAGACAAAATAAGTGAAATGGAAAATATTGGATCAATAAGGCCTTGACACAGAATTACTATAATTAACGAACTATAGCTTGGAATTGAACCACAGATTAAGTAATAAGTAGACACTAAAGTTGATTGAAATCTAAAAATATATGTACTGATAAAGTATGACGAGGTATAAAATATTATATCTCAAGATGCCCATAGTAAATAGCCGGCTTAATTCAAATTCAAAATACAAAATCATTTACCTATTCAAATAGACCTTCGCTGGCACTAATGAAAAGTCTGACTCTAATACTCTAATACCGGTTCGGAAGGTTGCATTTGCTGAGAAGAGCCGGCAATAAACTCTGCAATTACTCTTTTCAAAACAAGCTTAGATTCATTACATAATATTTACATTCTAATCGCACTAACAACAATTGCGTGCCCCGGCGCGGCGGCAAAATTACAAAGTACACTGAATAAATATTTAATAAGTAAATAAATAGCAAACTAAAGCAGACTAGCTCCCACAAGCAGCAACCGTTCACAAGTATGACGCGTGTGGCAGCCATCGCCCTCCTCGCCATATTGGAGTGAAGTGAGCGAGTGAAAAAGTATAAACCACTTACAGTTTCTCTTCTAAATTGCTGTCGGACGCCTTCCCCGAGTGATGACTCTCGGCGTCGATATCCTTGACCTGCAACAAACGGTTCATTAAAGAAGAAAGAAATACATTTATTTTCCACCAGAATGCACAGAATACAAAAAATAGGTACATACAAACAATAATAACAATAATATTGAAAAATAAAACAGTGGCCCTGATTCTGTTGTTCACAACTAAACTAATTTTAATCTCGCTATGTCTCTTTCTAACAAATAACATCAGAAAAGGATGTGAGAAATTTAGTCCTGTCAAATTAGTCCAATGCTTGTTATCAATATAAATTTAGTCGCCATCTAGCGCGGTTACGCCTAAATACACGCAAAATAAGACGGCAAAGAATAATTTGACAGCTTCAAATATGTTCTATCCTTTTTCAATAATGTTCGTAAGAAAGAGATGAGATGTGACTAAAATTAGTTTAGTGCGATCTACAACAGAATCGGCACCAGAAGCAACAAACAATAATAATAATCAATAAATAACTATTCGTCGATAAATAATAAAACTTGTAAAATAATTGTATGATTTTGACATCTTATTTAATTATATTGCTTCATTAAATTACGTTAATTCTTAGATTAATTTAAATTTATAATTTTGCATGCTATTCTGTAGCGAAATGTGTAGACCTTATACGACATTTCTGGCGAAATAAACAATTTCATTTCATTTCAATCCGTGCGTCGCATCTAAACTACTCTACTATATATATATATATAGATACATACATAGATAGAGTAGTTTACAGCAGCTGTTCGTAGCTGTACCTAATCGTACAACTGATAAACTAGGCTCTACAGCTGAAACATTGTTTTTATTATCTGTAAGATCTAGTTAATCAACATTTAAGTTTTCTACGTGTATTTGTCGTTTAAAAAGCAAGGTCCAAGCCAAGGGCAATCCGAGCTGTCTGACACTGCAGTGGATCTCGCGTTTCATATTCATTGTAACCTAAAAGTTATCCTGTGGGTTAACGTGAAAATCGCATCAAGTGGTTCAAGAATCTTTATTTCTCATAAGAATTAAATTATGCACTTACATGAGAATCACATTTTTATATTATTCAAAATAGGTGCAGCCTACTAAGAACGGATTTTTGGAAATCCTACAAGAGGGGATCGCAGGCTTAATTGCGCGGCAGAATACTATGTATGAATAACCAGACTTAATGGAATCAAATTGGATCATCACACAAATTCGAGGTGATACACAAATCGACATCGTTTCGCATCCACACATAATGCATAATCGCAGATGATATGTTTATCGTACCCACGCACGCCAGCGCCGGCGCAGCTCGCAGCGCTGTCGTGTATTGTACCAAAACAATGGGATGCAGCAATTGATGCTCTGATGAGATATAACACGTAATTATTAACATTAAGGTCAAAGGTTTCGTTTTTTTGTAATGAAAAAGAATTCCATTTTAATTTTATCTTTTTTTTTATTTGAAATTCAAAATTATTTATTAAAATAAAATAGAACTTGGCAAGCATTTATGAATATTCTGACTCTAATTCGGATTCGGAAGGTTGTTATTGTTGAGAAGAGCAATTACATTTTTCAAGTTTAGATTAATTACATAACATTTTCATTCTAGTACCCACCAGCAAAACTATGACAGACAAGTTGGCAGACGTTCAGGTGATGGTAAGCTAGTAAGGTATATTAACAATATCAGGGGATAGAACCAATGTTTTAGTATCTTTGAAGAGCATTATACCGGTTTAAGAACCCCATATCCTAGCCCATTTCTGTGAAGGCTAGCAAAAATATAATCTCATGTAAATTAAGACAACTGCAAGTATTGTAGTTGTTATCTATGCAGAACAAGTTTAGAGTGGTAACTCACATGTTATCTAAAAAGGTTACTCTGTGAGCTGTCACACGTTACAAATGTATGTAAATATTACTAAAACTAGTAGTCAGGGATAGTCACTTAGTAAAGGAAACCCGCTACCTGTGGTGTGGCAATTCAAGGTATCTAACACCACCATAGAACACATAATACTCTTCCATACACCTAATCTATTGACATTCTCTTGACAGTTTGTATGAAAACTGTAATGGTAAGTAGTATTCACTACGACGACCGGCCCCTCTAAATAAAATCACGTAAACAAGGAAACTTCATACAATATGATATGTAAGCTAATTCATTCACTACGATAAATTCCTGAACTAATAAACATCACTGAAGTGAAACGTTGAAATTGCAAAATATGATCGAATTGTCATCTAAAGAACTCTAAACAAATAGTTACAAAACTCTGAAACAGAATAGTGACCGACAAGTTTGCTAATGCAACGCTAATTACATAGGGAAAACTTGCCAATATTATTATAAAGAAAAATGGATATTTGTGACTTTATCTCGCATAAACGGCTGATCAGATTTGGATGGTATTTGACACACGGATGGAATATATTTTGGATTCACATCTTTAACTTACACCCGATCGTTAATTTAATGTACAGCAATATTGTCTTACCGGCGTCATACAGGACCCTGTACTTGGGACCCCAAGTCAAGTAAAATTGTGTACCAATGAACTACCAGTGGTGTCATAATTTTGATTTGACAATTTTGTAGTCTAATGGTGCGTCCATGCTACGCGAATCGAGCACGAGCCGAGCCACGAACGAACCTACAACGAGCCTACAACAAGCACCATGCGAATCCCTTTGTTCGTGAAAAAATTGATAATCGAATCGTGTCAGAATGTCATTTGTGACTAGGCCCCCAGGTGCTCCAGTAGTTGTAGTAGCTATCGTTTGTAAGAATTGTCAGAGGCTTACCTCTGTTTACCTCTTCGAGGACATATTATATTTTTCAACACACTTGCTCATAGAGTGGCTCTTATTGCATCGAATTTAGTATCATCAGCTTATTACGAACTGGTGCTTTTTACTTTACATTACCACACTAGTGTATTATGATATTATCCCGATTATGTTAAGTTTGTATCTCACTGTAAATGATTTGTATGTAGACGAAACATTCTTAATTTAAACGGGTAAAAAAATTCGACAGCGCATCGCTGTAAAAAAAAACCTGCGCGCCATATTTGTTAACATTCTCATTGTGATGATGATTATCAAAAAAATCTACTTAAAAAAATATGTCTGTTTTTTCCTCACAAGTGTGTTGAAAAACGTCGTATGACACGCCTGTGCATTGATCATTACACTCTCGGCTTCCTTATCGCTCGCCCCGTCTGTAATTACCAACTTCGCACACATGTATCACAATGTACCTACTATAATCACATTGCTTTGGGCAAGGTATGTTTTGATTAAATCCTGAATTAATTCACAACTGATATTGAATTAACTAAAACAATTGTTTTAGACGTATGTTAAACGAGAACAAACTCCTCCACTCCTCAACTCCACTGCCGAACATAGGCCCCATTGACTTCCACTTCGAACGATTTTGGGCCGCTTGCATCCAGCGGTGCCCAGCGACTCTTACCAGGTCGTCGGTCCACCCACAGAGAAAAGAAATAAACTTTTCCGTGGGTCCACCTGTATTTTAATTATCATTTGATAGGTATGTATTTTAAGAATACGAAATTATAATCCCATCGCGGATTGTGGAGTCATATTGAAAACTTTTCAGAAGAGGTCTACAGATTTTAAAGTCATTGCAAATTGTAATCACTTCCAATCTTCTTGTAACACGGTCAGCTGATTCCGAGATGATCCTGGTATCCATTAGAGCAAAACATTTGTCTTTGAGTAGCAGTTCTGCAATATGGAGCAATGTTTGTGGTATGCTTCAATGCACATGGTGTAACCTCATTCTGAGATGTAGGTAGATTAGTATACTTCTTGTAGATGGCTTTAATTTGCTCCTATTCAATTTTTATTGAATTGAACAGGTTAGGCAAATGAGAAAAAAAGTGATTCAATGACTCATCTACACTATTTTATATTATTTGTTGACTTATTGTATAGGCAAATTAATTATAAATCATATATACTTCACAATTATAAGAATGTTGTATGTCGATATTATAAGAATAACCATGCAGCTAAAAGCGTGAATTGTAAGTTTTATAAAATGAACAATAAAATTAAATAATCGCAATAATGTAACAAGATTTAGGTAGGTACATTCAGTTTTGTCAAAAGAAGGAAGTATATGTTTTGGGAGAGTTATAATACCAGACGTAATTCTACCATTCATCTAACTCGATTCCATCATTGAGCCAACGCGCATGGTCTTCTAAATCCATATTGGTTTTGAATTAGTTGACTAACAAAACTGACAAATCTGTAAATTTTTGACACGACTGATAGTGAATTATAACATAGATGTAAAAACAGACTCGGGCCATAGGAAGTAAGACAAGAACTTCAGTCACAAAAAGTGTAAGTGCGACAAACGCATCGTTTCAAAACTCTAACTACTAAATACAATGACTCTCTATTATCGAACTGAACTGCATTACAACTACCGTCATTATGTCATATCGTTCCACTTCTAGTGTGTTAGTGCTCCACTTGCGGCGCTCTTGATTATTTTGTGTCTTATTTTACTTTTTATAACATTCTCTGGGGCGCCGGCACTGGTCGAATTCGAAAGGTCTAATCTTGCTGCATCTTCGAATATACCTAATATAATTTGTTATTGCAATCCTATACGTAATAAAGATCTACCATTGCACATATTATGTTAAATATTAAAAAGTTCGGTAGGTAGGTATTATAAAGAGTATCAGTACATACTTTAGCTATAAGCTCTTGCTTAATTCTATAAAGAACTAGATAAATCCCAATGCTTAACACACTGAACTGTGACACTGATTACAAAACAAAAGGCTATAATCTGAGGCTTAACAACGCTTCTTTTTTTTCTTTGTTGGTTTCCTCGGCCTGCGCACTATATGTCAGAAAAGTTTCATAACGACTGGATGAATGATCATCGTCATCATCATCATCCACTTGCCCTGTACCCTGATATATGAACGCATATGTTACAAACTGATTTTTAAATAAATCTGCATTTTCAACTATTCTTATAGGTAGGGTATATAAGGTAGCTATCAAGCATACGGCGCTTTGGCAACTTTGTAGATTTTAACATTTGCTCAAACTACTGTCATAAGCTTAGATCTCCCAGAGTAACAAATAAACCTGAAGTTTTCTTGCAAGTACACGTGGAATTATACTCATCATATAAGTCTAAGGATTGCCACTGCTGAACATAGACTGTCCCATTAACTTCGACTGGGAACGGTTTTGGGCCGCTTGGATCCAACGGAGCCCAGCGAGTCTGACCAGGTCGTCGGTCCACCTGGGAGATCGTCCCACATGACGCTTTCCAGTGAGTGGTCGCCACTCATGAACCTTCCTTCCCCATCGGTTATTGGTTCGTAGTGCGATGTGGCCTGCCCATTGCCACTTCAGCTTACTAACTCTACGAGCTATATCGGTAATTTTTGTTCTCCTACGAATGTCCTCGTTTCGGACCCTGTCTCGTAGAGATATTCCGAGCATAGCTCGTTCCATAGCTCGCTGAGTGACTCTGAGCATATTTATGCAGCCAGCAGTATAAGACCACGTCACGTCACGGAATTGTACTACGATCATCATTATCCGCACACAACAATTATCGTCGCTAATTGTCTTTACAATCGCTCTTCTCAATCACGTTTGACATGATCAATCACCGCTTATTTTATATCAATTTGACCACATACCGTGGGACTTATTGTGGTTGACATTATTTAAGATTTCACCCGAATTGTGAGAGAGTGCGCTCGTTCATTATTTATAACTTTCCCTTTAGGCTGTGTGGTATTGTGTGGCGTAAATATGTTACGCTGACAGAATATGTTCATGTCCAAGTCTTTTGCAACGTGGTTTTAAAACGTTATGAGAGATTAATCATAAATATTACCGTCCCTTCCCCCCTCCCCAGTAAACTCTGTATATTTTTTATACAACTAAGCCGGTAAACAACCATACGGCCTGCCTGATGGTAAGCGGTTACCGTTGCCATATGGACGCTTGCAACACAAGAAGCATCGCTCACGCGTTACCGACCTTTCCCCTCACCCCAATGAGCTCTCACGACCTTACTCACGCGCAGGAACACAACTTTACACAACATAAAGTTATTTGGCTGCGGTATTCTTTAAGGTGGAGTTACTTCCCCAGTAGAGCTGCTCTTTGAGCGAATAAACGCTTTGATCTAACTCTCTCAAAAAAATTGTAAAGAAAAACATAAAACAGTTACTGTTTTGAAGTCAAGCAAAGGATGTAACAAAAATAAGTAAACAAAGCCAGAAAATTTCCAAGCCAGAGATAGCCGGTGGACCCGCAGGGCCATATTCTCTATTTTGCTAAAATATTGATAAATTTTCTTCCATTATGTTGAAATCCTTCATTGTATTATATCCATACAAAGTCCTTATCGCATGCTTATACTTGTCGCATCCATTTGATACGGAGAATACCCGAACCGAATATATTATGCAAAGTACCTTCTTTGAGAGGGTCCTTTGTGAAAATAACATAAATATTGCTGTGGGAGGAGGACATTGCATTTTTGGACTTTAAACGTGATATATACGAGGGCTTACAATACGGTGTGATTAAGGGACCCACTTAATTATTTTGTTGTTTTTGTTGCAAAAATAAATGACACTTTCTTTAGGGTAATGTTATTTTTTGGGACCGTAACTTTGAGATCAATGACCCCTGATGTTTTCTTATGGTGCGTCCATGCTTTGTGAACCAAGCACGAGCCGAGCCACGAACGAGCACACTTCGAGCACGATTCGCGTAGCGTGGACGGGTTTGCGAGCCTCGAACGAGCATTTGTAGTGTGCTCGACTGCGCTCCGCCCGATTGTCAGTTTTTTCACGAACACAGGGATTCACATCGCGCTCGTTGTAGGCTCTCTTGAGTACGGCCACGCTTGTAATCGCGAGCAACGAAAGAATCCTGTTCGTTTGAGGCTCGGCTCGTGCTCGCTTCGCGTAGCATGGACGCACCATTACTTTGATACTCGACTATATATATTTACGCCCTACGATCTTTTATAACGCCGTAGGGTGAATTAAAAAAAAACGAGAGGTAGAGCATCTATAGCGTTTGTTGCTCACAGCAGCTTGACTAGGGAAGTTGATGTTGTGTTCCAGAGGCTCGATTCTCGTAACAAAACTACAACGATATCGTAGCGACTTCAACGTTTAACCTGTGTTTTTAACTATTATAATGCCAAATTAACGATTGAAAACTGATCCTATATACAAATTGTTGAGGTATATACACGTTTGAAAGTTTTTTATACAATTACACGAAACACAATTTAAATAGTTGATGTCGCTACGACACCGCTGACGTTTTGCTACGAGAATCGACCCCCTGCGCGTGAGTAAAATCGAAAGAGCTTATTGCGGAGGGGTGAAGGATCGGTCGTGAGTGATGCCCTGTCAATCAGTTTCTTCCAGACAGATTCGAATGCTTATCTGATATTTAGTTTCCAAGTTCTCGGTCCGTTCGATAATGACCTCCGCACTTACGCCACAAACAGTCGCCGCCATGTTTATTCACAGTGACGCAACTCCCGCCGTTTTCTTATTTTCGCGCCAAACCAATGTCTCTTACAAATAACGCTCGGCTGATTGATCAAAACCGCAATCGAACCGCAAGAATGATTTTTTAAATAAATCTCAAGTTCAAGATAATAATCGTACCTATAGATGAATGATTTCAGATTGCATTACATAAGGTAACTTAAAACTTTTTAAGGTACTTATTATAAAACAATAGGTTACTACCATTTACAGGTCCGCTTTGAGTAAACATTTGAACCGGGAATATAGACCGCGGGCTACCACATTTGAACTTAATTGAATATTAGGGCATAAAGGTAAAATCTCCCGAGGTTACCACAAGTTTGGAAGTATGTCTTCAACTGAGAAGAACCGACAAGAAACATAGCAAGGTTACATTTCAAAAATTTTTATTAAAATAAAATCCTGTCTATATTATTTTTTTACATTAACGATTTCAAAGCAACATATATTTTTTGCAATTGAGCCACACGTTGACTCGTCAGTCGTCTGGTACCCCTCGCTGGATTAAAAAATTATACAATTCAAGATAATGAGAGACATATTCAATGAATGACCATTTCCCCACAATACAGGAAATCACAGTGCGGTTATTGTAAATCAGTTTAATCATTTATTTTTCTTCCAAATAAATTTTTACTTGGGAGCGCAGCTTGGGCCCTATTATAGTCTGCTATTACAATTGTGTTCCAATGAACTATCAGTGGTACCCAAACTGGGACATACCTCACACACGGTCTTCTGATCCCAAACTAAGCAGAGCTTGTACTATGGAAACCAGATAACTGATATAATACATATACAACTTTTTGTTTTCTAAATACATAATTACACCCAGACTCTGGACATACAGATATGTTCATGCACACAAATGCAATACCTGTGTGGGAATCGAACCCACGACCAGTGGTGCGGTAGGTGGAATCTTAACCAGAGTCTTAACCAACCGCGCCAGCTGGCCCGTCAAGTTTTTGTAGTCTACTAATTCAACACATATTGACTCAATGGCAATGGCCCCCTGATCAAATCTAACAACGTTATATAACAGGGTATAGACCTTCACGTTTATTGAGACAGTAGACGTTATCTTTGGAGGGAAAGCGCACGCGCACGTGCGGGATTACATTCGCTACATACAACGTAACGATGACAAAGATTGTGTGGCTTTGTTGCGATTGAGAGAAAACTTTATGACACCTGCCTACATAGGGTTAACCAACGAGATTTCCTGTTCTATCCCAAGAAGTAGTGTCAATCGGAAGTTCAGAGGTAGAACTTTCTTAGAGGAACCCGAATCACCCCCATGTATGGTCAGCGATTTTTTGATAGTTTTCGAGTTATGACTATTTTTCTTGTTTTTTAACCAAACTTTGAAATAGGAGAAAATCAAATAGAAAATCTCAGCTGAATAATCTGCTTTCCGTTTGAAACTATTTCTTAGGACACCTGTATGCGAGAAAATACAGAAGTAGGACATGAAGAGGAGGGTTCATAAATTGTGTGTTTTTTCGAATATTCTATGCCTAGTATTTGTAGATAGGACAATTCATAGCATTTATTTCCTCATGTCCTAATTAGAAAACGCTGACTTTATATCTTTTGCTGAATGAGGAAAATTCTCGTGTCTTGATCTGAAATTGTTTTAATTACGCTTCGATCCCGGAACAAAGATCTTATTATCGATACAAGATGCGCGGGCGATTAAAATCATGTAAACTGCCTAGGAATTGCCTCCATAATTGATGATTCACTTGTGTTTACGTATATCGAGCTTCTTTATTATAATTGACACTACGCGAGAATCATATTTGATATGTTGTTTGAGTCTAATGGGTCATCACATTGCGATCTGTCGGCATAGTCACGTTCAAGAACTGCTATTGCTCTTTGAGCAAAAAAATGCCATTCTCTACCTCTCTTTTCACCATGGACATGATAGCCCTAACTTTTACGAGTAGAAGGTACACAATCTACTGAATAAAATCCTTTTTGATCTTTCGGCAAACTATCATAAAGCTTAAAATAGCCTGCGTTCAATCAGTGTAATTAAATTGCACAGGTAATAAATAAAAGATGTCGTTGTCATGTATTATTCATCGCGGCATCTTCGTCGCAAGCACGTTCATTAACACTATTAAGTGGGAAATTAACAAACGACTGTCTTAGACTTAACAACTAGTCTATGCATGCGGCTCCACCTGCATGCTATTTCGTCTCTGACTTGTTACGCTATTGCTAAGGCCGTGTGATTAATGATGCACTAAATGGGTGGCCACCACAGACATAAATCTAAATAGATAACGCAATTCCCTCCATCCGTATGAAAACCAAGCGTGTAACCTTTTTTGTACCTACCATAATGTCACAAGATTGATTTAGTTAGGCTGGCTTTAGATTTTTAACGTGAAGAGCTATCCTATCTGTCAGCTAAACAAACCCCTTGCTACACATCTCTGGTGGGGACATACAGCCTTAGTTCCCTGTCCGTGCGAAACAGTTTCAAAAGAAGAACAGTGTGCCCCATTTTTGCACAGATTTTGACAAGCGAAGTACATACACTCGCGGCATCTATTTAGAGATGTGTATCTGTGGTGGCCACACTATCATTTGATTTGAGCTATCGCCTAACGTCTCATCATCAATCATTCCATCAGCAAATTAGCGCGCTAACATCTGGCCATATCTGCGTACTATGGCAAATAACTAATGATATTTGAGTTATCGCTCTATATTTTGAATTCTCTAAGACCTAAACCCTCCCTCGAAGTCTACTGCATAGATAACTGTAAATATGAATACGATGGTTTTCACATATCACTATCGCATTGCATCTCACTCAATATCAAAATGTCATGAATCAGTAGAGGCCCCTGATAAGGCAGTTACGAACGGAGTTGACTCTACCTAACTAAGAAGACTCCATTAAAAACCTAATTAATATTATAAATGTAAATGTTTGGTTGGTACATGATCACGTATTTGGAGATCATCAAATAGTGTTGTACTGTACATGTTAATAATGTACATTAAGTTAGGTATTAAGTTATGAATAAATAAATAAAATGAAATTTTTGATCCGAAGAAAACATACAAACTCAAGAACATGATTAAAATCATAAGGTAAGCAAAAAATCATAAGAAGATAAAGGTATTCATAGAAGTGCAACAACCTAACTCACTATGATAATAATATTATGATATGCATTTAGATGAACAATAAAATAGTTTTGTAGAAGCCACAATTATGCTCGCTTACCCTGACACATACTTGCAATGTACTTACAACTAATAATAATAACGTGTTCAGTCTATGTTTTAGTGTAATGAAAAAAATCGGCCAAGTGCGAGTTGAACTCGTGCACCGAGGGTTCTGTACAGACTGGTAGGTTTTATAGTTCGTTCATCTCGGGAATCGAGCTTCGAAGACTTTTCCACGTTTTTCCGATTATGTGTTTTTTTTGTGATCTAACTATTTATAACGGTTTTCGGATTTCTTCCTTTACGTGACCATTCTTCTTGCCAAATTTCATAATTATATCTAGGTCACCGGGAAGTACCTTTCATAAACGGCCGTATCATTTTTTGCGTTGACTTTGAAGTTTAATTTTATCACTGCTGCAAGGGATTGCGGGTCTGTGTTTTAGATGTTATTTTCAGCTTGATACAGACGGACAGACAGACAAACGGACAACAAAGGTTGAGGTTGAGGTACGGGACCCTAAAAATATGAAACATATGAGCATCCCAGGTTTACACTATGAATGAAAGGAGTATAGGGTACTACGTACCTGCTTGACTACCACCCTCGAGTTGAATAGCACCTACCAGCAGCTTCGTTTAAGGTTGAATTTCCACTAAACGTTGATAATAATTAAAATACCTTATTAATTATTTTAAACAAGATCAATAGTAATAAAACTAATATAAAATTAAATATGTTTACAAAAGTTTAAAACGTGCTCGTGCGGCGATAAAAACTTACAAAAGAATATGGAAATATAATTATAATTGTTTTAATGTTAATCACAGATTACAGAATAAAAGGCAGATGGAGCGCGCGGAACACGAAAGTGAAGCCAAAAAACCAAATATAAATTCAAAATGCAGATACCTGCAGGGGTATTTTAAAACGCTCGGATTCGATATCGGAAACGGATTCAAAAACTACTGAGGCGATTTTCCGCAATTGCTATTTTAATTTCCGAATTCGAATATTGTTGATGTTTCTTTACGGAAATATCAATTGGATTCATCGAAAAGTTTTCGGAAATTAAAATAGCAATTGCTGAAAATCGCCTCAGAAATTATTGAATCCGTTTCCGATATTGAATCCGACGTTTTAAAATAGCCCTGCTGGTATTCGTTTTCTAGTTTGTATTTGCTTTTCATATAAACTGATCTCACACTCCTCCGTGCGAGCAATATGCAAATCTCGTATCCGTATTTCCCTATTCAACATGTTTTTTTAAAACTCAAAATACAGTAAAAAGTATCAGTAAATTCTTTATATCTGAAAACTTTCCATACAAACAAAGCGTAAAGCTGGCAGCACCGGTTGAGATGAGCACGCGCATCCGTGATGCAAGGACGAGCTTATACCATGAGCCGCGCCTCCTAGTGAACTATTACGAAATTATACTATTAAACCCATTAGACTAAAACCTCTTCTACAATTGCATTATCTACTTAAAGCCAGCTCAAAACGTGTTGTACCTATGTTTAGAGAGAGGTAGAGCATAGCGTTTATTCGCTCAAAGAGCAGCTCGACTAGGGAAGTACCTCCACCTTACAGAATACCGCAGCCAAATAACATTATATTCTGTAAAGTTATAGAGCTCATAGGGGAGGGGGGAAAGGTCGGCAACACGTAAGCGATGCTTGTTGTATTGCAAGCGTCCAAATGACTATGGTAACCGCTTACCATCAGGCGGGTCGTATGATTGTCAACAGACTTAGTAGTATAAAAAAATATTGGTAAGAAAATATTATTTGCAAAAGTATAAGCGCTCCTGTACACGATGCGCCGCCGCGCCGCAGCTGCGCCCCTACCGCAACGTTGTTCGCCATTATTTAATTGAGTTATTCCATTGCCAGCCGCCAAGGAACGTGCAACTCGTGTGATCTCCGTAGCTAGCAATGTATTACTGACAACTGTATAGTATGCTATAATCAAGCGGCGGGCGGCGCGGCGGCGTCGCTTATACATAGCATAGATGCGCGTCGGCGGTGTATCGTGTATAGGAGCGCTAAGTCAGTACTACTAAGGTAGCAAACAAATATACTGCCCACCTGGTGGTAAGCAGTTACCATAATGAAGCCTCAGCGCCAGCTCTAGAGTAGGGCGGGAGAAACGATCTAGGCGCCAGGTGGTGGGCGGGCGCCAAAGTCCCAAATGCGACACAATTTCGATCATAGAGTTAGAATATTATGGTGCGTCCATGCTTGGTAACCGAGCACGAGCCGAGCCACGAAGAAGCACACTGCGAGCACGATTCGCGTAGCGTGGACGGGCTTTCGAGCCTCGAACGAGCGCGATTGTCAGTTTTTTCACGAACAAAGGGATTCGCATCGTGCTCGTTGTAGGTTCGTTCGTGGCTCGGCTCGTGCTCGATTCGCGTAGCATGGACGCACCATTATAGAGTGATAGCGTTAACAACGTTACCTTGCGCGAAGCATAGATTCATCAGATATATCGTACACTAGCTGATTTACAGTCAGACAAAATGTCGATATGGATTCTTTGTCATTTGCTCTTGGTAAAAGTATCGATAAAAAACGAGAAATTGGCATTATACGTATTTCAGTCGTTCAAACTATGTAGGTACGCGTACCTACTTCGTTTCAAGACATTTAGACCGTACTCTCGTACAGTCAATCCATTATATTCTAACTCTATGATTTCGAGCGAAAAATTAAATTTTCATGGCGCCTTTTGAGAGGTGCCGGGCTGATCGAGGCGGACGGTGCAGTCGAGGCAGGTACACTTGCGTTGTTAGTAGCCCGCCCGTTATCCTTTCTCGATCCTATTGTCCCTAATCAGTAACAAAATACCTACCTGTGTTACATTACAATTCACAACGATCCGATAATCTAACTGTAACATCGACACCCATTGTTATAGTGTCATAGCATATCTACAATAGTTCCAGTTCATTGACCGATCGAGATCTTGTCAAATTGCTATGACTGATGGGTGACCACAAGGAGTACCAGAATAATCATATTGTTTAGATATGAATCCATAACGGAGTGTGCCATATTTGGGACGCCTATGATAATACTAATTGTACAACATAACGGCAATATTTTGGGACAATACAAATGCGATTTTTTGCATCGATTGTTGAGAAGGTCAAAATAGTGAGTACCGTACCATAGAGGTATTTTTTCTACCTTACGCAAAGCATTCATCTATCTATCATTAAAGCGATGATAACTCAGAGGTAATGACATTGGATGACGTGATGAAGTTCGAATCCTACAATTGAGCTTTCGGTGTAAGGGAGATGGTAGAGTATACTTTGTAGAACCGGACTGGTTAGGAACTTTAAATTAAAATCTGCCAGAATTTGAAAGCCAGGTCTCTAGGCTTTTTAACCGACTTCAAAAAAAGGAGGAGGTTCTCAATTCGGTTGTATTTTTTTTTTTTTTTTTTTTTATGTTTGTTACCTCATAACTCCGCCATTTATGAACCGATTTGGAAAATTCTTTTTTTGTCTAGAAGGGTACACTTCCCGTTTGGTCCCATTGTCATCAGATCAGGATTTGATTACTTCTTAGTGTACTTTGAAGTCGGTTTAAGTTTTTTTGTAAAACAGTCCAATTATTTGGTTGATAAATCTGTGTCACATCTGCATATACCAGGCTTGAACTGTAGCTGAACATTATTAATTATAAAAGGTACACGAATGATTGATTATTTGCCAAGGCTAACTCTAAATAGGTACCTGTAAAAATCATTCAAGATTCTCTTGTGAAGTGTTAAATTTTTATATAAAAATGTATGAGGTAATTCAAAGCTGGTTAGTTTTGAAATTTACCTATATCTGTGCACCTGAGAGCCCTTCACGGCTATCATCTTCGAATATATCCTCAAGATAAGGTTTTAGTCGAAACAAAAATGCTATATCAGAAAATGTATGTTTACCTTGTATGAAAAGTGAAAATAACTGTTATGTATGCGTCAGTAATGAGCAACCTCCATTGAAAAAAAACGTACTTGAATATTCTGCGGTCGGATTTGCATGAACGGTAAACAAATCTTTTGTATAAAGGTACCGTACCGTAAGGCGATCGCCTACAACTTACAGTCCACCTTCTAATTGTCTCATTACACTCATATTGGTGTAATTTCGTTTTACCGAAACAAAATGTGAAGGGACCTTCTTTCTAGTATCGTTCGATGGCTAAACTAAGTCTATAGTTAATATTGGGTCAATCTAGGAAATGGCTAATCCTACTGCGTTGGGATTGGGACTTTCACTGGAAGGTTCAGTATTTTCTTATGCATCGTTTAATTATAGTCCCATCTTAATCAGACCACCCGTTTCTATGATTTGACCAATATTGGCCATCAACAGGTGTCAGAAACGCATTCTCTCGGCGGCCGCACTCCTTTACACGAGTCCGTTTAGGCAACTTACCCTCCTTGCCCTGGCTTTTATTGCATTATTATTTTCGTCCTATCTAATCGATCAAGTGACGATACTGTTTTTATCCTCTTTTTACTCATAATCTCGTTGGTTTTTATTGTCGTTTTGATTCGTTTGGGACGAATAGCAAGCTCTACCAAAATGCGTTGCTTCTGCTTCCTTGCTATCCGCGTCAGCAGCGACATCAGCCCAATCTAGACCTTTTTGAGGGATCACGTTGGGCAGAGAATCCAATGGGCCCCTATCTTAGCTATTGGTACTGATTCTGTTGTTTACAACTAAACTAATTTAGTCTCACTATGTCTCTTTCTAACAAAGAGCATAAGAAAAGGATATAAGAAATTTAGTGCTGTCAAATTATTTTTCAATTTCAATTTATTCATTAAATTTGCTTCATTATGTATTACAACTAGGTCACAATATGAGCCCTGCAAAGGCATTGAAATTACTTAGTCCAATGCTTGTTTTAAATTTAAAAGTCGCCATATCATATATCGCGGTTACGTCTAAATACCCGTAAACGAATAGACAAAGACTAATTTGACAGCTTTAAATATGTTCTATCCTTTTTTAAGAATGTTTGTAAGTTATATTACATTAATTTAATTGTGTTCAATCGATCGATATGTAAACATGCTAAATTAATTATAAATAGCCGTCAAAGTAACAATGGTTGGGAACAATAACTTTGGTTCATATTTTTGTGCATTGTTTCATGTTCGTCGAACATGGGAACTTTCGTTTGTTTACATATTAAGACGATGCAATAAAGGCGAAGAATGTTTTCTGTGTAGGTTTGTACTATCGGCACCTTTTCTATAGTTGTATGTTTTCTACCTTCTAGCGCAGCACGCATTACGGGAGAAAATAGTATGAACGATTTAAGCTCTGATTGAACAGATTTTAGTCGATTTCCTTCATCATTCGTATCTAACCCTCACACTTCGGTCTTCGCACTTTCCCTAAAGGCGAGATACAAGTTGCAATGCTATAAATCACCTCTAAATTATCACAAAACTCGGACGATTCTCGTTTCACCCGAGGCCGAGAGGTAGAGTTTGCATTTTATGGCTTTGAATCCTTTTAGTTTAATCTTTTTAAAATAAAAATAAAGTGCTGCATTTTGTTTTGGGACTTTTAGAAATTTTATATACGTTTTGCCTTTTTAATTAAAACCAATATGGAACGAAAGCACAGGTCAATGGTCCAAAGGAGACGTGTTACGTTACGGATGTTTAGTTACCTACGTAATCAGATGAAACTTTGCACATAATTGTAAAAAGACTAAGCTGGAATTATCGTTTTAGAGGGTATACAGTGTGAATTGTTTTTCTACCCAGTGTGGGCAACTTCTGAACAACATGTCTTAGAGAAAATAGCTGTAAGGAACCCCGAACTGAATTTTGAAGAAAATAAAAATCACAATGTATATATTTTTATTACGAGATATGATCTTTCTAGGGTTTTATTAGGGCTTCAATTTGGGAAACTCTTAGTGAATGGACCCTTAGTGAATGTTTTTTTTTATTGGTTTAAACTACTTACTACAGACTCGTGGTTCGTACCTACTCTTTTTAGATCATATTTTAAATTTTTTTTGCTTTTAAGTTTTCACATTTTGGACATCTTGGTCCGCGCAATAAATAAATTATTCTAATACATTTATATTAATTACATTTATACATATTTTATACTGTGTCAATTTATACTATCTAGGATACATATTATTAGCTTTTATGTGTTAATTATAATACCTATTATTTTGATTTATAATATATTATACTTATGGGCGATTAAATATTACAAAATTTTACGGTTACGGTCTAGTTTGCTTGCCTGTTTGCCCCGGAGGAAATCCCCGCGCGTATTTGAGCTTCCACGACATTATTGTCTCTATTTTTCATGGCGATTTTAAGGTTTTGACAGAGGATTTGTTCACTGATATATATACATATACTACTTTTTAAATACATACATACATTAGTTTGGCTAACCGGTTGTAGTAGAGTCAATTAAATCGTTCATAAGTGGCTTTAACATTGCCTAAACTGAATAGGTACATGAGTTTAAAGTTTGTGAGAGGCCAATTCAAAGTAAAAAAATTTTTTTTACAAAAATGTTAACATAGCTAAGTAGTCGATTTACGCAACATGATTATCAGTTTTATTTAACCTTTAACTATTTTTATAACTTTCAACTTCATAGCTTGTAAAAAGTCTCGAGTAAAAAACTTAATTTGGGTTAACTGTTTCTTTAAGAAAATCTTTATTTTATGTCTCCGTTGATTTTTGTTTAAACAAACAAATAACGAAGTACTAATAAGTGCGAGTCGGACTCTCGTGCGCAATTTAGGTAAAATATAATTTTTGCCCTGACACTTAAAAAAACTGTAAAAAAAAATATTACTGCAGAACATTTGATCACGTATTTATATGGTGTTTGTTTGGATCTTGCATTAACCATCTCAAGATTTAATAGTCATAATTATTATTGTAGGTAAGTAATGTCGAACGATTATTATAGACTAGCAGACCCCCGCGTACGGTTTGAATTTTCTGCCTCGAAAACCAATGCACGCTACTGATTATTAGACTACAAATCAAACAGATATTTTCATCAAACAGACAAAAAAATCGAACTCAAAGAATCTTATTTCATTATTATAACAACAAATGAGAAAGAAATTAAATTAACTACAATCAAAATATTCTAATGAAATAGAGAAAATGAACTTTTTTTTTTTTCATTGGCGTCAGCCGGGTGTGTATTTTGCCAATTTCCAGTTATATTATATAAGTTCTAGTCACAATAAATCACTTTCACATAGTCCTCATGCAGTCAGTCACCGTCCGTAAAAGTCATGTTATACTACAGTGGTGGTCATGTACTAAAACTCTTCACGGACTTTTGAAAAGACACGATACACATAATTCATTTCATTTCACTTCACTGGTGCACATGGATTGATCTTTATTGGATAAAATACCACCGATAATAAGCAATAAAACTCAAAACACATGAATTTATGAATATAAAACTGAAAACACAATGTCACTCTGCAAGTTCCCGCCAAAAAGTCCGAGAAAATGAATTTCCAAACAAATTTCGAATTCTAATCCGATTTAAATATTTGACATTCCAATTTTAAAGAGCATTTCAGTTTCCAGATCAAAAGGCAGATAGAGCGCGCTTATTTAAAACTTATTTAACGAAAAACACTTTCTTTTTATAAATTAACATACAGCAGCTTACAAATTTGCAAATACAAATTCAAAAGCGAATACCAGGTGTTTTTAACCGACTTCAAAAAAAATAGGAGGTTCTCAATTCGGTTGTATTTATTTTATTAACCGATTTGGAAAATTCTTTTTTTGTCTGGAAGGGTACACTTCCCGTTTGGTCCCATTGTCATCAGATCAGGATTTGATTACTTCTTAGTGTACTTTGAAGTCGGTTTAAGTTTTTTGTAAAACAGTCCAATTATTCAATTTGTACCTAATTGCTTTTTTTGGCCTCACTCCCGTGTTCCGTTCGCTCCATCTAACTTATTCTGTAATCTGTGAAAATCGGATTGAGATTTTCAAACATGTGTCAAAATAAAAAAATGTAATTTAAATCAAAAATACCAAGGAGTATTGATATCAACTTCGATGCAAATCACCCCTAAAATAACTTTCTACCCCTTTTTAGCCCCGTTTGGCGATGAGTTTCAATAAAATATGAAACACATCTTCCATCAATTCTGTTAAAGAATGTTTATGCAAAATTTGAAGTAGATCGGACCAAGGAATCACGTTGTCCCATACAAACTTTGCCCCCGTTTTTCACCCCCTTAGGGGTAGAATTTCGGAAAATCCTTTCTTATCTGATGCCTACGTCATACAAAGAACACACCCTCCAAGTTTCAGGTCTCTACGATCAGCGGTTTAGGCTGTGCGTTGATTGTAAGTCAGTCATTCAGGACAAAGCATTTTATATATATAGATTATAATGGATAAAGATGCACTGAAGCTTTCTTAGATTGTCTATTGAACTTAATTGTAAATAATGTGAGAAACAACAAACAACCTGTGATCCTTTGTTATCAAAATAAAAATAAAAATCACAAAAAAATTTAGTTAAATATTTTTGTTATTTATAAGAATGTAACTTACCTTATATTTCATTTCGATATTATCTGCAATCTCCTTTTAAAATAACACAACACTAATTAAAATTTAATTTAATGAACATAAAAAAAAAACTAATAAAATATTGGATTTCGAACGTCGAACTTTTGCGCGCGAATCCGCAATAACCGCGCATGCGTACGGTGCGGGGCGGCGCGATAATGGTTGCGCTTCACCCGGCTCGCGAGTTTTGCTTCCCCGCCATTGCGGTGCAACGACCCAATATTGCTCTAAGCTAATTTCCTCTGAATGCAGCTACCAGCGAGCCAGCGCTGCAGCGGTAGCCGCAACGAAAGCAAGGTGAAGGTAAACTAAAGGTGAAGTGCGATCGCCACCATTGCCCAAATTAGTATTACAAGAAGCCCGCGCAAAGTTAATGCGTTTTGCACGCAGTTTCAGTTTCACTTGGCTACCTTTAAATTGCAATGCAAATGATGCAAATTATATTTGTTAAGATTGGGACAGTGTTTATGGTGATTTGATTTTGTTTTTTAGATGAAATAGGTAGGCCCTACTCGGCTCAATGTCCATAGCAGATAAGTTGTGAAAATAATTCAAAATTCAAGCATGCCTGCAACACTGCAGGTCTAAGTAGGTACCTACTCTGCAATCATTTAAAATATTCTCAAAGAATTTAAAACGTCCAGAAGGATAGTCGCCTCTATGGCAACATGAAATAAACAAGCCAGAATTGACAGTATTTGACAGCCGTGCGCAGTACGAACTGAGAGCGATTTGCTCAGGGAGCCCCTCAAGCGGAGTGTTCCGGAGTCGGAGAAATTAAATGTCAAGCTTTAGTAAGGCGGATTATCCATCTGGGTAGAGGCACGATGCCCTATGAAAATCTTTGAATATTCTATACTACGTTTAATGATAAATATAATATTAACAACATTGAAAATGAAAACTATTTATGTTATGCTATATTATAGCTGTCTCGCGCGGATTCACCCGCGGTCCCGTGATAAAAAGTAGCCTATAGGCTATAATTCTCGTTGATAATGTAGCTGCCTATGAGTGAAAGAATTTTTAGAATTAGACTGGTAGTTCCTGAGATTAGCCCGTTTAAACAAACAACAAAACTCTTCCCCTTTATTATATTGTATAGACATTATATATTTATAGTATTAGACCAGGAGAAACTGGCACAAATTTCCTGATCATTTGTACTAGAATGGCGATCCTTCAGTGGTCTAAATACGTAATGATGAAAAGGAAAATTTTCCTCGTGGACGTTATCGCACCTTTACGATGGTATGGCGATTGGCGGCCATTTGGAATCGTCGGAAAAGTATGGCATGGTGATTTTCATGAATGACTACCTACTCGATGATTAGCTATGCAAAAGATTGCCTCGTACAAATAAAAAAAAAAATACTTTATTCAAACCAACTTAATAAATGTCATTTTAATACGCGCAACCGCCTATTTCTTTTTCATCGACTATCGGAAAATACACATATACATAAACAGTTAACACTGAACAAATAATATGCCTTACTTACAGCAAATCATTTTTTAGGGTTCCGTAGCCAAATGGCAAAAAACGGAACCCTTATAGATTCGTCATGTCTGTCTGTCTGTCTGTCTGTCTGTCTGTCTGTCTGTCTGTCTGTCCGTGTATGTCACAGCCATTTATTTCCGAAACTATAAGAACTATAATGTTGAAACTTGGTAAGTAGATGTATTCTGTGAACCGCATTAAGATTTTTACACAAAAATAGAAAAAAAACAATAAATTTTGGGGGTTCCCCATACTTAGAACTGAAACTCAATTTTTTTTTTTTCATCAAACCCATAAGTGTGGGGTGTCTATGGATAGGTCTTCAAAAATGATATTGAGGTTTCTAATATCATTTTTTTCTAAACTGAATAGTTTGCGCGAGAGACACTTCCAAAGTGGTAAAATGTGTGTCCCCCCCCCTGTAACTTCTAAAATAAGAGAATGATAAATCTATAAAAAATATATGATGTACATTACGGTGCAAACTTCCACTGAAAATTGGTTTGAACGAGATCTAGTAAGTAGTTTTTTTTTAATAGGTCATAAATTGAAATTAATATCAAATACTCAGGTCTATACTACCATTTACTTATATACCTACAGGTTTGTACGGAACCCTCGGTGCGCGAGTCTGACTCGCACTTGGCCGGTTTTTTGTTCTTACACGCACAATAAATCCCATAAATAATATGTTATATGTGGGCCACTCTTAATTTTTAGGGTTCCGTAGCCAAATGGCAAAAAACGGAACCCTTATAGATTCGTCATGTCTGTCTGTCTGTCTGTCTGTCTGTCCGTATGTCACAGCCATTTATTTCTGAAACTATAAGAACTATAATGTTGAAACTTGGTAAGTAGATGTATTCTGTGAACCGCATTAAGATTTTCACACCAAAATAGAAAAAAAACAATAAATTTTGGGGGTTCCCCATACTTTGAACTGAAACTCAAATTTTTTTTTTTCATCACAGCCATAAGTGTGGGGTGTCTATGGATAGGTCTTCAAAAATGATATTGAGGTTTCTAATATCATTTTTTTCTAAACTGAATAGTTTGCGCGAGAGACACTTCGAAAGTGGTAAAATGTGTGTCCCCCCCCCTGTAACTTCTAAAATAAGAGAATGATAAATCTATAAAAAATATATGATATACATTACGGTGCAAACTTCCACCGAAAATTGGTTTGAACGAGATCTAGTAAGTAGTTTTTTTTAATACGTCATAAATCGAAATTAATATCAAATACTCAGGTCTATACTACCATTTACTTATATACATACAGGTTTGTACGGAACCCTCGGTGCGCGAGTCTGACTCGCACTTGGCCGGTTTTTTTTCTCTGTGATTCATTTCATTGAAATTGTTATGGAAAGGGGTTGAAACATCTTTATTTACCCTATGGAGACTGGCACACCACCCTTTTCAAATACTTACCTGAAATCGTAACGAGGTCCTCGATGAATGTTTCAACTTGCTCTCTGATACCGATTAGGAGATTTCTTATGATACCTCTATGCTCAAAATACCTGTCTAATCGTCAACGAGGTTCAAATTGGTTCGATTTATCAACAGTTTGACAGGTATTTTCCTATCATAAATTATAAGGAATCTCCTTATTGTAATGCTCTTAAGATGTTGTTACCAATGTCCACTACCTTGTAGGCTCAGACCAAGAAAATTATTTTTTATTCGTCTGAGCTTGTAGGTATGTGCGGTCGATTCTGTTTGTGAATGAATTACTGAGTCACGTGATTTCCTAATTTCAACGAAAAAGAAGATAATAACACTCTACGCTGAAATATTATAATAAATAACAAGTATTTTAACTATTTTTATTGTAAATTTTATTAAGTAATATAACTTTAAAAGGGGAAAGAGACTGGTTCCTGAGATACAGGCAACCCCTAGTTTAGGAGTCAGAGCTCACTATTAAACTGTAAACCTGTGTTTTGGCAATAAAATACTTGTTATTATTATTTTCCGGAGAAAGCATCCAGTTCTCAGTGATTGCTATAAATTACTGATGTCTAATTTGAGTCGTAAAAATCTGTACTTACACTGTAACTAGCTTTTGCCGACGGCTCGGAGACAATTCTGTCACTGTCTGTGTATATTCATACCAAATTCATATGCGATGAACTTCCCATAAGTTACTGAACCTGAAACCCTGAAAACAGTTATTCCCATTATATATTACAGGCGTAAGGACACCAACTGAAAAACAAAGAATATGGTACCAACGCGCTGGCCCTAAAACGTCAGTTTGGGCCAACACGACTCAGTGACTCAGTCCTGCGGTCCGCGGAACATCGTTCGTTTATTGTTTATTTTTTTCTTGTATGTGTGCATTGTACGCACGTACAAAGTTACATCGTACACCTATGCAACGCGGCACTTCGTACCTAGTTCAATTGATTTTAAACAAATGGCGGTACTGTTTACTTGTATAAAGATTTTTTTGAAAAAAATCCATCAAAACAATCAAATAGTACTTAATCAAAACAAGCAAAATCGATTCAGAAAAGTTTTCCGGAGGAGAATATAAAACATGCGTCCTTTCAAAACACAAACAAAGTCTTAAAATATAAAATATTGAACGATACGCTGTCTCAATGAGAAGTTTTCTCATGATACCTCTATGGTCAAAATACCTGTCAAATCGTGCATATAAGGTTCAAATTGGTTCAAATTATTAACAGTTTGACAGGAATTTTGACAATAGATAGAGGTACCTATCATATGAAAACTCCTCATTCATATTTGACCCATCTTTTGGCTATAAAAATAATAGTTTAGAGCAGAGCGAGACGATAAGTCCTAACTTGACAAACCTTAGTCAAAATATACAGTGGCTTGGTCGTTTTGCTACTGCCACATTTGCGTAAGGGGAAAATTTTATTCACTGTTCATTACTTTTCTGTTATACAATATTCTTATAGGTAGTAGGTAGCGAAACGGCCAAGCCATATAGTTTGACTAAGGTGTAGAGTTTGTGAAGTTAGGGCGTGTAGAGTTTTGAGCTTGGCTCTACATATATTGGATTCTCTAAGGCTCTACATGAGATCTGATTACTTTTTAACAGTGCAAGACATATGGTTACGTCTTGGCAACATTTTACATGAAAATGTTTTTGGTAGGCTAATATTAATCTGTGAGCAGAAGTTATCCACTAAATATGGAAATGAATATACCGAAAACGGTATCTATGGAAAATACGGAAACGAAATACCGAATACGGGTATACCAAAATCCGTATCTGGCAACACTGTTCTTTTGTCAAAAATGTCAAACAATAAAATGTACGAAGGAAAGGAAGCGTGTGATAAATGAATGCGCCGGATTTTTCTTTGTGTATTTTAACAGTTGGCGTTTTTTCTACATTGTTCGCGGAACAGAATGTCTCGCGATCAAAACAGGAAGAATTATTACAGTAGAGATCGCGATCGGGACCACGACCGGGAGTGGGACCGACAAGACTATAGAAGCGGTCGTCCGTCGGCCAGGAAGCGTAGCCGGAGCCTCAATAGAGGCGACGATAAGCGTAGGAGCCGCTCCCCGCGGAAGAACGATAAAGACTTGCTGGACGAGAATATTTTGAGTGAAATCTCAAAACTACCAGAGCCGAGCGAATTGTGGGATAATCAGTTTCAAGAAAGCGGATTCGCTCCACCAATACCTCCTGCATTTCAACAAGAGGTAACATTTTTATGATTTTACTGCAGCAAGTACATGTGCTGTATTTATAGCAACAAAAGCCTACCTATTTGACGCAGTGATTGAATTTACCAGTGTAAAGTGAATAATACTTATCAATTATTATACTTATAAAATGGAGTAATATGCTAATCAATTCATCCATGGTTTTGTTATCTGACTATGGTTATATTACACATGACGTTGCATGATTGTATGAAAGCTTTACTTGTCCGGTACGAAGCATTACATCCTCAGATATACATCTAAATAGATGCCGTGAGTGTATGTACTTTGCGAGTCAAAATCTGTGCAAAAATGGGGCACAATGTTCTTATGAGGCTGTTTTGCGTGGACAGAAAACTCGCATAAGGCTGCAAGTCCACTAGAGATGTGTAGTGAGGGATATGTTTAGCTGACAAATAGGATAGCTTCATTTTCACATTCAAATTCTAAAGCCAGCCTAACAAAATAGTTACAGGCTTGGTTTTCATAGGTTGTCATACCGATGGAGGGACTTGCCTTATCTATTTAGATTTATGACTATGATTAGGTAGTTTTCTAAAAATATGTTTTTCCAAAGGCCATATCAAGTGCAAACATCATGGCTAACTATCAGCCGGCGTTCAACACGGGTATCTACGATGACTTCCCGCCATTAGCTTCAGTACCGCAGCCCAATCATCCTCCTGTACCGGACATGGCTTCGTGGAACCAGATGTCTTTGCCACCACCACCGGCCCCGCCTGCACCAGTATTCACTAATGTGGAAGACCAGATCAAGAAAGATGGTATGCTTTAAATGTTTTTTTAGGTTATTTCTGTTGTCCAATTGCCCAATATGAGTTAAAGGGCTTAGTATGGTATTATTTAATGTTTAACAGGGCAAAATAATATTATTATTGTTAATATCAACAATAACTCTTGTGATAACATTGTTAAAACCTGTCACATACCAACCTACAATTGTATTCTGACGGCTGCACTTGAGAACCAGTTAGTGCCCTTCTAGGCTTTCTGTGCTCACCACCTTTGTGGCCACATCATCAATGTGACAATTTCATAGTGTAGTATGGTCAGAAATGTACTTAAAAACTAACCATGATGTAGAAATGAATAGAATGCAGGTTTATGTAGACATGTTTACTTTATATCCCCATATTATGGCTAGTTATAGTTACAGGTGTTTTATACCTACATTTGGATCAGTTCAGCTGCTGATGTTGCTGACTGTACTTGGTACTTGTAAATAATTGCAATGGGATATATGTATGTGTGATGCGTGTTTTATTTTAAAATATTCCAGCTTCATATTTTACATTTACCCAGGACACACATTTGTGTGCATGAACTTGTCTGTTTAGTCTTGAGTCTGGGTGTAAGTATATAAGTAGTATATTAGTTATCTGGTTTTCATAGTACAAGCTCTCTTTAGTTTAGCATCAGATGACCGTGTGTTAAGAATCTCCCCGGATATGTTGTCATTATTGAACGAATTACATTGTTGTAGACGAAGAGTTTATTAGACATTTGCATGTTAACCTCAAAATGTTTTGAAGAGCTTTTTACTGCGGTTGCTCAGGTTGTGGAATGAGCTCCCATCGTGGTTTTCCCAAGAGAGTACAGCATGGGATTCTTCAAGAATGTTGTAAATATATATTTGCAGGGTAGGCAATGTGCAAGTGATATCCCTGCGTGTCTTCACAAGATGGATATCAACAATCGTCATTGTTACTAATCAATCAACTTTTGTATGGGATTGACATAAGACATTTTTAATAATCACGTGATAATTTGATATGTCGTGGTGGAGGTGTAGCAGGCGTGTATAGGTTACAGAAACTGCTTACCATTAGGCGGACCATATCCTTGTTTACTACGTTAGCCTCTTATTCATAGTCACTTTTTAACTAAATCAGTGTAATAGTGTCCTCCGTCTCACTCTTTCGATCACCAAATGTCACATGTCAGATAAAGATATCAGAATTTTAGCTAATCAACGTTTGATAACTTTATTATAAATAAGGGGGTAGGGCGATAAAAATTCTCACTGATGTCCCTATGTATGTATATACCGTGATAATCCATGGTACTTTGTAGTACTCAATTTGCTGGGTACTATCCATATGTTGAAAATCTATCGCCTAGCAACTAGCAGTGTGTACCGGTACTTGCACTTGAAAGCCAATTGTCCTGATATTGCTAATGTCCATAGGCAACGGTGACCACTTACCATCAGGTGGACTTGAAGCATGGTTGTCAACCTTCTAACATAAAATAAAAATATCAAGTATAGTATAGAAAGTTGCATGATTGGTGGTGTTATGTATTTAGACATGTTAGCATACTTGTTCAAACAAATATAATGTGTAACTAAAATGTTACCAGCCTATGTTCTAGATATTTTATTTATCATGATATTATAGAATGCTTCGGTTGCCATATTGGTTTAATATATTTTACTATACATGGTATAAGGATAATCCGAAATCTGTGTCAATATAATATGCTTTATAATTTATTTAATATTTTTTAAATTGGCTTGTGACACTCACATATGTACTGCTTTGTAATTTTAATATTTCAGGATTATCTCAACATCCGTAAAGAGTTTTCAACATTTAAAAACATACGGAAGTATTAAATTCAAGAAGATGAGGTTAAAATTGTCACCATTTAATTTAAGAGCCTCTGTTAAGTAGCCTGCTCTCTGTCTCTGCTTATTTTTGTTACGAATTTACTAGTCTTAAATCCCTGTGCCACAATTTAGGACGATTTAATCTGCTAACAGTCCATCTGCTCCATTTGATACCACAGTCAAATGATATTGGACTTATAACCAGCTAAGCTAAGGTTTATTATAACTTTTGCTATATCACTGTTTGTAGTGTGACATCATTTTGAATTAGCGTTGTATCCATTTTAACATGTGATTAAAGCTTATACAATTTTCGTCAAAATTATGTGACACTGCACACATTTTCCTAACGAACAAAATAACCATTCGATATTCATCTCTCTGCAGCCGCTATAGAGTCGGAAATGCGTCACCAAAAAGCCGCTCTATCGAAACAAAGAGAGGACTATATAAAGAAAGCTGGGATACTGAAAAAAGAGCTCGATACGCTGAAGGACCAACGTAACGAACTGCGAGGAGACGCCAAGCGCTCCCCGAGCCCCGACACTAAGAGATTCTTGAAGGAGAACACAAAATTGCAGGTTTGGTGATAATTATTGTGAAATGAACTTTATTTGTAATGATATACGGCTCTATTGAGCTAATTTGCTTATATTTAGCGCTTGTTTAACGCGACATTGTGTAGCATATGTTAAGTAAAAGTTAAACCCGCACCTACGGCCTTGCATTGTTGGCATAGTTGGAGATCCAGAACAAGTTGAAGACTATCAACAACGTGGTGGACATGCTCAACGGCATCATCGGCGAGGAAGCTCAGCACCCTCCACCTGATGAAGAACCACACGCAGAGAGATCCAAACGCAAGTCCAGGTCGGTTCACATAATATATTATAAATCTTTTGACCGTTGAACTTTCAGTTTAGTATCTGTCATTCTAATTTCTGGACCTATCCTTGCTTTAAAGCAATATATCAACAAATGAGTATATATGCTAATCGCGGCCATCTTGAATTCTTTTTACTCCAATAAACTCAAAGTTCAACAATAATTAAATAAATAGTTATTACAATGATATAAGATTCGTTTGTTAAGTTTTTCTTTCCAAATATAGCTGGACAAACTACGGTGAGGATACATTGGGTAAAGAAGACATGAAAAATGGAAGACTTATACTGCTTTAATAATGTATGATGCTATTGTAAATGCTGTTATATGACATAAGAAACTAATGTATGCCTTTGTACCTTTGCTGTGTGATTTTATTTTTTAAGGTTGTAAATGGTCGTGTTAGTTGTATTGTAAATAAGGTATGTTACATTATAGATTTTAAAAAGGATACTGTAGCGTTTTATTATCCTAAATATAGAAGTAATGTTTCTGTGTGTAATGTACAAAGATTTAGTCTGAAAGTGAATGTAAAAATCTAAACGAAATCTTTGTCTAAACATCAAAATAAATTCTTTAATATAACAACTGTTTGAATATCCCTTTCTCAGCGGTGAAGTACAGAAGAATGAAGAATCATGATACATTTAATCAATTGTCAAAAAAAATAGTTAAATGTGTGGGGAAAGTACTATTGGAACCAGACGTAAGATAGCGCAAAAATAGTAAAACTTTTCATTCAAAAGATCAACCTTGTTTGATCAAAATGTATGACAGTTTTTTTTCGCCTCTTTTTCTGTCCTATTATATACTTTCCTCTGATCCCCTTATTGATAAATAAGGTGTAAGTCAGTCTTGTAACACCCAGTATTAAGATAGCCCCAGCCCTTTTTGTTTATATGACATTAGAAAGTGACGGATATATTTAAAATCTAGGTAATACTATACTTGACTTACACCTTATTTATTAATAAGAGGGTCAAAGTTTACGCAGTGGCTAAAACCAAAAAATATTTGAATATTGTTATACCGCCGCGATTTATTGTTTAAAAGATGCATTTGCGTACAATTCTTTTATATCAAGTAGTGCCTTTGGATGCACTGCTTACCTACATAATCGGATTATATATTGCCCGGTTTAATTCAATGATTCAAACATACCCATGATAAAGAACGATACAGAAAGATGCACAATTATTTGACTCCACGGTACAAAGTATTCCTATTCGATTTTTCTTATACGAATTATTCAGTGAAGTATAAAAGCGTAATTTTTCAGGTCACCGTCAAATCGAAAATTCAACTATGTGTACTACGATCCTGAAATGCACTGGTGTCGTGTGTGCAACGAGTTTCCGCCCACAGCTAAGGATTATTTGAACCATCTACATTCGCCGGCTCATCACAAGTAAGTTGCTCTACTACTATAGTAGATAGCTTTTCCCCGCGGTTTCACCTGCGTCCCCGGAAAAGAAGCCCATGTGTAGCACTCGAGGATAACTTGTAGTTTCGGAGATTTTCCCCTACTTCCAAAGTCGAAACTGTAGCAGTGTAAATGGTGTTGTTTCACATAGAAAATACACCTTATTTTTGACAGAATGGCGGCGGCACATATGGAAGCGCCGTGGCACACAGTGAGCGGCATGCACGAGGGATTCCCCAGCTTCCCCGCAGCACCCACTAAAAGGACACCCATCAGAGGTATATACACAATACACATGCACGAGGGATTCCCCAGCTTCCCCGCAGCACCCACTAAAAGGACACCCATCAGAGGTATATACACAATACACATGCACGAGGGATTCCCCAGCTTCCCCGCAGCACCCACTAAAAGGACACCCATCAGAGGTATATACACAATACACATGCACGAGGGATTCCCCAGCTTCCCCGCAGCACCCACTAAAAGGACACCCATCAGAGGTATATACACAATACACATGCACGAGGGATTCCCCAGCTTCCCCGCAGCACCCACTAAAAGGACACCCATCAGAGGTATATACACAATACACATGCACGAGGGATTCCCCAGCTTCCCCGCAGCACCCACTAAAAGGACACCCATCAGAGGTATATACACAATACACATGCACGAGGGATTCCCCAGCTTCCCCGCAGCACCCACCAAGCGGATATTATTTATTTGTATTTATAAATATTTCGGATATTGAATTATCAAATAATAAATCCAAGGTTGGATTCTCGCGCTTCATTCTTGCTCTCAAATGGTTAAGTTTTTAAGTGAACAAATTTCGTTACCCCCCGGTAATGCCCTGAGCCGAAATTTAGGGGGGGGGGATATTCCGGAAGGGTTGGGTAAGCACGAAATTGCTCCTTCTAGGAAGAAATTGATAATCAATTATGAATTTTATATTGTTCCATCCAAGGTTTGCAATTCTTCGTGCCGTCGACTGCGTGGTACTGCAAACTGTGCGACCAGTTCATCGGGGACTTGCACTGTGCCTCAGCCCACTTGAAATCTATCGTGCATTCCAAAAATTATACCGTAAGTACTTTAATTAAGGTTCAAATTGTCCAGTTATGTCCTATGAACTAAAAGCAGTTCAAGTAATTGAAATAAACGTCTTTGGAATTCCTGTCTGCAAATCAAAAAAACTTTATATTGGATTCTAGTTCTGTCTCTTTCTCTCATACTATTAGGCATTGCATAGTACTGCATCTATCTCACTCTGTATATCTTTGAAATCCTTTCTAGAACTTCGTAGAACAAAATCCGCACTGGGAGACAGATTGGATGTCAGACAGGCAAAAAGCGTTCGAGAAAGTTCGTCAATCTAAAGGGAAAACCGAAGAGAAACCACAATACACGGCTCACACTATCACATTTAATAAGGACGGGTTCCACACGAAGCGTAAGGACAGCCCCACTCCTGCGCCAGAAGATAAGAAGAAGAAGAAAGATAAAAAGAAGAAGAGCAAGAGAAAGAGTAGCAGCAGCTCGTCGAGTAATTCCAGCAGTTCGGACAGTGAGCCCGCTAAGAAGAAGAAATCTAAAAGTGAGTGTTTTTGTCGTAATTCTGATAATTGTTTATAGGAATCTGTATATTCGTCGAATTGTGCGAATCGACTTTCTATTTAGGTATGTAATTTTCCTAAATTTATTTGAGTTTAAGATTCAGGTCGCGTAATCATAACCACAACATTTTCACCCTTAAGTGTTTTCCAACAACACATCGTACAGTAGTACCCAACTGATAAGCCGCGTCGTGAATCTTCGTTCGCTCAGAAAAGAAAGTAAGCCCCGAAAATTAACGAAAGAATGCTTAAAACTTACAATCAACCTTAGATCACTACAATAAGGTTCATAATACACAGCAGCTGTTAGTTCCGTCTCACTCGCAAGTCACGCCCCTCCGCACACATTAAAATTGTATCTTCTGCGCAGGTACATCGGTAAGCCATATCAGTTGGGTACTACTGTACTATAACCCTATTGTTCGAATGTGTCGCCAGTACAATGACATCCTCGTAACCAATAGAGACATTGATATTTTCTATTCAAAGACGTGTCAGTTCCGGAGACATTTTTTTTTTCTGTTTTAGTTTGTATACTATTAAAGTGATCTTCCTTCCAGCGAAAATCACTTATTGTTACTAAGATGCTTTTAGGCATACATATATTGGAATACATTCCAGTTCGATACTTCTTATTGTACCTATGTACAGTAGTACCCAACTGATATGGCTTACCGATGTACTTGCGCAGAAGATACATTTTCAAAGCGCGGGAAATGCTATTGGTCGGCAGCTGCCGCCATCTGTGCGGAGGGGCGGCATTTGCGAGTGAGACGGAACTAACAGCTGCACTGTATTATGAACCTTATAGTAGTGAACTAAGGTTGATTGTAAGTTTCAAGCATTCTTTCGTTAATCTTCGGGCCATACTTTCTTTTCTGTGCGAACGAAGATTCACGACGCGCCATATCAGTTGGGTACTACTGTAATTATTTTATATTGTTTGTATTATATGTTGTGTGTAAATAAATAAATTCTTGACGCCTCCATTGCACATTCAGTCACATTTGATTCATATAGCAAGCGAGACATAAGTTACTTTTCATCCCGAGAACGCGAGCGAAACCTCAGGGGAATGTTATTTTATCATACTTGTAATTGATTCAGGTAAGAAGCTAAAAGTGAAAAAGGAAGCGAACGAAGAGAAGGCGCTGACAGAATGGATGTCCGCCATACAGATGGAGGGACTCAACGATAACGATAGGAAACTGTTGGACAACATCAAGAACAGGTAATCAACTAACTACATATAGACCGAGATCCGCCAGACCTGCCTTATTTTTAACCGACTTTAAAAAAAGGAGGAGGTTCTCAATTCGGTTGTATTTCCCACTGCCGACAATGCGCTCTGATTGGCCAAGTCAAGGACACGTGCGCTCTTATTGGCCAAGTCTTAAACACGATGCAGTGATTGGTCCTCACTAGGGTTGGGTTTCTTCCCGGGAATAAACCCAACTTCGAGTAAATTTCCAATTTAGTGGGAAAGAACCCGGGAATTTTCCCATTGGGTGGGAAAATACTCAAATGGTCATATTTAGTAGATTTTGCGTATATAGCGAGAAATACCTTTACCAAATCGTTTGAATAACATTTAACATGATTTCTATTAGGGTCATACTCATATCATACAATAAAAAGATTTTTTTTTTTTTTTTTGCGTTGTTTTTAAAAAAAGCGACGTTTTGGGGTGTAAGGGTTGTGGTGGACAGTCGGACAGACGGTCTCGTGCAGAAAGAGCACGTGTGCACATGTACGACGCTTATATAGCCCGTCCCGGGTCCCGAGGGAGGTGTTGCAAGCGTCCATAGGATACGGTAACCGCTTACCAACAGGCGGGCCGTATGCTTGTTTGCTACCTAGGTAGTATAAAAAAAATGTGTGATAACTTCCTCCTAGGTCCGCGTAGGTCCGTGCGTAGGTGATGTAGGTACATACAACAGCGAGTATGATTAAAATAACAATCAAAAGCATCAACAAATATGTTTTTTGAGGAACATAAAGCCATTTGAGTATTTTCCCGCCGTTTGGGAATTTTCCCGTATTTTTCCATTCTTTTCCGTATTTTTCTTTTCTTCCCAATATTTTTCTTTCCCTGCCCATCCCTAGTCCTCACTGTTTAAAGTCAGTGACAAATCACTGAATAGTTGCGGAATTTGAAAGGGATTTTTCTTCGATGGGAAGGATACACTTCCCGTTTGGTCCTATTGTCATCAGATCAGGATTTGATTACTTCTTAGTGTACTTTGAAGTCGGTTTAAGTTTTTTGTAAAATAATTCAATTATTTGACAGACAAAATGATAGCTCAGTGGTAGTGACGTCGGATACCGAAACGAAGGTCCCGGTTTCAAATCCTACAATGAGCTTGAGCTTTCGGTGACGGAAAACATCGTGAGGAAACCATAGCACGGTGGTAAGGTACTTTGTAGTACCCGTCTGGCTGGCTACCACCCTCAAGTTGAAAATTTGTCGCCAAGCACCTATCGGTGTGTTCCGACAGCTGCACTTGAGAGCCAGTTCCTTCTAGGCTTTGTGTGCTTACCACCTTCGGCCACATCATCACTTACCATAGTGAGATTGGGGTCAAAAACAGGCCTATACACAGTAAAAAAAAATAAAAAAATTATGCCTGCTGACTTGTCCCGTCGCCCAATTTATCGGTACCAGGCATGAAAAGTATGTTATGTTCATTATGTCTTCATCATCAGCCTATAATGTCCCACTGCTGAGCACAGGCCTCCTGCACACAAATATGTGTGTGTGGGAATAGGCAGTACTCCACCACGCGTGCCCACTGCGGATCGGTGGAGGTAGGCAACCTACTGTTGGAGTTGTCAACCCGCCTAGAAGGCCTCCAACTACCTTAACGACTATCACAATTAAGTGATAACCGGGACCAACGGCTTTGCGTGCCCTCCGAAGCACGGAAACGCTTGATCTGGAATACCACTAGGCGGTCATCCATCCAGGTTCTGACCACGACGGTGGTAGCTTATATGCTGATGATGATGATGATGAATCTGGTTTTAAGCTGTTAATTTCGTATAACATTTTAATTACTATCTATTTGTTTACTTGACAGAATAAAGAAAGAGAAAATAGACGATGAAGAACCGAGACAAACCCCGGAGCCGCCAGCTCAGTACAGAGATCGGTCCAACTTGAACACTCAACGGAGGCGGTAAGTTATACAATAACAATATTTTTTTTAATTTACCGTTCATTTTGAGCTTGTGAAATTGAAATTGGACACAATCCTATCTCTTTTTGGCTCAGGCCTAAATATGAGCTATCAAAAGGCCATCATGTTTAGTATTTAGGATACCTGATATAAGCAATATTCACTTCTTCAATTGATTGTTGAGATATTTGCATTTCATTGCCAAGAGCTTCGCTTGGAGTACTCACCCAACCTTGCTCCTCCATAACTGTTATTTTTTGTCTGAACTTTTCATTAGCGCGATGCAGGACCTTGTGGCGCCATCTATCGATTGGAGTGTGAAGTTTAAGTAGGTTGTCGCTCGAGGGCTGAGGGCTAATTGTTTGTGTAGAGAGAATGATCGTCGCGAGTCCCGCAGCCGCGAGTCCCGCGGACGAGACCCGCGGGACCGGCGCGGGTCCCGCCGCCGCGACGACCGGCGCGCCGACACGCGCGAGCGGGACAGAGATAGAGAGAGAGACAGAGACAGAAACACTCCCAAGAGGATTGACGATGATAAAAAACCTGAGGTGCGGAAGATGCCCTTCATTGGTGAGTCATCGACTATTGTAGACCACATCTAGTGTTTTTTTTTTTAAATCTATTTTATTATTTGGGATTTTTGTCCACATGGACATGTCAATCCCATCGTACCGTGCACCTAGTTTATCAACAGTACACAGTATTATGAAATAATTAGAATAAATAGAGCGTCACCTCAGCAATTGCTCTTTTGAAAACAAGCTTAGACTCATTAAAAACGTTTATTCAATTTAGGCCCTAGTAGGGCACTTATGAAGGTCAAAGCTACTGAAGTTACAACCAGTTTGTAAGTCGGCAAGAAACTCAGCAATTTTTTAAATATTTTTTGTACAATCTGGTGATATTTTTTATTTTAGAAAGTAAAAACGCAAGCATAAAAACATACAAAAACCAACAACTTACAAAAACAAATAAAAAAAATAGTATATTAGTTGTCTGGTTTCCATTGTTCAAGTGTGAGGAATGCCCCATTATATTTTATTTATTATTTATTTATTTGTCCAGGTAAAATGCCAGTGTACAAACATCTTGGCAAGTTATCCAAAACGGAGGACCAGAAAAAGGAAGAAGTAAAGAAGATAGAGGATGACGAGAGCACTAAGAAGAGAAGAGAGGAGATGGACGCTGAAATACAGAAGAAGGTAGGTTTTATATTTACTACTAGATTCTGTAAAGTACTCTTTACAAATAAACTTCTAACAAACTATGATTTTATTTTACGCGGAGATAGCTTACGGTATATATATCTTTAACTAGCTTTCCGCCCGCGGTTTTACCCGCGCCCCCTTCTTTACCACTTTACCTACCCTACCCTACACTGCACTATAAAACGTATCCTATGTCCGTCTCCTTGTTCTAAGCTACCTCCCCACCAATTTTCAGCCAAATCGGTTCAGCCGTTCTTGAGTTATAAATAGTGTAACTAACACGACTTTCTTTTATATATATAGAGATGAAAATCCTTTCAAACGATATAGAGCCGAGTGCAAAATACACACACTCACGCATTAAAACATACACACACCCAAACGGGGTGTATGTAGCGTAATTATACCAAACCACAAGAAAGCTGAACTTGAGAGCCAGTTCCTGCTAGGCTTTGTGTGCTTACCACCTTCGGTCACACTTACCATGGTGAGAAGTCACAAGACGCCGGGAAAATGTTCACCCGTACGTTGTTGACATACCGAAAATACGGACACAGCGTTTTGCATCCTCATTTATAATGCGGACAGCAAGGGAGTGGAACTTGCTACCGGCGTCTGTTTCCTTACAATATAGGGACTTTCAAGGCCAGAGTGAATAACCCACCTATGATAAAAGAAGTTGTTATAATAAAAAAAATGATGTAATACGTCCCACTAAAGATGACACTTGACTCACCACGTGGTTGTCAAAGCTGGTAAGTTAAAGAAAAGTCATCAACGACCGACAGACGTGAACTAAGTGGTGACTCAAGTCTCATCTTTAGTGGCACGTATTAAAACTTTAAAATTGAAAGGCTGGTCTAAAATAAATGTTGTTACGAACAGGTGGCGGAATTTAAAGAGAAGATAGCCAAGGCTCAATTGGAAAGACAACAACAGACGGAGATGGTGCCAGCCGGGTTCTTACCGCCGCCCACCATCCACATGCCGCAGCCCTCCTTCGCGCCCGCCATGCAACCCATGCAACCCATGCAGCAGCCCATACCACCGCCCATACAGCCGCCTGCGCAACCGCCGCCGCCTGCGCAGTAAGTATTTGCACCTCTTTCCCTCGTTTGCCACTCTATTCCAAACTTTTGTCTATGAGATATTCAGATATGTTATGTTTTACCTATCGCAAATAACATTGTGAAAATGCAAAGTATCTAAAGGTGTAATATAACGTTATTCAAAATTAAAACGTTAGCTAACGTCCAAGATACAAATTCTAACGTTTTTGTGATTTTTATTGTAACTGTTTTTAACATTCAAATCAAATCAAAATCAAAAAGTCATTTATTCAGTTTAGGGCCTGGTAAGGCACTTACGGACTTTAAGTTGGTACATACAGTTGAATCTACCACCGGTTCGGAATACACATTTGAATGCTATTTTTTTTTTTCGTCACAACGATTAAAAAAACTGACTCTAGATAAAACCATATGTATAGCTAACACTGAAAACACCCGTTATACAGACTCTTTATACAAACTGCGGTTTCAGAACGCCAACACCACTGCCAACCCCGCAGCCAACATTACCAAAAGACTTCCAAGAGGCTCTCGACATAATTTTCCCATCAGAGGTCAAAAGCGCTGATATAGCGCAAGACTTCCTCGCAAACTTACAGCCAGGGATATTGGGGATGGCCCCCTTCCCACCTTTAGGCATGATGCCCCAAATGTTTGGGTTCGACCTGAACGCGTCACTATTCCCCCCTCGAGCACAGTTGTACGACACACACGTTCCCCTAGTACCCAGTCCGAAACCCAGGCAGCAAATGAAGAATAGGCAGAAACAAGACCAGAGGAAACCAGTAACAAAGCAAACTAGTGTTAGGGCAGCGGTTGACTCACAAAAAGCGAAGGAAGATTCGGGTAATTCGAAGAATAAAGAGGAATTGGACGATTTGGCCATGTTGGGTATCGATGCTTCCGATGTTGGGGCCGGTATCTAAATTAAAGGTTTTTTTTTCATTGAATATACAACGTGTAACAGATTAAGATGCTAAACCGTTAAACTGGTTGTTCAGAATCGTTTTCTGAATCGAGTAGGCGACTTGAACAAAACCGTTCAGAATCGCCCACTGAATCGATTTTGTAACTTTAAATATCTATATTAAAAGTTAATTAAATCGATTCTGAACAACCAGTTTAACGGTTAAGCATCTTAATATGTTACACGTTGTATAAGTGGTTTACCCACAGAAGGAATGCTGTGACAGAATAAAATCAGATAATTAAATTTAAGTAATTTTTATTTCCCATATAACATTGACAATGCCAACTATGAAGGATGATCATGGTAATCAGATGTTATGTCAAATAGAGTAGGTATTATATATTTTTATAGGGCGATGGGGATTCATCTATCTTTTCTGTGCATTTAAGTATTGTCATCCCCATAAACTGAAAAGCACCCGATTTAATAGTAGTTTAATTGTTAGTCCGAATAGTTTACACTTAATGTAATGAATATTTCTCTTAAGCAGTATTTACTTAATATTTTTTTCCATATAGTTTCCCTTAACTAGTGCATATTCTTAAATAAAATAAGATTCCTTAATAAATACGGTTTTACCCTTTGATCTAGTACTATACATTGACTGTTTATTATGGTGGGTACAGACTAAGTGAACGAATATAAACTAAGGTTAATACGAAAGAGCAATAGTTTGACCGTGAGTATGAAGAGTAAGACCGAACCTTTGTTCACTTCGTGTGTACCCGACACTAATTGCACTTGACATATAAGGTGTTTGTGCCTCATTTTAAACGCTGACCTACAATCCAAGTGCATCATTGATCGGAGATATTACTGGTACCATGATGTACACAGATGTAATAAGTTACAGTAGTACCCAACTGATAAGGCGCGTCGTGAATCTTCGTTCGCACAGAAAAGAAAGTATGGCCCCGAAGATTAACGAAATAATGCTTAAAACTTACAATCAACCTTAGATCACTACTATAAGGTTCGTAATACACAGCAGCTGTTAGTTCCGCCTCACTCGCAAGTGACGCCCCTCCGCACACATGGCGGCAGCTGCCGACCAATAGCATTTCTCGCGCTTTGAAAATGTATCTTCTGTGCAGGTACATCCGTAAGCCATATCAGTTGGGTACTACTGTACAAGTTAACAACATTAGTATAACAAAGTTTTCTTTTCCAAAAGAAGAATCATGGTAGAATTTGTAATTAAAAACCTAGTGAGGTGTCTTCTGTCGTGTTACATTCGACAGAAGCGAAGCGTATGTAATAAAACCTGCCAAGTGCGAGTCAGACTCGAACACGGAGAGTTCCGTACAATATTATCTAACTAAACTTTGCTATGAAAAAAGACGTTTCCCTTTAATTTTATTTTTATTATTTGTTGTTATAGCGGCAATAGATACATATTCTCTGAAAATGTCAGCTATCTAGCTATTACCGTTCATGACATACAGCCCACTGACAGACAGACGGACGGACAGCAGCAGTCTTAGTAATAGGGTCCCGCTCGGCACCAGGGTACGGAACCCTAAAAAAAAATATTACGCGGGGATCACTTCGATCTAAACCACGTTGCATAATCGTGATCCTTACACTTTTCTTCATGTTGGTTGAGATTGCAGAACTTAAGAAGCTTCACCTCAATCTATGAATGAATCTCGCCATGGTTCTTTTACTTCTATCCTATGAATATAATGTAAAACTGATGTTCTCGATTCTTGTGATATTTACAGAGAAATAAGTTCAATCTGTCGATTTTCTATAAATCATTTAGTTATATGTGAATAAGGTTCAAATTGTAAAGTGCAGAGAAAGATTGTTAATCTGTATTTTCCTAATAAACTAAAAATATGATGATAACATTCGTTTTATTTCCCTCTATTTTCGTACAAGTTTCGATTAACCTCAGTAACAGCACAGAGTTATTAAAGTAACAGTATTGTTTGACGAGTTAATTAAATAAATCCAATTAAATAGTTCTTTTCGATTGCATATTAAATTTCCATAAACCAATTTGACCTATTTAAAAGCTAAGCTATGTACACTTGCTAACCAAAGTGATAATTAATCTGCCCAACTTGATAGATGGTCCCATATCTAAATTACTTGCATGTCCAATTTCCTCAGTTTATTATACAAGCAGGAAACAATGTTTTTACTGGCACATTTATTGAATGTGTAGAAATAAATAGAGTGACTTTGTTGAAAACAATTCTGTATTCAGTGGAGCCAGTAGAGTTTAAACGTTCCTAACTTGCAAGGTATCTTTTGTTTCGACGGCGTGAAGAAATAGGCTGGTAAGATACATGCTTTCAATATTTTTTTAGTTCTGTCACTTGAATAGTTTCATAGTTATTTGATAATTTAGTTGGCTTATTGATATGAGTGATTGAAGTCGTAGGATTGAAGTGAGAGGAGGTAAAGCCGAGTACCTTTTCCGGAGGAAAAAATCGTAGCAGTTTTTGAATGTGGACACAGATCCCAAATAACTAGACTAAATATCGGCAACGTTTGATCAATTTAATACTCGAAAATTTCCCAAATAATACTGATAGCGTTTTTACATACCTGTCATTGTATTTGAAAATTGACCATAAGTAGAAGTAGTTTTTAGAGAGGTAGAGCATAGCGTTTATTCGCTCAAAGAGCAGCTCGACTGGGGAAGTACCTCCACCTTACAGAATACCGCAGCCAAATAACTTTATGTTGTGTAAAGTTGTGTTCCTGCGCGTGAGTAAGGTCGCCAGAGCTCATAGGGGAGGGGGGAAAGGTTGGTAACGCGTGAGCAATGCTTTTTGTGATGCAAGCGTCCATATGGCTACGGTAACCGCTTACCATCAGGCGGGCCGTATGCTTGTTTACCGATTTAGTTGTATAAAAAAAAAAAAAAAAAAAAGTCAAAGTTTATATTAGGTACATCAAACTACACGCTTTTGGAAACCCCTATTAGAATGTCTTTTTTGTATAAATCTCCTAAATCTAATAGTCCACAGATACGAAATGTCCAATACGCAACTCACATTGACCAAGGTCCATCCAAGTATAAATGACCAATACACGGATGTGGCGAATTTGTATGACAAGATGATAGGAAGTGTGGACCAGAGAACTGATCAGTACAGAAGGTTCTTCGCTGAGGTGCTGAGGAAAAGCGGCTGTGTAAATGTGCTTGATGCTGCTTGCGGGACCGGGTAAGTGCACCTACGCCATGTGAGAGAAAGAGACAAATGTAGTTGGACCAAACCATCCTACTATTATAGTTACTAGTTCTACTGTCTATTTCATAAATCAATGTTAGTTCTAATTCATAAATATTATGTTTTGGCCAGCTTGATTTTGGCTTTGCGCAACTTGTAAGAGGATTCACGGATAAGTCGCTTTTTTAAAAGCAGCAGGAGAAGCACAGCAATCTGCCAACCCCGATTACCACTGATTCAGGAAAAGAGAACTGCATTTTTCTAAAATCTAATTAGGTTTGTCGTGCTGCAAAGCTATTACAATGAGAAAAACTCTGAAATCAGGAGCGAAACAATTACTTGATCAAGCAAGATCGATGAAAAATTTTGTGTTACCACTAGCTGTCCCGCGCGGTTTTACCCGCGTGACCGGGATAAAAGAAGCCTATGTCCTACATACCATAGGCTATTTTCGTGCCAAATTTCATCGCGATCGGTTAAGGCGGGAAGAGTTACACACAAGCAGACAGTTACTTTCGCATTAATAATATTAGTCTGGATAATTTGTTTCCATTTCAGCGTGGATTCCATGATATTACTAGAGGCAGGTTTCAATGTGGTCTCTGTGGACGCGTCCAGGCAGATGCTACAATACGCTCGCAAGAAGAGGGACCAATTGAACTATCATGACTGGAGTACGTACCTACCTATGTTTTAAGGCGACGTGAAGTAGCTGTTGTACGAATCTGACTAGCACACTGATTGTTTCGAGCAATAATGTTAATTTGACGCGCTTTAACTCAACTTTGCTATGAAATGATAAGTAGGCGCACAAAAAAATTTTTTTTGCTAATTTTAATACGAAGACAAGAGAAGCACAGTTCAAAGAATGTAATTATTTGGAGGATTCCTCCTGGATTTTGTCTTGTTGTTACGATTATAATTCGTCATGATAAAAGCCAGGGCCGGCTCTAGCCCACGAAGCGCCCGGGTGCAATCAGTACCCTGGCGCCCTCTAGTACGAGCGCGATCAAAATGGAATACTTCCAGTTATATTTTTACCCGTGATCGGAAATTCGGATGCATTAAAAACCTTCGCCACATATAGGTTCACTGCCAATGCCACAACTTGACTCGGCGCCCCCTAAGACCCTGCGGCTGTGTGCACCGCACACCGCACCGGCCCTGATAGAAGTTATATGTTTTTGAACTAGCTTCCTATTATGTTTTTTTTTAATAAATTTGGTCTTATTTAAAAAGGCGTAAGAACCAATAATATCTTTCAGTAATCGAAGAAGGAACATGGCAATCTCTACCAGAAGACATAAAAAAAATCTCCCCGCGCACACAATACGACGCCGTCATTTGTCTAGCGAACTCCTTCTCCCACCTGCAGGATCAATATGGAGACCAGAGAGAACAGAAGATGTGCTTACGTAACTTGGCTGAGTGTGTCAAGCCGGGAGGTCTTCTGGTTATAGACCATAGGAACTATGATGCTATGTTTGATGGTGTTCCACTGCCTAAGCAAAATGTGTATTATGAGGTAAATTGCACCTTAAACAAAGTTAGAATGATTTATGTTTGATACAATGGGACGATGTGGGACACATAAACAAGCATACGGCCCGCCTGATGGTAACCGGTTACAGCGAATACGCCTTACTCACGGGCGCAGGAACACAACATAAAGTTATTTGGCTGTAAGGTGGAGGTACTTCCCCAGTCGAGCTGCTCTTTGAGCGAATAAACGCTTTGCTCTAAAGTCAAAGTTTTGGTTATCTATTTTTTTATATCACAAGGAAGACCAGCGGTCAGTGGTCAGTGGGTACTGTCTGCTATGGACAATAGCGATACCAGGCGGATTGGCAACGTGTTGCCGACCTATAAAACAACTAGCTCAGCTACACAGGCACCGTAAGCTGCTTAGGGACAGATTTCAACAAGCCAGTCAGTACGAGTACTACAAAACCTCGCTCCACCGTACTATGGTCAGCGCTGGCTGACCATAGAGTGGAACGTCAGGAGCGGTCGCTCTAGGTGGCAGATGACAAGCCTTATCGGAGGTGCGGGTCTACGTGGTGGAGCGGGGGTGGTGAGCCAGGCGGCAGCGCACACTTGCGTTGTTTGTAGCCAGCCAAGTCGATGCTGGACTAAAGGGCCCCGGAAGACAATGTCGCTCTACCCTGTTCAAGGGCAAGGGCTGGCTATGGTTTCCTCACAATGTTTTAAATCACCGAAATCTCAAACTCATTGCTAGGTTATTTAATTTTTTATTCCAGTACCAACACCCGGTTGATATCAAGTCATCTATGGTGAACGTGCGGGGGAAACCTGATTGTCTCGCTCTAGACTTTTGTATAGATGCGACATCTGACGGTGAGACACAAAAGAGGTAAGTATTTTTACCAGTTTAGATATGTAATGGTTTCAATCCTGAAAGTGAACCTAGTGTTTAAAAAATTGTCCTGCGGGATTACCGCGCTTCGTAGGAAATTATTGTGTGTCCTCCATTTTCTGCAATATATTGCCCAATTTCTCAATCCTGAGTACGGTCCTGACGCGCGAGCAATATTGCTAAATTTTAGATTATTTTATTGATTTTCCAGTGAGTTCCGTCTGTGCTACTACCCGCACAAGCTGGACAAGTTCACGAAGATGCTGGACGAGGCGTTCGACAACCGCGCCACGCACAACATCTACGCCGACTTCCAGCCCTTGGAACGAGTTCCCGTGCCCGGCTTCTACATACACGTCATGACAAAACATCACTGAACTGTACTATTTATTAGAAAAAATATAAGATAGATAGGTAATAGGAACTATAAATAATAATTTTAATTTCTCTAAATCCTTAATAACTTAAATTTTAATTAAGTAAATCAAAGTGAAGTGGAGATCTGAAAATAAGCAGTATATATTGTGATTGCGTCTTGCGAGTGTTTTGTGAGTTTTATCTCATAAAATCTATGTTGTGGAGAACCTACATTAATAATAAATACTTAATTAATAACAGATGTACAATAAACTTGTTATCTACAAATATTATGTTTAACTTCTACGCAATCTTTGCTTTTTCCAATCTTGTTTTTTTTTTAAAACCTCAGGCTCAAATTAAATTGAATACCCCATTGCAGGGTTTCGTTCCCGGGACCCGGAATACACGGGAAATGGGTTTTTACCGAAGACGGGATTTTTTTGCAATTTCCGGGGAATTCCCATTTGGCCTATAAATTCAAGTTATACATGAAATGGCAATACAAAGGCAGTCTATCATAGCCACAGAGACCTGATTATAGCTATCTGGCTAGAACCGGTTTTAATAATGCGTGCGTAGTGGGCCTTAAGAGTGTCTCGTAAGGATTATTTTTGATTGAATTAATAGCAAACCAAGTTTGTACTGCTCGGTCCAGTTTTAGACGAATCAAGAGCCAGGCGAGTTTTACTTATTAAGTCCATGATCTTTCGTTAATTAATTTGCTCAGCTCGATGGATAGTCCCATATTATATAACTTTCATGTTGCATTTATATTAATATTGAATTATTATAAATAGACTGACTTAGTGGAAATACAATACTGTATCAAGTGGAGCCGGTAAAGACGTTCCTAACATCTAAATAATATTTTGTTGCGGTGTTAATAAATACGGTGAGAACTGAGGTGAGATACATCGTTCGTAGACAATATTATTTTTTCTTTACGTTCTGTGACAAGTAAGTCAAGCAGCACCGGATCTAGGGACCTGCCCAGACTGGCAATTAATAAAGAAAGAAAGAAACATTTATTGGACACAACAAAAAAGCACAATCGTAGATCCGGGGCTGCCACGTGGACACAAATGGGAAGGGTCGTATAACAAAATAAAAAATTGTACATAAAGTTAGAGTGGATATTATAAATCAAACAACTCGCTTTGGATTACCCCTACTATAATATTGTCTTTTTTTCTATAAATATCCAAAAGCCACCAGTCCTCAGAAACAAAATGTCCACTGATAAAACGCACCATTCATTAAACGAGATCCATTCAAGTATAAATGATCAATATACGGATGTGGCGAATTTGTATGACAAGATGATAGGAAGCGTGGACCAGAGAACTGATCAGTACAGAAGGTTCTTCGCTGAGGTGCTGAGGAATCACGGCTGTGTAAATGTGCTTGATGCTGCTTGCGGAACCGGGTAAGTAAAAATATAGGCATGTGAGAGAAAGAGGTAAATGTTGGTAGGTGGTCAAGGAAAGACAGTTTTTTAGGGTTCCGTAGCCAAATGACAAAAAACGGAACCCTTATGGATTCCTCATGTCTGTCTGTCTGTCCGTCCGTATGTCACAGCCATTTTATTCCGAAACTATAAGAACTATACTGTTGAAACTTGGTAAGTCGATGTATTCTGTGAATCGCATTAAGATTTTCACACAAAAATAGAAAAAAAAACAATAAATTTTGGGGGTTCCCCATACTTAGAACTGAAACTCAAAAATGTTTTTTTTATAAAACCCATAAGTGTCTATGGACAGGTCTTCAAAAATGATATTGAGGTTTCTAATATCCTTTTTTTTACCTAAACTGTTTAGTTTGCGCGAGAGACACTTCCAAAGTGGTAAAATGTGTGTCCCCCCCCCCTGTAACTTCTAAAATAAGAGAATGAAAAAACTAAAAAAAATATATGATGTACATCGATGCAAACTTCCACTGAAAATTGTTTTGAACGAGATCTAGTAAGTTGTTTTTTTTAATACGTCATAAATTGAAATTCATATCAAATACTCAGGTCTTACCATTTACTTATTATATATATACCTACAGGTTTAATTATAATTATAAATATACCTACAGGTTTGTACGGAACCCTCGGTGCGCGAGTCTGACTCGCACTTGGCCGGTTTTTTTAATTTTATTGTTTTTATTTTTGCTGATGCTTGCTGAAGCATAGTCGCGATATTTTTGTAAAAGAGTAGTACAGCATAAGCATCTCGAAGTACTATCCCCTTTGCTTTATGCATTTTTTATTTAATCTACTTTTTAATTTTGTCGTCTCTCTGTCTGTTTGTTCCGGCTAATCTCAGAAACGGCTGGACCGATTTTGACGGGTCTTTCACTGGCAGAATGCTGATATTATAAAGAGAAACAGGACACTTTTATTGCAGAATCATTATAGGGTTCCGCGAAAAAAACTGTACGTGAGATACCATAAATAATATAAATGGTTGATGTTTTAGAGTATAGCATAAATTATAATTTGTTTCCATTTCAGCGTGGACTCCATGATATTACTAGAGGCAGGTTTCAATGTGGTCTCTGTGGACGCGTCCAGGCAGATGCTACAATACGCTCGCAAGAAGAGGGACCAATTGAACTATCATAACTGGAGTATGTATGTTAGCTGTTGTACATGTCTGACTAGCACACGGATTATTCTGTATAATAATAACCTTGCTATGAAGTTATAAGCAGGCGCACCAAAATTACTTTTTACTACTTATGTATTATTGTCTATATCCACCGAAATCTTCTAACACCTTTCTTGATCAAAATTAGTATCCGATTGAGCGATACATCGCTAAGCTCATTAGTATATATATAACAACACCCACTTTCTTTTCGAAATATGATTTTCCACATAAAAATGCGATGCATATAAACAGACGACCAAAAATATCTTTCAGTAATTGAAGAGGGCACATGGCAATCCCTACCAGAAGGCATTAAAAAAATCTCCCCGCGCACACAATACGACGCCGTCATATGTTTAGCGAACTCCTTCTCCCACCTGCAGGATCAATATGGAGACCAGAGAGAACAGAAGATGTGCTTACGTAACTTGGCTGAGTGTGTCAAGCCGGGAGGTCTTCTGGTTATAGACCATAGGAACTATGATGCTATGTTTGATGGTGTTCCACTGCCGAAGCGAAGTGTTTATTATGATGTGAGTAAGTACATAGTATTTCCTGTAATCTATAAGTAAAGATCTATAATATACACTATTTTTTTCAAAATTTTGGGCCCAATAGTTTAGGAGGGGAGGATGGGGTAAATGGAATGGTTAATTTTGATCTAGTTTCTTAAATAAATATTTCCGGTACACTTTTCAAAACTTTTTTTAAAATTATCTTTCTAATTTGCTTACCATATAGGTACGTCCCAGTTCGTATGTGTTCAAATATGAGTACCTTTCAACTTAATCGGTCTAGTAGATTCGAAGCAAATCGTCTGTGACAGATGGGACAGACAGACACACGAGTGATCCTATATAAGGGTTCCTTTTTTCCTTTTGAGGTACGGAACCCTTAAAAGTACATTTAGGTAGAAAGTGATTTGAAAGGCAGTTGGCGTGATTATACGGTACTCTACCTTACACCGCAGGTGCGTACCACCTGTGGTCGTTAATAAACGCTTAGTAATGCGTGTGGGCAGAAATTAGTACCATAAGTATTTCGCTAGAGGCGCTGTGCCAATTCCTATAGAGAAGTGTCGGAAACGCAACTCATCCTATGGTATCCTCAGAGACGTTTTCCTTCACCGAAAGCTAAATGTACCTAAGTATTTTAATGTAAACATGCGTCTAGGTGGTATCTCTTATTTATAATTCCAGTACCAACATCCAGTTGATATCAGATCATCCATGGTGAAAACGCGCGGGAAACCTGATTATCTCGCTCTAGACTTTTGCATAGATGCGACATCTAACGGTGGGACACAAAAGAGGTACGCATACCTTATTAGTACATTCAAGTTATAAAGGAGCTATTTCCGCGATCGCTGGCTCTATTTGCCGATGAGATGACATGATGATTTGAGATGACAGCCGTGAAGCCATTGAGAAACAAACAGTCCATCCGATACGACAAATTTGCCTAGCCCAGTCTCACTCAGCTTGAAAAAGAAATAAAACAAATAAGTAGATGTAGCCCAATTACTCCATCCTGAGTACAGTCCTGGACTCATAGAAAGGCTACAGGAGTTAAATAGTTGATGAGAATTAATTTCCCATTTTCACAGCAGATCCTATGTATGTAAAATATTAAATCGGGTTGAAATTGCGGCGTTTCACTCGCGCGAGTTTCGCGGTCACCAATACACTGCGTCCACAAGCATAGCACGAGTAAAAATACGCGCATATTTTAAATTATATATTATAGTATTATATAGTATACGAGTGATTCGCCGCGATTTCCCCCCTTCTGGACAGACACTTATTATTACTAATTTAATTATATACAATAACCCTCTTACTCATAAAACGTTATTTAACTAAAAGACTGTTTAAAGGGTCACGTAAATAACGTCACTCTATTGTCATTGTCAAATAATGTGTCATTTTTTACGTGACCCTTAACAGTATATTACTTAGGCTGCATTCCGAATTAATGATATAATCGCTGTAATCGATTTGAGCGTGCTTAAACCCGTACCGAATTGAGTAATGACACATTACGTTGTCCCGTGAAACGTCATAGATGACGTCATGATATCCGCCATATTGCGCTCACACCGACCATGCCCTAAACTGATATCACCGTGAGCGCTGTCATAAGTGACGGTTAATTATTGTGTTTTCGGCAGAAATTCTAATAAGATTCTTGGTTTTCTATTTGGCAAAGATACTTTTTATGATTTTATGAGAGAAAAATAATAAAGAACGCGAATATTCCTTTTTGCGAGTCAAATTAAAAAAGATCTAAGGAGTCCTAGCGCATTGTTAAATCAGATTTTAATTAAATTCTCAAATGTTCTGTTTTGAATACTGTGAGCGCGATAACGGGCGTTCCGAATTGTTAACAGTTCTTAGCTGCGTTATTGCGCTCACCGTATTCAAAACAGAACATTTGGGAATTTAATTAAAATCTGAATTAACAATGCGCTAGAACTCATTATATCTTTTATTAGTTGAGTCGCAGAAAGGAATATCCGCATTTTTTATTATTTTTCACTCATAAAATCATAAAAAGTATCTTTGCCATATGGAAAACCAAAAATCTTATTAGATTTTTGCCGAGAACACAATAACTAACCGTCACTTTTTGACAGCGCTCACGGTGATATCAGTTTAGGGCATGGTCGGTGTGAGCGCAAGATGGCGCATGTCATGACGTCATCTATGACGTTTCACGGGACATCGTGATCGCGCTCACCCTAATATGGAACGGGTTTAAGCACGCTCAAATCGATTACAGCGATTATATCATTAATTCGGAATGCAGCCTTAAATAGCGCTTTATGAGTAAGGGGGTTAGTGACTACTTTAGATAAACTACATACCTAATGTAAAAATTTAATTCGAGAATATATTCCGTCAGCACTTTACTCCAGTTGCCTTTACCTCCTGGCTTAAATTATTACATCAACTTTGCAGTGAGTTCCGGCTGTGCTTCCATCCGCACAAGCTGGACAGGTTCTCGGCGATGCTGGACGAGGCGTTCGACAACCGCGCCACGCACAACATCTACGCCGACTTCCAACCCTTGGACAAAATACCCGTGCCCGGCTTCTACATACACGTCATGACCAAACATCAATGAACTATTTTATAATATAAAATAGATATTTCTATGTACCTACTAATAATTTAAATGGGTTAAAAAAAAACTGAAACTGAGTGGAAATCCGTAAATAAACAGTAATAATGTGGTATATGTAATAAAATATATAATTATGTTATGTTGAACCATAATATAATATCGGATGTAGGAATAAACTTGTTATCTTCATAAATTATCTTCTACGCAATATTTGCTATTGACCTTGTTTTTCTTGAAACCTATCCCACAGGGTCAAATTAAATCAACGACCCATAGGCAAATTTTTTTACGGAAACAGAAACTTTTCTTACTTTATATGTTCTGCTTATGAGAGATACCTAGATCTTTTCTTAGTATTAGAAGCGATGATAGCTCAGTGGTGGTGACATTGAATGCCATGACGAAGGTCAAGGGTTCAAATCCTACAGTGAGCTCGAGCTTTTGGTGAAGGAAACAAGAGCACGGTGTGAGGGTAAGTTTAAACCTGTTGCCAAGCACCTAGCAGTTTCGGCAGATGCACTTGAGATGTACCAGTGATGCACCTGTTTACCTTCTAGACATTAAATTGATCGATACAATCTTTGCAAACTTCTGACAAATTATTTCAATGCTTCTTGCAGTGGCGTAACTATACCATCTGGGGCCCGTGGCAAATTCTGATATTTTGATTGACAGTCATAAGTACCTACGTAAAATTACTCGTCATAGGTAACGTGTAAATCTCTAAAAATGAATCATCTTTTTATTTAGGTTGGTTGAAATGCTTAACGATTAACATTAAATTGTATTATGGCCTTTAGTTGTCTCACTTTCGATTTTAAGCAGAACTTATAAAAATATACTTTTCAAATAAAATAAAATTCTCAGGTACAATGTAAAAAAATTTTTTTTAGCTCGCGCCCTCTTGGACCGGGGCCCTCTTGGGTCGGAGGCCCGTGGCATTTTGCCAGCCCTGCCACCCTATTGTTACGCCACTGGCTTCTTGACATTTCGTTCGTAGCCCCTGTTGCCCACACCCAAATTCGTCCTGCAACCTTGATATAGGCGAGCATGCTTACGAGTTCGTGACCCACTGTTCGAGTTTGAGACACTGTGAGATTAATGCCGTATCTTGCGACGAAATATTATCAGTAAGTTACGTCATGTCATGTTGTATAACACTGAAATAGTTTAGTGACTGTGTTCAACAGCAACACTGAGTGCATTTCATTACTATTTAAAATCCCTGCTCGGCTTTTTTTATTTGATTTTATTTTGTTTTTTAAGTGAAGGAATCGTATGTACGGCGTGACTGGTACAAATGTGACAAATGATTTCCTTGAAAATTTTCAGTAGACCAGTGAAATAATACCTAAGTAGTAAAAGGAGGTATCTTTTTTTTAAAAGGTAACTAAGTACTACAATCGTTGACAATGACTACAATTATAATGTGAAGTGATTTTGTGACTGGATATTATAATATAACTCGACACTGGCAGAAATGAGCCCTAATTTGGGCTTGGTTGCCAAAATTAAAAATAAGAAGAAGAAGAAGAATATTAATAATTGGACTGTTTTACAAAAAACTTAAACCGACTTCAAAGTACACTAAGAAGTAATCAAATCCTGATCTGATGGAATGGGACGTGTACCCTTCCAGAAAAAAAAAGAATTTTCCAAATCGGTTCATAAATGACGGAGTTATGAGGTAACAAACATAAAAAAAAAATACAACCGAATTGAGAACCTCCTCCTTTTTTTGAAGTCGGTTAAAAAAGAAATGTTTTACCAGAATGGAATGGAATATTACTACGTCAACTTACTCTCCCAATTTCCCTAGGCCTAGACAGTATATCTACTTGATAAGAATAATCCTTGTTAATATCACAGTCTTTTTATACACTATGCTAATATTATAAACGCGAAAGTTTGTATGTATAGATGTTTGTTAATCTTTCACGCTGATAGAATATCTTCTGGATCAACACATAGGGTACTTTTTATACCGGGAAAGCAATATCTCCCCCGGGTACGCGGGTGAAACCGCGGGTGCAACTAGTAATTTACTTGAAGTTGTGACTTAGTTCCGACTTGAGAGCCAGTTCCTAACCGGTTCCGAAAATCCGAACTAGCTTCAACCCCATCATCCTTGATTTACCACGAATGAATGAAGTGATCACAAATAAAGATTGTGTTGACCACACATTAAAAAAAAACATACAAATAATTACGAAACTGTCGATCATTTCTGTGTCGGTGAAGCTGCTTATCTCGATTTATTACGAGTGTAGAGCGCGGGCACAGCGCGGGAAACAATCAGTCAGTGAAGTGCCGTGCGTGTGAGGTGTTGCATCATACAAAAGTAAGTGAGCAGAGGATTCGCACTATGTTTACGTAATATTATGCCAATTTATTACATATTGCATTAAATTCGATGCGGTTGAGTTTGTGTTTTTTATAAGCGATAGCGTAAGTATTTTAGTTTTTTTTTTATTTGTTAAATAAAAACGTTTGGTAAATTTTGCAACGGATTTTTGTATGGTTGACAATCTAAGCCCCCTTGGCATTATCAATAAAAAAAACTTCTACTTTTTTGTAAATATTTAGTACGTAAATAATATTTTCGCTTAGCATACAGTTTCACTCTTTCGTGTTATCTATAATTTAATTAAAATAGGGTCATCAAGAATCACATCCGGGTCGGTAAAAAACTGTGTTAACCAAACAGGGTCCGACTGTTTTTGAATATATTTGCTTACATGAAAGTTAATGCGGTTTGCGCGAATTTTACTATAGCTAAGCACAATAGTACTACTTATTAATTATCGGTGCAGGAAACCAAAGTTCGGTTTTAAGATTAGCTACCATACCATACTCAAGTTGAAAGTTCGTTCTAGCAGGTGCACTTAAGACGCTGTTCCAGAGGGGAACAGCCCGTTAAGTGCAAGGCTTTGTGTGCTTACGACCTTTTACCTCATTCATCATTTAAGGTGATGATAGCTCAGTGGTAGTGACGTCCTGGGTTCGAATCCTACAATGAGCTTGAGCTTTAGGGCAAGTAAAACATCATGAACTATAGTACGGAGGCAGGGTACTATTTGTAGAACCTGCTTGGCTGGTTACCACCCTTCAAGCTGAATATCTGTCGCCAAGCACCTATCAGTGTGTTCCGGCAGCTGCACTTGAGAGCCAGTTCCTTCTAGGCTTTGTGTGCTTACCTTCGGCTACATCATACTTACCATGGTGAGATTATAGTCAAAAACAGGCCAATAAGTACCAAACAAAAAAAAATTGTTAAAAAAAAAGGATGCACGATCAGCAGATTTAAAAATTGTTTCTTATCTTGTTTTCCAGTACAAACAATGTCAGCTGACAAAGTATTCCACTCCCGTTCCGAGGGTATCCCCTCCGAGGGTGTGAAGGACCAGTACGCGGACGGCAAAGCCGCCAGGACATGGAACAAGTTCATCGGAGACAGCACGCAGCGCACCCAAAACTATAAGGACTTCCTCATCGGCCTGCTCAAGAAACATGGCTGCAAAAATATTCTTGACACTGCTTGTGGTACCGGGTAAGTTAAAATTATTTTTGACTGGGAACACTGGTGTTAAATTTTAGTTAGTTAGTTTAGTCAGTTTCTTCAAGTAAAATTAAAGTTAATATTTGATCAAAACATGTGTCAATTAGGTATAAATTAAATGCGTCGTATGATTTCGCACCAAGCGGCAGTTTGTAACTACTTGTTTGTGACGTCATTCCAACATCTAAAAAAAAAATCTAAAAATCAATTTTTATGTGCATATCTTGCCATGATTCTTTATAAGTATGAGTTTATGTAGGTTATGTTAATTGATATTTGAGTGCCATTCACCATAAATCATATTGGCGCCCGATCCCTTCATCTAAGCATTACCATGGACGAATAGATATATTACTAAAAACTTGGCGCGATTGACATGCGCTGACCTGCAGGGCTATTTTAAAACGTCGGATTCGATATCGGAAACGGATTTAAAATTTTCCGAGGCGAATTTCAGCAATTGCTATTATAATTTCCGAAAACTTTTCGATGAATCGAATTGATATTTCCGTAAAGAAACATCAAACATATTCGAATTCGGAAATTAAAATAGCAATTGCGGAAAATCGCCTCAGTAGTTTTTGAATCCGTTTCCGATATTGAATCCGAGCGTTTTAAAATAGCCCTGCTGATCCAGGTTTCGATTTCGTAAAGTCACCTGGAAGCAACAACCTTAGCGCTAGACAGAGACAAGTTTTATGATCATAACCACTTATTTGCTGTCTTGTTTTTATTTTAACAAGGGATTGTTGACATTTATCAGGATTCTAGGAACTGGGTGTTAGAATTTAATTTTGAAAATCCAATTCACTAAACGTCGTCGGCTGAAAACCATATAGCAACATTAGGTAGGTATGCCTACTTATCTCAAATAACTCGATAACTTTATTACTTAGTTCATTAAAATGTATTTCTTCCCATAGCAGAACATTTGGTCCATTTATCAAAAATTAATAACAATAAGATAATAATTTACGTGAATGATATAACAGATAAACGTTGACCCTACGATCATTCGCTTTGATCTCACGCACTGACGAAATTGTTATTTTATGTTAATTATTCGTGATTTAATCACTGATTTGCAAGTCATATCGTTATCAGAAATATGTTGTATAATAACAAACCATTGCTGATAAAATTACTTGATAATGCATGCAATAAACCATCTCGGTAGCGGCAGTAGGAACGTAGCGGTAGATTACCGAGAAGGCGTTGATACTCGTAGCTTACTGATTATGACGTGGAAGATCAATCGTGTGATGCTACAATATGTCTGCTTCTGGCGAAAAAACACCTGGAAAACCAAAGAAATGTCTAAGCCATTTATTAAGCTAAAGTTACATGAAACTAAGGGGGGAAAAGGCGTTGTTTATTGCAAAGCAAGCAGGGCATTAGCTAATTATTATAAAACAATGTACCTACCTAACCCTGCCGCCGCGCCGCGTCTGTCTGTCTGATCGAGATAAACTCCAAAACTACTAAAAGGATTTTCATACGATTTTCACGAATGGACTGAGTGATTAGTGAGTAAGGTTTAGTCGTTATACTATAGTTCGCCCCTCTCGGTTTCTCTCAAAATCCCCTCTTTTATCTCATTAGGGGTTGAATTTTGAAAAAACCTTTCCTCTTTATTTGATCCCTACGTTATTATACGTACACCAAAGATTTTTTTCCTGGAACATTCATTACCCACGGTCATCTGATCCCAAAGTAAAGCAGAGCTTGTACTATGGAAACCAGCCACAGGACATACAGCCATGTTCATACCCAGAAATGCATGTGCTGTGTGGGAATCGAACCCACGACCTCCGGCGCGATAGGTGGAATCTGCGCCAACTGGCCCGTCAATTAATATTTAATTTATATTGGATTTCCTTAAAATTTGCTTCTCACGGTTTACGCTCGTATTTAGGGAAAACCGTATTTCAAAATATAAGTAATCATCATGAATAATGAGGAAGGATCGCTCATACTTCATACACCCCGATTATTACATCAGAACAATCTTGTAACTACTCTGAACGTGTGTGTGTGTGACGACAGTGTAGTTTCTGTTTACGTACAAGTACTTATATTATATTCAATAACATGTCATCTATCTTATCTTTATATACAAAACTAACTTGTTAGGCATTTGTAAAGGAAGTTGGGAATCTTACAAACAACTCGGTTGGCAACGCGCGAATGAAACCCCTAGTGGGCTAAAAAGGATCGTTTGATGAATTTAATAAAAAATTTGATAGATTATTATATACTAGCTGTCCCCCGAGGTTTCACCCGCGTTCAAGGGATAAAAAGTAGCCTATGTCCTTTTCCATACCAAAGGCTATCTGCATGCCAAATTTCATGATGATCCGTTAAGTAGTTGAGGCGTGATGGCGTAACAAACAAACAAACAAACAATTATTAGTTAGGAAAAATTGAATAGAATTTGTATAAAATAAAATGAGTGACTATTTTACAAAAAAATTGTTAGGTATGTAAGATTTGCCGAGAATTCGAAAAAATGAATGTCTATAGCAATATTTCTTTAGGTTCTTTTTAGCCCGCCTATTGTTGTAAGCGTCTATAGAACCATAGGCTGCAGTAACCGCTCCTCGGACGCTATATTAGTGGTATAACAATGTTAATAAAGTGATATCTTTCAGTATAGACTCGATGATGTTGGTGGACGAGGGCTTCAAGTTGGTGTCCGTGGACGCGTCCGACAAGATGCTCAAGCACGCGCTCAAGGCGCGCTGGGAGAAGAGGAAAGACCCCAAATTTGATGAGTGGGGTGAGTACACAGACCTAAATCTAAATAGATAACGCAAGTCCCTCCATCCCTAATGAAAACCAAGCGTGTAGCTTTTTTTGTACGTACCTACATAATGTCACAAGATTGATTTAGTTAGGCGGCATTAGATTTTTAACGTGAAAATGAAGCTATCCTATTTGTCAGCTAAACATATCCCTCGGTACACATCTCTGGTGGACATGCAGCCTTACGCGAGTTCTCTGTCCGTGCGAAACAGTCTCAAATGAAGAACATTGTGCCCCATTTCTGCACAGATTTTGACACGCGAATTACATACACTCGCAGCATCTATTTAGATGTATATCTATGGGTGAGTATGGTAACACATAACCACTTATACTCACGCAACCAGCTCCCCTTAACCTAGGAAGAACTTCCAAGGCTCTTCTCGGATCATAATGGACCACAGAGCAAACAAAATTAATAATAAAAATAAATTAATATTTCCTTATAGCAGCGCTGAAATGATGTAAGGTTTTTAACATGGCGGATAAGTTCCCATTTATTGGAATCCCGGTAGGTATTGCCCTTTACCTACATACCTGTAAGATGTGTGTGTTTTCCTTAACCATTCCTTCATTCATAGAGTATGTAAACCTACCTACGTACTCTACATAAACACACAAATGTATATTCGAAAAGTACCACAGGCAAACCGTTTAAGAGGCAAACCCTACGGTTTTTCACAGGGCTTCTGACCCCAAACTAGGTAGGGCTTGCATTTTGGTAGTTACCTAAACATATAGGTAGGTACCTACTTCAATAATAATTGTCGCAGGGAAATTATGAAATCATGAAAGATGACGAATATTCCTATAGATTATCACTTCTTTCTGAAAAAATGGAATATATTTTTCACTAGACTGACTATGCTACCTATATCCAGACTCAGAACATACATGTTCATTTACCCCAATGTTGTTTCTCGCCGAGAATCGAACCTGCGGCCAGTGACGTAGCAAGCGGTATAATTGATCATTTATTTTTCAATTTCAGTGATCGAAGAAGCTAACTGGGAGACCTTGCCACAAGACATCGAGACATTCCTACCCGGTACACAGTTCGACGCCGTGATATGCTTAGGGAACTCCTTCGCCCATCTTTTAGATGAATTCGGAGACCAGAGGATGCAGAAGATGTGCTTACAGAACTTCGCCAAGTGTTTAAAGCCTGGTGGTCTACTGTTCATAGACCATAGGAACTACGATGCGATGATTGATAGCGGAGCCACGCCGGGACACTCTATTTATTATAATGTAAGTAATTTTTATAAGACAAGCTAGCCCTCGCGGATTTCCATGCGTGCCCACTGCGGATCGATGCTCGGTAGGCTATATAGTGGTCAACCAACTGTTGGAGTTTTAAAGCCGCCTAAGAGGCCTCCAACTAGCTTAACGACTATCACAATGAAGTGATAACCGGGACCAACGGCTTTACGCTTTACGTGATTTCCGAAGCACGGAAAACGCTCTTCCTTAACTTTGCCGATCGATTAAGAACGGCTAATCATGCTACACCACGAGTGCTCATATGAAATACCTATAAGTACAATCGCTAAATAAGAGACACTTCGGATCCCTAACAGCCGGCTCCAAGTAAATTCCTGATTAAGTATAGATATGAAATTATTTACCTAACCGTCGTTAATGCTATCATAGTTATTTGATACAGATTGTGGGTTGTTACCAGTTCTATGTAGTCAGTAAGGTTGATTCTGTGACCTTTGTCCTTATCTTGTTTATTAATTGAGTTAATGATAATTATTACCCATATTATTCACTACGTCAGGGATATAGGTACCTACCTACTTAGATATCTGTTCACGTAGGTGAATTCGGATGAATTTGTTCACATAAATAAGAATAAGGATGGCTCGTTCAAGTAACTATGACGTAGGTGCGAATAAATGTTAAAAATGGTGCTAACCATCGCAATCACAAATTCCGGGTCGTTTCACGAATTAAATGAATTTAAAATATCCTGGGACATTCCTCACACACGGTCATCTGATCCCAAACTAAGCAGAGCTTGTACTATGGAAACCAGATAACTGATATAATACATATACTACTTTTTGTTTGTAAATACATACTTAATATACATAATTACACCCAGACTCAGGACATACAGACATGTTCATGCACACAAATGCATGTCCTGTGTCGGAATCGAACCCACGACCTGCGGCGCGTAAGGTGAATCTTAACCAACTGCGCCAACTGGCCCGTCGTTGTCATTTCCATTCTCTCTTTTGTTCTTCTTTATGTGTTGGCTTACCATAGTTAACATTGACAAAGGATTCGAAGATTTGTGTTCAGAGTCTGGCATACTCATAAGGTGCCAGGCTCAAGCTCGTGGGAGGTGGAGTAGTACTAGGTATAGTGAATGTTTGTGTTCCAGTGCCTGTACCCAGTGGACATAAAGACGTCGGTGCTGGTGGTGAGCGGCAAGCCCGAGCTGGTCGCGCTGGACTACTGCATACACAACACTCACAACGGAGATAACAACGAAACTAGGTACCTACCTCATTACTCTTTCCATGTGTCAAAGTTAGTATTGTTTTAGATTCCTAGGTGGCGCTGTTGTACTTTTTCCAAATAAGTTTCTTTATATACTGCCCCTAAAATCTGCCGCCCTCAACTCAAGCCTGTTGGTGAATCCGCCTCTGGTGTTATTTCATATTTATATCACACCTACAATTTGGACAGACTAGGTAACATTTATGACTACTGTTAGTATATTTAGTCTTATGATTTTAAACCTAAATAAAGGCAAAATTTGTTGGCGCCCCAGCGGCAGTAACCCACGCTAAGCAACGGCGCGCGGCTCCCAAAATGATGATATTATAATATCTTATCACAAGATCAACGAGACAGTGTTATACTAGAAGATGAAGGAAAGTGTAGGTAGCTACTTCTCTTAACTTACTTGCGTAACGTTTCAGTGAGTTCCGTCTGTGCTACTACCCGCACAAGCTGGACAAGTTCACGAAGATGCTGGACGAGGCGTTCGACAACCGCGCCACGCACAACATCTACGCCGACTTCCAGCCCTTGGAACGAGTTCCCGTGCCCGGCTTCTACATACACGTCATGACCAAACATCACTGAACTGTACTATTTAAGTACCTACGTAGTATTTAAGTTCTTTGAATAAACTAAGTAGGCTGATTCAAAGACCTGAGAAGTTATTTATATTTTAAATATCTCTTAACCTTTTTTTACAAAGAATGTTGAAATAGTCTTCCCCTATATTTTTCTATGATAAAGATATTTTATTTATACTTACTGTTGACGTCTAAAAAATTAAATGATAGATAATTTGTTTATGTATTTTTAATAAGTACTCACCTTATTCAACTAGTCGTGAAACATACTCGTGAAAAATGTACTAATTTGGGTACTAGTCAAATTTAATTTTGTAATACCATACATAACTTACATAAGTACTTATCCCAACTTTTTTTTTAATATTTTTTAAATTAAATGTATGTTGTTCGTGTGTGTTTTATGAAATTATGCATTTATAAATCATATCAGTGAGAGCAATTGTTATTAAATACATAGTTTCTATTTATGATTAAAATAAAAATGTTGACCAAATTATTATTTCATTTTAATCTTGCTTTGCAGACCATGTTCTATGGAAACCAGATCAGTCTTGGCTAGGAATTTTACCAAATGAAAACCGGCCCGTGTAAAAATATCCTACTAAAATTATAAATGCAAAGAATCGAAGAAGAAGAAGTGATTTGTAAAAAAAAAAGATTTTTAGAGATGTTTAAATTACGTTATCATTGATCTTTGGTGCCTAAGGAATCATCATCATCAGCCTTTCTTAAGTCCACTGCTGGACATAGGCCTCTCCCAGAGCGCGCCACTCCTTCCGGTTTCTTGCCACCCGCATCCAGCCCAGTCCGGCCACTTGTTTGAGGTCGTCAGTCCATCGGGCTGGGGGGCGCCCCACACTACGTTTGCCAAGACGCGGTCTCCACTCTAAGGAATAACTTGAGGCATTTAAAATATTTTTAGATCCCCGAAAAATGCGACATTCAATGCAATGCCGGGGAATCGCGACCAAAACAATTATGTTGTTGGGGTTTATAAAATATTTCATGTATATTAATAATGTTGCTGGTAATGTAATCTCAACATTAGAAGTGATTCAAAACTCTCTAAAATATTTTATTTTTTTGTACAATTCAATGTATGGATCTCGCCATGATTCTTTGTGAAGATATTTATTTCTCTTTCGCACATTAGCTAAGTGGGTTTGGATGTTTGGCAAACATAGAATGCGAGGGTAATTTTTTATCGCGGAATAACATAAAGTCTCTCGAGAAGGGTGAAGCTAGTACCTAACCCCCCTTATTAATAAATAAGGTCTTGCTTGTATCATGAAGATAGCCTCATCCCTTTTTGTTTATATGACATTAGAAAGTGACAGATATATTTTAATCTTAGGTATTACCTCAGAGTATATAAATACTACGTACAAGTATTACTATGCTTGACTTAATCCGGGTAAGAGTGTAAATATAGTAATAAATGCATATTTAGTTGAACAATATAATTTATTTTTTATAAGAAATTATATGAACGAAATATGTGAGAGTGCATAAATTAGACGCGTTTGAGGGCTTACGGGTAACAATTATATCTAAACTAATCTACACAGTCTATGAGCCGACGATGATGTTATTGATTGGAATGTGTATAAGTTTGACGAAGAAACCAATGAATCCCATGATGCAGAAGCCGATAGCAGTGGCGATGGCGATCTTTTGGAATTCTGGAATTAAAGAAACACGTAATTTAATGCTAGGTTTTGCCCAATGTTAGTGTGAATTAGAGTAAGAAACCAATACAATTAATTCATAAATTTTAGAAAATAAAATTATTTTTGTGATCTTTTGATAACATACTGTCTGTAAGCTTTTCAGACCTATTGAAAAATATTGGTGTTTAACCCTCCTTATACGAGGTGGGGTATAATACACCCCAGCCATTAAAAACTCGTAATCATAAATCACAATAAAGATGCGCGAGTTTGTCTTCTTTGTTTATGTATAAATAAAAACAGGGAAAGCAGAGGAAAAGATGGGATGATGAAATCACTGATGTTGAAGGCAATACCTGGACTAGGATGGCACAAGAAAGGGTGAAATGGAAAAATTTGAAGGAAGCCTAAAATAAAATAAAAAATGTGTTTTATTTAAACCCATTCATTATGACTTATTACAATATATTGCCTTAGTTTCTGGATTTTATTTTTGGGGTTAGTCCTGAAGTCAATTAAAACATATCTTGACTTCAATTGTGTATTGTGCTAGGTAGACATTACAAAAGAAGAGTAGTCATGTCATTTAGTTCATCTACCCACTTAATCTACATTATTATAAACAAAGTAGAAAAGTACCCTGCACTTTATGAAACCAACACAGATAATAAATCTATCCTTACTAACACATGACAGGGGTATATCAAACCCCACCTTGTATGGCATGTGAGGTTTAGTCAACATATACGGAGGGTTAAAATATAGTTACTACTACTGTAACTATAGTATAGTAGGAGATGGAAGTAGCATTCAAATATTTATTGTTCAACAATACGGTAGTCTTGTGTAGTTTGCGAACGAACTAGTTCGAAAGAGCGCTCCCACAGACGAACTACGCGAACTAATTCCCAGATATCTCACTCCTTAGTTAGCTTCGGTATAATAAAATCGACTTGTAATAGCGAGAGTGAGCGAGAGCGCAGCGCGCCGCCTGAGCTAGTCACGTTACTATACACTTGAATTAAACCTAGTAGATTATTTATTCATAATTTTATTCTTGACGGGCCAGTTGGCGCAGTTGGTTAAGAGTCTGGTAAAGATTTGCCTTCCTCTAGTTTGAGACGGGAGCTGACGAAAACTAAAAGAGCGACCTAGTTCGCCAAGGAGGAGCAAACTAAACGGAGCACTCCGGGTCGTGAACTATTACTCAGTTTAGGCTTTGATAAGGCTCTTTTGAATGTTACAATTGACGCTACCACGAGTTTGGAAGACACTTGCTGTAGTTATTGAACTTCTGTATGGAACAGCTGATTGTTTTGGGAATTTACATCAAAACTTACCAGTAACCTACCTTACAATTAACATATTGTTTGGGGATGAGCTAAGACTCATTGGAAGTGAATAGGAATACCTGTACCTTATAGGGGGACAGTGGAATAATTAATTAAAATTATTACCTTGGTAATTGGCCTCTTTATGCTAAGACAGGTCTGAACAACAGATTGGGACCTAATTGTTTATACTATATTAGCTGGACTTTTAGGTAATTAAAACCTTAGAAGGTAAATTATTGCATTTAGAGTATAAACTCTTCTTATTAATGAATATGGATTTATTATAGATAGCTACTAGGCACAATCCTACCTCGTAGTAGTACTCTCCTACTCAATAGAACGCTCTGGCCGGACGCCAACATCACAAGATTAGGATAGTAACAATATGGACAGTAATATATACCTTTTCTGTCGGGTTTTGTGCATCTCCTGACTAATCTGATGGAATCCTTAGCGAACTGCTTTCCAGGCTCGACAAACTTGGCGATTTGATCCATTTTCTGGAAGTGGAACACCAATTTTGTTACTATGGAACCAAACTTAGATACTTCGAGTTTGAAGAAAATAGGAAGAGAAACCAATTACTCACGTTTCTTATAAATAACTTGCAATGGTTATGTTAGAATACTGCACAATTATGATATTTCGACCGAACGTAGTAGATCGTAGACGTCGTAAAGTGAAAAGTGAACGACAAAAAATGTAAACGTCAGCCACGTTTCTAACAAGCTGTCACGTCACCATTTGTGTTCGGATTAGTATTGCCAACGATAAATATGCAATCACGGTAAAGGTGAATACACACTTATCCGAGCCAAACGCGTCGAACGCATCGAATGAAACGAATTTTAGAATAGGGACGTTTCCAGGGTAAAAAAAAAACACTTATTAGTCCGTCAGTTAGATTATCAAAAAATATGGGACACGTATTTTTTGCATTACCAAATCATTAACAATTGACGAAGATAAAGCGCGACAAAGTTCAGGAGTGGGGGCTCGCGACGTCACTTGTTACTAAAATGTGTATCACACCGTGTATCGTGACTTTTCAAGTTGTCTCAAAAAGTCCGTAAAGACCATTGTAGTAAAACATGACTTTATTTGGACGGTGACTGACTGAGGACTATGTGAAAGTGATTTATTGTGATTGGAAATATTGAAAGTTCGTTTGGATGGATATGTTTTCAATAAATTAAACACGATGAAATAGAACGACGTAATTTTATTAGAAGCCACGGCAGCAGAGAGAACCATAGATTACAAAGAAAGTACAATATAGACTTACATACTACCTAGCGCCATTTAGCGACGCGCGGATATTATTTGAAACCATATTTGTTGCATTCATTTTTACACCCCCCCTCAACAAATATTTTGTTACAATACATAAGTTCCTTACATAGTACAATTGTTTTATTTCTAATTCCTATACTTGATATGTAACTGAAAATAACAAGTATTATTATCTTCTTAACTAACAAAATAACCAAATAAAAAACAACTAAAAAATTAACTTAACAAACTTCTCAAATAAAGTTTTGCCTAAGGGCTTAGTTAATAAATCAGCTAAGTTATCCTGTGTTTTAATATACTTTAAAGAGATACATTTTTCTTTTATTTTGTCCATAATGAAGTGATACCTAATATCCAAGTGCTTTAATCTTTTATTATTTTCATTATTAAAAACTAGTTTTATTACAGACTGATTATCTTCAAATATAGTCACTTCATTATTGACAATATCAAAATCACACAACAAATGTTTTAACCAACATGTTTCAGTAATAGCCATACTAAGTGCTATATATTCTGACTCAGTGGAGGACAATGAAACACTAAGTTGTTTTTTACAACACCATATTACAGTACAATCAAATATTTTTAAGAAATAACCAGTGGTTGATTTCCTATCTTGGATGTCACTCGCCCAATCTGCATCTACAAAACCTTGCATTTCTCTGCCTGTACTGTGGTACACCAATGAGTAATTTAATGTACCTTTTATATACCGTAAAATACGTTTTAAAGCCTTATACAACATAACACTAGCACAGTGTTGATATCTACTGAGAAAACAAACCGATACACATAAATCTGGTCTTGTACAACAAACAGCATACATTAAACTGCCTACAAGTTGTCTACACTTTGTCTCTATTTCTGATCTATCAGATTTTTCCCTTTTTAATAATTCAAACTTAAAATTTTGATCTATCGGAGTGGTTCGAGACTGGTTTGCAATTTGACATTTTATAACGTTCTAGAAGTTAAGTTAAATATGTTTTCTGACTAATTACCGTTGTACCTTTCTTTTGTTCAATGTCAATACCTAAATAAGATTTTGCCAAACCTAAGTCTTTCATTTTGAAGTTTTTGCCTAACTCTGTTTTAAAATCTTCCAAAACCTTATTTTCAGTACAAAACATAAGTATATCATCAACGAATAGTAAGATGTATAATTTACATCCATTTACCTTCCTAAAATATAAACAATAATCATTTTTAGATTTACTGAAATTCTGTTTAGTCATGAACTCATCAAACTTTTTATTCCAGTATTTTGGAGACTTTTTCAGTCCGTATAATGACTTATTTAATTTACAACTTTCACCGCTTGGTAATTTTAAGTATACAGTTTCATCTATGTCACCGTGTAAAAAAGCACCTACAACGTCCATCTGATGGACTGGGAGTTGATATTTATTTGCAACTGCCATAAAAACTCTAAATGTTGGCAACTTAGCTACTGGGGAGTACACTTCTAAAGCACAATCCGACTGTTCAAAACCTCTCGCTACTAATCTAGCTTTATATATTTTTTCACTACCTACTTGTTTAACTTTGTAAACCCATTTACTAGAAATCTCTTTATTTCCTTCTGGAACACTATTTACTATTGTCCATGTGTTATTTTCTTTCAAAGTATCTAACTCAGTCTTCATAGCATTCTTCCACTCTTCTTTTTCTTCAGAATTTAATGCTTCTTCTAGAGTAACTGGTTCTGTGTCAATGGACAAAAGATTTGTATCATAATCAGTTAGCCACAAGGGTTTCTTTATTTCTCTGTTTCTTCTTGAGTGTGTTAATTCTTGAGGACTTTCTTCAGCTTCTTTCTCTAACTCAATACTATGTTCTTCTTCAAACTCTTCTCTTTCTTTTTCTGGACTTGGTGTTCCTTGCATTTGGGTGTCTAAATTTTCAACTAATTCTGGTGACTGTGCTCGTTCTTCATTACCTTCCTCATAGAAACTGTGATATTCTTCTGTTAATTCATCTTCCTTTTGTTCTGTATTATCTATTTCTTCTTGTTCAGAGTTTATGACCATAAATGGAGTTGAATTAGTATTATCTTCACAAGAATTACCTATTTTCTTATTACTAAAACTACCTTTCAAGAATGTTACCTCTCTTTTTAATAAAACATCATTTTTCTGCGGAAAATAAATTCTAAATCCTTTTGTTGTTTCACTATAACCCACAAAATATCCTATTTCTGCTTTACTATCCCATTTTTTACGATTTTGATCAGGAACATGTACACCTACTTTTGATCCGAACACTTTTAAATTGTTTATATTGTATATTTCCTTATTATACCAAAGCTCATACGGAGTAACATTTTTAATTCTACTTTTACCAGTTCTATTAATAACAAATACAGCCGTATTGACAGCTTCAGCCCACAAGGATTTGTTCAAACCACTTGACAGTAATATTGTTCTAGCCGCTTCAGTTATTGTTCGCATTTCACGTTCTATACAACCATTTTGTTGGGGTGTGTATGGTACACTAGTCTGATGAATAATACCTAAATGATCTAAGAATGATTTCATGTCTCTATTCATAAATTCTGAGCCGCAATCTGATCTAATAATTTCCACTTTAAATAATAAGTTTTTAGTAACAAAATTCAGAAAACTTTTTAATTTACCAACTGTTTCATACTTATTTTTCAAAAAATAAACTGTTTTATACTTAGTGTAGTCATCTTTTATTAGTAAATAATACCTGGCACCACCTAATGATGTAGTTTCCATAGTTCCGCATAAATCTATATGTAAACACTGACCAGGCCATTCTGCCCTATTTTCACTTAATGGAAATGGTTTTTTATGCAACTTACCAAGAAGACATGGCTCACATGTTAACTCATCTTGTTTACTTACACTGAAATCTATTTCAGATTTAATTAACACATTTTTCACTTGTTCTATATCCTGATGACACATTTTCTCATGCCACTCAGACAAACTAAAATTTGATTTCCCTACACAAGCATTTGCTACATTGTTAAACCTAAATTTCATAATATACAAGTTACTTTTACGATATGCCAATGCACAGATATTTTTATTATTCCCTTTTGTAAAATAACACCATTTATTGTTTATTGTCATATTATAACCTCTATCTGCTGTTGAACTTGCTGAAAATAGATTCATTTTGATATCAGGAACGTGTAAAACATTATTCAGTGTTGTACTAATCCATTCTTTACCCTAATACGCTTCCAAGAAAATTGTACCAATACCTATAGCTTGTATGACTTTACCATCACCTATAACAATATTCCTTGGACGCTCTAGCTTTTTATATTTTGTAAACATGCTAATGTCATGACTCATGTGCTCTGATGCACCACTATCCATTACCCAATAATGATTTCTTTCTAATTGACCATAAAACACTGATGATGACAGCACAGACACAGAGAATGCATTGCTTTGACTTTTGTTTACCTTATGATATTTGTTATGATTATTTTTATTATTCTTATACCAACAATCTATACTTTTGTGGTTACTTTTCTTACAATACTCACAATTACTTTTTATTTTGCAATTCTTTTTTATGTGTCCTATTTTGCCACACTGAAAACATTTTCTCGCAGACCTGGATGTAAGTGCTGCTGATTCTTCTTCTTCTTCACGCTTAGAAGTGGCACGCTGCTCTTCAATCAGCAACCTTGCTGATAACTCATACATCGTCCGCTTTTCTACTGGAACAGATTCCCATGCCGACACAAAGTGTTGGAACTGCAATGGAAGTGATGAAGTTATCTTCGTGATTGCCATGGATTGACTCACTTCAGCATTGATGTTCTTCAATTTACACAAGAGACTTTCAAACCGTCCTAAGAACTGCGATATAGTTTCTTTATCTTCAAATCTCATTGAAAAGAATTTCTGTTGGAGTATTTGCACCGACAATTCCCCACGTTGTTCGTATATTATGTGCAGTTTGTCCCATATTTCTTTTGCTGACCTGCAGCTTACAATTTGAGGTAGAACCTTTTCAGATATACGTGTGACTATTAAACCTTGAGCTTTTGCGTCTTTCAGCATCCATTTCTCGCACTCTTGTTTTTCCACCGGAGGGTTTCCTTCTACAACATTCAGAAGATCCGCCGCCCGTAGTATCACCTTTATTTTATATGACCATGTGGTCCAATTTTCGATACCTTCAAGTTGCTGCTGGCCAACTTGCCCGTTAGCCATATATCCGACGAAATCCATCGTGTGATTGCTTTACCGCAATGTTTATTTGGTACCTTTACCGGTCCCACGCCGTTGTTGTTCACCTTTTCGACCTTCACCGGCCGCCGACGAAATCTCATCCGTCGTATTAACTGCTTGACCACAGCTTTCTTGAAAACAATATATCAAGCCAAAACGATCAGTAGGCCATGAGCTTGCTGGGCCCATAACCTATTGAAAGTTCGTTTGGATGGATATGTTTTCAATAAATTAAACACGATGAAATAGAACGACGTAATTTTATTAGAAGCCACGGCAGCAGAGAGAACCATAGATTACAAAGAAAGTACAATATAGACTTACATACTACCTAGCGCCATTTAGCGACGCGCGGATATTATTTGAAACCATATTTGTTGCATTCATTTTTACAGGAAATTATAATATAACTCGACTCTGGCAGAATTAATAAGTCATAATTTATATTTAGTTGCCAAAATTAAAACTAAAAAGAAGAACAGTTTATCTAAGTGTCTAAAACGATCTAAAAAGACTGAATGGAATTATAAGTCAAACAATAAGAAGAAAGACCCGAACATTGTACATACCACAGTACATACATAGTTTAAGCCAACAGAAGAAATTTCTAACAAATAATAATTATTGTCAGCCGTGGTTATAATTTTTAACATTTCTTCTAAACTAAACTAATTTTAGTTATTTTGAATAAAAACTTTTTACATTATTTAGATTGATCATTTTATTTCTTGTTCATATGTTTGTGTTTTTTATTTCAATATTTGTTATTTTTTTAGGTAGGTAGTTATGGATCCCCCTACCCCCTCTGTTTTAGACTAAATGCTGGCTCAGCATCGCCAGCCGTGTGTGGTCCATTGGCGTGGGCAATTTCTCTATAATTGTTATTGCAAGTCAGCAGTCGTTGCATCGGCTGGTGGCCACTGCCTTTGTTAGTTTTAAGACACAATAAATTCACCTTAGCATCGGTGTAGACGTTGTCATAGTTTTAATTTAGTTTTTAAAAAACCTTTTGAACGTTCCCAAAATTTGACTGGCGCAGCCGGTAGGATTTGCTCAGGCTGCGTAGTTTTGTTATATATTTCGGGTGTCCAAATTCGCCCGAATTAGTAGAACGCGCGATAGCTGAACGAGTGAATCCTCGAACCAAATAAATAAGTCAATTCGGGTAAAAAAGGAAAGTGAGTGAAAATGGGAGTAGCGGTCGGTTGGTGAGTAAAACTTTTCGCCAATCCTTGTTCCAAAATCCTCCTATAATTCATTTACATTATTTAATTTTGTTATTATTGAGATCGGAATTCTCTCATGATAACGTGTCTGGTTTCTTAGTATGAATTTCTGCTAGTGCCTACTATTGATAAGAATACGCATAGAGTAGTTTGAGAATAGGGAATACACTTTTTCCTTATTTAATTAATTAATAAATAAATCGTTATAATTTGATCTCAGCATTGATCACTTTATTGCATTGTAATTTTAAGTAAACTAGAATATCCAAATCTGTTCAGTTTTATTTTACATATTTTTACAAATTATACAACTTTTACATTTTTATAAAAACTTTAATCCTTTATATCCTAATATTAACTGTGCTTTTATAACTGTTATATTTTTGTGTGTCATATTTTATTGATTGTGTTTTATTGTGTTACGTTTACTCTGATCCTACATTACCCTGTTAAAAATGGCTCAACCACAACTTATAACCGTACCTAGCGAAATGTTAAAATTGATCCCATTATACAATGGTGAAAAGAAACAGTTAAATTTATTTATCCGTAAAGCTGAATACATTATTAGTAAGTACAGAGGTAATGAGGAACAGAACTTATATTTGTACCATGCTATTACAAGCAGATTAACCGAAAAAGCAGCTTCACTGCTATCAGAACGAGAAGATGTCGAGACTTGGACCGAATTAAAGGTATTACTTCAGCAACATTTTGGAGATCCGCGTAGTGAGGAGTGCATAGCGATTGAATTAGAGTCGATAAAAATTAAATCAGGTGAAAATTATTTAGATTTCTGCAATCGTATTCAGGGCATTCGTTCCCTTCTGATGTCCAAGGTAAACATGATCGAAGATGCCGAATTAAAACTGGCCAAAAAGGCAATTTATGATCATACCTCATTGAACGTGTTTTTGTATAACCTTCCTGAAAATATGGTACGCGTAGTAAGATTGAACACCCCCGCATCTTTAGAAGCCGCCTTAAGTGTAGTTTTGGAAGAAGTAAATTTCCACGATCAGTATACAATGCGAAATCGAATTCACGGCACGCTATCATCGCGACCGCCTTTACCATCAGGTGCGCCGAGCACGCCCATTAGTAAATTCGGTAGTTCACCTCAACCAACTGGTTTTAGGCCTTTCGTACCTCAAGGCCAACCCCAAATTACTCCAAAATTTAACTTTGGGATTCCGCCACAATTTAGGACTCCCCAAATTTCTCAAGGTCAACCTCAACATTTAGGTTACCGACCAGCTCAATTCGGTGCCCAAACGTCACAACAATTCGGATATAAGCCACCTCAATTAGGGTATACGCCGCCACAAGTACAAAAACCCCAATTGCAATCTAGTGACGTAACTATGAGAACAGCGCCTCTTGCGCAACAGCCACAGTCAGGATTTAAATTAAATGAGCTTAGCATTGACTATGAAAATGACTACAACTATAATGACGTCAAACATACGTATGACTACGCAAATAATGATTACATAATTGAAGAAAGCAATAACGTAGAACAGACCGACTTACCTAATATCCAGAATTTTCAGATAGATGCCTCAACAAGACAAGAAGTGATAGAATTAAACTGTGAACCTAACTTAAAACTTCCATATATTTACATTCCTGAAATAGACGCGAAAATGATGATTGACACAGGTAGTACTAGATCGTTTATAAGTCCCCAAAAAGCCAATGAATATTTTCCCGGATACATTCGACAGGAACCATTTCAAGTTGTTACTACTCACGCGTCTAGTAGACATAATGAGGTTATCAAAATTCCTCTTTTGCCAACATTTAAGAGTGATGACTGGCACAAATTTTATTTGTATGACATAGATTCTCTGTATGATGGACTTATAGGGAATGACCTTTTACTACAACTAGAAGCTATCATTGATTTAAAAAACGAACAACTTAAGACTAAAACGACAAACATTCATATTACAACTTTTACGGACATCAATAGAGACACACAGACAGACAAAAATACTCATAGTGACTCTTCTATTATTACCATATCAGACCCAAGTGTTACAGTCTCAATTAGCCCAATGACTATTTCAGATACAGTATCAATGTCAAGTTCTGAGAAAATATCAGAATACCCTATTAGATCAGATTCAAGTAAATCTCAAATTATTCACTCATCCGTAGGTTTAGAATCAACTGGAATACCAATTTTACGCGAGGCTATCGACACGAAGCCTAACCAAGTTTTAGTTTTCTCATGGCTCAAAAACTCATTGCATGTTAAGAGTATTCCTAGAGAGAAACAAAAGGTTCTAGAAGTTTTCCTACCAATAGATAACCCAGAATTGGTAAAACAATTTCTTAAAACACATGTAAAGCCTAAATTAAAGTATTTCATTTATTTCAAAGAGAATGAACACCGTAAATTATTCAGTAGTATTATTATACAGCTATTTAAGAAAGATATGGTTCAGTTTTATGAATGCACAGAGCGTGTAGTGTTTGTTAAAGATGAGAAAGAACAGGAAGCGATTGTTTTAAGACATCATGAAGGAAAAACATGCCATCATGATATCAAGACAACGTTAGTAAGGATTCGTAGGAACTATTATTGGGATAGAATGCAGGAAACAGTTTCAGCCATCATTAATGCTTGTGAAGCCTGCCGTAAAATAAAGTATGACCGTAAATCCGTAAAGCCCGTCATACAATTAACTCAGACCCAAGATGCCCCATTTCAAGAGATTTTTATAGATCTATTTAACATTGAAGGAAAGTACTATCTAACACTTATAGATGCGTTCAGTAAGTTAGGTCAGGCTATAGAAATTTCAAACAAATCAACTCCTGAAGTAGTCCGAGCCCTGATGACATATTTCTCTTTTTACGGTATTCCTAAAAAGATTAGTTCAGATCCAGGAACCGAGTTCAATAGTGAATTATTGAAGGAATTTTTAAATTTACATAAAATAGAATCACACATTGGTACACCGAACAACCCCAACTCGACAGGACTCATTAAACGTTTTCATTCCACTATTATAGATATATATAAATTAGCTAAGTACGAAAGAAAGTGTACAGACACAGCGACATTTATGACATATTCAGTTATGGCGTACAATCATGCTATTCATTCGGTTACTAATCTTACTCCTTTTGAGTTTGTTTTCGGACACACAGATACAGGAAACTCTTATGACATTGAATTAGAAAAACAGTATTTACAAAAAAGGATTAGGGAAATAAAAGGTGGAGAAAATGAAATAGAATTTACACCAGATAGGACTATTTTCGCTGAAGACATTAATAAGCGAAAAAGTAAAGATAAAGCACGGTACGTGAAAGCTAAAGTTATAGGTAAAGCCAAAAGAAATATAGTGCCCATACAAATAGGTGACAGACAGACAAAGGTCCCTATTGAAAACATCAAACGTCCTCCACAGGTGGAACATCTTCGTGATAGTGACGCCGGTGCTGGGCCTTCAGCTGCAATCCCTTAAAGGAAATCCTGGAATTATCCCTATAAAAGAAGGTCAAGCTTATGTTCAAACTGACCGTTGGACAATTGTTAAAGTTTTAAATTTAGATAAAATCCATGATGACCTTAATTCTATTGTTAAAAACTTTAAAGATTTCAGTAATTTAGTTAAAAGTGATAAACCATATTCCCGTGAATTTGACAGTATTCAGTTGCATACTGAATTCATTCGCGACATAACTATACAGAAATATCAGCAACTGGTACCGCAACGCTTTAAGAGAGGTATCATCAATCCATTAGGTTCTTTGATAAAACTCATCACAGGAAACCTTGATCATGACGATGCCTTGAAATATGATAAAATTACCTCCGAATTAGAAAACAATCAAATTATAATTTCAAAAAAAACTTACCCTGGTTTCCAAAATGTTAGATAGTTTTATAAATGTAACTGAAACTATAAATAATAATTCTATAATTTTGAAATCACGTTTGATAAAAGTAGAGACAATGGTTAAAGAATTAGCTGCTAAAGAAAATAACTGGGTATTCTCAACATACATATCCGGATTATATAACATTTTTATAAGTAGTTTCCGCACTATCTTTATTAAATTAAGCGAAATTGAAACAGCTCTAGCATTAAGTAAAGTATCTATCTTACATCAGTCTATTGTTAACTCTACTGAATTACTGTATCATTTAAAGATCATTTCAAAAACTGAAAATTTAGTTTATCCACCTAATGAAATTAATTTAGTACAACTAGAAGAAACAATTAACATAAAATCGTACCTTAAGAAAAACCAGATCACGTTCATAATGGAAATTCCACTTATTGATAATTGTACTTATAATTATTATAAAATTTATTCCATACCAATTTTCCACCAACCTGAAAATAAAACCTTATCTATTTTCCCTAAATATCCCTACCTTCTGGCGAAGGGAATGAAATACTTACCGATCGTGAAACCGTGCCGCCCGCTTGCTGCCGGCGACCAGTTCCTGTGTGATGACCACACCAGATCTCTCTTCACCGAGCCGACGTGTATCGAGCAACTTATGAAATTTGAGAACAATCTTACCCTCTGCGAACAGCATCTTATTATGATCGAAGATGTTAAATTGCAACAAGTTAATTCCGACAATTGGATCTTATATAGCAGATTACACACTACCATAACTAAAGTGTGTGATACTGAAGTTAGCAAACACCCTGTCTTCGGGACCTTCATCATGACCATCGACGAGCCATGTGATCTGGATATACATGGTATACGTATAAGGCACCATCGTGCCTATACTGAAACAGACTTAGCCGAGCAAGTTCCGGTAATCAATCTACCGCGATTACCGACGAACGAGAATTTGTTCAGTGCACGCGCACTGAACATTAAAGGTGTTAATTTGGACGAACTTAAATCTATGTCATATGCTATAAAGCACAGTGAAGTGATAGAAAGTGTTTACAGAGAGCAAGCCTCTAAATTCGGTGTTTTAGGCTATTTTACATTAAGTTTGTTAATTTTAACTATCCTTGTTTTTATCATTTATTTTATGAACCTTAAAATTATAAAATGTTTTCCTTTTTTTAGACGAAATCATCGGAATCATATTGAAAACGATAATTCCGGTAATTTCGCTCTTAGGGAGGGAGGAGTTATGGATCCCCCTACCCCCTCTGTTTTAGACTAAATGCTGGCTCAGCATCGCCAGCCGTGTGTGGTCCATTGGCGTGGGCAATTTCTCTATAATTGTTATTGCAAGTCAGCAGTCGTTGCATCGGCTGGTGGCCACTGCCTTTGTTAGTTTTAAGACACAATAAATTCACCTTAGCATCGGTGTAGACGTTGTCATAGTTTTAATTTAGTTTTTAAAAAACCTTTTGAACGTTCCCAAAATTTGACTAGGTAGCTATTTGTAGGTATTTACGATCAAGGTACGATGACGCCTTTTTTACACTTGGCAGCCTTGGTCAATTCTGTAATCTGTCATTGTCAGCTGGTTGATTGACACTTGCCTATCCTTTTAGGGGTGAAAAAACAATGAAAAAACGACTACTTACTTTTCTTTTTGTTTTCTGATTTTTGTTTTTTCGTACCCGAGATTTCCTATAAGTGCATCATATTAGCGTAGTAGTATATCATATATATCCTCTTTGGGCATAATGATGATATCTCGGTCATAATATTCGGCAGAAAGTATCAATAAAAAAATTCATAAAATTCAGAAACAAAGTTATTAGAGACGAAAACATCAACAATGTTGGCAATGGAAAAGAAATTCGAAATAGAAATGAAACTCCGAAAGGTTTGTGATTCCTACTATCATTTTGAAACCATCAATGATTAAATTCAAAAGACTTCAAAAAGATTCAGAATAACGTTTCCTAAAAATGGGCGTACATTAGATCTAATCTATTTAATTTTAGGAGATGACGAACGTACAAGAGCTCAAAGCGGCGGCGAAGCGTGGTTCAGCTCTAGCTAGCGATGTGTGCAATGTTCTAGGAGCATGTGAACAGAGGCTGCAGCAGCTGGAAACAGCAGTGCTCCCACTGTATGGTGACACGGCTAGGTTGCAGCATATTCATGAAAGTAAGTGCAGACAAGTTGGAAGCTGGGGGACACTCTCCTCACGCCATCATATTATATCTCATCTGCTTATAGTTGATGAAAACTGATTGCAGATAAAACACAAAAAAAAAATAAGTTGGAACACTGATTAAGATAAAGGTTAATAACACTAATTAAATAGTATGAGACCTTACTTTTAACTTGTCTACACAAGCCACGGTGGCATATAAGACAAATGGTTTAATCATAACTGTCATTTAGTTACCGTTCCATAGAGATTAATGCTAGCCAGGTCTATGTTGATTAGTTACGCTTTGGATTAAGAGAGGTAGGGCATACAATTTTTTTGTTGAAAGAGCAGCTAAACTGAGGAAACTACCTCCACCTTTCAGATTACCATGTGTATACTATCTGTGAGTCAATGGGTTAAACAACATAAACATGCACTAGAGTGACCATAGAGTTAAAATATTATAGAGGGACAGCATTAACAATGTTACCTTGGGCAAAGCGTGAGCAGTTTCCAAATAGATGCATTCACAGATATATCATACACTGGTGAGACTTTTCATAAGTGCCTGTGAAGGTCTATTTGAATAAATGATTTTGAATTTGGTGGATTTACAGTCAGACAAAATTTCAATATGGATTCTTTGTCATTTGTACTTGGTTAAAGTATTGATAAAAAACGAGTTATTGGCATTATTATACATATTTTAGCTGTCCAAACTATATATGTGTACTTCATTTCAATGCTTTTAGACCGTACCCATGCTCACAGACCATACTGTAGTACAGTCCCTCTATTAATATTCTAACTCTATGAGAGTGACAAATTTCATGAAGCAAACTAATGTAGGTCTGCTTGAACTGATATTATGGATTACATTAATAGCTATAATAATATCCTGGGACATTCATCACACACGGTCATCTGATTCCAATCCAAGCAGAGCTTGTGCTATGGAAACCAGATAACTTATATAATAAATGTACATTTTTTTTTGTAAATACATACTTCATATACATAATTACACCCAGACTGAGTACATACAGACATGTTCATGCACACAAATGTATGTCCTGTGTCGTGATCGAACCCTCAACCTGCGGCGCCATAGGTAGAGTCTTAACCAACTGCGCCAACTGGCCCTTCAAAATAGCTGATTGGTATTTAAATGTTTGGGTGTCTTTTTGTGGTTAAGATCATGTCCCATCATGTTTTTAACTGTATATTATTTTTGGTGTAGATATGGAGCGTACAGCAAAAGCCCTGGAGCATGTGATCAACTATTACATGGTCACTAGAGAGTTGGCTGATCTGATCCAAGCTGGACCCCACACCAGTTCCCCTGAAACTTTGAACATTTATCTAAAGGTAGGAATGCTATTATTGCTCTTACAATAAGTTTATTATTACTAAAATTTTGTAGTTGATTTTATATACCTACCACCTGTCCCCTGTGGTTTCACCCACATGCTTGAGAAAAAAAGTGGCCCATGTCCTTCTCCATACCAGAGGCGATCTGTATATTTTTTTATACAACTAAGGTGGCAAACAAGCATACGGCCCGCCTGATAGTAAGCATTTACCGTAGCCTATGGACGCTTGCAACACCAGGGGAATCACTCTCGCATTGCCGACCCTGAACAAAATCTCTTCAGACCCTTTTGTATTTATAATATTAGTTAGCATAAGGATACTTATATTATAAAATTGATGAGTTTGTATGTTTATTTGAAGGTAACAGGTGAAACCCTATGCTTGTGTTTCAAAAAAGAGAAGTTTCCTATATCATCATCATCATCATCATCAGCCTATAATGTCCCACTGCTGAGCACAGGCCTCCTTTCACAAATCAGGGTGAAAGGGAATGGGCAGATACTCCACCACGCGTGCCCACTGCGGATCGGTGGAGGTAGGCTAGTGGCCAACCTACTGTTGGAGATTTCAAGCCACCTAGGAGGCATCCAACCAGCTTAACGACTATCACAATTAAGTGATAACCGGGACCAACGGCTTTACGTGCCTTCCGAAGCACGGAAACGCTCGATTTGAAATACCACTAGGCGGTCACCCATCCAGGTACCGACCAAGACAGACGTAGCTTTACTTTGCCGATCGATTAAGAACGGCTAATCATGCTACACCACGCTACTTCCTATATATATTCTGCCATCAAATTATCCTTGTCCACCAATAAGACAGATGTAGAAAGTTGATTACATAATTTCTTTAACAGGCATTAGACAAATTGGCAGAAGCACAGACGTACTTCAACAAGAATAATGCACAAAGTGTTGAACTGGAGAATATTGTAAGTGTACATATTTTAAACAATTACAGCTCCCACATTAGTTGATTTACAGTCAGTGTTAGATTTATAAAAAGAATAATTGGATTGTTTTACAAAAAACTTAAACCGACTTCAAAGTACACTAAGAAGTAATCAAATGCTGATCTGGAGACAATGGGACCAAACGGGAAGTGTACCCTTCCAGACAAAAAAAGAATTTTCCAAATCGGTTCATAAATGACGGAGTTATGAGGTAACAAACATAAAAAAAAAACATACAACCAAATTGAGAACCTCCTCCTTTTTTTGAAGTCGGTTAAAAAGAAATGTCATTGTGTATGTCATGAAGAAAATTTTGATTAGACCAAAAAAAATTAAACTGAACTCAAATCTATTTATTTCTGAGCTTCAACAGTCAGACAAAATGTTTATATGGATTCCTCGTCATTTGTTCTCGGTAAATGTATCAATTAAAATTTAAAATTGGCATTCTTTGTATTTTTGTCATTCAAAATCAAAAAATCAAAATCAAAATTCATTTATTCAAATTAGGCCCTTATAGGGCTCTTATGAATGTTAACAAATGACTCTACACCGGTTCCAAATACAACTTGAACTGAGAAGACTCCGGCAAGAAACTCATACATTATATGTACGCCTACTTCGTTTCAAGTAATTTTGCCTGTACCCATATCCACGGCTCGTACTCTAGTACAGTCGCTCATATTAATATTCTAATTCTATGAAGAGGACTACCAGGTTATTTCGCCATAATTTTATTATTGTAAAATAATGCTACATACAGTAGTACAACTGATATGGCTTACCGGTGTACCTGCGCAGAAGATACATTTTCAAAGCGCGGGAAAAACTTGCGAGTGAGACGGAACTAACAGCTGCACTGTATTATGAACCTTATAGTAGTGATCTAAGGTTGATTGAAAGTTTTAAGCATTCTTTCGTTAATCTTCGGGCTATACTTTCTTTTCTGTGCGAACGAAGATTCACGACGTGCCATATCAGTTGGGTACTACCACGGTACTGTGGTACTACTGTACCTACATTTGGTAAAAACATGGTCGGCATCTATTAAAAAGGGAAAAAAAAAAAACAAGAACTTCCGTAATTTTTTTGTCGTATGCGACATTGATGTCTAAGGTCTGTATTCTAGAACGCAAACAATGCTCAAGTTTAGATTTTAGATTCAAACAATTGAATTTGGAACCTCCACCAATGATATTAGGTTTATTTTCGATTAACACGATCTAATCTTGAGACTTGATCCATGATGAAGACGCGAGAATTGGAACCCAGCAGTTTGGTCGACTGTAAAAATTGTGGTCTTAGATTCAGCTTACTATGAAGAAATAGTATAATTACAAAATATTAATTAAACATTGTTATTCCAGAATCAGTTATACAATACGGGTGTGATGAAGTTGGAGACTGCTTTTGAGGAGTTATTGAATCGCAACACGAGACCACTGACGCCCACCACGCTCATGGATATGATAGCTTTGGAGGAAGGTATGATGATGAACTTATTGGTTTTTAACTGACGAAAAAAAGGAGGAAGTTTACAATTCGAGGCGTTTTTTTTCTTTTTTGAATTATAAATTACTGTGAATATGATACTTATGTATAATATCATGCCTTGCCCGTATCTCTAACTAAATATTGGTAAGCCCGATATTTTTTTTTATTGGAAATGGGATATCAAAATCATTTATTCAAATAGACTTTCGTAGGCACTTATGAAAAGTCTGACTCTAATACCGGTTCGGAAGGTTGCATTTGCTGAGAAGAGCCGGCAATAAACTCAGCAAATACTCTATTCAAAACAAGCTTAGATTCATTCAGGCATAAAGAAATAAAAGAAGTCGGTAAGCGATAGCCATGTCGACGCTTGCAATCGTGTTACCGACTCTTCCGGGCCCCCAATGAGCTTTGGCGACCTTACTCACGCGCAGGAACACAACATAAAGTTATTTGGCTGCGGTAGTCTATAAGGTGGAGTTCCCAGTCGAGCTGCTCTTTGAGCGAATAAATGCTATGCCCTTCTCCGACATTATTCGTTTGTCTTTCATTGTGGTTGAAAGTTAATTCCAATTCTAGTTTAAATGAGCTTGAATTAGTTGATGAGGCCGAAGGTGGTAAGTACACCAAGCCTTGAAGGAACTGGCTCTAAATTGCAGCTTTCGGTGAAGAAAAACATCGTGAGGAAACCATAGCATGGTGGTAGGTGTACTTTATAGTGCCATCTGGCTGGCTACCACCCTCAGCTTGGAATTCTGTCGCCAAGCACCTATCGGTGAGTTCCGCCAGCTGCAATTGAGAGCCAGTTCCTTCTGGCTTTGTGTGCTTACCACCTTCGGCCACATCATCACTTACCATGGTGAGATTGCAGCCAAACACATGTCTATACTATGTTAAAAAAAAAAGTTTTGCTGCAAGTTGTGATGCATGTTGTGTTATTCCAGACTCTAGCGTGGAGAGTATAAGCGTGAGTGGGTCGGGCGTGGGCGGCAGCGCGGGCGCCGGGCTGGCGGCGCTGGAGACCATGCGCGCGGCCGCGGCGTGGCTGAGCGCGGCGGGCAGGGCCCCGGCCGCGGCCCTGCTCGCCGCCAGGGCCCCCGCCGCCAAGGCCTCGCTCACCGCCTTCAAGGACCACCTGCGCTCCAGGTCCATACACGCCTCGCCGCTCATGGTACTGACACATACTTAACTACATGCTCAGGCTCTGTCAGTTGTACACTTCGCGAGTCTCCATAGTTATATAGATTTTTTTTGTCATTTTTTTTTTGATTCAGTCTGCCTTGCATGGATCGTCGATAAATCAAAAATATCGATAACATACGTTTTTTTATCAATATAAAATTCTCATAGCTATGTCAGATTTGTCGACAAAAAACGATAAATTAATTCATCGATACAGCACAGTTTTTGGAAATTTTTCAAAATATATTAGCCATATAATTATCGAACCTCTGCTCACAAAATTTCACGAGAATCTGTTGAGAAATGTGACCTGTAGAGGAGAACTGCTGGACATCTGGACAGGCATACGAAAGCATTTTTCCCAAGCTGATATGGAAACGCATAGCCCGGGCTTTGCACTCGCTCGGTCAATTATAAAAACAGGTATTGTATAAATAAGCAATATGTATATTTGCAACAAAAATTATAAAGTTATTGAGACAGGTAATTAATTTTAACATAAATTTATGTTACAGAGGGCAAAAAATATGCTGAATCGTTCTGACAGCACTACCAAGAAGACGAGTAAAATACAAAAAGTGTAAGTTTAACACTCTTCTATAGATTTAGTGACACTTATTTATAATATTAGAAAGAAAGAAATGATAAGAAAGAAAAGAACGAAAGAAAGAAAAGATAAGAAAGACAAGAAAGAAAGAAAAAGTGTATATTGCTTATGACTGGGTACCTTCACCTTACAGAATACCGCAGCACAATAACTTTAAATTGTGTTCCTGCGCGTGAGTAAGCGAACCAGTACTCATTGGGCAGGAAGTAAAAGTTATGGTTACGTTAACACTGCTTAGCATCAGGCGGGCCATATGCTTGTTTACCAACTACATTGTTTTTTTTTATTGAATAACTTTCGGCTATCATACATCAAATTGCTTGAATAAGTAATAATGAGACCAATATGAAAAGCTCGTGGTGTAGCATGATAAGCCGTTCTTAATCGATCGGAAAGTTAAGCTACCACCGTCGTGGTCGGTACCTGGATGGGTGACCGCCTAGTGGTATTTCAAATCGAGCGTTTCCGTGTTTCGGAAGCCGTTGGTCCCGGATATCACTTAATTGTTATAGTCGTAAAGCTAGTTGGAGGCCTCCTAGGTAGGTTGACAACTCCAACCGTAGGTTGACCACTAGCCTACCTCCATCGACCCGCAGTGGGCACGCGTGGTGGAGTCTGTCCATTCCCTTTCACCCTGATTTGTGAAAGGAGGCTTGTGCTCAGCAGTGGGACATTATAGGCTGATGATGATGACGATGATGAGGCCAATAACAAGTTTTCGTCAATATTTAACCAAATATGTAGTTGGACAGAGTAGCTTTTAAAAACGATTGTATAATAAAAATCTAATCAATGTATGTGTTAGGTTGGAGAAACGCGCCAACAAGATAATGATGAAGGCGTCTCAGACGCTGGAGCAGTCGACCGGGCTCGCCATCGGCCCGCGCCGCTCTATCAACGACTCATGTAAGTTGTATCACTAATAAGGCAGCTTAATTACCATTTACATGCCTAGTTTAGATGATTAAGCTACATTATGATTACTATTTAATTTGATTTAACAATTAAACAGTATTTTATTTATAAATGTCTTTAAGTATGTCTTTTTCCATTCAGTTTTCAAGCATTTATAATTTTGTTCAGATAGGGTTCAGTTTTCTGCAAACACTATTTTCATTTCCAGCGATAATAATACCAAAGCAAAGTAATGTTGCGTTGTCTATTAACGCAACATTCAAAATAAAAAAAACTGTTAAATGAGGTACAAAAAGTAACTCGAAATAAAAAAAAACCGGCCAAGTGCGAGTCAGACTCGCGCACCGAGGGTTCCGTACAAACCTGTAGGTATATAAGTAAATGGTAGTATAGACCTGAGTATTTGAAATTAATTTCAATTTATGACCTATTAAAAAAAAAACTACTTACTAGATCTCGTTCAAACCAATTTTCAGTGGAAGTTTGCACCGTAATGTACATCATATATTTTTTATAGATTTATCATTCTCTTATTTTAGAAGTTGTAAGCCACATTTTGTAAAATACGAAATGCTTACCTTAACATCATTGTACATTTTTGAAATTTGTAAGTTTGTTAGAAAATACCCTAATTTTTATACAAAACAATCTGATAAGCCACGCCGACACGCATCACGTTTTAAAAATAAATTAATATTACCATTGTCAAAATTAGAATTACACAGTACAAGCCCTAATGTAATGTCAACTAAAATATATAATAAAATACCGGACGATATAAAAAATGAGGAACGGGAAAATGCCTTTAATAAACGCCTGAAATCACTATTAATAAATAAATGCTACTATACTCTAAATGATTTCCTCAATGATAATGATATTTAATTTAATAACAAATAAATTGTAATTAATGTTGTTCCTATGATTGTGTATTTTTAATTTTAATTTGTTTTTTTTATTTTTTTCTTTGAAATATTATACTAAAATTTTTAAATTGTTAACTATACTCATCGAACAATTAACCCAAAGAAGCGCAATGACGTTCATTTTGGTTGAAATATATTCCGCCAATTTCCCACCGCTGACAACGCGCTCTGATTGGCTAAGTCAAGCACGCATGCACTCTGATTGGCCAAGTTAAAAACACGCGATGCAGTGATTGGTGCTTACTGTTCAAATTCAGTGACAAATCACTGACGAGTTTCGGAATTTGATTGTTCATTATTACTACTCTAAAGGGATCTTTCCTCGATGACTATACTATATACATTTTTATGACATTTTTATGACTTTTTATTCTAATTTTGTAAATGATTTTAATTTAGTTACGACATGTCTTTTGGTTGATTATAATTTTGATTATTAGAGTTTGAATACCAAATATGTAAAATGATTCTAGGCTAGTTATTAAGTTTTAAACTATTATGCTGTATACTTAATTTACTAATGTGTCTATATATATTGCTGTGCCCTACAGGGTCCATGTGAACTGTTACACATAAGTATTTTTACATCTTTTATACACATGGTGATGCAATTAAATAAATAAAAAAAAAAAAAAAAAAAAAAGTTACAGGGGGGGGGACACACATTTTACCACTTTGGAAGTGTCTCTCGCGCAAACTATTCAGTTTAGAAAAAAATGATATTAGAAACCTCAATATCATTTTTGAAGACCTATCCATAGACACCCCACACTTATGGGTTTGATGAAAAAAAAAATTTGAGTTTCAGTTCTAAGTATGGGGAACCCCCAAAATTTATTGTTTTTTTTCTATTTTTGTGTAAAAATCTTAATGCGGTTCACAGAATACATCTACTTACCAAGTTTCAACATTATAGTTCTTATAGTTTCGGAAATAAATGGCTGTGACATACACGGACAGACAAACAGACAGACAGACAGACAGACAGACAGACAGACAGACAGACAGACAGACAGACAGACAGACAGACAGACATGACGAATCTATAAGGGTTCCGTTTTTTGCCATTTGGCTACGGAACCCTAAAAAACCGTTTTAATCTTTCGTACTAGGTAGGTTCTATCATCTAACAGAGTTGATTAACGTTGTATTATGTATTTATGTCAGACACGGAAGACAGTGGCGAAGCCCTCGATGAGTGGGAGGTTGAAGTGGCGGGCTCAGTGGCGGCGGCGCTGTGCCGGCTGGCGCGCCACGAGCAGCGCTACCTGTTGGGGCTCGTGCCACTGCCGCGGCTGCCGGCGCTGCTCGCTGCCGTGCTCAAGGTACTCTACTGTACTAGACGAGTGGGAGGTGGGGGTGCCACGAGCAGCGCTACCTGCTGGGGCTCGTGCCACTGCCGCGGCTGCCGGCGCTGCTCGCTGCCGTGCTCAAGGTACTCTACTGTACTAGACGAGTGGGAGGTGGGGGTGCCACGAGCAGCGCTACCTGCTGGGGCTCGTGCCACTGCCGCGGCTGCCGGCGCTGCTCGCTGCCGTGCTCAAGGTACTCTACTGTACTAGACGAGTGGGAGGTGGGGGTGCCACGAGCAGCGCTACCTGCTGGGGCTCGTGCCACTGCCGCGGCTGCCGGCGCTGCTCGCTGCCGTGCTCAAGGTACTCTACTGTACTAGACGAGTGGGAGGTGGGGGTGCCACGAGCAGCGCTACCTGCTGGGGCTCGTGCCACTGCCGCGGCTGCCGGCGCTGCTCGCTGCCGTGCTCAAGGTACTCTACTGTACTAGACGAGTGGGAGGTGGGGGTGCCACGAGCAGCGCTACCTGCTGGGGCTCGTGCCACTGCCGCGGCTGCCGGCGCTGCTCGCTACGAGACGCTAAACTTGCTGGGGCACTTTAAAAAAATTATGGTGGTGGGCATTATTTTTCGTTAAAATTACGATGTATGTATTTATATATTTGTTTAAATATTTTGAAATGTTGAGAGTCACGTCGTTGACTAAACAATGCAATTTTACTCAAATAATAAAAATGAAATAAAATATAAATTAAAGGGGTTACACACGGCTAAAGATCAAGTTATACAATTCCAGTATATGCTAGGTCTCATTGAATACGTAATAAATAATTATAATGTTATCTTACTCAAATTGACTGTGAAATGTATAGGTAAAATGAAAATAGGTGAAATGTATATGTAGGCACAACATATTATTTTACAGTCAATTTGAGTGATGTAACATAATTATGTTTGTTGTACGTCGTTGTGTGTGTGCGTGTGATGAGTGAGTGTCGGTTGTGTGTGCAGGAGTGCTTCAGCGTGGTGTCGTGCGACGTGGAGCGGGCGGGCGCGCGGTGCCGGCGCGCGGCGGCGCGGTGCGGCGGCGGCGCGGCGGCGGGCTGGGCGCTGCTGGCGCGGCTGGCGCGCCTGCACCCAGACCTGGAGCGCGCGCTCGCGCCCGCCTCGCCAGCGCCCTACCACGCCATACTCGCCACCTGCCAGAACAACGTCAGTCGACACACATACACATACCTACCCTATCTTCTTCTACTATATAAAAATAAGTCGGGTTTTCCTTCCTGACGCTATAACTCCAGAACGCACGAACCGATTTCCACGGTTTTGCATTCGTTGGAAAGGTCTCGGGCTCCGTGAGGTTTATAGCAAAGAAAATTCAGGTAGGGTAGGGTAGGGTGCGGTGGGGTGGGGTAGGGTAGCACCATAGGGTAGGGTAGCACCACGCGAACGAAGTCGCGCCGGACAGCTAGTTATTAATAAATAAGGTTTAAGTCAAGTATAGTAATACAGTACGACGGGCCCGTTGGCACAGTTGGTTAAGACGTGGAATCTTAACCTATAGCGCCGCAGGTCGTGGGTTCGATTCCCACACAGGACATGCATTTGTGTGCATGAACATGTCTGTATGTCCTGAGTCTGGATGTAATTATGTATATTAAGTATATATTTACAAACAAAAAGTAGTATATGTATTATATCAGTTATCTGGTTTCCATAGTACAAACTCTGCTTACTTTGGGATCAGATGACCGTGTGTGAGCAATATCCCAGGATATTTATTTATTATTTAGTCATCTTGTCTTGGAATACTTACTGTTTGTCAATAAATAATGTATTGTGTATAGTGCGTCAAGTCATTAGAGGAGTGGGTGGAGGGCATCAGGAACGATACTGCAGCCGGCGCGGTGGACGGCACGGTGCACCAGCTGGCCGTCGCCGCGCTCGCGCACTGCCACGCGCTCGCTACACATCTACACACTATAGGTAACTATGCTACACTATTGTGTATAGTGCGTCAAGTCATTAGAGGAGTGGGTGGAGGGCATCAGGAACGATACTGCAGCCGGCGCGGTGGACGGCACGGTGCACCAGCTGGCCGTCGCCGCGCTCGCGCACTGCCACGCGCTCGCTACACATCTACACACTATAGGTAACTATGCTACACTATTGTGTATAGTGCGTCAAGTCATTAGAGGAGTGGGTGGAGGGCATCAGGAACGATACTGCAGCCGGCGCGGTGGACGGCACGGTGCACCAGCTGGCCGTCGCCGCGCTCGCGCACTGCCACGCGCTCGCTACACATCTACACACTATAGGTAACTATGCTACACTATTGTGTATAGTGCGTCAAGTCATTAGAGGAGTGGGTGGAGGGCATCAGGAACGATACTGCAGCCGGCGCGGTGGACGGCACGGTGCACCAGCTGGCCGTCGCCGCGCTCGCGCACTGCCACGCGCTCGCTACACATCTACACACTATAGGTAACTATGCTACACTATTGTGTATAGTGCGTCAAGTCATTAGAGGAGTGGGTGGAGGGCATCAGGAACGATACTGCAGCCGGCGCGGTGGACGGCACGGTGCACCAGCTGGCCGTCGCCGCGCTCGCGCACTGCCACGCGCTCGCTACACATCTACACACTATAGGTAACTATGCTACACTATTGTGTATAGTGCGTCAAGTCATTAGAGGAGTGGGTGGAGGGCATCAGGAACGATACTGCAGCCGGCGCGGTGGACGGCACGGTGCACCAGCTGGCCGTCGCCGCGCTCGCGCACTGCCACGCGCTCGCTACACATCTACACACTATAGGTAACTATGCTACACTATTGTGTATAGTGCGTCAAGTCATTAGAGGAGTGGGTGGAGGGCATCAGGAACGATACTGCAGCCGGCGCGGTGGACGGCACGGTGCACCAGCTGGCCGTCGCCGCGCTCGCGCACTGCCACGCGCTCGCTACACATCTACACACTATAGGTAACTATGCTACACTATTGTGTATAGTGCGTCAAGTCATTAGAGGAGTGGGTGGAGGGCATCAGGAACGATACTGCAGCCGGCGCGGTGGACGGCACGGTGCACCAGCTGGCCGTCGCCGCGCTCGCGCACTGCCACGCGCTCGCTACACATCTACACACTATAGGTAACTATGCTACACTATTGTGTATAGTGCGTCAAGTCATTAGAGGAGTGGGTGGAGGGCATCAGGAACGATACTGCAGCCGGCGCGGTGGACGGCACGGTGCACCAGCTGGCCGTCGCCGCGCTCGCGCACTGCCACGCGCTCGCTACACATCTACACACTATAGGTAACTATGCTACACTATTGTGTATAGTGCGTCAAGTCATTAGAGGAGTGGGTGGAGGGCATCAGGAACGATACTGCAGCCGGCGCGGTGGACGGCACGGTGCACCAGCTGGCCGTCGCCGCGCTCGCGCACTGCCACGCGCTCGCTACACATCTACACACTATAGGTAACTATGCTACACTATTGTGTATAGTGCGTCAAGTCATTAGAGGAGTGGGTGGAGGGCATCAGGAACGATACTGCAGCCGGCGCGGTGGACGGCACGGTGCACCAGCTGGCCGTCGCCGCGCTCGCGCACTGCCACGCGCTCGCTACACATCTACACACTATAGGTAACTATGCTACACTATTGTGTATAGTGCGTCAAGTCATTAGAGGAGTGGGTGGAGGGCATCAGGAACGATACTGCAGCCGGCGCGGTGGACGGCACGGTGCACCAGCTGGCCGTCGCCGCGCTCGCGCACTGCCACGCGCTCGCTACACATCTACACACTATAGGTAACTATGCTACACTATTGTGTATAGTGCGTCAAGTCATTAGAGGAGTGGGTGGAGGGCATCAGGAACGATACTGCAGCCGGCGCGGTGGACGGCACGGTGCACCAGCTGGCCGTCGCCGCGCTCGCGCACTGCCACGCGCTCGCTACACATCTACACACTATAGGTAACTATGCTACACTACACTATACTTCACTACTGCCCTATACTATATATTACCCTATACTACATTTCACTAAATTACCCTACCTTACACTACACATATGAAATGAAATGAAATAATTTATTCATTCAAATTCATTAAACTACACTAAATTCACTATATTAAAGGTAATATAGTGAATTTTAGTGTAGTTTAATTAAAGTAAGTAAGTAAGTAATTAAAGTAAGATAAGGATCTTAGGTACACTTCACTACATTAAACAACCCTACCATATGCCTACCATACATTACAGTCCACTATATCAAACTAAACTATGATATTAAATTACCCTACACTACAATTCACTTTACTACCCCACCCTCGCTATACTATACTATTAACCTGCACTAAACTTCCCCATTCTACACTTCAACATACCTTCCCGCTGAGTTTTTTATAACAATTTTCATACAAATTTGTGCCTCTTTTGGTGAATAGTTGATATAAAATAATGTGTTGTGTAGGTCCGGCGCTGGCCACGGAACCTTCATACTCGCGCGCCGTCGCACAGCTACCCGCAGTACAGGACAGGAACGCGGCCATGCTCGCCATTTATATGCGTGAGTTATAATCATCTTTACTTTGCCTTCGTTTATTTTTACGTAGGCAGGCTGTCTAAGTGATGGTAAGCGGTCACCGTCGAATATGGAAATTAGCGATATTAAGGGGATTGACAATGTGTTGCTGACCTATACCTACAAAGTTATACTTAGGCAAGTAGTACTTACGTGCAACTGTCAATTTAAGGGTGGTAGCCATCACAGAACAGAAAAAACAGTTAGAAAGCGCAAGTGGGCGGAACCGCCGTAGTACATAGTAAGCGTAGTTCCGCGCACTTAGAGCTCCGCTCAATTCAGTCGTGATTTGTCACTACATTGTTTTGGTGGCGTCGTAAAAGATTTAAAATGTTAGTAAAATGCCTTATTGTGCTGTTTTACAGTGCAAAAACGATAGCCGTACAAAAAATTTAGCGAAAGGAGGTATATCATACCATCCGTAAGTTATATTTTGTGAGTAAATTAATTTAAAACTAAGAAAAACCTAATTGTCTTCAAGATGAAAGATCGCGAACGAAAGTTGACTTTAAAATTTAAACTTTAAGGTCTAGTTTCTTTCAAACTTAAAACTTACTGCGTCTCGAAGTTTCCATACATGCACTTGATGTGACGGTTGCTACTCGATTAGAGACGTGAGACACTTCTTTATAGTATGAGTTATCGATAGTTTAAACTTTTACAGTTGTGATTAGTAGTGCCATTTTGATTTTATATTTAAATATTATTATTATTTATTTGAATGCGTTATGTTATATTTTTGTGATTTTAGATTTCCTAAGGCTCCAGATATAAATGAAAAATGGATTCAAGCTACAGGAAGGCAAAATTGGTTTCTTTCAAAATCAAGCACAATTTTTTCAGAGCACTTTGAAGACAAATATTTTATAATTTAAAAAAAGGGAAATAAATACTTGTATGAAACAGCCATACCAGAGCAAAAATAAAAATATTTCCAATATGTGTCCTTTTGTTATTCCAAAAGGTGTCTCACTGGGCTTACTACAGAACACTCAAAGAACAGAATCTGTTTAATTTTCATAAATTGAATAAAGAGAAAATCTATCGACAACTAACAATTTTTATCCTTCTTTACCAAGCGTGAATTTTTACAAAACGTGCTTACAGTTTAAGGCCTTTGAATTTTATACTATCCTAGCTTCGCCCGCTTTGAATTCGTTTATAAGTGTAATTTCAATAATATGTGTAATTTGTTTATCCTACGGGAACTGCTAGTGAGTTCTGCAGTTCCCGGAAAAGTGTTTCCGGTACAAAAAGTAAATATATATATTATATTTATAAATTATATTTGATTTGTTGTTTTTTTTTTATGTGTATTCGTTTTGATGATTGTGTATTTTATTTTGTAAAATAAAAAGTATGTATGTATACTAATGTTTTGGAAAAAAATAGCCACTATATAGTCAGATTGTAAAAAAAAAAAGAAAATAGATAAGAAGAAGATAGAATAGATTTCATTCATAATATTAGTGTCATATTTATAATAATATTAGCTGTCCCGCGCGGTTTCACCCACATTCCCGAGTAATCGTATTTCCCGGCATAAAAAGTATCCTTTACTTTACTTTATACTTTATACTTTATTTATTATGCTTTCCTTACATAGGTATACAATGTTACATAGGCACCTTAAGGTAAATAAATAACACTATACACTAAGGACCCTGTTGGGCACTAAGCAATGTAGGAGAGAGGAGGAAAAATTATATAAAATTTAATCATTAACTTAACTTATCGCTTAGGTATTCATTTATAGTATAGTAAGATTTTGTTATTAATAGTTGTTTTAATTTATTTATAAATACTTTATTATTTGTTTCTTGTTTTAATAATTCTGGTAGTTTATTGTATATTTTTATGGACATTACAAAAGGACTCAATTGGTGCATTTTTAATCGGGAGGTTGGGACCATTAATCTACTTTTATATCGCAGTTGTTTGGAATGTACGTCTTCTCTTTTTTTATAAATATCTGTATTTTGCCTAACGAATTTACATATTTCTAAAATGTATATGCTTGTTAATGTGAGAATTTTATGCTTCTGGAAATGCGGTCTGCAACTGTCTGTATCTTTTATATTGGTTATAATACGTATTAGTTTTTTTTGGAGTGTAAAGATGGTGTGTGAATCGGTACTGTTTCCCCATAAGATAATTCCATAGCTAATCCATGCATTAGCGTAGGCGTAATAGGTAACAAGTGCAGTAGGAAGATCAGTAGTTTTTTTAATTTCACGAAGCGCATATGTAAATCTGGATAGCTTTGTTCTGGTTTTTTGAATGTGTTGTTTCCAGCTGATATGTGTATCTAAAACTAAACCTAGCAAGTTGAATTCATTTACGACTTCTAGTTTCGTACCGTTATATATGAAATTTAATTTTAAAGGTGTCTTCTGATAAGGGTGAAAAATCATTAATTTAGTTTTTAAAAGGTTTATTTCAAGATTATGGTCGTTCATCCAGTCTGTTGTTTTTTGTAGTATAGAATTTAGTTTTTCGTTTAAGTTTTTGCTGTTTTGACATGAGGTGATAAGCGAAATATCGTCTGCAAATAAAACACACGGTTCTTCCATGATTTTAGGGAGATCATTAATATAGATCAAGAATAAAAGACATCCAATGACACTTCCTTGAGGGATAGAGGCATTGACTATTTTTGACTTTGATCTAACATTTTTTATTTAGTTATTTTTACTGCTAATATATTCAATTTCTACTATTTGTTCTCTATTTCTTAAGTATGATGCAAACCATTTGTGTGCTAAGCCGCGTATTCCTATTCCATACAATTTCTTTAATAACACAGCATATTGGACTCTATCGTAAGCCTTGGTCATATCAAGTAAAATACCTACTGCATAGTTTTTGTTATTAAGGATGTTTAGGACTTGTTGCATATATTTATAAACTGCTAGTACCGTGGATCGTTTTTTGCGAAAACCGTTTTGGCAGTCATCAAGGATACCATATTTCTCGCAGAATGTATATACTCGATTAAACATAGCTTTTTCGAAAATTTTTGAGGCAGAAGGCAAAAGGGCAATTGGACGGTAATTAGTAGGATCTGTTTTAGTATTTTTCTTGTGGATTGGTTTGATTAGTGCTATTTTAAGTGCGTCGGGAAAGATGCCTTCGTTAAATGATTGGTTAATTAATATTGAAATGGGTACTGTCAATTCGAATGCACATCGTTTAAATAAGGTAGGTGGGAGTTCATCTATCCCATGGCTTTTTTTATTTTTAAGGTTTTTTATAATTTGGTAAACTTCGTGATAGTCTACAGGATTAAGGAACATTGTGTTTTCTGTGGGGTAGAGCACGGGCCGGCCTTGCGGCGCGGTAGCGTCTCCTCCGATACAAGCCTCGCCTATGGATGCAAAGAAGTTATTAAAAGTATTAGCTACTTGTTTTGGTTTCGAAGTAAATTTATTATTTATATATAGTTTTATGTTATTTCTATTCTTTTTGATTGTCTTGTTTGTTCGTTCATTAATAATACTCCACATTGTTTTCACCTTATTATTAGATTTTTTTAATTTATTTATATATTGTAATTTTTTTGCCGCAATAATTGCATTTTTTAATATTTTTTCATATTTCTTATAATACTGTGTTAATACCAGATTGTTTGATTTTAAAGTAAGTATTTTTAATAATCTTTTATTTTTGCAGGAAAGTTTTATCCCTACAGTAAGCCAGTATTTTTTTGATTCTGTTTTTAGTTTTATTTTTCTTTTGGGTATACATTGGTTCAGAATATCCATCAGTTTATCTTGAAATATGTTATAATTTTCGTTTATATTTTTATTTCGTGAAAGTGTGTCATACCAATTTATAGTTGATAGTTTTGACTTAAATTTATCTATATTTTTGTTATTGTATAATCTTTTTTGTACAGTCCAAATTACTTGTTTTATTTGTCGAGGGAAATTCATCTGTATAATCGTGCCTATGTGGTCTGAAAAACCTAATTCCTCCACTGAAGTGCGTAGATTTTTGTCTTTAAAGTTGGTAAATATTAAATCAAGACATGTTGAGGCAGTTTGCGTTATATGGGTGGGTTCTTTTATATGTTGAGTGAATTTGTGTTCTGACATAAGGTCCAAAAAAAGATTAGTTTTTAAATTATTCTGTAAAATGTTAATATTAAAATCACCTCCCAAGATAATATTAAATTTAAAATATTTACTACTTATATAGAATAAGATTTGTTTAAGTCTCGAATAAAATTCGTCTTCCTCTCTTCTATTCCAATACAAAGTAATAATTAAAATATTTTCATTTGGTAACTCGATCGCACACACTTCTAACACATATTCAATTGACATATTGGTTATATCGTATCTCTCTATACATTTCATATGTTCTTGTAGTATAATACAAACACCACCACCTCCTCGTGTTTTCCGGCAATATGATGCAGCTATTTTGTAGCCACAAAATTGCATCAATTCTAATTTTTCTTGCGATAGCCAGGATTCCGATATGCATATAGCTTGGTAAACAGGATTTTCCTCAAGAAAAGCTTCAAGAATATGTTGTTTGTTGTAGAGACTTTGAATATTTTGAAATAATATTTTAAACTGGATATCATTACTTACGAAAAGTATTATTTGTAATTTTCTGACAATTTTTATTTGTGTTACTAGTAGTATTGTTATTATTCAAAACATTTTTTTCATTATCTATTTCTCCGCTTGATAAATCTTTAGTTATGTGGTGTTTGCATGTATCATTTTGTACATTCACAATTTCTCCGTCAATAATCAGTTGGTTGTTTCGTATTATTGCATGAGACCCTTTTTTACGAGCCCTAAGCATTTCTTCTCTCAGTATTTTCTTTCTTTTTAGCGCATTTGCATCCAAGAATTCTGAGATAAACAATCCAGTTCCTTGAAAATATTGACTATTGCTAATTATATGCTTAGCCATTTTCTTACTGAGAAGTTCAATCACTAGAGGCCGGTTTTTATTATTATTAAAGTTCCTGCCTACCCTGTATGTGTCTTCAATGTAACCCGATAGATTTACATGGAGGATATCTTGGAATATTTGTTCTATCCTGTTATGAAGATTATATTCTGGCTCTTTATAATATTCAGCAAGGCCATATAATACTATTTTTTTATTATTATTTTCAGGCGTGTGTTGCGTTACTTGTATTCCAGGAGTTATAATTTTGCTTTGAAGTTCATTTAGGTCTTTTTTTAATTTTTCCTTTTCATTCTTTAATTTTTCTATTTCAGTGTTTATTATCTGTATGTCCTCTTTTCTCTGATCGTTTTGTTTGAATAGGGTATTTATTTCTTGTTTGATATCTTCTCTTAATTTCGTAATAGCTTTATTAATTTCTATTTGAATTGTATTTTGTAACTCTGATATAATAGATTTATTATTTTGTTTCAGTTGAATTTCAATAATTTCACTTAAACTCTGCAATGTTATTTCGGTTTTTTTGTCGATAATAGGTATGATATTATCTTCTGGGTTGATGGTGTCACCTAGTACACTCAAGTCCTCAGAGCTAATCGTATTGTTTTTCGAGTTATTTATCCTTTTACGAAGAGTGACATTATTTTTTTCTGCTGATGTAATTTGCTTTTGAAGAATATCGTCCGGACGTAAAGGGGTTGTAGAGATCCCTGGTTTTGTCATTTTGTCATAGCAAGCTTGACATTTCCATGTCCTTTTATGCGCTGGTGTCATTGTGTTATAAAAGCGCTGGACGGAGACATTAGCGCAATCGAGATCATATGTTTTATTGCAATGCGAACAAGTCATATGTTGTCGGCTTATTAGCTTTTGTTTACATTTTGCGCACGTAGACGTAGACGACATCTTGTGATATTTTTGGTAAAAATGAAAAATAAACTGATGATTAACAGTGCCCTCTATGTGTTATCACGGCTAGGTATTTAGATGTAATTCAGGGTCGATATAAGATATCAACCTGTTTGTTCTTGCAATCGACAGGTAGCGCTGTTATTGGTAATGAGGATGTCATTCGTAATAAATAATCTCTATCAAGTTTGGAGTAATCCTGGATAAGATTAGGTTATAATAATATTTGTCATTTAAATGTACCTTTGTTTTTGTTCCTGTTGCTTAATAGCGGCACTCTATCGCTATTGCATTATTTATTTTTGCAACAATCTCACAATGTAGATGGATTCACTTGTTTCACAACCGGTATTTCCACTGATAATATTTTGTTTCTTTTCTTAGCTTTTCACATAAAATTATTCTGTACTGCAACGATAATCGCTGAAGGTCTTCGTATTGTATACAGTTATAAACTTTTTTACTCAAAAAAACTGCAAGAACTATTTTTTCTAACTCAATTAATACGGAGCCGATTTGTTTACGTTGCTCCTCTCTCTCTCTCCCGCTTTACTCCTATGTGTTAATCTAGAACATATCTGAGAATCTGTGTTCCAAATTTCATCCAAATCCGTTCAGTAGTTTTTGCGTGAAAGAGTAACAAACACTCACAAACTTTCGCATTTATAATATTATTAGGATATGCAATAAACATTTATCGATACTTTCACTTATGACGTCATCTATCACCTACATCACTAATTGAGTAGCTGACGAAATCGAATAGCGCATGGTGTTATAATCAGAATGTTATAAATCCATCGACATGCTACACGAATGTCAACTTTATCTTGAATGTAATTAGGATGATAATAACATCCACTGATAATAACGCCATCTATTGTTGGATAGCGAAACTTACTCGTCAATTGTTTTCCTTCATCTTCATATTACAAAACGTCGTATACACATTCTACAGAATAACAAAATGAATTCTATTTGTACATGTGAAGGTATATTTTCAAATGTAGAATCTGTGATTTCTGCTAGTTTTGTGTTGAATAAAATCTACCAATGAAACGAATTGTTTGTTTGTAGTGCAGTGTATGAATAATTGTTTATTTGTGTGAGTTTTGCCACACAGGTTCCCGTGCTAATATTGTCACTTGCGATTTCTACTGTTTTTTCTGTTCTGTGGTAGCCATCCAGGAAGGTACTGTGTTTACCTTTGACTGTACTGTACAATGGTTTTCTGATAAAGTTTTCTTTTATCGAAAGTTCAATTTCAATGTAGGATTCGAACATACGACTTTGGAAACTGCATTATTTTGTATAATAATTGTGTTATTAATGTTCACTGCAGGCAAAGTGCTCGCTCAGCTGAACTTCGCGTTGAGAAACAAAAGCGAACAGTATCCAGACGCGTTAAAGGCGATATTCCTTTTGAACAACACGCTGTATTTACTTCAGGTAGATTAACGATAGTTTTATTTTACTCTCCGTGATCCAAGCTATCTGTACCGAAATTCATCAAAGTCTGTTCGATCATGAAAATATAACTACCCCCATGATTTCATTTATTTTCATATAAAAATTAACTCCCTATTCTTAGCTTAATTTTTTTTTGTATGAGTAAAGTAATTTTAAAATGTATTTTCGTCATTATTAGAGATGCGCCGAGTACTCGTTTATTACTCGGTACTCGGCATACTCGGCCATTTTTTAGTACTCGTTATCGGCCGATTAACTCTGTTTGACGGCCGAGGTGCTCGGAAAGAACAATAAATACAAATAAATTATTTTTTGCGCCCATTCATATCTAAAATAGTTACAAATATACTCACAATTAGGGTTGGGTTTCTTCCCGGGAATAAACCCAACTTCGAGTAAATTTCCAATTTAGTGTGAAAGAACCCGGGAATTTTCCCATTGGGTGGGAAAATACTCAAATGGTCATATTTAGTAGATTTTGCGTATATAGCGAGAATACCTTTACCAAATCGTTTGAATAACATTTAACATGATTTCTATTAGGGTCATACTCATATCATACAATAAAAAGACATTTTTTTTTTTTTTTTGCGTTGTTTTTAAAAAAAGCGACGTTTTGGGGTGTAAGGGTTGTGGTGGAGAGTCGGACAGACGGTCTCGTGCAGAAAGAGCACGTGCACATGTACGACGCTAATATAGCCCGTCCCGGGTCCCGAGGGAGGTGTTGCAAGCGTCCATAGGATACGGTAACCGCTTCCCAACAGGCGGGCCGTATGCTTGTTTGCTACCTAGGTAGTATAAAAAAAATGTGTGATAACTTCCTCCAAGGTCCGCGTAGGTCCGCGCGTAGGTTATGTAGGTACATACAACAGCGAGTATGATTAAAATAACAATCAAAAGCATCAACAAATATGTTTTTTGAGGAACATAAAGCCATTTGAGTATTTTCCCGCCGTTTGGGAATTTTCCCGTATTTTTCCATTCTTTTCCGTATTTTCCCGTATTTTTCTTTTCTTCCCAATATTTTTCTTTCCCTGCCCATCCCTACTCACAATAGATTGACTTTTTAATATTACCGTAAAAATAAATTTTGTAACAACGTTACTGACTCCGTGCATGTGATATATAAATAAATTGCAAGTGTGATGCGCGTGGTGAACGGCGGCAAGCGAGTTGCGGGGTACCGTTCTCTCGCCGGCTTCACGTTACGACTTTTGCGATCAAGTTTAAACTTTTTTTCACGCCCAACAAATCAGCGTCAACCTAACCGAGTTACTCGGCAGATTACTCGGTTCGGTAAACATAATATCGAGCAACACGTGGTACTCGGTTACTCGGTAAAACTTGTACTCGGCGCATCTCTAGTAATTATCAGATACTAATTTCCATCCCGCGTTTTTATCTGGAATAGAAAGTTTGTCGTTCTCAAAGCCATAGGCTGATTGTCAAATTCCTAGTATCCGATCGACTAATAAACAATTGTGGGGTTGTAATCTAGGTTGCTAGTAATCTTTTTGAAGGACCTTAGTTTTTTACTGCAGATTAAAATAAAAGAAAGAAATACCCAAAAACCCTGCTCATGAGAAAATTGGTAGACTAAGTATGCCACCACTAACCTTTTTCACTTCAACCGCCATTAATAGCAAGCAACATTATTAGTCTACCTTATATTTCCTAATAATGAGCAAAGTCTGAACAACAATAATGTAATAAAACATAGTGTATCGTGAAATTGCATATATGTGAGTACTGTGAACGTGCCAGCTAACGTAAACCGATCTGTGTGTCTGGAAACACTTTGTCCGGGAGAACATTTCACAGCTTGGCCGTGCGTATGAGGAAAGAGGAATCGAGACGCTTTGTACGGCAAGAAGGAATGTCTTATGTATGTGTTTGTTAACGGTCATAAGTGCCTTATCAGGGACTAAATTGAATAAACACTTTTTTATTTTGTGTTGTGATCGGCCAGGGTCTCCAGCGCAGCGGTCTGCTGGAGGTGCTGATGTTAGCGGAGCCCGACTGCGAGGCCAACTACCGAGACATGATAAACGAACACAAGAACGCATATCTACAAAGGTTTATACTTTTTTGATACTAGCTAACCCACGTACGGTTTATTTTGTTTTGCTCGAAATCCTAAAAAAAAATCTGATCAAAGTAGCCTAGTTACTCCTTATAACACCAGCTATGTGCCAGTGAAAATACCATACAAATCGGTTCATTCGTTTCGGAGATTAGCCAGAACAGACAGACGAACAAAAATGTTGTTATAAGTATCGTATATACTTTCATATGCATTTAGTAATAAGCTGTTATTTTGACGCTACCAACAGACAATTTCAATTTTATGTATAGATTAATCTATGTACAGAAAGTCAATAATACATACAGATTTTTACGATTGTGAACTGCCTTAAAAGCGATGAATCCTAGATTTTGGGATTCTGACATGACCTTTGTCACTGCAGCCACATATTGACTTACCATAATACCAGATTGAGATTGTGGAGAGAGTTTTTTATACAACAATGTCGGCAAACAAGCATACGGCCCGCTTGATGGTAAGCGGTTACCTTAGCCTATAGACGCTTGCGATTCCACGGGCGGAATCGCGCCAGTTTCCTTAGGAAAGAACAATGGGTCATGTTATATGAAACGCGTCCCCGGAATGTAGCACTATGAGCTATGGTGGAGATTGTTGGCCACATCGAGGGCATCATTTCATTGTATGACACCAAGTCTGGATTCCATGGGAAAAAAAAGATATTCACGGTTAAAGCAACCAAAATAATAATTAACTTTGTTACCGTCCCGCAGTATTTGTATAACTTTTTTGGTTTAAAAGTCTTATATATGCTAATCCAGAGGTTAATATATCTTTGTGGTAAGTTTCACCCACATCTGATAAGCCATTTCGGTGTAATTTAATAACAAACATCGATAAAAACATAAGCATTTTTACTTACATTACTAGGATAAGGTAAAGATCTAAATATTATTATTTCTTTTTTTATTTGGCACAGCAAACAATGACACTCACATATTACTACTATATGACATTTTGTTAAATTGCCGTTCTTTAAGTGTAATCAGCCCCATAGGCAATGACTGACTGGATTATGGTAAATAGCAAAACACAATAAAAAAGAAAAATTGAAGATGACTATAAAAACTGAATATGGTTTAAAATATGAATTTTGTACCTTATCGTTAATGATAACCGAAGATGTATGTACATAGTGTAGGTACCTACTTTGTATCCCGGGAATACATGTAAAATCCCGAGGTACAAATAGTACTTTAACGTTATTAATGCGAAAGATAGATTTTTTTTATACCACTAAGGCAGCAAACAAGCAAACGCCCCTGCAAAAATCTCTTCACCACCTTTGGAAAACCTCGGCGGGGCGCTCATTCTACAGCCTGAGCGGCCGCGGTATTGAGCTCGATTGATATCGCACAGTACGAAACTATTTCAGTTCCAATGCGTGAGGTTAGACTCCCCGTCAATGGCGAGAGGTGCGATGGTAGAAGGTAGCCGTGGGCATCAGGTCGAACACTGTCCGTTGTACAAGTTATAGAACACACATAAGGAGGCAGAGTCTCTCCTCAGACTAACGGGCTCTAAGCCGCTTGTGAGTTCGGGATCGTCGACAAAATTGTAATGCGTCATCGCTGAACCGAGTCCAAAGGCCCAAGCTGGTATCCGACATATAGATGACAGTATTACACCATATGAGGCCGGACTTGCGACTTATAAAGTTGCAGTATTTGCCCCGATTTGAAGTACTGCCTCGCTCTATTGAGCACTCCGAGCCTTTTGGATGCCATCTTATCCTTGTCTTCTAAGTGACTATATACGGAACAGCATATGTCGCTAGAAATATCGACAGCAGGAATCCCGATGCTTTGACTGATGTTTAAGGGAGTGTTCTGGAATTGTAGAGCCACACTATAGGGGTTTTCTTCGGGTTAGTATGCCTTATGTTACGTCTTCTAGCTAAGTTAGGTTGATATCAATTAAAATGAGCACACGTGGCAGCTTAGAGCCTACACATGGACATGCAATACTATTTTCTCAGGAACACAGGCGAAGCCACGAGGCACAGCTAGTACTTTAATATGATAAATGCGAGAGTAGATCTGTCCGTTTGTTATGTTTTCACATCTATGTTACTGGACCGATATCGATAAATATTAGCAGACAGATAGCACGGAACCTGGAAATCGACATACAGTTCTTTTTGTCTTGAAAACGCGGCTGGTATCGCTTGTATTCAGTATTCTGTGCCGCAGGGCATAGCTAATAATAACAAAAAACCATCATTACCAAAGGAACATTTTTGTAACTTCAAATGTGAATATCTTTTTTCTCCCATGGAATTCAGACTTGCTGTCATAAAATAAAATAATGTGCTCGACGAGACCTACAATTACCACTATAGCTCATCGTGCTACAGTCTGGGGACGTTTTTACCCATTCTTCTTTTAATATATTTGATAGTATAACTATAGTTTTGGTAAGATAATACATACTTCCAGCTGGAACAAACTGCTCGCGCACACCGTGTTGGATGAACCGCTTCCTCCTAAGCTGAGGGACAGGGACAGACAGATACTCAAGGATAAATATGCGGTAAGTACCTACTTTCTTTACGGCTAGTTAAAAATATCAATATTTTTCTGAAGTTATTTGAAAGCTCCATTACGAATAATTCTTTGTACAGAAATTGCACAGCATATAGCCAGTGCCCGACGTCTGACTTTTGACGATCTTGGTATGGTTTCCTCACAACGTTTTCTTCATCAAAAGTTTCGGCTAATTGTAGGATTTGAGCTCAAATTCTATGTTCTATCAAATTATTGTTTACATTTTAAATATCTATACAACACGCTTTTAATAACACTGCACGAAAAGCAAAATATATTTGAGTGCACTATGGAGATGCAAGGTGGATGACACCTCCATTGAAAATGGAAGGTCTTCAGCCAGAGTAGGTCATCGTGCCGCAGGGACCGCCCACCAACTGTACATGTCGGACAGTTGTATATATGCAGATCGCCGAGATAACTTCATAAGCGCGATGCAGGATATTGTGGCGCCACGCCATCTTCTTCGAACTTCTTTGTGTAGGTGATCGCTACAAAACCTCGAAATGGGTCAAGTTCCCAAAAAAGGCAACCGTACCTACTCATCCTTCAAATTATCGCCCGATTGAGATGACGTGCTACTATCTGAAAGATTATGGATCGTCATATAATCGGAAGGTCCTGGCCATCGAGGAAAATCCCTTAGAGTAGTAATTAAGAGCAACTGGTCAGTGCCTTTGCACTGATTTTGAACAGTAAGGACCAATCACTGCATCGTGTGTTCTTGACTTGGCCAATCAGAGCGCACGTGTCCTTGAGTTAGCCAATCATTGCGCAGCGCAGCGCATTGACGGTGGTGGGAAATTGGCGGAATAGATTTCAAGCAAAATGAAAACGTCATTGCGCTTCTTAGGGTTAAAATTGTTCGATGCTACTGACATACCTTGAAGATTTTTGGCTTCCGCCAGAAACGTTCCGCTGGGGATCTTCTATGGAGCGAAGCTATTGAGAGATATGGTGAATCACTTCTCTCGATAGCCAAATCTTTCGATAGGCTCTGGCTTACAGCATCTTAAGCAAGTTTCCTGAGCAAAAGGTCCATACGCGTTGTTATAGACGGGTGCTTGTCGGATCTAATGCCGAAGTTCCTCAGGGATCAGTCTCTGTTACATTATTCTTGCTGCATATCAATGATCTGCTGAAACCCGGTATTTTTGTGTATGCAGACGACAACACTGTTGTGGAGAGTTACTTTTCCAGCGCACAGGCTACCAGTGATGAAACTTTGACACTTGGAGAGGCCATTGGTTGAGCGTATTAATTTTAACCTTTTATTAATTTTTTAGGTTAAGTTTATGGCCTCCAAAACACAGGCGTGACCGTTCTACCGTTCCGACCGACTCCTACTTTTCAGAATAATATATATCCTTACCGATTTCCGAACAACTTGAATTCCTGGGCAAAACTTTGACTAAAAAATAATTGAGTAGTTCTATTAAGACGAGGCTGCAAAAAATTAGGCATCCTCTGTATGTTGAAGCGGTACTTCTACGACGGGTCAGTTGCTGCAACTATGCAAAGCACAAACATCGGTCATGCATGGAGTACTGCTGTCTCCTCTTGCACGGATGGATCTGCAATATACCAGCTGGAAGCGCTTGACTCAGTAGACCGTCGTGAAATGAAATGAAATTGTTTATTTCGCCAGAAATGTCGTACAATTTAGGTGGAATCTTAATATAAGGTCTACACATTTCGCTACAGAATAGCATGCAAAATTATAAATTTAAATTAATCTAAGAATTAACGTAATATAATAAAGCAATATAATTAAATAAGATGTCAAAATCATACAATTATTTTACAAGTTTTATTATTTATCGACGAATAGTTATTCCGTTGCCGCCGATAAGTGAGAAGAAAGAATGCAAATGCTTACTCTCCTGTCTGCCTAATATACCTAGAATAATGATTTTATGACAAAAGAAGTTACAAGAAATAATGACAATAATTAAATAAAATGATTAATGACGTGCTAGAAGACTTATCGGAGATGCTTCGCTAGCTGGGTCAAAACTAACGAGCCTTGAATGTAGTCGTAAGGTTTCGTGTTTTTCGGTCTTCTGAAGGCAGTTATCCCACCGCCGGCGATTAGTTACAGTATGAGGCACGAGTAGTGAGCACAGATAGGTAGTAGTGGGGGCAAGCTCGCGCATGTCAACTTTTGGCCAAATCACAGTAGCCAAATGACACACAGGAATCCAATAGACAACGAGTATCGACTGACAAAACAATCGTGTGGAGCTCGTCGCTCCCCCCTTTTTCATTCCACCAAACAGACCGTAAAATTAACTACTGCGCAGGTGTTAATTTGTGTTCACGACTCGTGCCCCTAACTATACTTGTTCTTACCAGGACCTTAACTGATAAAAGTTTTTTTGTGTGTGTTGTAAGTCGTTCAACCGCGAGTGGGAGGAGCGGTGCGTGTCGCAGCGCGGGTACAGCGTGCCCGACGCGGAGCTCAGGGAGGCTCTCAAGCGCGACAACAAGCAGGCGCTGCTCCCCACCTACTCCGCCTTCTGGGACCTCACCGCGCATCTGCCCTTCTCCAAGAACCCGGACAAGTACCTCAAGTACAAGCCTCTACAGGTACCTTAACAAATATATATTGCTGCGGAACGGAATGATTACTGAGCAAAATTGTTCATTGCATTTTGAACTTTATTTCGATTATACAACGTACACATTTCATTAGTTTCATGGATTAATTATAAGCTAATTTAACATGAGTTAAGGCGGGCTAAGGCGCTGCACAGACGTGTCCTGTGTAGGATACAAGCAACCAACGAATATTTGATTTCTATAGAACCAGTATGCAGTCAGCCACTCCCTCCGCAGACGTAAACTGTGTTCGGTCGCCGCTACAGGACACAGCAACTACGGTTTTGGTTGATTGTATCCGTCACAGGACACACGTCTGGGCAGCGCCTAACTAGCAGTCTTTCGAAATCATCAAAATTCCTTTAAAAACAAATATATTTTGGCTCAAACCAAGAAATATATGTCTAAGGTCGGAACCCTTGTTGTGCGGTTTGTATAATATTCGATTGTTTTATTATTTCAGATTGCAACTCAATTGGATGGTTATTTCGACGAAGCCGCATAGTAGGTATTAATTTGAAATATATTTATCACCGCAATGTATACATAGATATTGTTATTATATCACTGCAGTAATCATTATTATTAGAACACATTATTTAAATAAAAGACAATTATTATAATACACGAGTCTACTTTATTTAAATGTTATACATTTTTATCGACGGTTGTTTTGCTTCTTTCTCTTCGACCGTTTCTTTGGCCACTGAAACAAAAATGTACTCATAGTTCAATTTGTTTACATTTTGGATACAACTAATTATTAATGAACAATTAAACACCCATTACTGTACCTATCTGCAATGTATTGCAACATAATATGAAAGATATATTGTTTAAAACAACAAAATTAAAAAGTTGTGTACGCACTTTTTAACACTAAACTTTTATTACAAATTTTCGGATCGTATGAATGGAACGCAGGAGCATTATATTGTGGTAGGTTAAAACTACATACTTTTGACCTGTCTTTGTTTGTTTTGATGTTCAAGTTCGTGTTCGAAGTGCGTACACGCTCAACAAAAATTAGAAAACTTCGATAACCGTCCACATTGGCAGTCGACGCTCGTATTGCTCACTCGTTCGTGCACCGTTTTTAAGTAACTGTATGTGGACGGCTCATCTTGTAAAGTAATTTTTTTTTGTATTTTTTGCTTTAACAAACATTCGCAACGAAAACAATAGTTCGGAGAGCAGTATGTAGAAAGAAAATTTTGTTATCTAATATAACTATGCTAACGAACATACATACATCTTTTAATTAACGAACTTCAAATATTTCATTTATATTTTTGATCTAAAATTATAATTGGTACTAAAGATTCGAAGCTATATTTACAATCAATGCAACCTTACCATATGGTTATAGCGTCGTTTTTAAAAGAAAATAAAATATTACAATCAAATATCCAACACTGATTCAGTCACAGATATAGAGTAGGCTATATACCTACCATTCGTACAAGCGTACAGTAGTACCCAACTGATGAACGAAATGCGTAAGCGCCGTGAAAATCACGGCGTATGCGAGAACATTTCTTCTAAAAGCGTTCTGATAGCGTTTCGTATATACGCGTTTCTACTGTCTGCTTAGACGACTAATTATTATTTCAGCGCCAAAGAGAACTTTACTTGACTCTAAAAAATGGGACATAACCTTTGATTATGGTAGCTTCTCTATACATAGAAATAATAGCTCAATGGGATCTACCGCGTCTGGAAATCGTAACGAACACCATTCATTATTTTCATCCAATCAGAGCCACCAATGATCATTGTCGTACCGCGTCAAATATTTTGTTATGTGAATGATCCATTGTAAAAACTCTTCATCGATTCGCAGGTGGGGAAATTGATATACTTTGGCTTATAATGGCATATTATTTACAAGCCGCTTTGTAATTTTGCCGCCGCGCCGGGGCACGCAATTGTTTTCAGTGCGATTAGAATGTAAATATTATGTAATGAATCTAAGCTTGTTTTGAAAAGAGTAATTGCTGAGTTTATTGCCGGCTCTTCTCAGCAAATGCAACCTTCCGAACCGGTATTAGAGTCAGACTTTTCATAAGTGCCTGCGAAGGTCTATTTGAATAAATGATTTTGAATTGAATTGAATTGAAGCCCACCCTATATCTGTGTATTTTATATAGAGCAAATAAACATTGATGCCGATTCTGTTGTTCACAACTAAACTAATTAACTCTCACCGTATCTCTTTCTAACGAAGAATATAAGAAAAGAATGTTAAAAATTTAGTCCTGTCAAATTAGTCCAATGCTTGTTTCCCACGTAAAATGCCCGGTTTCAATAAACGAAATCGAATCGTTTTGCTTACCAATGGTAGGTTTTTTTACAAAACAACTGCCAAACTGGGCATATAGATCATTTCGTAAGCTAATGTGATAGCTACTTCCATATGGGAGGGTCTGCTATGCAAAGCTTTGAGGTCTTTGCTTCATTATTAGTAAAGATATAAGGGTCTTAATTTTAATAAATCTTAACCGATAACGGTTCGTAAATTATTGAAACCGGGCATTAGACGCCTTCAAAGTCTATTTGCCGCAAATGAAAACGGTTAGGCTAATTTGACAACTTTTAATATGTTCTATTCTTTTTCAATAATGTTTGTAAGAAAGAGATGTGATTAAAATTAGTTTAGTACGATTTACAACAGAATCGGCACCATTGTACTATTTGACTTGAGTTTTTGAATTATAGACATACATGTAATACTTCGCCTTTTACTAAAGAATAAGATCTCTTCCGCGCTACGGTTTCTTACTGTAATATATAGGAAACCCAAGATGGACCCATCCGCCCCGCACTAGCGAATATAAAAGCCAACGTGCTATCGAAAGCATTCCAGGGAACGCTCAGTCGTAAAAGTATTAAAACTCAAGTGCCTTTAGCAGGTCAATCAATTAAACAGAAGCGATCTGCTGACAGCAGGTAGTGCGGAAGAGGTCTCACGAGGACATTAATTGAAAAAAGTATTTAATAATTTAAAAATAAACGTTGATCAGCGTTATCATATACACATACTATGATTTTCAGTCTACTAAAACAAAATAATCCGTAATTGATTTCGAAGGGACGATAATGTTCCGTCTATCATTGCTGTTAACCTGTTTCTAATAGTCGACAAACAACGAAACGTTACTAACAAAAATTCCCTATACTACATTATGTCTAAATCGCTCGTTAAAATATCGTATATATATGCTTGAAAAACACAATTTCTTATAAATTAAAAACATAAAACTTAGTGATATATAAAAAAATATTTTTAATGAATATAAAACAATTTTATCACTTGAGATCGGCTCCCTACAACACTTAAATATTAAAAATATCACTTAAATTGTTTACCTACATTACTTGAACTAATTAGGTACCTACCTACCTACATTAAAAAAAATCTATATTGCTTAAAAAACATTACACTTTTCTTAATTGTGGGATACTAAATAATATAAATAATAATAATACTATGATGAGAAATTCACTGAAAAATAAAACCTAGATAAGTATTTTAAAAGGTGAAACAAGATTACGGTACAAACAAACATTTTGTGCATTTATATACCAGCTTTACGAAGGACCAGAGTGCCAACCACAAGCTGTAAAGCAATATTATTATAACCTTACTTTTGTCCTTCTTTGACATCCAACCTTTTGTCCTCCTTTGCCATCCGACGTCAAAACAGGACAAAAGACAAATAAGGTTATAATAATATTGTTTAAAGAGCTTGTGGTTGGCCCCCAGGAGACTTTAATGAATGACAAATAAATTAATAAACTTATATTATAATTCGTCGCCGTCAGATGTCGCCACTGCTGCGCACAAGCCTCCCCTTTCTTTAACTACGTACTTAATTAAAAATAAATAACTCCTAATATTGAACTAAATATTATTTGTACAGGAAAGGGGAGGGCCTGACTTTTTTTTTCGCCAGGCTCGCTTATTCCGACCCTGACAAAAGACACATAATATTCGTTAGTATAATATGAAAATGTCTATAAAAAATGTTAATAATTTCTCGAAAACCTGTAAGTGCTGTCCCAGCGTTTAATGCAAAAATGGACGCAACGTTTCTGAAAAATCAAAACACTTAAAATCATAGCCATTTTTCAGGCCGATTATGAACGTTATTTACATGTACCTAAGGGATAACTGTAACAAACTTACATACACACAATACGAATATAATACACCATTACTTCTCAATTTTTATTGTTGTATCCCACTTCTAATATTTCCTGACGTGTAGAAAAAACCACAACGGCCCATCTGGTGGTAAGCGGTTACCGTAGCCAATAACATGTTTGCAACACCAGGTGTATTATTCGAACATATCCGAGTTTATATAGAAAGTCAACGGGGTTAACCGTACTCTGATATTCCACTACTGATAGTAGATAATTTCATAATAATATCAATATTTGATTTTCCAAAGCTCGGGCAATAAAGTCCGTATATATAAAATCTTATATTGGAATGATTATGTTCAGTCGAGGACATAAATATGTAAACACTGTCAATTTAAAAAGCAATTTCTTCTTGCACTGTATAGATTAACATTTTGAAATATTACACATATCATAATAGTATATGTTAAAATATTCCCGTAATTTCAATAAAGAGTTAGTGAAATTCAACAAGGATTTTCTCTTTAAGTGTATACATATTTATGTCCTCGACTGTACATCAATAGTTAGCTTAATAACTTTGATAAATGAATATGACATTTAAGGTGAAAATTATGATGAATGTACCGTATATAATAGGAATAAGGTTCAATATTTACCGAGATAGCTTGAGGCGGCGTCTTCTTTTTGGCAGGAGGTTTTTTGGTCTCTTTCGCAACTTGATTTGGATGCGGTGTGAATGCACACGGAAGTATTTTACGGAATCTGTGAAGTATTAAATAATTCTTGAAGATAGTGGACAGTAGTATAGTAGTACCCAACTAATATGGCTTACCGATGCGCAGAAGACACATTTTCAAAGCGCGGGAATTGCTATTGGTCGGCAGCTGCCGCCATGTGTGCGGAGGGGCGTCACTTGCGAGTGAGATGGAACTAACAGCTGCAGTGAATTATGAACCCTATAGTAGTGACCTAAGGTTGATTGTAAGTTTTAAGCATTCTTTCGTTAATTTTCGGGTTACACTTTCTTTTCTGTGCGAACGAAGATTCACGACGCGCCATATCAGTTGGGTACTACTGTTTTTATTTTATTATTGAAATTGTGAATGAGTTCCAATCGAAAGCTGAAGTGGACTAAATAAAAAGTATTAGATTGTTTATGTTTATCCTCCTACTAATTCCTACTATGTGAGAATGTGAAGATTTTGTAACCCTTGCACGCAAAAATACTGAATCGATTTGGATGAAATTTGGCACACAGAGAGAATATGTTCTGGAATAACACATAGGATACACATTTTATTCCTGGAAAATTATACTCCAACGTGGATGAAACAGCGGGACAGAAACTATTATAACATACTTGTGTAATGGCAGTAGCACAGGTTCAAGTGTCGGCGGCGCGGTGAGGGCGGCTAAGTCCCCCCCGTCCCCCTTGTCCCCCGCGGCCCCCCCGCCCCCGCCCCCGCACTGCAGCCGCACCGCGCCCCCCTCCTCCCCACGAGGCGACATCAGCAGCGCGTTGCTGCCGTGACTTGCCTATATATAACACACTGTTATAAAAACATAATCTGGAAGTCTCAGCAATATGTTGTGTTAGTCGATAATATGCTTTATTTATTACGAGATTAGTATCTAAATCAAATTGTTTTATTATCAGTTCTAAAAAACTTAATTTTTTTGGGACTCGGCCAAACATTTTGTGTTTAAAATGTTATTTCAATACAATGTATTGTAATAAAAAAAAATATGATTGTTATAATTAGACTTAAAAACTGGTAGCCCGTGCTCTCGCAACAACTGCTCCCCGTGCACGCTGTCTATCCTCACTATGTCGCCTATCCTATATAATGTACCTCGTGCTGCAACATATAGTCTCCCGGCAGCAGTCCCTGCAGTTGATTGAGCGCGGTGTGCAGCGTGTTGGCTATGTCGGCCACTGTGACCAGCTGCCCGTGCTCTCGCAACAACTGCTCCCCGTGCACGCTGTCTATCCTCACTATGTCGCCTATCCTATATAATGTACCTCGTGCTGCAACATATAGTCTCCCGGCAGCAGTCCCTGCAGTTGATTGAGCGCGGTGTGCAGCGTGTTGGCTATGTCGGCCACTGTGACCAGCTGCCCGTGCTCTCGCAACAACTGCTCCCCGTGCACGCTGTCTATCCTCACTATGTCGCCCGATGGACATTCTACCCTCACTGTAATATGTTTACTGAGATTAGACCTGGTAAAAAGTGCAAAGCTCTGACACCGCGGTAGGACGCTACGCTTTTCTATTTGTCAGGGTCGGACTGGCCATATAGTCGAGGTGGCGTTTGCCAGCCGGACCCAAGCCTGCGAGGCTTGCCGCAAGTCAGGCGGTAAGTAGGGTAGGGGGCCCACGCAGACTAGGGTATGGCTCTTGCAACCTACATGTAGAGTAGTTCATACATACTTACACAGAAATTATTCTGAAAAATAATTCCGATAGTATGGATAGTTACTATCAGTGGCGTGCATTCCATATAGGCAAATAAGCAATGCCTACCTCATAAGATTCAATTCAATAATATTTTGATTCAATTAAACTACATAATCACTTTAAATAAAAATTCTAACCTAACATTCAATACGAAATTTCAAACTTTGCCGCGCAGGCACTCGCGAGTTCGCCTCTCAAATTCACGGCAATTCACGCACACTAAAACGATTTCGGCATATTCATACACACACACACACACTTCTTTAAGATAATACGACGAAAACATAAATCACGCTTTTGCTATGCGTAGCATACTGACATTTGACATTCGCGATTTATGGACCAAAAGTAACCTTACCTACTCTGTTGTAACTAAAGTAACCCATCCAAATTAAAAAGACTACAGTTTACCAACATTAGAGCAACTCAAATATAACTTCGCAATTTATTTGTGTTGGTTTGTTTATGGTTTGGCTGGCATTGTTTGCAATGTTGTTGTTATTTACTTATTGTGATTTTGCGAAGTGTAGGTATCTGTGTGAAATGAAGAAATTTTGTGGTGAAGATGCAAAATGTATTGATAAATTAGTCCTTTAGTCAGTTTTCGTTTGTTGAAAATAGTAGGTAACTTGCTGTAGACCAACTCCAAAACATTCATGGATTCAAAACAAAGGTAAACAATCCGAGGAAAAAAAAAAAAAAAAACCTTCGCGCGGCTTCTTTGATTTGCATAAAGACAGTATAGGATTTTTTATTTTTTTTCCCTCGGATTATTTTTCTAATATTATTTTTTGATTACTAATGACCTATACATTCATCCCTCAAGAGGAAGTTCACTAATTTATTAGGACCTTATATACAAGTGTCCAACATCTAAGTTAGACCACAATGACCTAGCCTGGTTGAAGATCATACCTTTTAAATGAAGGAGTATATCACCGTGCTCCATTTTGATTATACGGAAGATACACTAAGGATTCGCCCTTGACGTTCGCCTAATCTATCATAATTATGGTGAAAAGTTTGAAGTTGTTCATTGGGTTTTCTACTCTGATTCTATAGCTATAACATTCACTATCCTATATCCTCTGAAATTATAGTTTCACTTTACTGTTACACATTATTAACGATGAAAAGTTATAATACTTACCATTTAACAGAGAAGCGTTCTGCCTCAACAATAGTGACAGAGCCAAACTTTTGATTTTATGTTTCGACATACGACTCCCCCCCATATCAATTTGATATTCCGGTATCGGCTCCAGTATTACCTCGGATATTTTACTCTGTGAATAGGAAATAGCACTTAGGCATTGGGAATACGGTTCAAATTGTAACACATCGAGACAGGGACATGCGAGTATCATTTTAGCATAAAACTTACTCTAGATATGGTTCCTTCCTTTGATTACGCAATGGATCAAATTCACACATGATTTAAATATGCAAAAAAGGTGATTATCTAAATGATCTGGCGGGAACTATCTCGTTCTTTCGTACACGGAACGTTATGTGTCAGAAAGAGGCTTCAAATGTTTGAATTTATTTTAAGAACATAGTACCGGCTAAATTGGTTTAAGACTCGTCCATCTCTTCTTTTCGACTCCAGAACGTCACGTGTCAGAAAGAGACAGGCGTTTTAACTATAACAAAAACTTTAGTGCATCGAAAATCAAAACTAATAGATCTACAATGTGTTTTTTATGAAACTTGATCAATCTACATGTGCGGATATAAGTTTATTTTTATTTTTTATAAATTAGCTATGAGAAGCGACATCGCGCTGCGCCTCAAGGCGTCACGAACTCTCTCACTCAAATGTGCACCTTTTACCGTAGTAAATAAAGTTCCATATTGTATCGATATCTTAAAATGTACGCGTCGCGTCTCCTTACACATCTATTCTTGAGACTTGAATTAAGTTTTGATTCAATTGAATTTTCAGTCAATGGGGGTAATTTTTTGGCTAATGCACTACAAGAAAAAATTACTAAAAGATTTAAAAAATAGTTGCAGTACTCGTCCTTTATCTACACTAATATTGTAAAGTTTGTAAGTTTGGATGTAGAAGGTAATCTCCGGAACTACTGCTCCGATCTTTAAAATTCTTTCATAAATAGGAAACTACTTTATTTCCGAGTGCAGGCTACTTATCATGACGATTACGACGGTGAAACCGCGAGGGACAACTAGTTTAGTTATAAAAGTGTTCTACGGGACTAAAAGCTGGTGTCTCTCTACTTCACACACCAATAATCCAATAGACGCCATAACAACAAATCATTGCATGATAATTGAACTGTTTTACAAAAAACTTAAACCGACTCAAATCCTGATCTGATGACGATGGAACCAAACGGGAAGTGTACCCTTCCAAACAAAAAAAGAATTTTCCAAATCGGTTAATAAATGACGGAGTTATGAGGTAACATAAAAAAATACAACCGAATTAAGAACCTCCTTTTTTTGAAGTAGGTTAAAAAATCAGTGGGGCGCCTCTCATGCAGTACAAAATGCTTAAGTTGGATGATCGGGGTATATTTTTTATGGTTATTGGCTTGTGTTTGACCGCAATATCACCAGGATGATGATGTGGCCGAAGGGGTGAGCACTCAAAGCCTAGAAAGACCTGGTTCTCAAGTGCAGCTGTCGGCTAATTGGCGTATTAGTCTGTACTTTAAGCCAAGCATGACCAATAGCTCTCTCACTCACTAGTTCTAGAAATGAAAGAGAGGTATAAAATGGACACTTACTTTAACTCGGTGTGCGCAATGAACTATGATGTCATAATTATCGTCCGTAGAAGGATTCCTTAGCTGCCACTTTTTAAATGATCTGGGAGGGGGTTTCTCAAACATGGAATCTGTAAAAAAACCATGTGCTTTAGTAGAATTACCAATTGAATTTTTTAATAATCTATATAAATAAAAAATAAATGCCGTTTGTTGGTATGCGTTGGTATAAATGTTCGTAATAGTACGAATAAAAATTTCAAGAAAAAAAAATCAATAGTTGCCCGAAAAATTGGAAAATGCAGAAATAACTGAAAACGATTTTTTTCTTTGGATTTTTGATACGACAACGTCGTGTCAGCTATCCTAATCCTAAGTAATCCTAAATAATAATATAAATGCGAAAGTGAGTTTGTTTGTTACACCTTCATGCCTCAACTACTCAACGGATCATCATGAAATTGGCATGCAGATAGCCTATGATAATTGTAGAAAAATCTAACTTCACTTAGATTTTGTGTACCAAAACCTCTGACCTCTGACCCATACCTGTGAGATAACTATGTAATAAGTAGCCATACCTTTACAAGTGCAAGTGTAGATTCCGATATCTTTACCATTGTTTTGCGTTTGCTGTTTGTCAGGACTCGTGTCGTGTTCTTTGGTAACATTTTGTTTTGTATCAATGTCCATTTTATCAGAGCCTTCGTCAATTTGTAACGTTTCTGTATCCGATTGGGAATTCTCATTTTGTTCTAAAACACCAATATGTATGGGGTTATTATACTGTTGAATGGATTTCCATTCCTCTAGTCCAGTGTTTCTCAAACATTGTTCTGCCATGGCCCGGTAATTTTCACATTGCCCCTTCGTGACCCACTTAATACTTTTAAACCCAAAAAATACTCATTTTTTATAGTAAAAAAGTTTCAATATTACATATTTTGTTGTCTTATTTATTTATTTTGGTGTCGCCTATTTAGTCACTAAATTTTAGTGCGAAATATGGAGCTGCTGCTTATTTTTTAACCGACTTCAAAAAAAGGAGGAGGTTATCAATGCGGCTGTTTTTTTTTTTTTTTTTTTTTTTTATGTTTGTTACCTCATAACTCCGTCATTTATTAACCGATTTGGAAAATTCTTTTTTTGTCTGGAAGGCACACTTCCCGTTTGGTCCCATTGTCATAAAATCAGGATTTGAATACTTTTTAGTGTACTTGATCGGTAGGTTTAAGTTTTAACCGACTTCAAAAAAAGGAGGAGGTTCTCAATTCGGTTGTTTTTTTTTTTTTTTTTTTTATTATTGTTACCTCATAACTCCTTCATTTATGAACCGATTTGGAAAATTCTTTTTTTGTCTGGAAGGGGACACTTCCCGTTTGGTCCCATTGTCATCATGGATTTGATTACTTCTTCGTGTACTTTGAAGTCGGTTTAAGTTTTTTGTAAAACAGTCCAATTATTTGTAAAACAGTCCAATTATTTACCAAAGAATCCAAGTTCGCGGAAAATGACGAAAGTTTTATCCTAAGGTGTGGTTGCACTTCAAGTCGGTTTCTAGAAAGTCGATTTCTAGAAAGTCGATAGCAGTAACATTTTTAAAACAAAGCGGAAATGTTGCGACCCGGTAATTTATTTTTATGGCCCGGTACCGGGTCGTGACCCGGCTAATGGGAAATGCTGCTCTAGTCCATTAGTTATATTATATATATATTATATTATTATCAAATAATATTGGACACGTTTTTTTTTTATTTTTTTTTTCACACACGGTCATCTGATCCCAAACTAAGCAGAGCTTGTACTATGGAAACCAGATAACTGATATAATACATATACTACTTTTTGTTTGTAAATACATACTTAATATACATAATTACACCCAGACTCAGGACATGCAAACATGTTCATGCACACAAATGCATGTCCTGTGTGGGAATCGAACCCACGACCTGCAGCGCAATAGCTAGAATCTTTACCAGAGTCTTAACCAACTGCGCCAACTGGCCCGTCAATTTTGCTTTATTACGCCCGTTTTTGCTTTATTACATCAATAAAAATTTACAAAGATAAAGCGCGTCAAATTTCGGGAGTGGGGTTCGTGACGTCACTTGTTTGTGAAGTGTACCATGGCGTGACGTCACGCGTAACTCAACACAACGTATTTACAGTCTATAAAACCATACAGTCATCCGACGCCTTTGATCTCGTGGGATATACCGACAACGTATACTATAATATGCTGTGTCCCGAGCTACTAACATCGTTTTGTTCGCAGTTCGGGCTCGGGTTCCCCGCGTCTCACCCCGCACTCGTGCCCTGTCTAGACGTCTTCGTCGGACGACTGTATGGTTTTATAGACTGTGCCGTATCTTCGTCATTATTTGTTTGATAGACAAAAGAAAAAAGTACGCCTGTTTTCTTATTTTAAACTTGAATTATGAACCCATAAGCAAAAAGCAAACTATGTTAGATTTTAACAATAAGTATTCTCTAAAACTCAGCAAGAACGAGCAGAGCTGCTGGAAAGAGATATAAAAGACATACCAAAAATATCGTCAATAAACAAGTTATCCTCTTCATCATCATCATCATCATCGCTGGGAACGTCCATTTTACTGTCACATATACTGGTTGTGTTCTTCAGTTCCTTGGGGCTGTTAATACTCGTGTTCGACGAAAGGTTTGCTCTACTCGACACTTTGTGTCGCTGTGACTCTCTGTACGAGAAAATACAAATACACAAGCTGGATATTTCCAGGTCATGAAAAAAAATTAGCACGAACATACAAAAAAAAAATTATACTACTACACTAAGCCTGCTGGTAAGCGCCTGCTGGTAAGCGCCTGATGGTAAGCGGTTACCGTAGCCTAAGGACGCTTGCAACACCAGGGGCATAACTCACGCGTAGCCGACCCTGCATGTGTCAGAAGTGTAAGTAAAGTTATCTTTTTCTCTCTCAAGCCAAGTGTTCATTCCCTCTCGCATAAACCTGCGCAAGCGCCACCAGCTTGCCTTTTTCTAATACTTTATTCGTCACCTAGTAACAATCTTTTTCTTTCCCATGTCAAGAACTTATTTTCCATCCAAAAAGCGAAATATTTTGGTCTTCTAGAACGTTAGAGTCGAAATGAAAACATTTGAATTTGGAACTTGCACCAGTTACATTAAGTTTATTTCCGATTGACAGGATCTATTCTTGGGACACGATCAGAGTTTAGATCTCGTTCTATACAAGGGCTTTAGTGCGTATCTTTAGTGGTAATCGTAACGAAAAGAACACCAAAGATACGCGATATCGCGGCTGTTTATAAAAACTTACGGTATAAGAGAGACCTCGAGTAGATGTTTGAGCGCCTTGTAAGTCCTGCTCTGAGCGTCCTCCCTCTTATTTGGGAACTCACTACCCAGAATCACTATATTTGTTGTGTCGCCATCTATAAAAATATTTATGTTAACAACCAGTCAAATAATTTGAGATTAATTTTGACACACGCTCATCTCCGGTGGCCACCTAACAGTGACCACTTACTATGTAGATATGGAGGAGCTAGTTGAACTCCATTAGATAGGGGAGATCTTCCGCTCTTGGTTATCGTGGCTGGACCTGCCTGGAACTGTAGGAATTGGATACTTTGTATGTATGCAAATTGTTGATTTGAACTTCGTTAGCGCGATGCAGGAAATCGTGGCGCCATCTATCCCCTGGAGCGTGAACTTCTTTGTATCACTGACAGGCGGTCGCTACAAATAGTGACTACTAAAAGACACGTTGGTTCTACAGTTAAATTACAGAAGAAGCCTAAAAAATATACATAAAACAAGTCTATATAGATTCCAGTCTGTTTAGTTCCTCACCTGGACTCAAAACGGGACAAACAGACAGCGGTATGCACCAGTGCCTGTCAAGTTCCATGAGGCACTTGAGAGCGTTCTCACTGGCCACGCACTGAGCTCCGTTGTCGAGTGCATACAGTGCTAACTCCTTGTGAATCTCACTCAGCGGCAGGATTGATACTGAGTGCTCATCTGAAAGGATCATTTATGTTTCACCACAGACCAATATGTTTAAAAGCCTAAGCTGCACTAGATGTTAAGATTTTGTTCTCATGCACAACTTTCTGATATGGCGTCTTATTGGTCTGTGGGTTCACTCACATAGACTAAATCTTGCATATGTATGCGTATAATTGAACGGCTTTTAGATACTCGTTGTTGTTTGCGTAAAGGGTTCTGGTGAGACGTTTTAGGGAGTAACCATCATATTTGAATTCTGGGTCTATTGCAAATATGTACCTATGTCGAAATTAGTCTAGCCGGCCCACTTATACAACTTTGTAGTAGGCTTTAGGTCAATTAAACTCTGCTTTATAATTAGGTATATTACTTATGTATACTAAAAATAAAATTGTAGGTTATATATAATAACTTACTTGGCAGTACAAACGGGCAGGGGTGCTTGTTGCACGGTTCTGGTACCGCGATTGTTTTTATAATATTGATCTTCTTGTCTATCGTCTCGGGGCACTCAATCTGGGGCAATTCTGACTTTTGTACCTGCAAGTATTGATATGAAGCATTTCCATAGAACTATTGACCCAAAGAAGTGAAGTTTGGCTAAGTAAAGGACACATGCGCTCTGGCTAAATCAAGACGTCACAATATGGCGGAGTAATTCTTATTTTTAATTCGAACGTATCCTTATTTTAAGAGAGGTAGAGCATCGCGTTTATTCGCTCAAAGAGCAGCTCGACTGGGGAAGACCTCACAGAATACCGCAGCCAAAAAACATGACTGTTGTTCCTGCGCGTGAGTGGCGGTCGCCAAAGCTCATTGCGGAGGGGGTGCGTGAGTGATGTCCAGGGTGTTTCAAGCGTTCATATGGCTACGGTAACCGCTTACCATCAGGTGGGCCGTATGCTTGTTTACCTACTTCGTCATATAAAGTCAAAGTCAAAGCCATTTATTCAATTTAGGCTCTAGAAGGGCACCTATGAAGGTCAAAGCTACTGAAGTTACCGCCAGTTCGTAAGTTGGCCTTCAACAGAGAAGAACAGACAAGAAACTCAGAAGAACTAAAAAATTGACAGTTTGTGAGGATGGATGGAATGGAATGTTTATAGCTCTTTTACGCAAGTACCAAACAATTTAGATGAAATTTGGCATACACATGGCATATGTTCTGGATAACACATAGGGTATATAACTATGGAAGGGCAGGGAAAGAAAAATATTGGGAAGAAAAGAAAAATACGGGAAAATTCCCAAACGGCGGGAAAATACTCAAATGGCTTTATGTTCCTCAAAAAAAATATTTGTTGATGCTTTTGATTGTTATTTTAATCATACTCGCTGTTGTATGACCTACATCACCTACGCGCGGACCTACGCGGACCTTGGAGGAAGTTATCATACATTTTTTTTATACTACCTAGGTAGCAAACAAGCATACGGCCCGCCTGTTGGTAAGCGGTTACCGTATCCTATGGACGCTTGCAACACCTCCCTCGGGACCCGGGACGGGCTATGTAAGCGTCGTACATGTGCACACGTGCTCTTTCTGCACGAGACCGTCTGTCCGACTGTCCACCGACTGTCCACCACAAGGGTTGCCAGATGTCCGGTTTTCGACCGGACAGTCCAGTTTTCTATAAGCTTGTCCGGTCAAGAAAATCTTGGTAAACCGGACAAAAGAATGTCCGGTTTTAGTCAAAATTACGTTATCTGGCGTTTGAACAGCTCTCGCCCAAACGCTGCGTTCGACACGTCGCCACCCCAGCCCCCCGCCTCCCGCTCGCGCGATTGTCGCGGGTCTCACTCAGTCAGCTCAGTCGCTAATTAGTTACAAGTGGGAGGAGTTCTCAATTACGTCGATTAGTTATTTATTTAGTTTTCAGTTTCATTGCTGTTTTGCTGTTTAATTTTCAGTTTCAAGCTTTTAGTTGTTTAGATCTCGAATGCGGAAGATTGCCTACGCTGGATCAATTGATTAAATTATGGTCATTATCTCCATGGAAGCAGCAAACTCCCCCTGAAAACATTTATGAAGAACTGGCTGCACTTCAATGTGTTTTCTCTTCACTTGAAGGAAACCCTCTAAATATAATTTATTATTTTATTTAAGGCGATGATAGCTCAGTGGTAGTGACGTCGGATACCGAGACGAAGGTCCCGGGTTCGAATCCTACAATGAGCTTGAGCTTTCAGTGAAGGAAAACATCGTGAGGAAACCATAGCACGGTGGTCGGGTACTTTGTAGTACCCGTCTGGCTGGCTACCACCCTCAAGTTGAAAATCTGTCGCCAAGCACCTATCGGTGTGTTCCGTCAGCTGCACTTGAGAGCCAGTTCCTTCTAGGCTTTGTGTGCTTACCACCTTCGACCACATCATCACTTACCATAGTGAGATTGTGGTCAAACACAGGCCTATACACAGTAAAAAAAAAAAAAAAAAAAAAAATATGTGGTGCAAATTTTTTAACAGTGAAGCAGCACCAAATTTACTGAAAATCATGCAGTATGTGTGTAGCATTCCCATATCTAATGCTTTTGTGGAAAGAATCTTTAGCGTCATGGGAAATGTATGGACAGACGAAAGAAATCGTCAACGTAAATACTGTAAAAAGTGAATTGTGCGTTTTCTTTAATATAACTGCTAGTTGCACTGAATTCAAAGATACCATCTCAGGCAATAAAACCTTATTAAAAGCAGTGACATCGAGTACTAAATATATGAAAAAGTTGAAAAAGATTGACTCTTATTTGAGCATTTGACATTTTAATTGTTAACAAGTTTGTTAACAGTAAATTTATCAGGTAATAAATAAAAATTAAAAACTTGTCCGGTTTTTTTTTGCAACACATATGGCAACCCTACACAACCCTTACAGCCCAAAACGTCGCTTTTTTTAAAAACAACGCAACATATTTTTTTTATTGTTTTTTTATTGTATGATATGAGTATGACCCTAATAGAAATCATGTTAAATGTTATTCAAACGATTTGATAAAGGTATTTCTCGCTATATACGCAAAATCTACTAAATATGACCATTTGAGTATTTTCCCACCCAATGGGAAAATTCCCGGGTTCTTTCCCACTAAATTGGAAATTTACTCGAAGTTGGGTTTATTCCCGGGAAGAAACCCAACCCTATATATAACACATAGTAAGGGGTACGAGTGGTGAGCACAGTAGTTAATTTTTCGGTCTGTTTGGCGGAATGAAGAAGGGGGGAGCGACGAACTGCACACGATTGGTTCGCCAGTTGATGCTGTCGTCTATTGGATTCTCGCGTGTCATTTGGCTACTGTGATTTTGCCAAAAGTGTAGATGCGCGAGCTTTCCCCCACTAATGCCTATCTATGCTCACCACTCGTGCCTCATACTGTACTTTTTGTCCCATAACAGAAGATCCCTCGGAAACGCGGGTGAAACCGCGCGGCGTTAACTAGTTTTTAAATAGAAAAGAGTCATTATCATCATCATCATCAGCTTATAATGTCCCACTGCTAGGCACAGATCTCCTGCATACAAATGAGCGTGGGCGGGAATGGGCAATACTCCACCAAGCATGCCCACTGTGGATCGGTGGAGGTCCTCCAACTAGCTTAACAACTATCACATATTAAGATTACACATACTACTTACACCTATTAACTCTTTTTGAAACACAATATCAAAGTTACCACACTTAGATTCTAAAGGTATTTGTGCAGCCAAATCATAAGTCTTCGGAAATGATTGTAACATTTGTGTTTTCATTTTGATCTGGGCATCGTAAACTTCTTCTATGGGAGGCTTGGGGTGTAAGGCTCTTATGCAATGCTGGCTCCATAGTGTCTTTGCCCATTCTATATACTCCTTTTGTTCCTGTTGGTATAATGTTTGCACTTCCTGTAACAATAAAATATCTATATATATAAAATTCTAAGTCCTGACTGACTGACTGATATTTCAACGCACAGCCTAAACCACTGGTCCTAGAGACATGAAATTTAGAGGGTATATTCTTTGTGAAGAGTAGGTATCCACCAAGAAAGGGTTTTTCGAAATACGACCCCTAAGGGAGTAAAATAGGTGATGAAAGTTTGTATGAAAGTCCGTCAGTTTCAAAGTTAGGATCTTCAAATTTTGTGTTTAGGCTGAAGATTGAAAATTAATTTATATGTGTCTCAGCGTTTTTAATAATTTCACCCTCGAAGCGGGGTGAAGTTGTTTTGTTTTATTGTTGTAGAAAAATATGTCATTTGTTTCCTGTAGGCCACGCGGTCGAAGCCGCAAGCAGAAGCTAGTTTTAAATAAACTTTCGCAGACACTTATGAATAGTCTCACTATAATACTGTTTTGTTATTATAAAAAATATGGTAAGAAAGCATTAATATTTATCATAATCATATTCCGATATGTTATGCATTTTCATTTGATACCAAAGATAACCAAATTTTAATTTTATTTTATGTAAGTGATGTTAATTAATTTTAAAACTGAGGCTATCAGAGTAACCAACTATCACACATATGTGCACAACCAGTGAGATTCAAAAGCCAAAGAAAGTAGCTTACAAAATACAGACTCTCTTTCCCAATGAGGATAAGCATAATAAAACTCACCTCAAACACTCTGTAGTCTAGTTTGGTGGGCCGTGGCACAAACTCAGTCTTCAATACATGAGGGTGTTCGGAACACAGCACTTTGAGACACTGGTAGTGTTGTTGAGAGGTTAGTGCTGACACCTTGGGGTAAGGCGGGAGGGCTCGCACACCCGGTACAAACTTGCGTCCTTGTCTGTCCTGTAAGTGGGACAAGTTATATTAATAACAATTAAAATAAAGTTACACAAATAATTATTGTGTAAGGGAACTTGTAGACATCCACAACACGTCTTTTTAATGGAGAGAATCTATTGATTTTCATACTACGTACACAACTTATTTTAATACAATCTTTAATTGATACGCCGAAAACTCTGCAAACACTCTAACTAATTTTTTTAGTCATAGTTTCCATAGTACAAGCTCTGCTTAGTTTGGGATCAGATGACCATGTGTTAGGAATGTACCAGGATATTTGTGTCAAGATTAATTAATAATAATAATATTTTTTCTCCCACAATAAGTTACAGTAAAAAACAGTGAATGAAATAGTAATGATGAGAAATACTTAAATTGCGGGAGACTGGTGCCTAAGCTAGGCAGAGCCTGTATTTCAAGACACCAGGTGTCCACCCCATTGTTAACATAACATAGAATAGAATAGTATTTATTGTCAAAGATGAAAACACATAAACTAAAATACAAAGGTACTTAAGTAAAGTGCAACATGCCATGGCGCATAACATTTTTATACAGTATTAATAACAACCAAAAAATACAAGTTAATCAATCCTTTTGTTTATAATATTACTACCTTCCCATTTATATTATTACGAAAGAGTAGTTTAGTAGAAAGTAGGGTTTATAAAAAGAGACAAATAAGTTATTACATTCTCCGGGCACTTTTTCAATAGTTCATCCCAGTCGATCTTCAATGGTATATCGCTATCTGAGTCATTATTTTCTATGAGAGGGTCAAAGAACTTGTTTCGTAAGATCCTTTCCGTCACGCAGTTGTCCAGGTCTTGCTCCAGGACAAAGTGGGATTCAGGCTGCGATGAACACCTGTAAGAAAGAAACAATAATACATTTTTAAGAAAACACATCAGTACAGTGAAATAGTGCAAAATCACCGACTAATTGTGGAATCGGATTGCTCGTTTATATAACGTACGACTCTGAAGGAATGCTTCCTTGATGGGCGCATCTAAATTAATAACCTTTAGTAAGTTCAATTTTAAAGATTTACCAGTCATACAGCCGAAAATGTTCCATCATTTTGAGAATTTGATTTGTTTGTTGCTAATATATGCAGCGTTTCTTTCTAGGAAAGGTATTCTCATTTGTTCTCAGTTTTCAGTTTTCGCGTTTTCGGGCACAGAAATTGTGTGTGTGCTTTGCTTGCTTTTTCTGTTGTCATGACAATGTTGTTGTTGTTGTTTGTCTTATATGCCCAAAGGCAGGCAAAGGTCTAAGCCATACAGCCTTATCTTATTTCAATTTTCTCGAGTTGTATTTAATATCGTCACAAAATAAATCACTTCATATACTTCGCACTGTAAGTCACCATCCTTAAAAGTCATCTTTAAGTACAATGGTGGTAAATTGTACAAAAACTTTACGCGGACTTCTTGAGACAACTTGAAAAGTCACGATACACATAATTCATTTCATTTTACTTCACTGGTGCACATGGATGATCTTTATTGGGTAAAATACCACCAAAAATACACAAATTTATGAAAATAAAAATGAAAACGCAACGTCACTCTGCAAGTTCCCGCCAAAAAGTCCGTTGTCATGACAATTTATGATATTAAGAAGTAGTACTGCCAGATCAAATTTATAAAAATCCGTAAATTTCTCCTTAAAAACAATAAACTTTCCTTCAAAACATAGTTTTTTTTTAAATCTTTATTTACAACAGATATGTACAAATCATTGAAAGTCATAGAAAAAAAGTAATTGTTTATGATGTTAGTTTATGTTCCTGCAAGGTTAACAGCCTTTATGAAGTTTTTGACCAAGATAGTGTTATCAATCTTATTTTTTAATTCGATATTTTAGCCCCACCTCATGTAATAATCCACTTTTTTTTAAGTGAAAACTTCTTTAGCTTTGTGTACTTTTTTGGGATGGGTAAAAATTTTTTAAACTCGCGTCAGGTGTCACGTGACCTGATTGAAAATTCGTAAGACGGAGGGAGAGTAGTTGAAAATTAGACTGTATTTATACTGGGGTTATTTTCAAATTCTTATAATATTCTCTAGCTAGCCGGAAGGTAGGTACCATTTTTGATCCCATTTTAAGTTATTAAAAATTCTTATTCAAAAGTATTACGTGTACATGTATCTTGAACTAGCTTTCCGCTTCTCGAATTAACTGGCAATCACCTATTTCACTCCCAAGGGGTTGAATTTTGGAAAACCCCTTGAATAAACACACTATGTGAAAATGTCTTGTTTCAAAAATGCACAACGTTAATATTCAAGTTTTCACTTCTGCCGGCACTCCCGGAGTGCAAACCGTTGTTTTTTTTATAGATGTGGTGCCTTTTAGGTTCAGTATAGTTTAGTAGAATGTCATATTTTCTTACCTGTTGCATTTTATATTTATTACGCCTGAATTTTCTAAGCCAACGAAAAACTGTATTAGTAAAAAAAAAAAAAATGCATAGCCAAAACGGTCAAAAAATCCGTAGACCTACGGATTAATCCGAAAGTCTGGCAAAATAGTTTCTACATCTGTATCTTAAAAAATGATAGGCAAGAGTTGTTAACCATACAGCCTTTTGATTTTTCTTTTATTTAATTCTTATTCTCAAATAAATCAATGAGTTTAGATGAAGTTAAGTCACCGTCCGCAAAATGTCAAAAGAAACTATCTAATTGTTCATTTTATGCTAGTTTATGCTATGTAGATTATGGATTTATTGGGAAGGATAGTAACAAACTGCCATTCGGCGGAGCGTGCGTAGTCGAGCGCGAGACTGCAACGAGACTGCGCGAGACGAATGCTCGTTCGAGGCTCGCAAGTCTTGTTCGTCCTCGCTTTCGCGAACAACTGACGAATCCTGTTCGTTCGTGGCTCGGCTCGTGCTCGCTTCTCGTAGCATGGACACAGCATGGACGAAGACGCACCATAAGTTTACGGCAATCAGGGGCCCAAGTCTGCTATTATAGTTGTGTTCCAATGAACGATCAGTGTGGTGTTAAAATTTACTGATTCGACTGGTACCTATAAAATTCAATAGCGTCGAAAACCATTATGAATTTAGTTTTTTTTTTATACAACTAAGTCGGTAAACAAGTATACGGCCCGCCTGATGGTAAGCGGTTACCGTAGCCATATGGACGCTTGCAACACAAGAACCATCGCTCACGCGTTACCGACCTTTCCCTTTCCCCTATGACTACCTTACTCACGCGCAGGAACACAACTTTACACAACATAAAGTTATTTGGCTGCGGTATTCTGTAAGGTGGAGGGTACTTCCCCAGTCGAGCTGCTCTTTGAGCGAATAAACGCTATGCTCTACCTCTCTAATATTATTATATTTAGTAGACATCGTAAACTGGTTCAATGGCAATTTTTTTGTAATAATAAAGGACTTGGCCACCAGGTATCCTCCATTTTTTTTGTCGTTGCCTATATGTTGCTTAATCATAAGTAATTTAAGTCTGAGAGTGCACTACGATGTCAAAGATAGATGACATTCTAGAATAGAACACAGGATAGGCATAGGATAGGCTTGTTACTTTTAACATAGGAAAGAAGATCCTTCGCGTGTGTAATCGCGGGGAACCACAGATCTATATATATAAAAATCAATGCCACTTTTCGTTGTAATTTTATAACTCAAGAACAGGCTCACCTATCCAAACCAAATGTTTAGGCTTTGTTCGGACTATTTAGTAGATGGTTTATGTGAAGTTTGCACAAAATCGGTCGAGCGATTTCTTCATTTATCACATTTTTTGTAACAAACGAATTGAATAAATGGCGGATCATTTTGTTAATGGGGATTTTGCTGTCAGGGTAGGGTAGGGTAGGGTAGGGTGTGGTGGGGTGGGGTAGGGTAGGGTAGGGTAGCACCATAGGGTAGGGTAGCACCACGCGAACGAAATCGCGCCGGGCAGCTAGTATAGTATAAAGACAATAATATACCTAATTATATTATATTTTATTGTCCCCTAGTCACGCGTCACACATGGCACAAGAGTGAAGACTACGCAGCCTACACCTGTCCCATTCTATACATTGGGTTTGACAGGTTTTTTATTGGATCCCTGATTTCCTATTCAATAAGTTTTGGGTTTGCATTACACAGTTAACTGAACCGCGAAATGTTTTGCCCGAGTATAATAGCGAATGCGAATGCTCTGACATACTCATTTATAATGACGCGAGATACCTTTTACATTAGAATAATATAACTATGAATGCTCCATCGTTGATATTCAATTATACCTATATTATATACGAGGTGCTGGAGGTAGGCTAGTGGTCAACCTACTGTTCGAGTTTTCAAGCCGCCTGGAAGGCCTCCAACTAGCTTAACGACTAGCTTAACGCCTTCACGTGCCTTCCAAAACACGGAAACGTTCGATTTGAAATACCTCCATCGATCCGCAGTGGGCACGCGTGGAGGAGTATCTGCCCATTCCCTTTCACCCTGATTTGTGAAAGGAGGCCTGTGATCAGCAGTGGGACATTATAGGCTGATGATGATGATATGGGGTGGATATGATAATAAATGAAACCACGTAAAGTACTTAAAAATAGGAACAAATTTTACTTTTGGACCAATATCGAAATCGCAAAAAAAAACCTTGATTTCATTCAAAAGGTTTCCTCGCCTAAAATGTATGTATTTGGGAGTACTTTACGTGCACATTTACGTGGTTTCATTTACTGTTGTATCCAGCATGTTTATGTGCAGGTTGTTCAATAGTATTTTTTTTTCTATACCATTTAGGTGGCAAACCAGCATACGGCCCGCCTGATGGTAAGCGGTTACCGTAGCCTATGGACGCTTGCAACACCAGGGGTATGACGCGCGCGTTGCCGACCCTGCAGAAATCTCTTCACACCCCTTTTGAAGAACCCCATGCTCCATTGGGAAAACCACGGCGGGAAGCTCATTCCAGTCTGAGCGTCCGCGGAAGGAAGCTTCTTTGAGCCCGCACAGTTCGAAACAATTCAGTCATCTGCCTGCCAATTTCTTCATTATTTGTTGTCGGTGCTTCTTCCATTCTGCCATTCTATCCGCCATTTCAAAATTATCTCCTTTCTTACTCAAATCATCTTCACACAATCCATCCCTCTCTTTTCAGTCTTCCTCTTCCTGCATTATCATTTCTCACCAATCTTTTTCTGCCAAGTCTTTCATCTTTGGATGATTATTCAATGCTATGAATAGAATAGAATAGAATAGAATAGAATAGAATAGAATAGAATAGAATAGAATAGAATAGAATAGAATAGAATAGAATAGAATAGAATAGAATAGAATAGAATAGAATAGAATAGAATAGAATAGAATAGAATAGAATAGAATAGAATAGAATAGAATAGAATAGAATAGAATAGAATAGAATAGAATAGAATAGAATAGAATAGAATAGAATAGAATAGAATAGAATAGAATAGAATAGAATAGAACTTTATTGTACACGGCAAATAGTTACAGTGTCTACTCATGTCGGGCATACAATAGGATACAAAGTGATGAGTAGGTACTTACCATTTTTAAGAAATTATTAAACCAAACTATTTTCCCATAAAAGCTATTTATGTATTTAATAAGATTTTTATAAAAAAAAAATTTGTAAAAATATTAATGCTAGCTTTTTGGTGACTGTTCTTTTTGTTGACTGTACTTGCATTGTCATCCAAATAACACAAATATCAAGTCAATCCGACCTCTGGATGTGGGTGAAATTCGACTTTCAAGATTCCATCCGAACATAGTTACATACATACATTTCAAGTCAAATAAAGGCATCAATATCATCGAAAGTAAAACTAAAACTCATTAAGCATCGATCCATCGATTGGAACATCCAGATTGGGTAGGATTACCGTCACCAGGCGCTCCTAATGAGCCCTAAATTGGATGGTTCATTGCTGACTCTAATTGCTATGGCAATTAAAAGTACAATGAACGTACTTCATTTGAAATGCACGGCGTTGCCATGGTGATGGATCATAGCCGTGTGCCGGCGTTATTAGTGTTTTTGGACAATGTCAAATGGACGACTAGCAATTTATGAAAAAGATAATGTTATATTAAGATATATTTAGTTAGCTAATAGAAAAAAAACTTAGACAAAGGTCTAGACAATGTTGATTTTCTCGAGATCTTAGATAATTTTTCGCAAGAGTGAGTTAACTTGTATCGGGTTACTAAGTATTTACGAGATTTCTCCTCAGACCAATTTTTTTTTTATAATAGGCCTAAACCTTTGAAGCGATTGCGATATTTGGCCCGTCAATAGCCTATGGTCTGGAGTAGAACATATAGGCTGCTTTCTATCCCGCGAGTGCAGGTGAAACAGCATGCGAGGTCTTCTAAAATTTTGTAGCTTTTGAAAATTGGTTTAATTGTTCTTATTGATAAAAAATTCCATGTTAGAAACTTTATGATGCTCCTGTAATACAGGTGAATTCGCTGGATGAGTACTAGCTTAGCTAGTACTACATACACAGTTACATTTTTAAAGGCTTCAATCCGAACTGAATGTTCCGTCACCACAGACATGATTAAGCTCCATTGATTATTAATATTATGATTCTGATAATTAATGCGAATGCCACCTCCGTCATATTTGCAATGCAGATTCACTTCCGATGTTTTCTTTACGTCTATTACAGATCAGTTTTTACTTGATGATGTTTTACATTGACTCTGATCTTTGAGACTACGTTTTGTGTTTTTTTTAATTTGTTTCTAGGTTGTAATAAAAATCTGGTTAGAAAACTAGAATTTCCGTGCAGATAATTCGTGATAAGCAAGTTTGTACAAAAAACAACTATAGCAAGTATTTTGAAAATATGTGATAATTTAACATAAAATTTCAATGAGACTTCTATAATATAATACATTATAATACATTATTTTAAATAAACTAATTATAATTAAAATAAAACAAAACAAAAATTGACTACACAACCTTGTTCTTATGTTTGTGTACACATTGTGATTGGGTTGTTCGAATCCTATAATTTTCTTGAGGATTTTCTTTCTGAATCGTTCATAAATGCCTTATTAGGGTTTAAACTGAATAAATGTGAAAAATGAATAAATGACTATTTGTTTTTTTTTATCAGACGTAAAGCATTTGCTGGTGCAGCAGCTTTACTTGATAACCAGATATATATCCTTTATTCCTTCTACTCGTTATAATATTGAAAAACAAATGTTAAATTTCTTTACAGGCGAACAGAAAGTGCTCCAGTTGATTCGTTTGGAGGTGCATTAGACGTATCAATATTCAATTTACCATTCAAAGGAGATAGATACCGCAGATATTCTCTGTAGAGCTGGATATGAAGAGACTTATAGATTTGTGCCTGAATCCTATTATTTAGTTAGGTACTAGTAGTACCAATACTGTCAAATCGGTCAATTTTAAATTATAACATCACTGATAGTTCATGGGAACACAAATTTAATAGCAGACTTGGGCTCCTGATGGTAGTGGTTCTTTTTCTGCGTAGTATCTCGTTTCAAACTGAGACTGCCCGAAAAAAAGTATATGTTTACAAGGTTCATCTTTTACTACTCTATTGTTATGTACTAGATATGGAAGAGCGGGGCCTCCTAGCACAGGTATTTATTATACTTAAAAGGAGATCCCAATGAACTATATTATTAGTGTGGAGGATGGATAAGTTACCGATATAAATATTTTTCTATTTTTTCATCTACCAATGTATGTAAGTTTGTTCGTTTCGTAATTCCATCAAGTGGTATCGTTAGAATCCTAGTAGGATATTTCTGAATCAAATATTCCTAAAATTATTTAATTTCATATTACGATTACGATAATTGGTGGAAGTCCAATCTATAATAATATTCAAATGTTAATTATCATTCCAAAACGAAACAATTTAATTTATAAGCTATTCAAATGACCGGGGCGGCCGTAGACTTTATATTTAACTTTATTTTCATTCTAAGTAGACTCAATTAGCGTTTTAGCGTTCAAAGAGCAACTCGACTGGAGAAGTTCCTCCACCTAACAGAATACTACAGCCAAATAACTGAATGTTGTGGTCCTGCTCATCGAGAAGGACGTTTGCAATACTGCCTTCCTTCCCGGAAGGCAGTATTGCAAACCTGACCACCACGCGGGCCGTATTTTTACCGACTTGGTTTTATAAAAAAGAAAGTAATAACCCACTTTTTGGAATGCATAATAATGTTTAAGATACCTAGGCACTGAACTGTCGCCAAGCACCTATGCCGATAACACACCGGTGTTCCGACAGCTGCACTTGAGAGCCAGTTCCTTCCAGGCTTTGTGTGCTTATCGTCTTCGGCCTCATGCTATGGTGAAATTGCGGTCAAACAAACACAGGCATAAACTTGTACGTAGTATTTACATACTCTGAGCCTATGCATAGTAAAAAAATATGATGCAAAGTCTACCTCAAAGCTTTTGCATAGCAGACCCTCCCATATGGAAGTAGCTATCACAGGTAAAATTTGCTTACGAAATTATCTATACGCCCAGTTTGGCAATAAAAAAACCTACTATTGGTAAGCTAAACAATTCGTTTTTGTTTTTAGAAACCGGGCATTAGCCTTTCAATGGTAGTTGAAGTGTTTACATGTGAACTTCTCTTCATATCTCTTAATTTAGAGTGAGCGTGAGAGAGTCTTAGAGTGGAGACCGCGTCTTGGCAAACGTAGTGAGGGGCGCCCGCCAGCCCGATGGAATGACGACCTCAAAAAAGTGGCCGGACTGGGCGAGATGCGGGAGTTTTTTTTTTTTTTATGTTTGTTACCTAATAACTCCGTCATTTATTAAACGATTTCGAAAATTCTTTTTTTGACTGGAAGGGTACACTTCCCGTTTGGTCCCATTGTCATCAGACCATGATTTCATAACTTCTTAGTGTACTTTGAAGTCGGTTAAAGTTTTTTGTAAAACAGTCCAATTATTTATGAATTTTGACACTAGTTAACACAAGCTGTAGGTATAAACTCGTTAAATATATTATACTTATTCTTTGACTAAATATTACTCTATTTAACATCGTTATTTCTACTTTCATCGTCATCTTCATGTGTGCAATAATTAGTTCACAAGTTTACATACCAACAGCATTTTATTTACAGCCAGAGGAAACTAAAGCCTATTGTCAATACAATAAAGTTAATTATTAAATATATTTAGCTAATCTTGCTATATATCTGGTGTGTTCGGAGAAATAAAATAGTAAGCAAATTGTATTCGAGAAATGATGCCGATTCATGGCACACATTTTAATAACCTACTACAAGTAAAGACATAAATTCCTTCAATAAATAATGAAATTAAAGAATTTTTAAATAATCTTCGTATTAAAGAAGTGAGAAGGAAGACCATAATGGGGTCAGATAAAGAAGCGGCGAAGCCTGCGGAATCGAAGACTGAAGATGTGGTTTTGGAGAGTATTCTGTCGAAATTCAAACCGTTAGGACCTTACTACTTGAGGCTCATGCCCTTGTTAATATTTTCCAGCATGACGAATTCTTTGTATTGCATGAACTATGTTTTTGCTGCCCTCAGCGTTGATTACAGGTATGTGGCTCTTATTACATTATGATTAGGTTGATTATAAGTTGACTAGTATTTTTCCTACGGCAGTTAAAATTCGCGACAACTACTTGACATAATTTCAAATTATAGTTCCAAATATTTTTAATAATGAGTGATGCCCGGTTTCAATAAACAAAAACGAATCGTTTTGCTTACCAATGGTAGGATTTTTTATTGCCAAACTGGGCATGTAGATCATTTCGTAAGCAAATTTTACCTGTGATAGCTACTTCCATATTGGAGGGTCTGCTATGCAAAGCTTTGAGGTCTTTGCTTCATTATTAGTAAAGATATGAGTCTTAATTTTAATAAATCTTAACCGATAACGGTCCGTAACTTATTGAAACCGGGCATAAGTGAACCAGTGATAGTTTGCTTAGGTATGCACTTCTGATAAGTTAACCTTTGATACCTATAAAATGAGGTCTATTTCTCCTCAGCCTTATCCGAGGTCAGGTCTGTACGTGTGAATTTTAAACATACCATGATTTTATAGGTGCAAATATCCAGAATGTGAAGATCAAAATATCTCAGGAGAATTCTTCAATATGACAAATCAAAATGGCAAATGCTACAGATTTTCACCCCTGAACGACAGTGGGATATGTTCTTTTGATAATTATAATGAAACGAGTATAATACATTGCAATGATTGGGTTTATGATGAGCCAAGCAGTTTTGTCGCTGACGTAAGTAAAATACGTCACGAGCACCAATAACTTTTTTCCAATAGAACTGTCTCTTACAAGCATTTTATTTTTACATGACTGTCCCAAAAAAAGAGTGTAATATTTCAGAGTCGTGTACAGAGTATTTAGTGTGTTTGTTTGTCCGTTTCTTTGTTCCATCATAACTTCTAAATGCTTAAACCGATTAAAAAGTGCGTGTTTTTTTATGTTTCTTGTAATCCCAATATAGGGTTGAGGGGGGGTACAAGTTGAATCTAACCCAATCCCGGGAGAGGGAGGTTACGGCAAATATCAAGTAATTTAAAAATAACCTAACTACTGGGATTAGGAACCTGAAATTTTGCACAAGGCTACGTTTTATTATGTAGGCGAGACCCACGGAAAAGAGAATGAAGGGGTTTTGGAAATTCAACCTTTAAGGGGATATAAAGGGGGGATTTCGGTTATATTTCTTGACGGTCCAGTTAGCGTGGGTACGATTCCCACCCTGAACATGCATTTGTGTGAAAATTATCGCACATAATTATTGGACGCGCGCGACCAATTGGAGTAGCCGTGAGTCGTTGGGTGATAGACGGTTTAGTTTTGAAATCAACGAAAAGGATTACGTTTGGGCAGAGGCTTATAGACGTAATATGATGAAAAAAGAAGAATGTCTCAGGCTATAATGTATTGTTTATTTATAAATATTTTGCCTCATTAATTAATTCAATGACTAAACAGTTACCATTGTTACAATTAATTGGTTACCTTTGTTGACCAAATAGTCTATGAATTTTTAAGGTATAATGAACTATTTATTTATTTTATTAATTTTTTTGTTCTTTTTTCGTCTGTATCTATGCTTAGGTATATGCTTTCTTTTTTATTGTTAGTTTATTACAACAAAATTTTATTTACAACAAATATGTACAAAATACAATCTATATTTACAAAATATAATCTATATATAGAAAATTTCCAAATATTGTTAGTTATTTGGAAAAAAAGCCAAACATAGTCAGATTGTCAAAAAAAAATTTAAAAAATGTAACCTTGCTGTGTTTCTTGCCGGATTCTTCTCAGTTGAAGGCTGAGTTCCGAACCGGTTGTAACTTCAGTAAATGTGACCTTCATAAGTGCCCTTCTGGGGCCTAAATTGAATAAATGGCTTTGACTTTGACTTTGATTTTGAACTTATTACTTACAGTTTGGATTGGCTTGTCAAGATTGGAAGCGTACGTTGGTTGGGACTGTGCATAGTTTTGGATACATGATTGGTTTACTTCTGCTTGGACCTATATCTGATAAGTAAGTTCCTAAATCTGTTGATAAAGTGTAATGTATTTTATCTTCACTAGTGACCATTTACTTGTTAGACATAGAAGGTAGGTATATGGGACTGTAATAGTGCGTCCATGCTACGCGAATCGAGGACGAGCACGATGGGAATCCCTTTGTTCGTGAAAAAACTGACAATCGCGCTCGTTCGATGCTCGCAAGCCCGTCCACGCTACGCGAATCGTGCTCGCAGTGTGCTCGTTCGAGGCTCGGCGTGCTCGGTTCGCCATGCATGGACGCACCATAAGGTTATGTTATTTCAGTGTTAGTACAGTAGTACCCAAATAATATGGCTTACCGATGTACCTGCGCAGAAGAAACATTTTCAAAGTGCGGAGGGGCGTGACTTGCGAGTGAGGCGGAACTAACAGCTGCAGTCTATTATAAAACTTATATTAGTGATCTAAGGTTGATTGTAAGTTTTAAGCATTCTTTCGTTTATCTTCGGGCCATACTTTCTTTTCTGTGTGAACGCAGATTCACGACGCGCCATATCAGTTGGGTACTACTGGTAACATCAAATGCGGTAAGTCATGGGTTACAATAATAAGCTTAGTTTTCGGACACTTTAACAGGAGGGGTCCTTAGTAGTACCCGCCTGACAACCTACCACCATCAAGTTCAAAACCTGACACCTAGCACCTTATAGAGTTGAGCATTCACCTGGTGATGCCTAATACCTGATGATGATGATATGTCAGCTGCACTTGAGAACCAGTACGCTTTGAGTTAGATCCCTTCTACGCCCCAAAAATCTGCTTATCACCTAAGGTTAGGTTACCACATTAGGCATTATGCAGATGGCATTCTCATTTTAATCCTTAGCAAACTATGCTAATGTACCTATCTAATATTATAAATAGGAAAATGCGCCTCATTCGCGGCTAGCTACTAACTTTTAGCAGACATTTTGTAGAGGAACAATATTTTTTCAGGATTGGTCGTAAGAAACTGATAATCTTCTCCGGAGTCACCTGTGCACTGATGGGTCTTGCCAGAAGCATAGCAGTATCATACTGGGCTTACATAGCTTTTGAACTAATTGAAGCACTTCTTGGAGACACGTATTCACCTACGTTTATGTTGGGTAAGTTACCCGTGCTTCGGAAGGCATATAAAGCCGTTGGTCCCGCGTATCACCTAATTGTGATAGCCGTTAAGCTAGTTGGAGGCCTACTAGGCGGCTTGAAAACTTCAACACCGATCTACAGTGCGCACGCGTGGTGGAGTATCTGCCCATTCCGGCTCACCCCAATTTGTGTGAAGGAGGCCTGTGCTCAGCAGTGGGACATTATAGGCTGATGATGATGAAGTTATCATAATGTTCTATCATCGTCACTATAAGGACGGATGGTGATATAGGTATTAGATTTATTGTAGTATTCAAAAAAATCAAAATCATTTATTCAAATAGACCTTCGCAGGCACTTATGAAAAGTCTAACTCTAATACTCTAATACCGGTTCGGAAGGTTGCATTTGCTGAGAAGAGCCGGCAATAAACTCAGCAATTACTCTTTTCAAAACAAGCTTAGATTCATTTAACAAGTATGATTCTGTATCGATCTGGCTACCACGATCACGATGTCAATTTTTCACCAAGCACATTTTGGTTTAGAGAAGTAGCACCTGCCGACCAGTTCCATTCTAGGCATTGTTTGATTTCTACGTCATTACTTACCATGACGAAATCATGGTCAAGGACAACCCTATTAAAAATAAAATACATATAAACGTGTACCTTGATAGCAACTTAGCAATAGTGTAACTTTTGTAGCTTGATATGCCTTCAAAACATACGTTTCTAATATTTTTTGATAATATTAGTGACGGAATAAATAGAATTTTTCAGGAATTAACCTATTTGCAAATTAATGAAAATTAAACAAAAAAAATACAAAGATATGGTTGTATTGAAGTTCTGCGTGACTTCACGTTGTGGTACACATTTAACTAAAAAGTGACACCATTTTGAATGGTATGGTAAAGCAAAAAATACGTGCCCAATATTTTTAATAAATCTAACTGACGGACTATAATTCGATTTTTTTCCCCATACAAGCAAATTATTCTATATGGTATTGATCATTTCAATGGATTTCGATGCTTGCATAGAAGTGATTTACATTGAGCTAATACAACTTATTAATTCCAGGAGTGGAGATGGTATCAAAGGAAAACCGAGTGCTGTTCAGTCCACTTATGATTGGCAGCATGTCAATAGGAGGGATGATCATGGCATTCATCGCATGGCTCATACCTTACTGGAGAACCTTCTTAAGAGTCATCTATGCACCTGGTCTGATATTCATCTTCTACACCCTTTTCTTAGATGAAAGTGTCCGATGGCTACTGATAAAAGGAAGGAAAGACGAAGCCAAAGAGATTTTGAAGAAAGCAGCAGATATGAGTAACGTTTATTTAGACGATGAAACTTTAGACAGCGTTAAATGCGAGAAAAATGAATCTAAAGCTAATTTGATTACTCTGCTAAAGATGACTATTACTTCAAAGACATTACTGCTCAGGTTTTTAGCTTGTGCTTGTATGTGGATAACAGCCACGTTTAATAAATATGGATTATTGATCAACTCAGTTTCCTTAGAGGGGAATAAGTATGTGAATTACGCTTTGACAGCATCCGCAGACTTACCAGCAAGTATTACTCTGGTGTTTATATTGATTAAATTTAAGAGGAAGAAACCGTTGATATGTTCTTTCTTGTTGACTGGTATGTTCTGTGTGGTGCAGTCTTTTATTCCTAAAGGTAAATAATTTTTTTTTGTTTTCACAGTCATCGTAAAAAAAAATAAGTTTTATTATTGGATTCATAGCGTTTGCATTGGTACTTTATAGTACCCACTTGGTTGGCTCCTAACACAGTCATCAAGAACCAACCAACTCATTATTGGCAATCTCCCTGTTATTATACTTATGATATTAAACAATTTAATAAATGGACGGACACTTATTAATGTACCTATCTTTACTATTATGTCCTGTAACTGAAGGTGCACAGACAATTCCAGAAGATACATTATTTATTTTATTATTATTTTTGGAGTTGTATGTTATCTAAGAATTTATTTATATTTCAGGTTATACTCTGCTATCAACATCGTTGTTTCTGCTAGGAAAATACACATCAGCAATAGCCTATGCAACGGTATACTTGTACACTTCAGAACTGTTTCCTACGTACACAAGAAACACAATGCATGCTTTGTGCTCATCTATTGGGAGGATTGGATCTATTTTAGCACCTCAGACACCACTATTGGTAAGGATGCGATATTATTAGATCATACCTATTAAATTGAAACTTTCAGTACTTGCCGAATTCTTCTCCCTTATTATTGTGATTTGTGATAGCTACAAAGACTTCACTAAAGAGAAAGTTTAACTTCATCGTCAGCTTCTGTTCTTCTGCTGGAAGTTGATCCCTTCCTAAACAACCAACATAATTTAATTCTACGCTTTTCTCATCATCACAGATAGAGTTCTGCATTTCGCATGGACTATTGTGCACACAGCAAGCAGTCTAGAGTTCTTCAATATTCACTACTGATCACACGTCGTACACTTTTTTTACTTTTAAAAGCGCCGCATAGATTACAGTGAACGCGGACTGCAGAACTGAACGTTCTGCGTTCAGAGTTCTGTAGAACTCTCTCTGTGGGATCGGCGCCTATTTGCCTCCTGCTTTAGGGAAAACATTTTTTTTTTTTCAATTATACAACTTTTCTTCCAGATGAGATACTGGTCAGGTTTTCCATCAGTGATCATTGGAATACTCTCATTAACGACTGGAGTCATTGTGATGATGATGCCAGATACCGCTGCAGATGTTCTTCCTGACACAGTGCGGCAGGCAGAAGCCCTTGGAACTAAGCAGCCAGGTGTCCAAGAACTTGGAGTAACAGAGTCACTATTACGACCTGTGAATGAAGCTAATTGATTCTTATTTGTTTAGCTTTAAGACTCGGTATTAGTTGTACTTTATAAGTGTTATTAAATAAGTAAAAATGGGTTTGAGTTTGGCGAAAATGAGGGTGTTTATTTCTTTATTTACATCTGAACCTATCAAGCAATAAAATATATCAAATACATAGAAAAATTACCGCAAACTAGCTCCATCCATACTCATATTCTCATTTTTAGATCGATGTATGAAGAGAGTTTGTATTTGTTATTGAAGTTCGCGTCATTATATGTAGAGGCATATTTAGAAATCATGGCGGTGGTGACCTTGCGGCCGCCACGTCTACAAGCCTGTGGTTTGAAATAGAAGTGGGAATACTCTATAATATCGGTGCATTCTTGTCACGTTTCATTCAAGCTCGAATCGCGAACTCGGTTATATTGAATCCGCTTTCCGCATGTCAGCCTTCCGCGATAGATTCCGCACACATCCACATTTATTACGGATCTGGATTTGTTGAAAAAATACCTAGATTTGTGGCGTGTACAAAGAATATGAAATCGAAGTTTAAATATTTGAGGGATTTGAAACCAATTTCAGTCGAACCGCTGATTCTTTGAGATTAGCTTACGTGTAACTGGAATCATAATCTAAATGTAGTGTAGTGTGTGTGTTTTTAGGTAGGATACCTACCTTGTTTGCATGTAATAGGTACCTATATCAAAATCACTGGGCATAGGCTTTTTCTTTCTTTCTTTTAGTAACAGGTTTCACATAATTAGTGAACCTACTATGTAAACTACCAGTTTTGTTGTTCTGGTTTCTCGCAGCTGACGAGGAGAAATGTCCATGTCAAAAAACATCCTAGGCCTTCTTTTTTTAATAAAATGGGCTTGCGTTTGGCCACTGACCCGCCCATAAGGGATGAAGACGAATCCTAAGTTGGAACACGTTTGCCCAGAAGGAACCTAGATTGTATGAGTCAGGAAACACAGTCCCTTGATGTCCGCATTATAAATGAGGATGCAAAACGCTGTGTCTGTATTTTCGGTATGTCAACAACGTACGTGTGAAACTTTTCCCGGCGTCTTGTGGTCCGGTGTAAGAATGAGGATCGTGGAATTAGGTTGAACAATTCTTGCGCACACTCTCCAAAATATATCCTGTAGAAAACCGACAGGCAAGCAACCTTTCTACGATGGTCGAGGCTCGTGAGTTTCGCCTTAATTAAATACTCATCTCCGATGAGTCTCCTGACTCGGCGGTTTATTGAGTCGAGGGCATCAAGCTGGTACTTAGCGGATCCATCCTAAAGATGGCAGCATGCAGTACTCCATGCATGACTGGATGTGCTGTATAAAGTTAGAGCAACTGCCCAGGTGTGAAGTACCACTTGACCTTAGAGAGGATACCTAGCCTCATCGGAATGGGATGACTGGGATGAATGTTATAAAAAAAGAGTACCAACTGCAGGCAGACCTTTTAAATAAAAAGAAAACGTTTCAATAAGATCGGTCCTATTCAACTTTCTTTTGAAGATAAAATAATATAACATAGCCAGTCGCAATTCAAAGCTAAATAAGGCAGAACCAAAAGGATCAGACTTGCATCCTTACAGATTCATGTTGCGGTCGATTACTCTCCCGTTACTGGGGTCGCGTTTGCCCCATTCCCATCGGATCGGATTGCGACCCCGTCGGTGCGGTGGCCTGTTGAAACTATATTGAATTAGGATTTTGCCACGAGATTTTGAATTGTGACTGTATCGGATTAACAATAACTGAAGTAAAATGATCAGGGGCCGTATCACAAACTCTTATTGCTATCCAAAACTAAAGGGGGGGGGGGGCGGAGAAACCGCAGGGCGGAAACGTATAAATATAAAAGTCTGCCATTTATCGACTCCAAACATAGCAAAAACTGTTTTTTTTTTATACGACTGACCTGACGACGTCCCGCCGAAGCTAATGTGTCGGCGGATATTGCTCCTCGCCTGCTGGGCCACAAAGTAAATAAATGGCTGGGCTTCTGAGGCTTAAAATCGTTAGGATGATGATGTGGGAGAAAATCAATCAAAAGTAACATACAGTGTAGATTCTTAGTCACAGTATACCTAACAATACAGAATTCTAAAATACATGCACATTAGTTTTAGTACACATTTAGTTGCACCGCTTTAAAACAAAATGTCGATTTGCGTGGAATTACCTACGAAAATGGAATCGCGCAGTAAAGCAGTGGGTATGCTCTCAAATTATTCATGCAAATTTCCCCCAATGATAGGGATGGTGCACTTTGGTTCAAAATCGCGATTGCTAGCGAAAAATTAAATTCACAGTGGCCGGTGGACGGAATTTACGTTGTGGACACTCAATTTCATTTGCGTGTCCATTAGCGGGGTTTTAAATACGTAATGGATTCCCTTCTCTAACTGGAACTGTTATATTACTGTTTGTTATTTGTACTGTGACTATATTTTTAATTCATATAGCAATAGCAATATTTTTAGGGGTTCAAGTGGAATTTGCATTATCTAGCAGAATAATCTTACACGTATTTTCCTAATAATACTAGCTTTGAATTTCGGGAAATCTTTAGTGCACTCCTAGGAAATACTAAGAATATTTCCTCAATATTTCAAATCTACGGATTTGTTGTTTCTGTCTGTCAGTCAGTAGAAGTTATATTATTGGTAAATGATGATCTGGCCGAAAGTGGTGCACACACAAAGCCTAGAAGGAACGGACTCTCAAGTGCAGCCGTCGGAACCGATAGGTGCTTGGTGACAGATTTTCAACTTGAGGGTGGTAGCCAGTCAGATGGGTACTACAAAGTACCCTACCACCATGCTATATTTCCTCACGATGTTTTCCTCCACCGAAAGGTCGAGCTCATTGTAGGATTCGAACCTGGAACCTTCGTCACTACCACTAAGCTAGGTATCATCGGCTTGTCATCAAAAAGGATGTTCCTATATTACCTGCCATGAGAATCCACTCAAGGACCGAGTAATTGATAGCATACAGAAAAAAAACATTAAAATATTAATCAGTGTAATGCACATATTCTTTTAAATGTCCTTTTGACAACGAACATATAAGAGAAAGCACTCGGGATAGGTACACGCTCATCCAAAAACAATACATTGCATTTATAAAAGCGGAGCGCAGTTGCTAAAATTAAAAAATAAACATTTGTCTAACAAAGACAAATGTTTTCTATGTAAATTTATAGGGTCGGCAACGCGCGAGTGATACTTCTAGTGTTGCAAGTGTATAGTCAGAGTATTAAAAACTGTGGTATAGTGTACGGTAACCGCTTACCATCAGACGAGATGTATTGAGATTGTCTGCGGCTGCTACATTAGTACTATAAGAAAGTGCATTTATTGGAAACTAGCTGTCCCCAGCGGTTTCACCCGCGCTCCCGGGATAAAAAGTGGCCAATGTCCTTCTCCATACCATAGGCTATCTGCATGCAAAATTTCATGATGATCCGTTGAGTAGATAGATAGATAATAGATAGATAACTCTTTATTGTACACCAAAAAACAAAAACAACATAGATAACAAAAGTACTTAAAATTAATTACTGTACAATGGGCGGTCTTATCGCTAAGAAGCGATCTCTTCCAGACAGTTCCAGACAGTTCCAGTAGTTGAGGCGTGAAGGCGTAACAAACATACAAACAAATTCACTTTCGCATTTATAATATTCGTTAGAATTTTACGCCACGCGGTCCGGATCTAAGCTTACCCGGGATAAACAGTCATCATCTTCATCAGCCTCTTAGAACTCCACTGCTGTGCATAGGGCTCTCCCAGAGCACGCCAATCTTTCCGACTTCTTGCCACTTGCATCCAGCCCAGTCCGGCCACTTTTTTGAGGTCGTCAGTCCATCGAGCTGGGGATGACCAACATGTCTCACACGCGTTCTCCACTCTAAGATTCGTCTGCTCCATCGACCCTTGATTCGGAAGTATCAAATTCGAGATAAAAGTATTATTTATTTTATTCCACGGTATGTAGGTATGTAATGTATGTTATGCATGTAATCTATCTTTGTGTCAAGTTTCATCTTTAATATATCATCATATTTCAGTAGGTAACTAAACACCACTTGACACCCACAACCATCTAACTAAAGCCCGCAGCCAAATAACTTTATGTTGTGTAAAGTTGTGTTCCTGCGCGTGAGTAAGGTTGCCAGAGCTCATAGGTGAGGGGGGATAGGTCGATAACGCGTGAGCGATGCTTCGTGTGTCGCAAGCGTCTATATGGCTACGGTAACCACTTGCCATCAGGCGGGCCGTATGCTTGTATATAGACTAAGTTGTATAAAAAAAAAAAAAAAAACCTACAATGCGCTCTGATTCAAGTCAAGAAAAAATGTGCGTGCAAATATAATGGCATTAAAACTAAGCAGTTTTAATGCCATTACATTTGCACGCAGTAATAGCCCGCCCAGTTTATTATTGATAACAAAAATCCTGAAAAGATCCAAAAATAAGACAAGGGCATTATTTGCCTATATTATTTCAGTCCAGGTACGCGCCGGTTAACGAAACATATATGCTATTCTATGATACATTATTGCTTCTTATTACACTTTGCGCTTGTACAACGTGTGTGAGTGTTCCAAGGAATTGTTGGACACCACCACAACTCTCGCCATCGACGGGGAGTCCATCTTCACACATTGAAACCAGAATTGTTTCGAACTGTGCGGGCTCAAACGAGTTCTCTTCCGCGGACGCTCAGACTGTGGAATGAGCTCCCCGCCGTGGTTTTCCCAATGGAGTACAGCATGGGGTTCTTCAAGAAGGGTGTGAAGAGGTTTCTTGAGGGTCGGCAAAGCGCAAGTGATACCGGTGTTGCAAGTTGCAAGCGTCCATAGGCTACGGTAACCGCTTACCATCAGGTGGGCCGTATGCTAGTTTGCCACCTAAGTGGTATAAAAAAAACAATAACTGTATCCTTAATACCTACTAATACGCCTGACAGCGCGCGAGAGAGACGGACAGACTTTTCATGATGCGCAGATTCACAGACAACTACACAAGCGTAACGTGTGTGTTGAACGTGCCAGATTTAGTTCATGGTCATGCTTGTCGATTTACATAGTTAAATAGGCATCAAATTAGTATTCTCTTAACGGTACCCTTATAATACACTAGACATATTTCAGAATAAGTATTGTTACACATGAGATAATGTATGTTTAAACTGGTAAAAATATGGAGCGTACCGGGCAAAAATAGCGGGTTTTAAAGGTTTAATTAAAAAGTACCCTCACTGTCTTGCACCTGCGCTACGTAGTCTTTGCTAAATTAAAATAGATCGTTGTATGTACCTACATGTACTTTTATACACACTCAAACTTACTGTACGTATACTGGGTGGAGATTTCGAGATGGCATATTTTCGAAACCTATGTTGGATTAGTCATGTTGAAAAACTTTTGAACTGAATTCTCAAAAAAAAAAAAAACATACATTATGATCGAGCAAGGTTGGTTACGCACTAGTGCTTTTTACTTTATATTACAGCACAGTTTAGTGATAAGTATAATCTCGATGAAGCGCTCGTGTTGCGAAGCACTCGTGGTGTAGCAAGATAAGCCTCTCTTCTTAATCGATCGGCAAGTTAAGCTACCACCGTCGTGGTCGGTACTTGGATGGGTGACCGCCTAGTGGTATTTCGAATCGAGCGTTTCCGTGCTTCGGAAGGCACGTAAAGCCGTTGGTCCCGGTTATCACTTAATTGTGATAGTCGTTAAGCTAGTTGGAGGCCTTCTAGGTGGCTTGAAAATTCCAACAGTAGGTTGACCACTAGCCTACCTCCACCCATCCGCAGTAGGTACGCCTGGTGGAGTATCTGCCCATTCCCTTTCACACTTCGGTGAAATGACACTGCGCTTTGTCTCTTCCACTGCCTGCACAGCGACTGCTCTCAAACATCAAACTCCCTTAATACATGGCCAGAAAAAGGAAAAGGAAAAATTTTCTGTTAGCGGCCACCCCGTCCATATTTTCTGTGGACTTTTGCAATATAACTATGGTAACTGCTTACCATCAGGCGGGCCGTATGCTTGTTTGCCACCTCAGTGGTATAAAAAAAAAACCCTGATTTGTGAAAGGAGGCCTGTGCTCAGCAGTGGGACATTATAGGCTGATGATAATCTCGATTAAGTATGTTAAGATTGCACCACAATGTAATTGATATGTGTGTTTGCATACAAGAGTCATAATGTACTTAGTATTATAGCGTTCGAAAGGTTGCAATTGCTGAAAAGAGCCGGCAATAAACTCAGCAATTACTCTTTTCAAAACAAGCTTAAGTATACTATCATATTACTAGCCTGTCTATGTAACACCTTGGAATAGTATCTAAGTAAATTTTAGACTAGTTTTAAAGCTACCCAATTACGTAAAATAAACACATAATTAATTTCAAACCTTTACAACATTTTAGGTGGTATTCAAGAATGAAAGCCGCATCCTAAATTATTGCTTTCATCAGTGTTGCCAGGCTCATTGGAGTTATTAATACCGCGGAGTAATTTCCAAAGCTGTAATAAAGTAATAAATTATTTGTAACATGAACTCTGTTACGCACCATAAGCCTCAAATAAATTATCTGCTAGTAATTAAAGGTTTTTAATTAGTTTTAAATTTATTTGCTGACGAGTTGGCCTTATCGTATGTATAAGGTAATTTTGTAAGTACTTGCCGATGTTGTTTGGTTGCCATTTGCAAAGCTTGTAGGGACTTAAAATGCTATCCCCGTAGCAAAGTACACAAGAAAAAAACCGGCCAAGTGCGAGTCAGACACGCGCACAAAGGGTTCCGTAACCTATAGGTATATAAGTAAATGGTATAGACCTGAGTATTTGATATGAATTTCAATTTATGACGTATTAAAAAAAAACTACTTACTAGATCTCGTTCAAACCAATTTTCGGTGAAAGTTTGCATCGTAATGTACATTATATTTTTTTTTTAGTTTTACCATTCTCTTATTTTAGAAGTTACAGTTACACACATTTTACCACTTTGGAAGTGTCTCTCGCGCAAACTATTCAGTTTAATTTTTTTTTATTAGAAACCCCAATATCATTTTCGAAGACCTATCCATAGACACTTCACACTTATGGGTTTTATAAAAAAAAAAATGATCCAGTTCTAAGTATGGGGACCCCCAAAATTTATTGTTTTTTTTCATTTTTTTTTGTGAAAATCTTAATGCGGTTCACAGTTTCACAACTTACCAAGTTTCAACATTATAGTTCTTATAGTTTCGGAAAAAAGTGGCTGTGAGCCTGTGACATACGGACGGACAGACAGACAGACAGACAAACAGACGGACAGACATGACGAATCTATAAGTGTTCCGTTTTTTGCCATTTGCCTACGGAACCCTAAAAACGTACGTAAAATAACAAATAATATATATTTTAAATAGCCCCAGCCCTTTTTGTTTATATGCCATTAGAAAGTGACGGATATATTTAAAAGCTACTATACATGACTTACACCTTATTTATTAATAAGGGGGCATGGACTTATAAAAAAAACCGGCCAAGTGCGAGTCAGACTCGCGCACCGAGGGTTCCGTACAAACCTGTAGGTATATAAGTAAATGGTAGTATAGACCTGAGTATTTGATATTAATTTCAATTTATGACCTATTAAAAAAAAACTACTTACTAGATCTCGTTCAAACCAATTTTCAGTGGAAGTTTGCACCGTAATGTACATCATATATTTTTTATAGATTTATCATTCTCTTATTTTAGAAGTTACAGGGGGGGGGACACACATTTTACCACTTTGGAAGTGTCTCTCGCGCAAACTATTCAGTTTAGAAAAAAATGATATTAGAAACCTCAATATCATTTTTGAAGACCTATCCATAGACACCCCACACTTATGGGTTTGATGAAAAAAAAAAATTTGAGTTTCAGTTCTAAGTATGGGGAACCCCCAAAATTTATTGTTTTTTTTCTATTTTTGTGTAAAAATCTTAATGCGGTTCACAGAATACACCTACTTACCAAGTTTCAACATTATAGTTCTTATAGTTTCGGAAATAAATGGCTGTGACATACACGGACAGACAGACAGACAGACAGACATGACGAATCTATAAGGGTTCCGTTTTTTGCCATTTGGCTACGGAACCCTAAAAAACAATAAATAAATAAATATCCTGGGACATTCCTCACACACGGTCATCTGATCCCAAACTAAGCAGAGCTTGTACTATGGAAACCAGGTAACTGATATACTACATAATACTACTTTTTAGGGTTCCGTAGCCAAATGGCAAAAAACGGAACCCTTATAGATTCGTCATGTCTGTCTGTCTGTCTGTCTGTCTGTCTGTCACAGCCACTTTTTTCCGAATCTATAAGAACTATAATGTTGAAACTTAGTAAGTAGATGTATTCTGTGAACCGTATTAAGATTTTCACACAAAAATAGAAAAAAAACAATTAATTTTGGGGGTCCCCATACGTAGAACTGAAACTTAAAATTTTTTTTTTCATCAAACCCATAAGTGTGGGGGTGTCTATGGATAGGTCTTCAAAAATGATATTGAGGTTTCTAATATCATTTTTTACCCGACTGACCCGGAAGGAGGGTTATGTTTTTCGAGTGTATGTATGTATGTATGTATGTATGTATGTATGTATGTATGTATGTATGTCTATTTCTTTGGCACGCTCTGCAGCCTAAACGGCTTGATGGATTTAAGCATATGAGGTGTCGTTAGATTCGCCTTGACTGTGGGAGTGTCATAGGGTATATTGTTTTTATATGGCGTCTACGGATAAGAAAAGAGGGGGGGTATTAAAAACAAAAATTTCGTTAATATAACAATATGGGTATCAAATGAAAGCTTTTGAACAGCCCATTCCATATATGTATATATTGCAATACTTTTGTGCTACCATTTTGACGTAAACTGCAAAAAAACATGTTCAATGCAAGGACAGTAGGTACCTACTATGAGCGGTACCGTACGTAACTCAACAGAGTTGCGATGGTTGTTAGCGTTACTTTACCGTACCACTCATTTACTTACTAATACTTACAACTCATTCTGTATAGAAATAAAAAGTCTGAAATAAATTAAATTATTAAAAGAAACAAAAAACCCGACTGCGTAAAACAAAAATTAACTGAAAAGAGAAAAACAAGCTGTGGAATATTACTTGAATGTTATAAGGTATTGCAGTCGGGGATAAACAAATATTACAAAAAAAACACATACCTAGGTTATTGGTTTGTCCCCGACTGCAATACCTTATAACATTCAAGTAATATTCCAGAGCTTGTTTTTCTCTTTTCAGTTAATTTTTGTTTTACGCAGTCGGGTTTTTTGTTTCTTTTAATAATTTAATTTCTAAACTGAATAGTTTGCGCGAGAGAATCTTCCAAAGTGGTAAAATGTGTGTCCCCCCCCCTGTAACTTCTAAAATAAGAGAATGATAAATCTATAAAAAATATATGATGTACATTACGATGCAAACTACCAACGAAAATTGGTTTGAACGAGATCTAGTAAGTAGTTTTTTTTTAATACGTCGTAAATTGAAATTCATATCAAATACTCAGGTCTATACTACCATTCACTTATATACCTACGTGTTTGTACGGAACCCTCGGTGCGCGTGTCAGACTCGCACTTGGCCGGTTTTTCTTTGTAAATACATACTTAATATACATAATTACACCCAGACTCAGGACAGACATGTTCATGCACACAAATGCATGTCCTGTATGGGAATCGAATCCACGACATACCTAAGTACCAGTTTCATCTACATAGATAAATAACATCGTATAAAAAATGACCATTTAATGAAATGATCATAATTCACATAGGTCTGGGGGCCACAAGCTCTTCAAATGTTTTATTATGGTTATTTTAAGAGCTTGTGGTAGGCCCCCTGGTGTGCTACTACCTTCGGCCACATACCACGGTCTGATTGTTGGCAAATCGAATGGTATTTCGAATCGAGCGTTTCCGTGCTTCGAAAGGCACGTAAAGCCGTTGGTCCCGGTTATCACTTAATTTTGATAGTCGTTAAGCTAGTTGGAGGCCTTCTAGGTGGCTTGAAAATTCCAACAGTAGGTTGACTACTAGCCTACCTCCACCGATCCGCAGTAGGTACGCCTGGTGGAGTATCTGCCCATTCCCTTTCACACTCCGGTGAAATGACACTGAAACGAGTCATTTATTCAGTTTAGGCCCTGATAAGCAATGATTTTATAAGTAAAAGTGGTAGATTGTTCATAAGCGCTCCACGAGTGGCACGTTAAAACTTTGCTAGTTTACTCACTTTAGCTATGAGTCACGAAAGTACGACATATGTATGACAGTGTACCATTTAAGAAGTTCAAATCTTGTGTAAGTAACCTATCTACCTCTTTAATTATAATATCATTGCTGATAAGGCTCTTATATGACTCTACCAACTGTTCGGTACACTTAACTGAGAAGATCCGTAAAGGAAGACAAAAAAATAAACAAATAAACCCTACGAATATAAATACAAAATATCTTTGCAGCCAGTATATTATAGACATGTTTAACAACATTATTCTGTAATAATGCAATCGGAAACATGTCTATACTATACTGCCCTAGCTAAAATTCGGCAAAGTTACCCGTCGGAACCGTAGAGTGTAGTTGACTTCTACGAACATAAGATGTGACGTCACAGCGTGACGGAGAATACTGACGAATACTGACATAAAGTCACGTTGGCAAGCCACAGATTATATAAGACTCACGAGCTTCATGGTGGAAAATACATGTGACATACTAGGAAGCTAAAAAATTACGCTGAAAATGTTTCGACCTAAAATAGTATAACTAGCTTCTGCCCCGCAGGTTTCACCGCTTTCCATAGGGATACAATGATTTCCCGAAATTAAGCTACACAAGGCGATGATAGCTCGGTGGTAGTGACGTCGGATACCAAGACGAAGGTCCCGGGTTCGAATCCCATAATGAGGTTGAGCTTTCGGTGAAGGAAAAAATGGTGAGGAAACTATAGCATGGGGGTAGGTTACTTTGTAGTAGCCTGATGGCTACCTCTCTCAAGTTGAAAATCTGTCGCCAAGCACCTCTATGTATGTGTTCCGACAGCTGCATTTTCTATGAGTTGTTTTTTCTAGGCACACAAATGCTTACCAAATTCGGCCACACCATCATGGTAAGATTGTGGTCAAATACAGTAAAAAAAAGTAAAAAAAAACAATATCCGCCTGATAACGAAAGTAGGATGTTAATATTGGGCTATTTTCGGAAAGTCCTATCATAATCAGATTAGCCCATTGAATTATTACACATGATTAGCCGTTTCATTGATTTGGCCATTACTAACAGGTGTCCGAAACGCAATATCTGGGTGGCCGCACTTTAGTTCTGATACTTAAGGAGTTATGGTTATTGTCATAATTGGCAACGCATATTTAATACCCCTGGTGTTGCAAGCGCTAATAAGTCACGGTAACCGCTTACCATCAGCCAAGCCGTAAGCTTCTTTGTCAACGTTGTAACAGTTTTAAATGGCCTTACGTCTGGAGTCTATTCTGAAGTTACGAAGATGGCAAGATATCACGCTTGACAAGAAAATATCTCACTCTGGCCAAGTTCCTCTCCTTCGATGAAGCAAAGAGCAGTGACAATGATCAGCGTGATGTCGACAACTTATAAATGGGATTAATTTAATACCATAGGTAGATATTTTTTGTAATTCCTTACGCTAAAGTTCACGTGTCTTCTGGAATTGCCTTCCGGAATTCAAATATTTGTCTTTGGTCAGTGAGTAAACAAGTGCCAAAATCGCATACGATGCTTGGTATCTTACTTAGCATTCAAGTAGAGTCTAGCTTTCTTCTAAGGCACTGCGCAGATGTAGACACTTTTTGTTGCTATGAAGTTGCTAGCACAAAATCCTTTTTGTTTGTGCAAAATGAGGTTGTAGAGGTATTGTTCAAAACCAATTACTGATCAGTTTTAATATATGTGGTCACGGGTGCCTTGCTACCCGTACCCCATAGAAATATAAACAAATCAAGACGGAGTGTCACCTTATAACAAAGTGAAGCAAAAAATTTCCTACGTGTGCGTGAGTAAAATCAGTACTGGTACTGGCCCAAGCAGTCACAAATGGTACTGAGCCTTAATGTCACTGTCAACGTCTTAATACGGAATGACAACCGATCTGCTTCCTATGGTCTATATTTATGTGTGAGGCCATGTATTTACAAGAACGCCGGCTTCCTATTACTTGCGTCACTTAGGAACACAGACCGTTCCGTCTTTCATTTTTTCTTGGTCTGAGCCGTACCCATCCACTATTTGGTTTTCATGGGTGCTGGAACCCCCGAGCACCCACATAGTCGGCGCCCCCTTTCAGAGCTACTAATGAATGGCCAGACTCTATCTGATGACTCTATCTCATGCAAATTGTTATTTTGTAAATCAATAAATATGGCACCTCACTAATAAAAAAAAAACTAAATGGTATGATTTCCAATACTAGTTGCCAGTCGATCTTTATTTGGAGCATTTTCACCCCCCTTAGACAAGATGGTTATCGACAATCGTCATCGTTAGTAAACGATCAACCTTTGTATGGGATTGACATTTCAAATCGAAATATCACGTGATTTTTAGCAATCGCTTGTGGCCAACTTGTCTACAGGCCCAAGTCCTTTTAGAAGATCAAAAAATTGTTCAAGTGTCTACGTCTCTGTAATGCCTAAATCAGGCTGTCGCACGTCTCCCTCGCCCGTCTGAACGTTTGCCAACACCCAACACTTAATCCGCTCCAAGCCTTTGAACCTAACGAATTTTAAATATGGGTAGTTAGTGCTGAAGCGCTTAAAGAGGATTTAAAACGAACCATTGATTTATTCAATCCGAAGTTAAGGGACAAAGAGTTACTCTGTTGATCGAGTCACAGAGCTTGGCATTGATGATTATAAGTGTTTGTGACTCTCTAGGAGGAAAATATTGTGTGCGTGGACAAGTTACTCATGTAAAACAGCCCTTTTTATTTCGTAAAAAGTATATGACATTAGAAAATTGTAAAAATAAAACTAAATACAATAATATTTAAGATTTGTATTAATTTTGGGTGCATTTTTTTAATGCCACTAAGTTGGCAAACAAACATACGGACCGCCTGATGGTAAGCAGTCACAGTAGCCTATGGACGCTTGCAACACCAAGGGTATCACTCGCGCGTTGCCGACCCTAAAAAATAAAGAAAATGAAAAGTAAAAAGGTTTTTTCAAAGTAATTAATTTAATTTTGGTTTCTAATGATAATTTGATAGTTAAGCTACGTCTGTCTTGGTCGGTACCTGGATGGGTGACCGCCTAGTGGTATTTCAAATCGAGCGTTTCCGTGCTTCGGAAGGCACGTAAAGCCGTTGGTCCCGGTTATCACTTAATTGTGATAGTCGTTAAGCTAGTTGGATGCCTCCTTGGCGGCTTGAAAAATTCCAACAGTAGGTTGGCCACTAGCCTACCTCCACCGATCCGCAGTGGGCACGCGTGGTGGAGTATCTGCCCATTCCCTTTCACCCTGATTTGTGAAAGGAGGCCTGTGCTCAGCAGTGAGACATTATAGGCTGATGATGATGAATGATAATTTGTTTAGTGATTTATTTTATTATAATGCTGCGTCCATGCTACGCGAATCGAGCACGAGCCGAGCCACGAACGATCCTACAACGAGCACGATGCGAATCCCTTTGTTCGTGAAAAAACCGACAATCGGGCGGAGCGCAGTCGGGCACGCTACGAATGCTCGTTCGAGGCTCGCCAGCCCGTCCACGCTACGCGAATCGTGCTCGCAGTGTGCTCGTCCGTGGCTCGGCTCGTGCACGGTTCGCCAAGCATGGACGCACCATAATATTTTTATGCTAGTAACACTACTTCAGAAAAGCAAAACAATTCAATCATAAAGTCCATCATCATGATTCAATTCTCAGTACTAATAAAGTCTTATACATAAGAATTTCACAGTCATTCCATTTGTATTACCTTATCATTTACGAACAAAGACGTTTCCCAGTTTACGACCAACCACAATACAGCGTTTATTTCCATATTGATTGCATCCATCTTATTTTATAGCAAACATATGAACAAACCGACACAATAGCACAAAGGCATACCCAAAAGAAATTGAATATAACATAAAGAGAATAAAATATGGAGGCCTTAAAAACAAATATCAGAAGGACAATATAGGAAGCTGATATCTTTTAGAATAATCAAATTTCCAAACTTTCCGATCGTAGTTTGGTTTGACCCGAACAAAATATGCAAATACTGTAACCGATAACAGAACCAATCTCGGATCCGACGAAATCAAAGGGCTGCACTTTGAGGGCGTAAAAAAGTTAATATATATAAATAAATAAATAAATAAATAAATATCCAGGGACATTTCTCACACACGTATCTATATTACGTATATGTAAGAATTTATTGTGATTTAGGTTTGATTATTTTGCAATAAGGGATATAACAGGATTCGATGCCGTTTCACTTTAGATCTTAATGTATACCTAAGCATTGAGTGCAAATTCGTAATGTTATCCATCCATCAAGTGGAATGGAATGTAATAATTGCAGGGGAAGGTTTTGTGACCAAATTAAGGTACTTACTACGTAAGTCTCAGAGATCATGTGAACATAAGGGTGACTTTACAATAACGATTCGAAGTTTTTATTATTGAGAAAATATCTTGCTAATTTTCATGCTGACGCCTTTTACTTTGAAACCACACCACTAAGCCAGGTCGTCAAACATATTTGTTCATATCTTGAAAACTACTGAACCGATTTCGATGAAAGGAGAATGGCAGAAGTCCATAGAACGCTGGCATTAAACTTTTTTAATTTGTACAGAAATAAAAGTGGCGTGGTTTGATAGCGAATATTATGAGGTTTTATTAAAAAAAAAATAAAAAAAAAATACAATGGGGTTAAAGAGAAATCTTATTTTTTGTAAAAGTGAGGTTAAGTGCATCAATGCTTTAACTTTAATCGGTTTTTTACCTCTATGACTATTTTAATGCATAAATATTTATTTTATGCATAACATTACCAATTATGCTTTGTAAAATGATGCTTTTATACTTGAAAAAGGATAACTAGGTACTTGTTGAAGTTTGTTTTGCTCAATGATGTTCTCGCTGATCATAAAGTCTACTACACAGGAAAGTTACAAACTTACTTATCGACAATCGAAGCTTATAATATTATTAAGGATAAGTAGGTAATTAAGGATGACAAGATTATTGTAGCTACAATAAAAAATCAGTATTTAGTTAATCATAATATTTTATTCATGCTCATCATCATCATATATTAGTAAAATATCATCAAAGAAAGGTGCAGGGGGAGACAGGCTGTCTTGATGCCGTGCCCATGCCAAGTACCAGATGATTGACATGATATGAGCACAGCATCCTACTGTCCTACGTCTAACAATGCAATTGCAACAGTAGGTATTGCTTTATAGCTTCCCGGCCACTTAGAGAGCTGTCAATCAAAAAACAAACAAAGTATATTTTTCTTCCTTCATGTCTAGATTTAATTCTGCCCTGTAAAATACACTATATGATAGCCGGGGAAAATGTTAAGTTATCATTTTACGGTTACACTTACAAAATCAGCTCGTCCAACCACATCCAAATTAGTACTTATTTCTGCCAATGTCAAGTTACATTATAGTTCCCAGTCATGTTTTACTACTATGGTTGTCATTGTACTAAAACTCCTCATGGACTTTTTGAGACATCTTGAACTAAACATATTCATTGGTTTTAGTGTTGCTAGTTTCTATTTCTAAACAAAATCGAAACATTTTAAGTTGAAAAGAAATAAATAAACAAATTGTATTCCATTTCTTAGCTATATCTCATCGTCGTAAACTGTTTTTTATTTTTATTTTTATACACTAGCAATCAAAACATTATGTAAATCCATTTATTAATAATTTATTTTATATTTTTCAATGACAACACTATCATAATAAATATGACAAGGCAAAAAGCCTTGTATCCACGGCCTTAGAAACAAACACTGGTACCGGACTGTTACTAATCAAATCAAATTACTAATTTTTAACGAAATTTTTATCCCCATTGTCAATAATAAAGTTAATCTGGCTATCTATATTATAAAATAAGCGCTTTTTTTTAAAATAGCTCCGAATTCTGTACCTTTCCATAATTTGTAATGCCAAAAAATGCCATCTCCTTTGAACTGTTCCCTAAATTGAAGTAAATGTAAGCCAATAAAAAAGGTATGGTCACAATCCGATTGTGGAAGCAACTGGACAGAAAAAAAAGATTATTTCTGCGCAGGGTTATGTCAGTGGCTGATTTCATACTGGTTCTATACAAAACACTGTATAGTAGTAATACAGAGCAATCAAATTCCGCAACTAGTAAGTGCTTTTGCACTGATTGATAACAGTATCGGCCAATCACTACATCTAAATGTTTAGTGTGTCCTTGACTTAGCCAATCAGAGCGCACTGTCGGTGATGGGGAATAGGCTAGATTACAAAAAAGAACTATTTAGTCCGTCTTTTACATTATCAAACAATATTAGACACGTATTTTTTCTTTTGTTAAATAAACAAAAAATTACGAAGATATCGAGTGTTGAAGTTCCGCGTGACGTCACTGTGTGGTACACTTTTTTGTAACAAGTGACGTCAGGAGCCCCCACTCCCGAACTTCGACTCGCTTTATCTTTGTATTTTTTGATTTGTTAAAGCAAACAATACGAGTTTAATATTTTTTGATAATCTCACTAACTACGGAAATTTTTTTTTTTTACCTATTATCATCCCTATTGGCGGAATAGATATCAAACGAATTGAACGTCTTTGCGCGTCTTTGGGTTAATTGATCGATGGTTGGCGAGCTCGCGAGTAGCGACATAATAGTACATTATGATACATGTGTGCAAAGTTGGTTATGTGAGCCGCAGGCGAACGCGATAAGTGAGCCGAGAGTGTAATAATCAATGCACACGCGTGTCTTACGACGTTTTTCAACACACTTGCGAGGAAAAAAACAGTCTTGTATTTTTTTAAGTAGATTTTTTGATAATAATCAACCACACAATGAGAACGTTAACAAATAAGGCGCGCATGTTTTTTTTTTTGACAGCCGTGAGTTGTCACACTATGTTACCCGTTTAAATTAAGAATGCTTGGTTTACACACATATCAGTTGCATTGAGTTACAAACTTATCATAACTTATTATACCTATCATAAAACTGTGCGGTAATGTAAATTAAAAAGCACTAGTGCGTAATAAGATTAAGATACTAAAAACGGTGCAATAAATGTCACTTTACAAGAGAGTGTGTTGAAAATAGCATTTAATTGATAAACATTGCATATTATGTTATGTGTTTTATTTAATAAAAAAATAATTTTAGGTTTGCGTTTTTTCCCTTTGAATTGCGAAACCCTTAAATACAAAATAATTATTTTGTAAATCATATTGATCACTAGTAGTAGAGTACCTTACCCGTCCTGCCCACATATTCGGCTGCTAACGATGTTTTTGCCCACCCGATATATCATTCGAGACAGCTCTTAGTCCTCGCCCAATTCATTAATAGCACCCAAGGGTACTTGCCCAGAACATAGTGTATTTTTCTTCACACCTCTCTGCCCGGATGCCTTATTTACGAGACCTCCGGGTGAAATTCTATTAAAGTAAAAGTAAGTAACAGTAAACTAACCGATGTCAAAGTCCGATGTTAATCAATGTAATGTTTTTTTATACTGATTCAATGTATATCGTAATTTTGCTGATTCAAATTAATCATTTATCATAGTTCAAAGTACATCCTATACTACTAATATTATAACTGCGAAGGAGAGTTTGTTTTTTGTTACCGTATTGACGCTTCACGGTAAAACTCATTGTAAAGTGATTTTGTCAAGCCGATTTTTAGATTAGCGAATTGAGGGAAACAAGCTTCTATTAGTATTGGATTTACAATGACGTCACTATACTTATTGTATTACGCTCATCAAGCCCTTTCATTTGATACCCATATCATAGGGGTTAATGCGGAAATTAGAAATCACCATTATACAGCGGCCGCCATATTAGAAAAAAAACCGGCCAAGTGCGAGTCAGACTCGCGCACCGAGGGTTCCGTACAAACCTGTAGGTATATAAGTAAATGGTAGTATAGACCTGAGTATTTGATATTAATTTCAATTTATGACGTATTAAAAAAAACTACTTATTAGATCTCGTTCAAACCAATTTTCGGTGGAAGTTTGCATCGTACTGTACATCATATATTTTTTACAGATTTATCATTCTCTTAATTTAGAAGTTACAGGGGGGGACACACATTTTACCACTTTGGAAGTGTCTCTCGCGCAAACTATTCAGTTAAAAAAAAATGATATTAGAAACCTCAATATCATTTTTGAAGACCTATCCATAGACACTTATGGGATTTATTAAAAACAAAATTTTGAGTTTCAGTTCTAAGTATGGGGAACCCCCAAATTTTTTTTTTTTTCAATTTTTATGTGAAAATCTTAATCCAGTTCACAGAATACTTCTACTTACCAAGTTTCAACATTATAGTTCTTATAGATTCTGAAAAAAGTGGCTGTGACATACAGCAGACAGACAGACAGACAGACATACGGACAGACATGACGAATCTATAAGGGTTCCGTTTTTTGCCATTTGGCTACGGGACCCTAAAAATGGCGGCATTTAGGTAATTGTGTCACAAAAACCAAACGTGTGTGCTCAGCTCAATCGGACACTGGGAAGTGGGTCAAATTTAAATTGCAAGATTCGATTACAGACACCGTGAAATTAAATAAAACCTTGTAAAAAATTACTACGTTTGACTTTGTAAGGTATTTGGCTTCAAATGAGAAATGTTCTAAAATCTGTAGCTAAAATTTCCTTCACTTATAATTCATCATAAACCCTAAACTTCCAAACATTTTATCAAACTGTCCCCATACTCCACAAACAACTAGGACAAATCCCTAGAACTCCAAAGTAGCCCTAAAGGATTATAAATTCTAACTTCAATATAGTTTGTTGTTGAAGCATGTTTGTCGGAACGGACGGTGCCAACCCTAACTTCTAACTTCAAATACAGAATGGAGTTGACCTACTGACTTCTTAAGTTCTATTTACTGTGAAAACTAACTTAATAAACACTGGCTATTTTTATATCAAGTTTCTTAAGTCCCAATGACTTTGGATTTTTTTAGTTACTTTGGTTCGGGCACAGGGTTCGGGTCAATTTACCTGTGATCAAATCATACTCAAAAATTAAGGTCAACTAAAATTTGGTAGAATATCCATTCCTCTTCTAATATATTTTGTGTAACCATACTTGTTATTTGCTAGAATCACAGAGCAAGGAGTCCTGTGCGCCTTATGTCCAATTGTAAATATTCTGGGATACTTCACACAAACTATCGATCTAATTTCAAACTAATCAGAGTTTATAAGTAAGGGGCACGAATGGTGAGCACAGATTGACACCTGCGCAGTAGTTATTTTTCGGTCTGTTTGGCGGTATGAAGAAGGGGGGAGCGCCGAGCTGCACACGATTGGTTCGTCAGTCAATGCTCGTCGTCTTATTTGATTCTTGCGTGTCATTTGGCTACTGTGATTTGGCCAAAAGTGTACATACGCGAGCTTGCCCCCACTATTTTCTATCTATGCTCACCATTCGTGCCTCATACTGTACCTCATGGAAACCAGATAACTTATTGGAAATGCATATGTTTATTTTGGGACCCGATTCTCACCTGTTCGACATTGATGTATTATTAGATAAATGGTGAAAACTTGTGGATATCCATTGTATAGGTATCTATAAAACGAAATTTTTCCCAGATTTTGCCATATTTACCACACATGTTTTTCGCCAAATTAATGCGATCAATGTCAAAGATGATGCTAATGAATTTTTCAGATAGCTCTACGGGGTACTTGGTGAAACGCAAACTGTGGCGTGGCAGTCAGTGTAACCCCACGCCAACCAGCCGTAAATTAACAAAAGTCTTTCTCAATTTGTTAACGCAAATGGAATAAAGGCAAGTTTGTGATTTGGCTAATTCCATTACAAGAACAAGGCGAGGCGCCAATCTATGTTTCAGCTTTTTAGCCGCATGGTCCGATTGCCATTGGCAAAAACTGTAATTCCATTAATCTGCCAGCGAACGTTTCATTACTGTGCTAACTCCAAAGTGAATTTTAATGCATCTTTTCTGTTTCCCCAGTGAACCTTCCGCTTCGTTGTTGTAAGCAAAAAGTTTTAGCCAAGTTTCCTTTTTTTTAGTTGCCCGCTTCGCTCGCAATCAGTGTTCGGATAAAGCTGGATATACGTTCGATAGAGACTTAAGTGTATGTGGAGGTGTCTTGGGGAATGTATGTCTTCTGATTGTTGCAGAAATATTGTGGTTCAAAATTTAATCAGTAAGAACCTTCGTTCAAAATCAAAATGTCATTTATTCAGTTTAGTCCCTGGTAAGGCACTTATGAACGTTCAATTGGTACATACAGTTGAATTTATCACCGGTTCGGAATACACTTAAACTGAGAAGACTCCGGCAAGAAACTCAGCAAGGCTCTTTACCAACTTGTTTATAAAATAAAAATATTGCTACCTAATATAGTCAGAGAACCTCGCTGGGTTGCTTGCCTGTTCTTCTCAGTTGAAGGCCGACTTCTAAACTGTTGGTAACTTCAGTAGCTTAAAGTCATAAGTGCCTGCTAGGGCCTAAATTAAATAAATGGCTTTGACCTTGTTTTACTGAGCGTTCTGAATATTGTGAAAACTTTAGCAGATGATGAGTTATGAGATGAGATGTTTTTGTGTTTGAGAAACCATGCACACAAATGATCTTTCTAGGTGGGAATCGCACCTACGACCTGTCACGTGATAAGTATAGTATTTTACAGTAGTATCCAACTGATATGGCGCGTCTTGAATCTTCGTTCGCACAGAAAATAAAGTACGGCCTGAAGATCAACGAAAGAATGCTTAAAATTTACAATCAACCTTAGATCACTAATATAAGGTTCATAATACACTGCAGCTGTTAGTTCCGTCTCACTCGCAAGTCACGCCTCTCCGCACACATGGCGGCCGCGGCCGCTGCCGACCAATAGCATTTCCCGCTCTTTGAAAATGTATCTTCTGCGCAGGTACATCGGTGAGCCATATTAGTTGGGTATCAACGAACTGTACCAACTTCGCCAACTGGCCCATCAAATGTTGGGTGCAGGTAGAGCTTGCTCACATCTTCGTTCTTATGTTGAGTTTATTGGTGGAACATCTCAGCAAAAGCAACCTTCCGAACTGTGCGAAGTATGCTTGTATTAAAAAACTTTGAAACATTTCATTTCAATGCAATAACTATTATTTCTTATGGTGTCACAAAATGGCGATGGCAGAAGACCGGATGGTATGTCTTTTATCCCATGGAGGGGCGGCAAGTCGCTGGTGTGGGATGCCACATGTTTCGATACACTCGCGCCATCTCAATTATCGGTAACTTGTAAAGCTGCAGGGGCAGCTGCGGCCAGTGCGGAAAATTCAAAATTCAAAAAATACGCATCGATTGGACCCAATTATATTTTTATGCCTTTTGCTGTCGAGACCTTGGGACCGTGGGGGTCCGAAGCTCGCCGTTTTGATCGCACCTTGTCATCAAAATTGATAGAGACCTCCGGAGACCAGCGGGCGGCAGCTTTTTCCGCCAACGCGTCATTTTGGCTATCCAAAGAGGAAACTTTGCCGTTAATCGGAAGCAGCGGCAGGCTTGAGGAAATTTTCTATATATAGATTGTATTTTGTACATATTTGTTGTAAATAAAAATGTTATATATCTACCATATACTTAATAATAAATAAATGTTGCTAGAAAGAAGAATTAAAAAAAAAAGCACGAGTACTATCAAAAGCGTTTATTTACGCTTAACTCACCGTCTAGTGTCGCGGGAAATGAGAATGGCGTGTTCCGAAATACACGCGTCCCACCGCACCATGGGGAACTTGCTAAGTGCTTGATGACTTAGTTGCTACTTATACGACACACATGGTGGGCCAAGTTGGAGGTAAGTTTAAAAGGTCTGCCATGCGTTATTTCTTGGCATGTTTTGGGAATATGGCAACTTTAATGTCTGTGAAGGCAACATTTGCATTAATAATAACATTAGGACACTAAGTCTTAATGTTATTATTAATGCAAAAATTAAAAATAAATAAAAATTAATATCAACACATTAGCTTGGCAATCCAAAGAGGAAACGCTGCCAGTCTGCATAAATCGTTGATTTGAGCTACGTTATATTGTAGTTTAATTCAATATACTAGCTGTTCCCCGCGGTTTCACCCACGTTCCCGGGATAAAAAGTAGACTGTAATACTGGGGAATAATGTCGGGTTTGAATTTTTCGCATCCGACTGATAGTTCGAATTCTCTATAGTAGTATTAGACGGGCCTAGATTTACATAGATTTTACATATCGCGCCGCAGGTCGTGGGCTCGATTCCCACACAGTACATGTATATGTGTGCATGAACATGTCTGTATGTCTTGAGTCTATATGTATGTAGTATATCAGTTATCTGGTTTCCATAGTACAAGCTCTGCTTAGTTTGGGATTAGACAACCGTGTGTGAGGAATGCCCCAGGATATTTTATAGTGAAATTTTCATAGAAAATAGAGATCTGCGATCAGCTAAATAAAACCTCGTGTGTTAACTAGACTGTGTTAGTACTTATTCTGTACCTAAGATGAAAATGAAAATGCATTCATTACTACATAAACAACTTAGGTGAAGGTATTGTAGACAATTGAGTTTGCATGTAGAACCAGAAATTAAAATGCGCGAGAATATCTGGTGATCCCCACACTAGGCAACGCCTGTATCGTGGAGACCAGGATACGTTTAAGTCCATAGGGATAGTATTTTCCTCAGCTGACATTATAATAATCATAAAAAGGGAATATATAAAATTAATTTAATACATTACAATAGCAAATAATAAAGCAAACCAAAAATAAAACAAAATCTCAATATCACTTTTAATCCCCACTGACTCTAAATACGTATACGTATATATAAGCTCGTATCGTCTACTAACAAGGAACTTGATACGAGATAAAGTTTTAACGGAGCCAATAATTGTATTTATAGATAGCACTTCTAATCCTTCCTTACATCTTATAAAAAAAAGTCCCCCCGCTTCCCGTGTCTGTCTGTCTGAACGCGATAAACACAAAAACTTAATTTTGCTATTTTATAGATTCATTCTATTTTGGAGTATTGCCGCCGCGCCGGGACACGCAATTGTTGTCAGTGCGATTAGAATGTAAATAATATTACGTAATGAATCTAAGCTTGTTTTGAAAGGAGTAATTGCTGAGTTTATTGCCGGCTCTTCTCAGCAAATTCAACTTTCCGAACCGGTATTAGAGTATTAGAGTCAGACTTTTCATAAAGTGCCTGCTAAGGTCTATTTGAATAAATGATTTTGATTTCAATACGGTTTTCATCAACGGACGACTGAGTGATTCATGAGGTAGGTTAAGGTGTTTAAACCATTAAGGTTTTGCGTAAATTGGCTGAAATATGACGATGATTATTGAAAATGTCAGAAGAAATCATGCCGTGAGGATAAAACTACTCTACCCATGCGAAGTCGGGGCGTGTCGATATTATGAATGTAAGTTTAAACATAAGTTTGTTACACATAACACGCGACTGAAAGAAATAAAATTGCGCACTATTTTTTTATCTATCTATCTAATAGTGGTGACCATTAATATGGGACCCATTTCTTGGATTTCCTAAGAACACTAGACTTATGAGGCAATTTAAGGTCGAAAGCCAATGGTCGGGTTGGCATATAGACTTGCCGGTATACAGTGACGTCAGTGCATAACGCTTTATCAATAACTCAAGGTTTTATTAATACGCACAGCCTAAAGCAATGGGATTAGAAACTAGAATTTACTATACATTATTTTTATGGCGTCGGCATCTACTAATTAATGGTTTAGACAACTCCTTCAGTAAATATTAGTTAAATATTAAATTTTTAATCGTCTTTAGTACACTTCGCTGTGCCGACATAACTTGAGATCCAATATGTCGCTTAACTGCCATCCGTTTGACGCTTCCCGCGTTATTTTCAATTTTAACAGCTCCTCGATTACGTATGCACGGTTTTATGACGTCTTTATGTTTATTGACGAGACGACACGGATCGACGATGAAATTAAAATGAATCGAGTGAAATTAAATCGATCGCAAGGGGACGTGCTACCACGGTAAATTGAATTTTGGTGATGCAATTGTTCCTATATGAATATACATAGAGTCTATTTTGCTTTGGGAATTTATAGGTCTATCACGGTGGTTGCCCGCCTAGCTGGCTACCACCCAAGTTGTCTATAGTTGCCCAAAATCTGTCGCCAAGCTATACTACCGGTGGTTTGTTCCGACACTTGAGAGCCCTGTCCCTGTCTCTGACCTTTATTGTGTTATTTACAACAAATATGTACAAATTACAATTTATAATGTCGCTGCTTCCGATTGACAGCGAGGTCCCCAGCAGGCTGGCAGCGTTTCCTCTATGGATAGCCAAGCTGATGCGTTGGCGAAAATAGCCCGCTGTTCCCCGGACGCGTCGGTCAATTTTGATGACAAATTGCGAGCAAAACGGTGAACTTCGGATCCCCACGTTCCCATGGTCTCAACCGTATAAGGTATAATAATATAATTTGGTCCAATCGATGCGTATTTTTTTAACTTAAAATTTTCCGCACCGGCCGCAGCTGCTCCTGCAACTTTACATGTCGCCGGTGAGTGAGATGGTGCGAGTGTATCAACAAATTGTGGAATCCCACACCAGCGACCTTCCCACACTCCACGGGATCCAAGACATACCATCCGGTCTCTTGCCGTCGCCACGCGCATACCGACTGGTTCCAGTACGGAAAGCACGTTAGCGACAACAAGAGCCTTGCGGATAATGTCATTGGTAGCTGAGTGTCGTGATATTCGACCAGCACTTAGGGAGCACGAAAGCCCATGGTGGCCAGCACGCAGCGGTAGCGATGAGGTTGATTGGTCCTGGAACCAAGACGAAGACAATACAAAGACGTAGTTTTATGTTTTTGACCTATATGTCAAATACAGCCTATAAGAAATAAAAAAAAAACCAAACTCCGATGGGATTTCAAAAGTAATATGGACATTGATATTATCGGAATGTTAACCTACGCGACATTATCGCGCCATGTGTCCTCCGCTATGTGCCCCCGCCGTATCCCCCGCCATTTTATACGAGATCCCCGTAGACAGTTAAACTTTCACAAGCCATAAAAGTATTGAGAGATGTCAAAGTAGCTTGACATGCCGCTACCTCCCGCAGGAGTTTATACCCGTGAAATAGGGCATACAAGAATTTTCGTACTGTTTTGAATTCCTTTGAGTTTTTTGCGGTACTATATCGTTTGGTAGAAAAAGAGTACCTAATTAGTCATATTAGAGTCTCTACATCGGTATTTTATGCGTTTTAGTGCAAACCCATTTTAGTGTCGGGTCTTAATTTCGGACAGCTAATCTTGTAGGATTCTAACTTAACTTAGCCGCAGTATTCACCGTCAGCTATTGGGTAGTTTTTATTCCCAAATATTATAAATGCGAAAGTGAGTTTGTTTGTTTGTTACGCTTTCACGCCTCGAATATTAAACGGATCATCATGGAATTTGGCATGCAGATAGCCTTTTTATCCCGGGAACGCGGGTAAAACTGTGGGGGACAGCTAGTACATTATATATAACTCAGTATGTCAATTACCTATTTACTCATAACTCAAACGTAGGCGTACTAAGGAAGAACACAGATGAAACCGTGTCGCGCAAAGCTAGTTAAAGATATTAGACTAGACATCTCAAAATTTTCCCAAGGTAAGTTCGAGGCTTGTCTGACACTTTACCACTTAAGAAATACTTTAGCTCTGTCACTTGACATGGGCGTACATTTGCTCCTCTCGGGACTTATTACTTAGATATTATGCTACATTTTGCGCTAGGTGTTAAACTGTACTTTGTCATAATAAAATAGGTAGCTTCCAAAAATGATGTTACTAAAAATAGAGGTATAATTCGAAAGCGGTAAAAAACAGCGACACCCAACATGCAAAGTTCAATAATCGATTCGACCATCTAACAACCCCAACATACCGTAATTTCCATTCACCGGAAAATTCGATTCAGATGTCGAAAATCCCTCGCCAATTGACGTGAAACGTGGAAAAGAATAGTGCACACTTACGCAGCTCGTCCGGTGGTCGGACGTTTCGACAGATCTCTGATTGGGTTTCTGTATTTCTGCTTTGTACAGACGGACAAAAGCGGGCACGAAGAAAACTGGGGCTGTCGGCCATCATGAATCGTTTGAATGGAAATTGTGTTTCAGTACCACCGTGAGGCGTGTACTAATTTCAGCGGTTTGCATTCGAGCTCTTGTGATGTTCGCTTATACATAATCTTTGTAGAGCACGCTCTTGTAAAGGAAATTTGAGAATTTCCACCATTAATATAACTTATAAAATGTGATTTGAAGTCGGCGAAAAAGTAGAACGTGTTTCAAAATAAATTTCGTGTAAATATCAAATTCTATTTTTCCTGACGCAAAAAAGTATCTAATCCCTTTTGTCAGATTATATATTCTATATCATTGCATTATGGCTTTAGGAAAAAATCGTAATACCTCAGAGTATATAAATTATAAATACTACGTACAAGTAATACTAATAACTACTAGTTTAATAAAAAATAGAATACATCATTTTTAAAGATGCCACAATCGTTTAATCCCTCAATTATAACATTACATATTAAAAGTCTACATACTCCTGATAAACCAAAACTCGAATCAAGCAAGCAATACATCTACATTAACGAAGCCTTAATCCTCAACTACACCATCCCAACTCCAGTACAATAATCCTAACACTCGCAAATGAACGAAACAAGCGTTGGAAATTAAAGGATAATAGAGTGGCCCTTAATTATTAATTAATTATCTGCGTGCGTCGCGGACAGACGCCTGGGTTGGTACAATGGACCTCCACGGACGGCCCTCCACTGCCACTTCGGCCGTGATTACCGACGAGTGCCCATTGTTATTCTCGAAATATTTCAGAAGGGACTGAAGATTGTAATGATTTAAACTTGTATTGATTGTCATTAACGGAGAGTATGTAGCTCGAACAAGGTGTTTTTTCTTTCTAGGTTTTTTGTTTGATACGGTCTGTAAGGTAGCTTTTAAGCCCTAGTGTGGACAACTCAGTGAGTAGTAAGGGCTTTGAACCGAGTAAGTTTTACATAAACCCCTGAGGGCGCCCCCGAATGGGGCACGAACCTCGGTACAGGGGCAACCTGGGAGGGTCAAGATGTTTTCCTTCACCAAGAGACAGTACCACTGGGCTCAGAATATCAGTGTTGTGGGTAGCTCCCACAACTTTATCCTGAGTCGGGGCCTTTTTTACTCCGCGATGCACAGATTATTATTGCTGCTACTGTTTATTTTTTAACCGACTTCAAAAAAAGGAGGAGGTTCTCAATTCGGTCGTATGTTTTTTTTTTTTTTTTTTTTTTTTTTTTATGTTTGTTACCTCATAACTCCGTCATTTATGAACCGATTTGGAAAATTCTTTTTTTGTCTGGAAGGGTACACTTCCCGTTTGGTCCCATTGTCATCAGATCAGGATTTGATTACTTCTTAGTGTACTTTGAAGTCGGTTATAGTTTTTTGTAAAACAGTCCAATTATTCATTATTATTTTGTATGTAGGTACCTTTTTTATTCTGTGCGTTCTGGTAAAAAAAAAAAAAAAAACTTTATATCTTTCAAATTACCAGCACCATTGCATGTAGATTATGGTCAGTCTTCCCAAATTATCTCGAAAGGGATGATGGAAGATAGGAAATACGTATGCAGTACACATACACATTTTCTTAGGAATATTTAAAGGTCCAACGTAACAAGTTTTGAGCAACAATCCATATTTATAGCAAAGCGGTGCCTTACTCAAGTAATCTCATAATTCAACTAGAAAACTAATTATAAATATAGGCGGTTGTTACGAGTAAAGTTCTAATGATACACCTAAAACTAACACTACAGTCGGTCAGTCGGTCTGTTTGTCGAAAGTTATTTAATAACGAAGGATAAACTTCCTGAAAATTAGCTATGTTTTTCTTTTTCTGCAATCATAATTTGAACAAGGTCTTTAGTTGGATAAAATTGTTATCCTTACTATGCTTTCTTAGTACTTTTAAACTTGACCCTGCAAAAGGACTTGTCTCTTTTGGGGATAATTTAATGTAGGGCACCTAAATATGTACTTCTTAGCATCGTCGACCTTCATTTCCTCGTAGGCCTAGAGTGACTGCTTGACGTTGACGTTTTGAGGAGGAGGGATTTTGAGGAATTAATGAATATAGGCTGAAGATTAGTAAGTAGATAGTCCATAACCTCCTATATACTATTGATTGTATCTACTGTGCATTACATTTAAGCTGATTACGGTAATATTATCACCAATTAAGTATGTATTGTAATTAATTCGTCTTGTTATTCCTGAGGCCGGATTTAACTTATCCAACCGAGACCTATTAGCTGAGATATTTCATTATTTGAGGTCAGTCCGCGGAGCTCGCAAGCGACGGTTGCCTTCTCTGACCTACCTGTACGGTGCGCGTGATTCATCGCTTCGCCCGTTACCTACTGCAGTGCTCACGAGTTTTAGTTATACCTACATTAACGACATTATGTCTTGTGCCAAATGTAAAGAAGTCGTAACTGACTTTGTCCCCTGTGGTCAATGTCAGGGACATTTCCACTATGGGTGTGCAGGAGTTACAGAATCCAGCTATCGCAGAATGGGACAAGAAAAGCGGGTGGCATGGCGTTGTTCCATGTGTCGAACTATGCCCTCGGAGACGACTACACTAAGCACCATGGCGGAGGTCCTTAAAGAAATAAAAACCTTCCGTGCCGAATTCAGTACGGTAAAAGCAGATTTCGAAACAGTTAAAACGGATATACACAATACCTCACAAGCTATTCAAGTCTTAACTAGCAATTGGAACGAGCTGGAATCTCGTTTCAACGGAATGGACGGCCGGCTTTTGGTGGTCGAAGAAAAACTGGCATGTATGTCCACAGTACAAAAGAGCCTCGACAAAGCCAAGGAAACCATTTCAGAACTCAAGGATGAGAATAATCTACAAGATCAGTTTTCACGACTTAACAACATCGAAATCTCAGGCATACCAACTAAAAGTGGCGAGAATTTACACTCGATTTTGAACAATATATGTGCCTTGGTTGGCTTCAATCTCACAGATACTGATATCGATACAATTCATCGGGTCCGTCCTTATAACGGTACTAGTAGCAGCGGCGGCACCGGCGGTGGCGGTGATAAACAATTCTCGCGTCCACCGTCCATCGTCGCGAGATTCACTCAGCGCAGGCGCAAGGATCAGCTGATTGCGGCGGTCCGGGCCCGTCGTGGGTTCACTACTGCAGACATCAAAATGACAGGCTCAGCATCCAACATCTACGTCAATGAACATCTCACGCCTACGAATAAATTGCTATTAAAGCGTGCTCGAGAACTCAGAGTTGATCATAACTACCAATATCTATGGATAAAAGACTGCAAAATCTTAATGCGAAAAAGCGAAAAGTCAAGCATACTGCGCATTGCCAAGGAATCGGACTTACGCAAAATTAAGTGACTAGTTATTGTGAAACCTATTTTAGATCCTTTTTCTTTGCAACTATACGTTTATATACGTTCAATAAAATTCCTTTTATTGCCTAAAATTATGTGTAAAATTAAATTCATCGTTATTGGAATCAATGGGAGTGTACCAGCATTTAATTTTGTTTCTCGCTTTTCCAATTTCGGAGGTTCATTTACTTTTTGGTATGAGGACGATGACGCCACACTTCTTTCTTCGAGTAATGTGAGTTCAATAATTATGTCAACACTATTTTACTTATTTAGTAGTTGTGCGTTGTATGGGTGTTTTTTATATACATACGTATGTAAACAATACCTGTACAACGTATCTACATCGCAACGCCATCATTTTAATTTTGTAAATCTTTTACGCCTAACATGTCTATTTTAACTCAAAACGATCTTAGCGTTTATTATCAGAACGTCAGAGGACTACGCACAAAATCTCACTCTTTCTTATCTAACGTTTTAAATTCGAATTATGACATTATATGCTTAACGGAAACCTGGTTGACGCCCGATTTTGATGATGCTGAGTATTTTTACAATAAATACATTGTTCATAGAAGGGATAGGATAGTGGATGGACGGTATGTTAGGGGTGGAGGGGTTCTGATTGGTGTGCGACGCGAGCTATGCGCGCGGCGCCGAGACGAATGGTGCTCTGCGCGCTCTGCGGAGGAGCTGTGGCTGAGCGTCGAGCTACGTCCCGCCGGCGCCGCCCCCACCACCACCGCTTCACCTCTATCTTCGCGTCGAACTTTGCACATAGCTTGTTGTTATTTTCCACACAATAACAATCATACAGGATCTTTGCAAACTTTCTTTGATAACGCGTCGGAAATTGTGAACAATAATACACACGACAGTTTCCTAATATTAGGTGATTTTAATATTTCTAATGCTAATTGGTACTCAGACAACGAAACCGGTTTGCGACTCAACACACTTAGTGATGCCAAAACGATTTTATTATCTAATTTTATTAGCTTTACAGGTTTATCACAATACAACGGCTGTGTAAATGTAAATGGGCGTATATTAGATTTGGTTATGAGTAATTGCAACTGCCGAGTCGTTTCTTCACCTAACCCGCTTACTTCCGAGGACCACCATCATAAAGCATTGGAGTTTTGTTTGGTACTGCCTACTAATATTTACATACCGGAAAATACCCGTTTCAAATTTATATATCATTTAGCTAACTACGAAGTCATTAGAGCTGAATTGCTTAGATTCGATTGGATATCTCAGCTATCCAAATTAAATACTGAACAATCGGTCACACAATTTTATCGTATTTTAAAAAACTTAATTAATCTACACATTCCGAAGAGGAGGGTCAGTACTAATAACAATTATCCACCATGGTACTCGCGAACCTTAATCAGACTTATTCGAAGAAAATTAAAAATTCATGCCAAATGGAAAAGATATGGTAATGCTCGTGACTATCAAACTTTTTCTGAACTTCGTGCACAAGAAAAAATAGTTGAAGCAGCATGTCATAAAAATTATATATCATTTGCTGAAGAGAAAATCAGGCTAGCTCCGCAATACTTTTGGTCCTTCATTAAATCAAAGCATTCCGTAATTAATATACCAACATATATGAAATTAAATAATGAGACTTCATCAGACAGTATAACGATTAGTAACATGTTTAACGACTACTTTCACTCAGTCTTTGTTCCAGATAATAGTGGCATTGAGGTAAGTAAAACAGAACCTACTTCCACAGCTATAGATTTATCCAATATTTATATATCCCAGGGTACTGTTTTAAAATTATTGCAGCAAGTTGATATCAACAAGGGTGCGGGTGTTGACGAAATTCATCCGATCGTAATTTCGAAACTAGCAAAGGAGTTATGCGTTCCATTAACCATAATTTTTAGAAAATCACTTACCAACGGCTGCTTTCCTGATATATGGAAAAAGGCTCTTATTACGCCTATACCTAAAGGCGGTGATAAGCATGATATCACGCAATACAGGCCTATATCAAAGCTTTGTGTATTTGCTAAAATATTTGAAAAAATTATTACGAATTTCTTAACATCTCACATTAGGCGTCACATAGCTATTGAACAACATGGTTTTCTTCGTGGCCGGAGTGTGAACACAAATCTGATTACTTATACAGAGTTTATACTGAATGCTCTTGAGGCAGGGTGCCAGGTGGACGCCGTATATACTGATTTCTCCAAAGCTTTTGATAAGATTAAACACTCAACACTTATTCAGAAGTTGTCAGAGATCGGTATACACGGTGATTTACTCAGATGGATAAAGTCTTACATAACTAATCGTAGTCAAGCAGTAGCACTTAAAGGGTATTGCTCTAGGTTTCTCAATATTCCCTCAGGAATACCGCAGGGATCCCTTCTGGGGCCATTTTTGTTTACATTATATATAAATAGTATTGGTACTTGTTTCGAGAACTCCTGTCATTTGCTTTATGCAGATGATGCAAAAATATTTAAAGTAGTGCGTTCAGAAAGGGATTGTTTAGAATTACAACAGGATCTGCAGAGGTTTGAAGAATATTGCACCGGCAATCAACTATTTCTTAATACCGATAAGTGTCATATAATCACCTTTACACGGAAAAATAATCCTATCACTTTCAATTACTGTATATCTGGGCGTACAATTCAACGAGTTACCAATGTGAGAGATCTAGGCATTGTGTTGGACTCCAAACTACATTTGAACATACATATAGACAATATAATAGCTAAAGCATATAGCCGTCTGGGAATGATTCTTCGTTTAGCTAAACCGTTTAAAAACCCTAATACATTAAAAATATTATTTAATGCGTACGTACGCAGTATATTGGAATTCGGAAGCGTAGTCTGGAGTCCACAATATGCTGTGCATATAGATAGATTGGAAAAGGTGCAAAATAAATTCTTAAGAGCATTGGATTATCGTACTGGCAGCATTTTCACTGATTATAAAAATAGTGCCATCAGACATGAAGTGCAATCGTTGCTTAGCAGACGACACTTTCTAGATAGTATGTTTCTGTATAAAATAATACACAACCACATTGACTCTAACTGTTTGCTCGAAAAAATCCGTTTTAAAGCTCCTCGTAGTTCCTCCCGTTCTCAACATACTTTTTTCATATCTACTAGTCATACTAATTACGCTAAAAATGCATTTATAAGGCGTTCCTGCGATTTTTATAACAAATATTTGAATGGTGTTGACATATTCAATTGTAGTTTAAGCAAGTATAAAAGATGTGTGGCCGAATGTCTATGTAAATTGTGAATAAGGAATCCAGAGGTCTGTATACACTTCCGTTTCTTTAGTTTTGTTTAAGTTTTTTGTTTTTGAGGCATGAGGAAACATCTGCCTGTCATATTGCATATGCTCATATTTGTTTGTTTATATTTTATGGACCTTTAGGCCTATTTGTGTTTTTTTTGTAATGTTTTTTAATTTGTATAAGGCTGTTTGTGTCCTGAACGAATAAAATAAAAATAAATAAAATAAATATTTTAGATTTGCAGACTATAAATAAAAGTTGTTTTTCTTTGACAAACAAGCATACGGCCCGCCTGATGGTAAGCAGTTACCGTAGCCTATGGACGCTTGCAACACCCGGGGCATCACTCGCGCGTTGCCGACCCCGAAGAAATCTCTTCACGCCCTTTTTAAAAACCCCATGCTGTACTGGGGGCCTACCACAAGCTCTTAAAACAAGGTTAAAATAACCTTATTTGTCTTTTGTCCCTTTTTGACATCCAACGTCAAAACAAGACAAAACACAAATAAGGTTATTTTAACCTTGTTTTAAGAGCTTGTGGTAGGCCCCCTGTACTCCATTGGGAAAACCACGGCGGGTAATACAACAAGTAATTTATAATTTTTTTCTAAGTGAAATAAATTACATGGAGGAAAGCTTGTTATCTCGTATTTTCTATTTTATCTAAACATCGTTAAATTATCACCCAAAAATTCTTGCAACACCCAAGAAATTCTCACAAACAAGGATTTTAAAATAAAATATCTAATAGCATCAAAGATAAAGATGAAGGGTAACGACAAGAACAGCTGTTAGCATAATACTGATTCTGAAATCGCGCATCAAACCTATTCGAGCGAGATACGCATCTCCTCTCGAGATAAAAGAAAGATAGAGCTCAGTATTCAAAACTCGAGCGTATCAAGGAATCCTTTCATGTCAAGAACATAAACAAAGGTGATGCTAAGTATTTGGGATAAGGTATGAGCTTCGGGATGCTGAAATATAATTCAGACAAATTACCATTTAAGGTAAAAAAAACCTCAAAATATATATCTATAGTTAAAGACGAGGTCTTACCTCAAATTCACAAAAATGGGTTTCTTTGAGAGTCGAGTATGACGTTACGCAATGGAAATACCTGACACAAAAAAATAATGTGGACAGAAGAGGGTTTTGATAAAAATGTTAACCGAATAGAATATTAAAAAGTGCTTTGATATTCCCAATAAAAATTTCGTAAGTGACGTCACAAAAAAATCTTTCGTGTCGAAATTCTCCGTATTTTGAGCGATGACAATTTTATTTTTAAGAATAAATTAGATACAGAATTATATTAGAATGTTAACCGGACACTTATTCAATTTAATGTGTATATTCTGTATAATCTGAAGAAAACCCGAAAATTAAAGTCCATTTCATAGAGTCGACACATTTATGATTTACCAAAGTTAAGTGAAAACCGGGACCAACAGCTTTACGTGCCTTCCGAAGCACGGAAACGCTCGATTTGAAATACCACTAGCGGTCACCCATCCAGGTACCGATCAAGACGGTGGTAGCTTATCTTGCCGATCGATTAAGAACGGCAAATCATGTTACACCACGAGCTGCCCGTTGTGCTTTTATTCGTCCACCGCTACCAAATTGTAGTCTTCGCAACCCGCTTCATCGTTTGACTTGAGCCAAAATGTGTCTTAAGTGCATACCGATAGGAGTTTATTTGCTCGTCGACGACATTCGTAAAGTCACCTACACACAACCATTACTCCATTAAATAAACGAGAGAATGAGCACACAATCTGAACTTTTTACTCTACTATATACTAATGTTAGTTCAATATATTTTCAGTTTATTGAGAGGCATTCTTTGACTCTATAGAATGCTAGGTTGTGTAGGTTTATGTATGAATGTTTGGTATTTAAGCTGAACGCATTTGGATGTAATTTGTGTAGATAACATAGCTTCTTTTTGGAGAGAGAGTAATGTAGAGTCAGTAATAATGTAGCTAAAAGTGGTAAGCAGATAATACCTAGAAGGGTAGAAAGAGAGAAGAATGAAAGAGATTTATTTGACTAATACAATAAAGCGATCGTGGTCGTGGAAATCGATCGGCAAAGTTAAGCTACCACCGTCGTGGTCGGTAGGTACCTGGATGGGTATATTTCAAATCGAGCGTTTCCGTGCTTCGGAAGGCACGTAAAGCGGTTGGTCCCAGTTATCACTTAATTGTGATAGTCGTTAAGCTAGTTGGCCTTCTAGGCGGTTTGAAAACTCCAACAGTAGGTTGACCACTAGCCTACCTCCACCGATCCGCAGTGGGCACGCGTGGTGGAGTATCTGCCCAATCCCTTTCACCCACATTTGTGAAAGGAGGTCTGTGCTCAGCAGTGGGACATTATAGGCTCAACATATAAACTGAAGTTTACAAACAAACATAAAGCTTACCCTATCGATATATTAGGCACGTGAGGCACGTCTCGAACTCCCGACCCCGAGGTGAGGACTCATGCGACATAGTTAACGGTATTAGGTAACTTGTGCCAGCAGTTATTTGTTATATAGTATAGTCAAACTGTAGTCAGTAGGTAGTATTGATAGATAACTGTGGATTGTGGCATCTGATTACTCTAGTAGTGATTTTCTTCAATTATATAAAGGACGAGGTTCTTCATTGAATTCGTCTCTATATTTTTAATAGATGTTTGAGTATAACTACGGCAAATAATAACTAATTGCACAAATTTGACTTTATAAACAACCAATTTTTTATGATTTTTTTATTGATTCAATTATTTTCAAAAATTCCTAAAATACAATCTCTGCTTAGTTTTTTTATGTTTGTTACCTCATAACTCCGTCATTTATGAACCGATTTGGAAAATTCTTTTTTTGTCTGGAAGGGTACACTTCCCGTTTGGTCCCATTGTCATCAGATCAGGTTTGATTACTTCTTCGTGTACTTTTAAGTCGGTTTAAGTTTTTTGTAAAACAGTCCAATAATTTTTTATTTTTTAGTCGAAGTCGGTTTAAGTTTTTTGTAAAACAGTCCAATTATTAACAATAAAAATAAACATACCTAAGCATAGATACAGACGAATCCCCATAGCAATAACTAAAAAAGTGAGGGTTAGCCTCCTTAGACGATATTTGCGTGGCTTCAACCTTTAAGGTGCCCTGACTGACCCGTCTCAAATTTCTACGCTTTATACATAGGTTTAATTTTTATCCATTGAAACATTACACCCCTCAAGAACCCGGATAAAACCGTATCGCTCAAGCTATCATTATTACCAAGAGGCTTTACACGAGGTTCTAGGGAGCGAACTGAATCAATCAAGCTCTCCCGGCCCCCCGCCACGTACAGAATGCCAACATTGCCCACTTGCGCTATAATAGACGGTGTCTCAGCGACAAGGGTCCACATAATCACACGGCGCTCCGGGTAATTCAATTGTACCTCTCAAGAACCCGTCGCGTATGCCACAAACTCCGCTAATTCTATTTACACGTGCTCCTAAATATGTCTTGTTAAGTTGCAGGAGTTTAGCGGGATGAGGGAGGTAATTTAAAAAAAAAAAAAAAACCTTGCTGAGTTTCTTGCCGGGAGTCTTCTCAGTTTAAGTGTATTACGAACCGGTGGTAAAATCAATTGTAACGTTCGTAAGTGCCTTATTAAGGCCTATATTGAATAAACAATTTTTGAATTTGAATTTGAACATTATACCTCACACCTTTTGTTTTTTTTTCCATTTTACTTTATAAAAAGACTTTTGAACCATTCGCCAAAAGCAGGAAAAGCTATTGTATTACTGTACTGTGCTAGAGGTCTGTTTCTGGGAAAGGGCTGCTCAATCCTCGGCTTTATCGTCTTTCAATCGCACAATATGCACATATAACAGCGACTCTTTTAAAATTAAATTATGAATAATATTGATAATTTTTGTTAATTAGTACCGAAGTACAATCCTGGTTTCTACCGTAATCCCAGAATTTATTAATTCATCAAAGTATACCTTCCATCCATCTTTATTAATTGAATAGTTTAGAAAGGGACATACATTTTTTGAGGTCATCAGTCCACCGGTCTGGGGGGCTCACACTACCTAACGTTTGGCAATACGCGGTCGACTCATCTGCTCCATCGACCGTTCGGCGTTGGTTCTTCGGCAGACGCGACCGGCTCACGTCAGCTTGCTAATTCGAAGAGCTATGTCAATTATTTTGGTTTTTTGTCGGATGACAAGTTTTTTGACGGATGATACGTCATAGTTACAGCCTTGCAGCCCTACAATTCTACAAAAAGTATTCTTTGCCTTCGCTCTCTCTTCACTTGATACATACATTAAGAAGTAGAACAAAGTTTCTGCGATTTGCCAGTTGGAATTTAGTCGCCAAGGAGTTGCTCACTTGACCAAGTAACACACGTCCTACGTTTAACGAGACTTAATGAAGTAACTCTAAATAATATTTGGTGGAGTAGGGTTTTAAACAAGTGTTCAAATATATCAATAGTTGTATTGACTGAATACTTGAAATTTTGATACTTACTTGAAATTCTGCATGCAGGTTACAATAACAAAAGGTTTTTAAATATTCACATAGCCTTTTGAGAGTGTATGCATGGAAACATGATAATTATATGCTACATTCCGCTATTAGAACTAGTTTAGTTTCCACAACAAATCTCAATAGATAAATAGCACTGAATTCTTTGTTGCGCCTACTATAAATTAATAGCAAAATTGCAGCCGCAAAATGAAGTTGGTTTAATTATACGCCCTCATTACGCGAGTCCAATTCTAACCCATGAATAGGCATGGTAAATGTGTATTAGGCCGAAGATGATGATGATCTTTACAATGTTTTAATATCGTCAAACACATCATCATCATCATTATCAGCCTATAATGTCACACTGCTGAGTACAGGCCTCCTTTCAAAATTCAAAATTCAAAATCATTTATTCAAATAGACCTTCGCAGGCACTTATGAGAAGTCTGACTCTAATACTCTAATACCGGTTCGGAAGGTTGCATTTGCTGAGAAGAGCCGGCAATAAACTCAGCAATTACTCTTTTCAAAACAGGCTTAGATTAATTACATAATATTTACATTCTAATCGCACTGAAAACAATTGCGTGCCCCGGCGCGGCGGCAAAATTACAAAGTAGACTGAAAAAATATTTAATAAGTAAATAAATAGCAAACTTAAGCAGACCAGCCCCCACAAGCAGCACCTGTTCACAAGTATGACGCGTGTGGCAGCCATCGCCCTCCTTTCACAAATCAAGGTGAAAGGGAATGGGCAGATACTCCACCACGCATGCCCACTGCGGATCGGTGGAGATAGGCTACTGGTCAACCTTACTGTTGGAGTTATCAAGCCGCCTAGAAGGCCTTCAACTAGCTTAACGACTATCACAATTAAGTGATACCCGGTACCAACGACTTTACGTGCCTTCCGACGCACGGAAACACTTGATTTGAAATACCACTAGGCGGTCACTCATCCAGGTACCGACCACGACGGTGGTAGCTTAACTTGTCGATCGGTTAAGAACGGCTTATCATGCTACACTACGAGCGCTTAAAAAAACACGTCTTGTTTCATACTTAAATAAGTCAATAAGTTAGTTTCAACTTTTATATGTGTACAGAGAGAATTCACTAAAATATTATCCTAAATTACTATACTAAATAAGTTGTAATCAAAACAAATGCAAGCAGACCTGAATATTCCGCATTAAAACTAGGTACGTTAATTGTAAACGAAATGTGGGCAAGTGCAACTATACAGTGAAAAATTATACCCAGGTGTGTGCTGCGTTCTATTTAGAATAAATTCTGAACGTAAAAAGTTTTTCCTGAAACGAAAACAATTGTTCACAAAGCATGTGTTGCCTCTACTTTTAATGTAATTATACTATATGTATGTATTTTCAAAGGATTACGTTGGTAAAGTTTATTTCAATACTAGCTGTCCCGCGTGGCTTGACCCATGTTCCTTGCGTCCCTCTTCATACCATAGTTCGCCAAATATCGCGATCGGTCTATTAGTTTGTGAATGTTATTTTATCTTCTCCTAATTTATTAATTAAGAACTACAACTTTGCAAAAAGTTTCCAGATTCAAAATAACGAAGGTTTCGTTCACATATTTCGATGCTTAAACAATGCGCAAGTATTCCACGAGGTAAGTTTGCGCCCTCACAAACTTGCGCGGCCTCCTTTAATATTTTCGATGTTCCCAAATTATTTCAATCATAAAGCTGAGAAAGGGGAAAATATGCAGGATCGTCGGACGAATCCAAAAAGTTTCCACAACTTTCCGATAAATCGTCGAAATTCTTCGAGCACCGGAATATTTCTGAAGGATTAGAATTCTATTTAATTGAAAAATGTTTAGGTATCACAAAACGTGGAATGCGAATAATTTTTTGTCTGTTGAATTATCAGGAGAATTTTAATAAAGCTAAACGCATTGTTATTGAAATATCTCTAATCTTTTGAAATGTCAAATTCTAATTTATATAAAATAAATATTTTAAAGGAATATTTGAACAAACTGTTATAAAATTATTAACATTCGTAGAAGAGTTATTTTATAAATACTTTGCAGGTAGCGCTTCGGAATTAACACAAATGCCATAGAATACATTCGCTCCACAATGTGAAATCAAACAACATCTCTAACAGGAAACTAATGTATTTCACAAATTATGTATTTACACCACACAGGGTAAAGGTTGCATGCTACGTCCGTAAATAAAAATCTAGGTAAAACTCGCTGATGGCTTTAGCACTTTATGCAATCAAGAGCATGTGAATAGATTATTATCAAAAGGTTACTAAAGTTATCTACTTTTGACACTGGAAAGTACATGGTGTACTATGACGACTTGCAAAAACATTGCACATTATTTTATTTATTTTCTATGGAATTATGTGTCACCACTAGATGTAACTAGAATACTTACTTGCTGATAGACGTATTCATTAATAAAATTTATCGATATGTTCAATCTTTGGCATGGAGGTGGATTGTGCTGTAGAATATAACATACAATATTTAATTACTTTTTGTACGGGGAAAACATCTCAGGGCGAACCACAAGCTCTTAAAACAATATACATTTAGGAAATAAATATCAAATAGTTATTATTATCATTCATAATTTTAAGCATGTTGTGTTTGCTTTAAAATAACAGTACATTTAGTTTTAGTTTAGCATAAGTTTGTATTTTTTTTGTTAATGTATTGTTGCTAGCAAACCTTAAATAAATATTATTATAATCTTATTGGTGTTTTGTCCTTCTTTGTCCTCCGGCATCAAAATAAGCCAAACACAAATAAGGTTATAATAATATTGTTTTAAGAGCTTGTAGTTGGCCCCCAGATCCTACAAAATCATGTAGTACAAAATATAAACAAGCAACTTTTGCCTTCCCTCCAGCTCTGCTAAGCGAAATGCGCCAGGTGGCGCCACTGTATACTCAATATTGAAATTCAAATTTTTGTTTTTGCATATGTATGTAGCTACTGGTTATGCGTAACTGATGAACATAATTACATGAGCGTAAAGACAACCGCAAAAAAAACTAATATTGGATATTGTTTTTTTTCTATTGCGATTGATTAGGTCGGTACCATATAGCAAGACTATTGATCGAGTGATAGCGTTTAGAGGAAATGCTGGTGGCGTTTTTTCCATACAAACGTAATCCTCAGTTTCCTCTCTGGATAATGACCCTAGAGCAATGATTATTCTACGATGCAATCTGTAGGTACCACTGTATGTCCTTCGATTGTGTTTTTCTCCATAATTTAATTATTATACGAATTAGGAGACTTCTAAAATCAAAAAAACTTACAATTTTTAACACCCTTATCAGACGTCCAGCGAACAAATTTGACGATTTTAAATTCTTACAATAGTAATGAAAACTTTCATACATATGTTAGGAACTATTCCAAGTTATTTAAACAGGTATGCATTCGCGCTAAGGCCATCTACATAGGCAATAGGGTAAATAATTCTAATAATAAAATTAAAACAGTGTGGCAGATTATTAATACAGAGACTGGTAAAAATAAAATCAAAGATAATACTTTTTGTCTTAAAATTAATGATAAACTAATATCAGATAAATTAGAAGTAGCATCTGCTTTTGAAACTTTTTTCTCAAATATACCTGTGGAGGCTACTAAAAATCTTGCTTCGTCTTCCACGTTAGCAGAATCGATTTTACAGAAGACTTTTCAACGAAACATTCCAGACTTCGCATTCACCCAGGTTAGTGACTATGACATTATCACGGCTTTCAAGTCACTAAATATGAAAAATACAGAAGACTTATGGGGTTTGTCAGTTAAAGTTATACAGTCAATTATTTTTAATATTGCCCCTATTTTAGCCCTAATTTTTAACCAATGTCTCGAACAGGGCAACTTTCCTGATTTAATGAAATACAGCAAAATTGTTCCGATTTTTAAATCGGGATGTAAAAACAATCCCTCAGATTACAGACCGGTCTCAGTACTTCCTGCATTAAGTAAGATTTTTGAAAAGATTGTGCTAAACCAAATGTTAAGGCATTTTAATAACCACAAGATACTCCATGATGATCAGTTCGGTTTTACGAGAGGTAAGTCCACTACGGATGCGGGAGCTAAACTTATTAAGCATATTTTTCAGGCCTGGGAGTGCTCACATGATGCTATTGGTATCTTTTGTGATCTCTCCAAGGCATTTGATTGCGTAGATTACCAAACGCTAGCTCTTAAACTTAAGTTATACGGAATTCGCGGAGTGGCTCTCGATCTTGTGGTTTCCTATCTTTCAGGGCGCCAACAAAAAGTAGGAATCAATGGTAGTGTGTCATCGGGCTCCTTAGTCAAATTAGGCGTACCTCAAGGCTCGATTTTAGGCCCATTTCTGTTTCTAGTTTATATAAATGACCTACCTTATATGGTGAAAGAACTATCAGATGTCGTTTTGTTTGCAGATGATACGTCTCTGATATTTAAAGTAGATAGAAAAGACAAAGATCTTTTAAAAGTTAACTACGCTCTGAAGACTGTGTCTCAATGGTTTGCTGCCAACAATCTTATGTTAAACTCAAAAAAAACAAAATGTATAAGATTTTCATTACCAAATGTACCAAAAGTTGATACCAGTGTTATTGTGGATGGTAATAAACTTAATGTAGTAGATAAGACTGTTTTTCTTGGTCTGACTATAGACTGTAGATTGCAGTGGGGTGCTCACCTGGAAGCCTTAGGTGGTAAACTGAGCTCCGCTGCGTTTGCAGTCAGCAAAATAAGGCAACTGACGGACATTAATACAGCCAGATTAATTTATTTTGCATATTTTCATAGTCTTATGTCTTACGGCCTTTTGCTGTGGGGCTCTGCCGCAGACTTGGAATCAATTTTTGTATTACAAAAAAGGGCAATTCGCGCCATCTACTGTTTGGGTTCTCGCGAGTCTCTACGAAATATATTTCCGGATATTAATATACTAACTTTGCCCTCTCAGTACATTTTTGAAAATATTATGTATGTCCGCAAGAACATTAATTTGTTTCCAGTCAATAGTGACTATCATGATAGAAACACTAGAAACAAAGACAAAATAACTGTACCTAGATTTAGATTAGCTAAAGTAAATAAGTCCTTTCTTGGGAATTGTATTAAATTTTACAATAAAATTCCTCATAGCGTGACCAGTATGTCCTTTTTTAAATTTAAGGAACATATCAAAAAGCGGCTGTTGAGTAGGGCTTATTATAAAGTGTCTCATTATATTGACGACAAGGATGTATGGAAGTAGCTTCTCTCTGCACCTGCCTCACTGAGCAGATAGTTCAAGGTCCATTTTAATTCAAAGTATGCTATTATTATTATAAGTTATATTTTTAGGTTACAGATTATATTACCTATTGTAATTAAATTAATTCAATTCAATGCTCTTCATTTATTTAGTTTGATATAAATGCATCGATTTATTATGTCTGTCTAATTGTTATATTTTTTTTTATTTTGTGATATTTAGTCTAAGCTTGTCAATAGTCACAGTGATAACAAATTGTGTGTTTAGTGTTTCCCTTTAGTTATTTTTTATTTCTAAGGCAGACTTAAGTAAGTCATGCTCACATTAAGGCCTTTGCTTGCGGCGGCGTCGTGTGACGGGTCGCTCACTTCCCTCCAATATGGCGAGGAGGGCGATGGCTGCCACACGCGTCATACTTGTGAACAGGTGCTGCTTGTGGGGGCTGGTCTGCTTAAGTTTGCTATTTATTTACTTATTAAATATTTTTTCAGTCTACTTTGTAATTTTGCCGCCGCGCCGGGGCACGCAATTGTTTTCAGTGCGATTAGAATGTAAATATTATGTAATTAATCTAAGCCTGTTTTGAAAAGAGTAATTGCTGAGTTTATTGCCGGCTCTTCTCAGCAAATGCAACCTTCCGAACCGGTATTAGAGTATTAGAGTCAGACTTTTCATAAGTGCCTGCGAAGGTCTATTTGAATAAATGATTTTGAATTGAATTGAATTGAATTGACGAATAAACAACAACAAAGGAAAACCGACAGACATAGCCAAAGCCCTTCTTATTATGAAACAACAAATGTATGTATATCTTGTTTTTTTTTTAAAACGATCCAGTTTTGGAGTAGAAAACCGGGGATTACGAAATAGCGATTTCGTCTAATTTAAATAGGCGTAATTGGTCCATGCTGTAGTTGTCTCTATCGCCCTCGGGCGGGATATATAGCTCGGGCACAGCGCGACACCAATAGATATGTTAAAAACCTATTTTCCAAATTTCTTGCAGCCACATTACCTTATGCGAAGCGTGAGCAGTTTGAAAATAGGTGCATTCATAGATATATCGTACACTAGAGATTTACTGCCAGAAAAACTGACGATATTTCGTTGATTCTGTTCTCGGTAAAATTATCGAAAAACTTGGCATTAATATAATGGATTTAGTCGTTCAAACTATGAACGCGCAGTTCGTTTCAATAAAACGCGTTGCATGTTTTTTTTTTTTTTTTTTTTATACAACTAAGTCAGTAAACAAGCATACGGCCCGCCTGATGGTAAGCGGTTACCGCAGCCATATAGACGCTTGCAACACACGAAGCATCGCTCACGCGTTACCGACCTTTCCCCCCTCCCCTATGAGCTCTGGCGACCTTACTCACGCGCAGGAACACAACTTTACAAACAAAGTTATTTGGCTGCGGTATTCTGTAAGGTGGAGGTACTTCCCCAGTTGAGCTACTCTTTGAGCGAATAAACGCTATGCTCTACCTCTCTTAAAAACCCACGTAATAAAAAAAACACGCATAAAACCCACGGAATAAAAAAAACAAGCATGTACCCGTACTCACGGTACATATACAGTCGCTCTACGGTACAGTAATTTTGTATTTGTAATCCTATACACGAGTTCACCAAAGCACAATACACCACGTACTTATATTCTCGAATGTTCCCAATAAAAGCGAAATGTAGAGCAGTCCAAACAGTGAACATTTGGACAGGCATCCTCACGTTGGCTAGAGCTAGATTACACACAAGATTTCCGCCAGATTGCCAACTCTGGCTTTCAGGACATTTGGTGAACTTTACGCGTAACATCTTGACATTTACCGTGTATTTGTAACACGCTGTTTGAGATTGCTAGATTACAGTTGCTTCATCTAAGCGCATCTCATATATTTAACAACCTAAAGACCTGGTGAAATACTCTGACGAGCAATATAAGCTACTAAAAGATACCAAGCAAGATAGCTTTTTGAAGTGAAAAGCAACATTGAAAAAACAAAATGGTGCCATTTGGACCAGTGCAGTGAAGAAAAAATAATTGATGAGAACCAGGGCCTGACCGAGTTGTTCGTCTGATAGGAGGATCATTTTCCTCAATCGGTTTTTAACTCTACGAGCGGACTTTTTGGCGGAAACTTGCAGAGTGACGTTGCGTTTTCATTTTTATTTTCATAAATTCGGGTATTTTGAGTTTTATTGGGTATTGTCGGTGGTATTTTATCCAATAAAGATGAATCCATGTGCACCAGTGAAGGAAAATGAAATGAATTATGTGTACTGTGACTATTCAAGTTTAATTTAAGTAAAAAAAAAATAGTACAATGACCACCGTTGTACTAAAACATGACTTTTAAGGACGGCGACTGACTGAGGACTATGTGAAAGTGATTTATTGTGACTAGAACTTGTAATATAACTGGAAATTGGCAAAATACACAAGCCGTCTGACGCCATAAATAAATAAAACTACGAGCGATGTCCTTTGTCATTTGCAAGACTCTGTTTTTCTACTATTTTTTTCATTGCTTTGTTTCGTTGAAAAAAAACAGAAAAATCCCTTATATTTCTGCAGGTGCATTCACAGCAATATTCCACCATAAAAACGTACAACAAAAACCAAAACAACTGTGAACAACAATCACCATTCGCTATCAACAACTTCGAGTACCATGTAGACGAAATAAAACCTCGATTTATATATTGAAACTGGGCATTGAAATAAAAGCAAAACATAATTTAATTTCCATCCAGGAAAACAAGTGGCGAAATGAGTACCGCGCGTGTATGCAAGAATGATCCCAACAACACAGCGGGTGTTCTGGGAACGATATACCGGAAAATGGTGAAGTGAAAATAGAAGCCGATGAACTTCCAATTGAATAACTTGTGGTGTTTCTTCGTGTACTTATTATCTTTCATCAGTGAGTTGTTTAATTTTGTTAGGTTAATGAACAAAAAAATATGCGATTCTGTTTTTAACAAGCACAACACTCATTTATTTAGTTTATTAGACCTTCAATTTTGAAGCGCTCGTGGTGTAGCATGATTAGCCGTTCTTTATCGATCGGCGAAGTTAAGCTACGTCTGTCGTGGTCGGTACCTGGATGGGTGACCGCCTAGTGGTATTTCAAATCGAGCGTTTTCCGTGCTTCGGAAGGCACGTAAAGCCGTTGGTCTCGGTTATCACTTAATTGTGCTAGATGGATGCCTCCTAGGCGGCTTGAAAAATTCCAACAATAGGTTGACCACTAGCCTACCTCCACCAATCCGCAGTGGGCACGCGTGGTGGAGTATCGCCCAGTCCCTTTCACCCTCATTTGTGAAAGGAGGCCTGTGCTCGGCAGTGGGACATTATATGCTTATGATGATGATGATTAGACCTTGGTAATGAACGTATGAACGTTATAATTGATTCTCCTATCGGTTCAATCTTCAGATTTCAGCTTGAAGATGCATGTTAAATACTTATTTGCACGGTATTGTTGTGTATTAGGAACTAAGTATAGTTACTAGCTTAAAACCTGCCTTCCTCACCTTACCTACTATTCCTGTGGGCCTACCACAAGCTCTTAAAACAATAATTAGTATAACCTTATTTGTCTTTTGTCCTTCTTTGTCATCCGGCGTCAAAACAAAACAAGAGACAAATAAGATTATAATGTAAGAGCTTGTGGTTGCCCCCCTGTACTAATTAATTCATTGATCTGAAGGATGGCCAAGAATATATTTACAACTTTCTTGTTTTCCAAATAAAGTTTCTTCCATTGTTAATTTAAGGAGTCGGAACCTGCTGGATGACTCATTATAATAAAATAATCTATTATTGTATAGACTTGTCTTTAGTGAGTTCATGTTTATATTCGGTATATAGATCGTAGTTGAATAATAAATACAGTCACATCTCAAACAATGAAATAAAACGCAAGGAAGTTTTTATTTAAAACACTAAAAGGAAAATATGAAGCTATGATCTAATAAAATACCTTATATTTACCTGTTTTATTGTCGTTTTAGACCTTTGAACAGCGCCGTACCTGATGCTATAACATTTTTACGGGGGCGACTATAAAAATGGGAGCCGAATAGAACGTCATATCACTTGATATCGTTTCTTTTGTATATTTAACGCGTTTTGCAATAGGCGACCTGTATGTCGCCTATTGCAAAACGCTAAACTATAGCAAAAAAATATTGTCTCCTGGGAGGTCCAGTAACGTGGAAAGCAGATGTTTTAGGTACACTTGAACATAAACTCAAAACTCATTTCAAAATTGGCTTGCGTTTGGCCAATGTTGGCACTTTCAATACGGTATTTTTTAAATGTTTTTTACCTCATAACTCCGTCATTTATTAACCGATTTAGATAATTCTTTTTTTGTTTGGAAGGGTACACTTCCCGTTTGGTCCCATTGTCATCAGATCAGGATTGGATTACTTCTTAGTGTACTTTGTTATTTGTAAAACAATTTTCAATTATTTCTAGATCAAGTCCTAGTAATGCACTTATATAATTTTTTCAATTGGCTCAACCAACAGTTGGTAATATGGTTAAACAGAAACGACTCCGGCAAAAATCTGGTAGCACAAGGTACACCCAAGGGTTTTTCGCACTACGCACTGGTTTGGTAATTCCTCTCGAAGTATTAACTGATTATTTCGACCACATTATTTCACACACACAAACAAGCCTTTTCTAAAGAATAGAATGTCCACGATCAATCAGTCCTGACCCCCCACCACTATTATCAAGTCATCGGTCTACGATAACATGAAAACATACAGGAAAAATTCCCCAACAACTAAACCCTCCAAGGACACTAAACTATTTGACACATGAATAGCGACGCTCGCCATAACCCGTTGTAACATTTTTACGGACACTTGTACACACGTAGAGGGCCGTATTTCTTCATTTATTCGAAGGATACAGCCATTGTAACCCTTTACTGCCGCCGGATTGAGACATGGTTTGGGAATTAGTCGTAAATTCGATCCCAGATCGCTGTATAAAAGGCTAAAGGACGTTTATCGTGAGAACGAGGATCTTTGACACTTTAATAATATAATGGGATGCGAGCTGGGGCCCAGGTCTGCTATTTCAATTGTGTTCCAATGAACTTTCAGTGGTGTCAAAATTGTGACATTTTACAGTTTTGGTAGTCTACTTACTAACATAAATAGTGTCATTATGGCACAATTTTGACACCACTGAAAGTTCATTGGAACACAATTGAAATAGCAGACTTGGGCCCTTGGAATGTTTTTGTTCCAAATTTAAACTTTTATTGTCTAGAAGTGGTGTGTTCACATTATACATTCATGTGTCAAAAATAGACAAACAATAAGTGCGTCAAGAAAAGACACGCTTTTTCTACTGGGTTTCGGAATAAATAGGAAGTTTTAACAAATATTGTTAGGCATTACATAAAACCGTATAATTGTGTTCGCACAAACGCATAAATTAACAATGTAGGAATACTAGTCTGACTACGTAAATAGGTTATTTGGCGTGGGCGATTTTTTTTCGGTATGTACGTATCATTATAATGTATTAATAGCACTGCGTGTAAAATGTTATACGATCGATACTCGTGCCTAGTCATTTTTACAAAAAACCGGCCAAGTGCGAGTCAGACTCGCGCACCGAGGGTTCCGTACAAAGCTGTAGGTATATAAGTAAATGGTAGTATAGACCTGAGTATTTGATATTAATTTCAATTTATGACGTATTAAAAAAAAACTACTCACTAGATCTCGTTCAAACCAATTTTCGGTGGAAGTTTCCACCGTAATGTACATCATATATTTTTTATAGATTTATCATTCTCTTATTTTAGAAGTTACAGGGGGGGGGACACACATTTTACCACTTTGGAAGTGTCTCTCGCGCAAACTATTCAGCTTAGAAAAAAATGATATTAGAAACCTCAATATCATTTTTCAAGACCTATCCATAGACACCTTCTGCGCGCTGCGCGCGTGCGCCGTACTCTGACCGTCGCTGATGCCAGTAGCACCGATGTCATGACGCGCGGCCGCATCTTCCTGAACGAAAGGCTGACCCGTACAAACCGTCACCTGTTTCACCGTGTACGCGAGGAGTGCCGAAAGCGTCAGTGGCGTTTCTCCTGGACCAGGCGTGGCCGCGTTTTTGCGCGGCAGGCCGACGGCAAGCGAGCATACCAGATACGTAGCGACGCCGACTTTATGCGGGTTTTTGAACTGGATTCTGTTTGAAATTATATGTGATTTAAAATATAAATCTGTTTTGTTTAGTTTTTTTAGAATTTGCTTCTCTGTGTTCATTTTTGTCATGTTAACATCCATACGTCTCCTTTGGGATAGCCCAAGCCACTCTTGCATTTTTTATATGGGGGGAAAGAAAAGTCTGTGTTTTAATCACAAAAATTTTTGAGTTTCAGTTCTAAGTAAGGGGACCCCCAAAATTTATTGTTTTTTTTCTATTTTTGTGTGAAAATCTTAATGCGGTTCACAGAATACATCTACTTACCAAGTTTCAACATTATAGTTCTTATAGTTTCGGAAATAAATGGCTGTGACATACGGACGGACAGACAGACAGACATGACGAATCTATAAGGGTTCCGTTTTTTGCCATTTGGCTACGGAACCCTAAAAATGGCACGCGTATCGTAATATACATTTTCGTAGATGTTACGATTTCAAAATAGGTAGGTACTAAACAGATAAGAATCGAAGTTAGTAAGCACAAACCCATCTTGGAATCGGTTTCATAATTGGCTACTTCCTTAGATTCTCTCGGACTCGAATTTTTTTTCGTCAATCATACAGTGCGAGTCAATTTTTCAGTGCGATTAGAATATAAATATTATGTAATGAATCTAAGCTTGTTTTGAAAAGAGTAATTGTTGAGTTTATTGCCGGCTCTTCTCAGCGAATGCAACCTTCCAAACCGGTATTAGAGTCAGACTTTTCATAAGTGCCTGCGAAGGTCTATTTGAATAAATAAATAAATAAATATCCTGGGACATTCCTCACACACGGTCAACTGATCCCAAACTAAGCAGAGCTTGTACTATGGAAACCAGATAACTGATATAATACATATACTACTTTTTGTTTGTAAATACATACTTAATATACATAATTACACCCAGACTCAGGACATACAGACATGTTCATGCACACAAATGTATGTCCTGTGTGGGAATCGAACCCACGACCTGCGGCGCAATAGGTTAAGACTCCACGTCGTAACCAACTGCGCCAACGGGCTCGTCAAAATGATTTTGAATATAATATTTTGAAACTAAACATTATGAAGATATTATTATCTTCATAATTCTTTGTTTGATTGACGAAAAAAAAACCCTCGGATCACGGGGTGCCACTGGTTTTAATATAAACGCAGAAAACTATTTCTATATATAACTGTAAAGTTAGACGACAGACAGTAAGTAAATGGTTTATGATCAAATATTGTAATGAGTTAAACATATAAAATACAAAACTAATATTTGTTTCTTTACTGAAAACACGGGGCATTCAAACATTGTATATTTTCAAAGAAGATAAAGAAATGAATAAGCATGTGTGATAAATACGCTTAAGATGGCAAGGTCATTTAGCATAACGACATTTGTCTAAAGTGCAACAAACCTAATGGCGCGTCCATGCTACGCGAACCGAGCACGAGCCGAGACACGAACGAACAGGATTCATTCGTTGCTCGCGATGTCAAGTGTGGACGTACAACGAGCTTACAACGAGCCTTCAATGAGCGCGATGCGAATCACTGTGTTCGTGGAAAAATTGACAAACAGGTGGAGCGCAGTCGAGCTTGAGACGAATGCTCGTTCGAGGTTCGCAAATCCGTCCACGCTACGCGAACAACGAACGAATCCTGTTCGTTCGAGGCTAGGCTTGTGCTCGCTTCGCGTAGCATGGACGCTACTTTACAAATACTTGTTGACGTTTAAAAATCGACCATCGAAGAAAGGTTGCTTGCCTATCGGTTTTCTACGGGATATATTTTAGAGAGTGTGCGCAGGAATTGTTCAACCTAATTCCAACATCCTCATTCTTACACCGAACCACAAGACCCGGGAAAAGTTTCACCCGTACGTTGTTGACATCGGACAGCGTTTTGCATCCTCATTTATAATGCGGACAGCAAGGGCACGCAAGGGAGTGGAACTTGCTTCCGGCGTCTGTTTCCTGACTCATACAACCTAGGGACTTTCAATCAAAGTTCCTTCTGGGTAAGCGTGTCCCATCTTAGGCTTCGTCTTCGTCCCTTATGGGCGGGTCAGTGGCCAAACGCAAGACCATTTGATTAAAAAATAAAAGTCAAAATAATGGGTAAAAGATTCCGACGGAAGATACCACGGGGCGGAAAGCAAGTTCAGGTAGCAAACAAGCATACGGCCCAACTGATGGTAAGCGGTTACCGTAATCACCAGGAGCTATCGTCTATCAATCGCGCGATGCCGACCCTGTCTTCACATATTACTTTCTTCAAGAAGGTACTAATATTTATCCGTGAAAGTTTGTGAAGATGGATATGTATGTTACTCTTTCACGCAAAAATCTACTGAACAGATTTGGATGAAATTTGGCACACAGAATATATTATTCTAGATTACCGAACTATTTAATTTTGTCCCGGAAAAACAATAGGTACGTCGGTCGGGTGAAACCGAGCGGAAAGCTAGTTCTATAAGTTATTTCGTGTATTAATCTCAAAACCAATTGCGTCAACAGTATCGACTCTGCAGCAACAATACCAAACCATGTGCCTATAAAATATATTCGAATAGCAAAAAAACCCAGCAATTCAATTCCCGATACAAAACGTTTTATTCTCAGGGCAAAGATGAGGGCGTCCCGTTGTTAGAGGCACAATTTCGCGGGTGACGTGGGTTACTGAAAGGAAGACGTTTTGTGGGCACGCGCCACTACTAGGAGCTCTTTTTGGAGCGTGGTTTTTGGGTGATACTTTTGTGAGATGACAAGTTTCCTATAATGAGACGTAGAACATAGCGATTTCTCGCTCAAAGAGCGCTAAACTCTAAAGTACTTCCCCTTTGTAAATATTGCAGTCAAATAACTGAATGTTGTGTTCCTGCGCATGAATAAGATCGCCAGTGCTCATTGGTGCCATGTGGGTGAAGAGAGTGATGATGTGTTGCATGCGTCCATATGGCAACGGTAACCGTTTATCACCTAGATAGATTTCAGACTTGGTTGTATAAGTGTTCATCTTTTTTCCATCGTCCTTTTGAGGTGGTACGGGCGGTCAAGAGCAAGTACATGTTTTATCTATTCAAAAATACTCCAAGGAGAAAACGACCGGGCACAGTCCACAATGTTGGGATTAGAAACTGGGGTTCAAAATTTCACCCCAAAAAGGTGCAAAATTGAAGATTGCGGGTAAATCGCATAGTTGAAAGTAGTTTCTTAAAACTACACTTAAAACTAATGTTTTGTTTATTCAATAAATAATGAAATTCTATATTCAAAAAACACTAGTGGCATATAAAGAACATTTCAAAGTGAATTTCTATCTCAAAAACATAGTAATACCATCGATAACTGTACAGGAAATAAGGGCCCGCTCGGGGCCCGATACTGCCGCAGAAAACATTCGGCCTGATTGGCTCGGTACGCTTAAACTATACGACATGATGTGTGCTCACTACTGAGTACGTAGATCTGGTTCTTTACCACATGTGAAGGAACGGCTCTCTAAGGGAAGTGCAGCTATTGGTGCTTTGCGACAGATTTTCAAAATGAGGGTAGGGAAGGTAGCCTGGGAGGCAGGTACTACGGACGGTGGCAGCGGTGATGGCTCTGGGCTTCGAACCTCTTGGGGCTTAGAGCAAAGTAACAGAAGCTTGCAGTCAGCATTTCTTACTAGATAGGTATCATCATCAACATAAGCCTATAATGTCCCACTGCTGAGCACAGGTCTACTTTCACAAATCAGGGTGAAAGGGAATGGGCAGATAACCACGCGTACCCACTGCGGATCGGTGGAGGTAGGCTAGTGGTCAACCTACAGTTGGAGTTTTCAAGCCGCCTAGAAGGCCTCCAACTAGCTTAACGAATATCACAATTAAGCGTTTCCGTGCTTCGGAAGGCACGTAAAGCCATTGGTCAGGGTTATCACTTAATTGTGATAGTCGTTAAGCTAGTTGGAGGCCTTCGAGGCGGCTTGAAAACACCATAAGTATGTTGACCACTAGCCTACTTCCACCGATCCGCAGTGGGCACGCGTGGTCGAGTATCTGCCCATTCCCTTTCACCCACATTTGTGAAATGTGCTTAATCTTAAATATTTTCCATTACAGTATCTCAATATACCGCATCCAAACTAACCTTGACTTTTATACTCTATCGTGCGTATTGGCTTCGAGTGTCGATACCTAAATAGAGTACGCAGACCTCGTTTTTATTGATGCTTCCATATTACAAGATTCAACACAAGTTTACCCATGACATCTAAAGTCGTTTATTCTATGTTTTAGGTTTCAAATAAGCTGCCTACCACAGAAGCTCAGGTTGTGCAATGAGCTCCACATCGTGGTTGTAACAAGAGACAGCATGGGGTTCTTTAAAAAGGTTGTGAAAAGAAGATCAGAGGGTCGGCAACGCGCGAGTGATACCCCTGGTGTCGCAAGCGTCCATAGGCTACGGTAACTGCTTACCATCAGGCGGGCCGCATGCTTGTTTGCCACCTTAGTGGTATAAAAAAAAGTGTCCAAGGGTTACTGTAACCGTTTACCACCAGACAGGTTTGCTAACTGCTGATATTGTCACATGGTATGGTATCTACTATCTATCTTTACTTTACTTTATATTATAATACCACCAAAAACATTTTTATGTAAAATATTGCCCAGGCTCACACTGTCAAAAGTTATGAGATCTCATGTAGAGCCAAGCTTATAACTCTACATGCCCTTATTCTACAAGCCCTAACTTCACAAACTCTATACGTTAGTCAATATATGTGGCTTGGCCGTTTTACAAAACATACCAAATTTCAGCTTTCTAGGACTTCAGGAAGTACCCTAAGAGTTTTGATGATCATCAGTGAGTCAGTGACGAAATCGGGGTTTTTAGATATCAATAAAATCTATAAGAGCTATGTACAACAAATATGTACAAAATACAATCGATATATAGAAAATTTCCTCAAGCCTGCCGCTGCAGCCGATTAACTGCAAGGTTCCCAGAAGTCTGGCAGCGTTTCCTCTTTGGATATGTTATTTTATGTTCCCTTGACTTGCGGTTAAAAAATAACAATTGATTTCTATTGTTTTCCTCGCCCGCGCGGATCACCAAACAGTCAAAGGGTAAGTTTACAATTGACATCATGTCCCGAGAATTTTGTTTATGTGGTATAATCCAAACCCAAGTTATGAGGGTTTAAAAAAACGACGAAGCGCTTCGAGAAAAGGTAGGTTGCGCTTCGCTTGGCTGTCTTAGCGGGGGGCACTCCCGTGTCCCCAGATATTGTGTATTGCACAACTTATACATTTTAACCTTTACTATGTAGCAGTTTTGTTTTATTATTATTATTTTTTTAATTTTGGACCAACAATCAATTTATAAATCAGTAATATTTTAATGAAATGAATTACAATGTATGTTAATATGACGAGCCATGACATGTTGCACTTTACTTAAGTACCTACCTACCTTTGTATTTTAGTTTATATGTTTTCATCTTTGACAATAAATACTTACTATTCTATTCTATCTAACCTACACCCCGACCGATAATAATGTTTGATAATTATACGATACCCAGCATTGTTTTCTTGCTGACATTTATACTGTCAATGTAGGAGAATTACCTAAAAAAGAAACACAATGATATTCCAATTGTGGATAGATAAGAATTAAAAAAAAAATAAAAAAAAAAAAAATATCCTGGGACATTCCTCACACACGGTCAACTGAGGCCTTAGCACGAAAATCTAACGCAAGCGTAACGTATTCGTATCGAGAGAGTTAACTCAAATTTGTATGGGTATGTGTCATTCGAATGCTGTCAAACGTTTAAATCGGTAGCACGAACAACTACGTTAACCTCACGTCACGCTACGTAAACGTGGTTTGGTATATAATTTGAAATTGGAACGTATAGTATCGTCTACTCGCAAGCCAGCTAACGTAAACCTTCTCACCGTATTTTTTTCAGTGAGAGCCCACGTCGTGTTTTTTTTTTAAGCATTAAGATTTTTAGTTTGTATTTCTTTATTTATAATCTCATAACTAAACATGGTCAATCATTAATTAAGTAGGTATTTAAGTTATTCAAATTTAAAACATCAATTGGGGTGCCTCATGTTTTATTTGACTAAGTAGTATCCGAAAATTTATAATTTCCTAGCCGAGAATCGAACCCATTGATTCCGAAAAAATCACACCCTGTATTATAGCGCCATCCCATAGTGTCACTTAAAAGTATCAAATTCTGGGAAGTAATGTTAAATGGTAAACTAAAGAGAAGTTCAAATATTTAAGAAAACCCATTTTATTTTGCTTACATTTAAACTTTGATAATTATGTAAATTGTTCGAAATTACCTATACCAATTATTTACAATATTAAACTACTACGACGAGTACTACTTCGACGTGTCAAGAATTCTACATTCTCAAAAGTTCGTGCCTATACCTATTTAAATTAATGACTAAGTACTCTAATAATCTTTCGAAAATATTCCATCGGAATTAATAATCTTGTGATGCAAAATCATGATTTAATTGATTTCGAAACATCCTATATATACTTAATTATAATAAGCGTTTAAATGGAATTTCGATAGTTCAGCCACTCTTTAAATGAAATCCCGTAAAACTGCTAAAACACAAATCTAGAATTGAAAATCGACGAATTTATTTCTATCGGAGTCACAAGACTCAATCTTCTTGTAGTATTGTTCTAAATTCAAACCTCAATATTCATGAACTCTTTGCTGAAATAAAAAAAAACTACCTACGCGCGGTTTTTGGTTTGACAGTTAAGAATGGTTTTCGTTCAAAAATATTTTCACATTCATCATATTTAAATAGTGAAAAAGGAAACATTCACATGGGAATCATAATATAATACCTTAGTTCGTTAGCTAATAATATAAGATAAGCCGATTAGTTAATTTAGTTTATGTTATTAGGAATAAATATTGTAAAATTGTGTACCAATAAAATCAGAAATATATGAATCAAAATTCTGGACGAATTTAACGTAGCTCGCAAGCTAGGTATCGAGTAGACGATAGAACTTCTGTCAAAAATGACATCTACTCGATACGACGACGCTACGAAGGCGATACGAAAGTGGTTCGTGCTAAGGCCTCTGATCCCAAACTAAGCAGAGCTTGTACTATGGAAACCAGATAACTGATATAATACATATACTACTTTTTGTTTGTAAATACATACTTAATATACATAATTACACCCAGACTCAGGACATACAGACATGTTCATGCACACAAATGTATGTCCTGTGTGGGAATCGAACCCACGACCTGCGGCGCTATAGGTTAAGACTCCACGTCTTAACCAACTGCGCCAACGGGCTCGCCAAATTGTCTGAATATGTTTCCTTATTGCGTTATAATAAGGATTATCTTTTAAATGATTGGTTATTTATATAATGTGTGAACATTGGAACCAAAATAGTTTATATACTGTACGGTCTCAAACGAGCTTCCTTCTGAGGACGCTCAGACTGTGAAGTGACCTCCCCGCCTTGCTTTTTCCAAGGGATTACAGCATGAGGTTCTTCGAAGAGTGTGTGAAGAGATTTCTGCAGGGTCGGCAACGCGCGATTCGCGAGTGACACCCCTTGGCGTGGCAAGCGTCCATAGGCTACGGTAAGCGCTTACCATCCGGCGGGCCGTATGCTTATTTTCACCTTAGAGATATAAAACAATGTAGCAGTAAAAAATCTTTTAAAACAACCTTATAACATTTTCCTTAAATCTCGCATCAAATAAAATAATAAAGATACAAAAAGTAGCTCATTCATCTCCTTCTGTATATATAAAAGAAAACCGTGACTGATTGATCTATCAACACATAGCTCAAACCACTGAACCGATTGGGCTGAAATTTGGCTTACAGATAGTTGTAATGACGTAGACATCCGCTATGAACGGATTTTAGGAAATTCCACCCCTAAGGGGGCAAAATAGTGGATAAAAGTTGTGGGGATGTGGATGTCTCACAGTTTTTTCCGAAATGGGGGATGCCTAACAGAGTCAATTAAAATAAAAAACTATTGAGAGGGAGTGAGAGCACTTAAAATGTTTGTTTTTGAAGAAAAATGTCATTTGTTGCCTGTAGGCCACGCGGGCGAAGCCGCGGGCAGAAGCTAATTAGATCATAAAATTGCAATGATCGTTTATGTTGTGAATTAAAATTTATATAAATACAGTACTATGATTACTGAACTGTATAACACGTCTGTAAAATCACGTAAATTAGCGAAATTGGCAAAATGTCGTATACGTACGGCCTCTTTTTATTTAATACATCAGCGAGGTTCAGATAGCTCTAATATCAGCATAACCAAAGATTAGGAGGAGCAACGACTTTTCAAGCATCATTTTGGTATCTATGAATTAGTTTTCGTAATCGTGTTATAGTCTACCGCAGCAGACATCTGTCTTCGCCTGTTAAATATATTATCGTAAATGAGAATGCTGAAATCCTCAACAACAATGCTATAAGGAATTTGGATACCGTTAGAAACAAGTAGGAAGTTACTCCGAATCTACCAGGAAGAATGATGTCACAATTTTACAAAATAAGAATGATGGAAGAAGTCACAGTACAGCATTTAAAAAGTTGTTGGAACATGACAACAAAAATATTATAATAACCATACTATAACCAAATAATACTATACGACTGAGTCGAAACGAGGACAAAAACTGCTAATTTAAGTGTGAAATATGTTAATTATGTGGGGTTTGTATTATATTCCATGTATCCAATACAATATAATACAAAAATTCTTTATTGTTTATACGATTACAAAAACAGTGTACAAAATTAACAAATTATAAACAAAAGTGCAAACAATTCAGGAGGCATTATCGCAGAAGCGATTTCTTCCAGGCACCCTATGGCAATAGGATAAATTTAAAACTAGCTGCCCGGCTCGACTTCGTTCCCTACCCTACCCTACCCTACCCCACCCGCAAAAGGTTGGAACATATTTAAAGCTGTCAAATTAATTTTTGCCGTCTTATTTTGCGTGTATTTAGGCGTAACCGCGATAGATGGCGAATAAATTTATATTGAAAACAAGCATTGGACTAATTTGATAGGACTCAATTTCATACATCCTTTTCTTATGTTCTTTGTTAGAATGAGACATAGTGAGATTAAAAATAGTTTAGTTGAAATAGTAGAGCTATCATCGCCTTAGCGTATGCGCTGCTGACGCCCGTACAAGTAAGAACGTAACCACTCAACGAATGTTGGAGATATGTTAAGGGAGCACAGGATAGCGAGAAGAATATCAAAGTCTACAGTGTTAAAGGCATTACTAAAATCAACTAAAGTCAATAGAATGAGCTCTTGCTTCTCCATTCCAGATCGAATATCATCAGTTATATTGACTAACGCTGTTAGTGTGCCCCGAAAACCAGACTGGAAACGGTTTAAGAGGTTGTTTCTGGAGATGTACCTTCTTAATAGATGATTTACCAGTCGTTCCAAGACCTTTGAAAGAAAAGGCAGTATGGATATACGAATTATGTTCGTTGGTGGCCACACCATTTGAAACAAAGTCACTTTATCCTATATTATATTCCAAGCCTTGACATTAAAACGACTCTTCAGGCCAAGTTAAATTGCACGAGTTTGTGATAGAGTCCTTGTTATAAAAAGTCAGAAAATAAGCGGAAATAAACACAAAAATGAACTAGTTGAACATGATAACAGTAAACCAACACAAAGGTCACATTCATGATGCTACAAAATGTTGAGAAATTAAAATATGATACAGTTGTTTTTTTGATGCGCTCGTGGTGTAGCATGATTTGTTGTTCTTAATCGATTGGCAAAGTTAAGCAACCTCTGTTGTGGTCGGTACCTGAATGGGTGAACGCCTAGTGGTATTTCAAATCGAGCGTTTCCGTGCTTTTGAAGGCACGTAAAGCCGTTGGTCCCGGTTATCGCATGGCGGTTTGAAACTACGCCAACTGTAGGCTATCCACTACCCTACCTCCACTAATCCGCAGTGGGCACGCGTGGTGGAGTATCGCCCAGTCCCTTTCACACTAATTTGTGAAAGAAGGCCTGTGCTCAACAGTAGGACATTATAGCCTGATGATGATGATGATTATTAATAGGAAATCCTTTCTAGATGTTCCGCGATATTGGCCGGTAGAGTCAATACTCTAATTAGGTACTTATCTGATAAGCTTAAGCTTAATAAGAGTTTTTGAACAAACCCGGTAAGAGAAAGCTAGTACTAATACAAATAACTAATCAAGTTGCAAATTGCTGTTTGAAAATCTGTTGCCAAGCACTGAAATCGCTCACCAACTCAACTCAACTGCAGTTCCCGTTTCGTTCAAGGCTGTTTGTGCCTACCACCATCCCACATCTTCTGGCATATCATCACTTACCATTGTGCTCAAACACAAAAAACTAGTTTGCAAGGTTAAACTTATAGTTGTGCGAATATAATGTTCAGTTTAAAATGCACGAAACAGAAAAAACAAGTTTTTTCTGTTCCGTGGTTGCATGCACAAGTAGCAGTCGCTAGCGACGCTTGCGCATGGCGTCGCGTGAATGGGACATTAACAACAATCATGGCACAATAGTGTACACTTGGTCGTACTTGACACTCGTCATGCCATTGTAAAAGATTTATTCATTACTTTCGCATTTATCAAGCGGTGTGGGCACAAAACATAAAAATAAGATTGGATAATTTTATTGTAAATATTTGGTTAATTTTATTGTAAAAGTTTGGTTAATTTTTTAGTTTGTTTATTTATTGTTGGTGTGAAGTGTGTGTTAAAATGGGTGCTAAATCAAAGGTGGTGCATTTAGATGAAGTGTTGGATAAGTTTCGATTGTTTGGTCGGTACCACAGCGAGATATTATTGTTGTACGCACTTGCGTATATGTCGAATGCCTTGTACTGTTCCAATTATGTGTTTGCGGCTGAAGAATCGAAGTACTGGTAAGATTATACTTTATACTTTATTTATTTTACTTTCCTTACATATATAATGTTATATAGGCACCTTAAAGAAAATAAATAACTCTATATACCTACTAAGGACCCTGTTGGGCACTAAGCAATGTAGTAGAGAGGAGGAGAAATTATACAAAATTTAATCATTAACTTAACTTCTCGCTTAGGTATTTATTTATAGTATAGTAAGATTTTGTTATTAATAGGTGTTTTAATTTATTTATAAATACTTTATTATTTATTTTAATAATTCTGGTAGTTAATTGTATATTTTTATGGACATTACAAAAGGAGTCAATTGGTGCATTTTTAATCGGGAGGATGGGACCATTAATCTACTTTTATATCGCAGTTGTTTGGAATGTACGTCTTCTTTTTTTTTTATAAATATCTGTATTTTATCTAACGAATTTACATATTTCTAAAATGTAGGTGCTTGTTAATGTGAGAATTGTATGCTTCTTGAAATGCGGTCTGCAATTGTCTGTATCTTTTATATTGGTTATAAAACGTATTAGTTTTTTTTGGAATGTAAAGATGGTGTGTGAATCGGTACTGTTTCCCCATAAGATGATTCCAAAGCTAATCCATGCATGAGCATAGGCGTAATAGGTAACAAGTGCAGTAGAAAGTTCAGTAGTTTTTTTAATTTCACGAAGCGCAAATGTAAATCTGGATAGTTTTGTTCTGGTTTTTTGAATGTGTTGTATCCAGCTGATATGCGTATCTAAAACTAAACCTAGCAAGTTGAATTAATTTACGACTTCTAGTTTCGTACCGTTATATACGAAATTTAATTTTAAAGATCTGATAAGGGTGAAAAATCATTAATTTAGTTTTTAAAAAGTTTATTTCAAGATTATGGTCGTTCATCCAGTCTGTTGTTTTTAGTAGTATAGAGTTTAGTTTTTCGTTTAAGTTTTTGCTGTTTTGACATGAGGTGATAAGCGAAATATCGTCTGCAAATAAACAGACGGTTCTTCCATGATTTTAGAGAGATCATTAATATAGATCAAGAATAAAAGACATCCAATGACACTTCCTTGAGGGATACAGGCATTGAATATCTTTGACTTGATCTAACATTTTTATTTTGTTATTTTTACTGCTAATATATTCAATTTCTACTATTTGTTCTCTATTTCTTAAGTATGATGCAAACCATTTGTGTGCTAAGCCGCGTATTCCTATTCCGTACAATTTCTTTAATAACACAGCATATTGGACTCTATCGTAAGCCTTGGTCATATCAAGTAAAATACCCACTGCATAGTTTTTGTTATCAAGGATGTTTAGGACTTGTTGCATATATTTATAAACTGCTAGTACCGTGGATCGTTTTTTGCGAAAACCGTTTTATAAGTCATCAAGGATTCCATATTTCTCGCAGAATGTGTATACTCGATTAAATATAGCTTTTTCGAAAAAAATTGAGGCAGAAGGCAAAAGGACAATTAGACGGTAATTAGTAGGATCAGTTTTAGTATTTTTGTTGTTGATTGGTATGATTAGTGCTATTTTAAGTGCGTCGGGAAAGACGTTTAATTTTTAAGTGTGAGTGAATTAAACTTATTTGAATAAAACCTACGTCAAACTTTGTTATTGATAGAATTACAGTTGTGCCATTAAGTACACATATATTTATTGTTTTCTGTAATGTTCTCTATGTAGTTATTTTGATCAATAAAAATGTAGTTTCTCAATATGACGAAAATTCTTTAGGTATCCTATTAAACACTAGTAGATGTATCAAAAGTATAGTAATGTTTATTTATTTTATAGTTTCCACCTATGTGTTTCTACCTGCATGCAAAATTTTATTATGATTGGTTACCCGTTAAGTACTTAGGTGGTTGCAATGAGCAATAACAAAACCAACTATCTTTTGCATTTATAATTATTACAAAATAAGATACAAATATACATCCCTACTAATATTTAAAAAACAAAGGAAATTTTCAGGACTAAACCTCCCAATCGATGAAACGCACACAGATAGCATTTCGTATGTAACGTAGATGAAACTGTAGAACAGCCGTTGGTTATAACTACAAACAATACAAAACAAATGGACAAGTTGAAACTATATAAATATAAACAAAATGGTTGATAGTCGAATTGGAATACGACAGACGAAACCCACCGAACATTGTTCAGTAACAATGAAATAGAAAGCAAATACTACATTGTTAGTCAACATGGCGAGGGATAGAATTCAAATCAATAAATATTTAGACAGTGTCGCCACAGTTAAATGTTTAATTAATGCTCGGAAAAACATACATAACTTTCCTTAGAGTAGCGACATAGTAAGAACACTAGAAATAAGCACAATCTTGCTGAGAGTATCTATCTCAGCTCACCAAGGTAAGAGAGTCGGGTCTTTAGTCATTATGGCCCACTTCCCAATGTCCCGCAGGGTAATTCACACAATATAGCAAAAAGTAACCAACGAAATTCAAGAAATGTCTGTGTATAGATTTCTAAAAGTTTGAAAAATTCTCAGTTTGTTTCTTTATTAAAACAACATGGAAAAAGATAACGAAACGAGTTTAAACGATTAAAAATGTATGATACAAAAATCCATAAAAAATAACTTGATGAGTTTGCCGGAGTCTCAAAGTTTGAATGCATTGGAGCCGTCATATCGCTCTTATCTTCTATTATTTTACCTAAATGGCCCTATATTGTATTTTTCCTTCTTTAGCACATTAAATGTTAGTTACGTTTTTTATATTGCAGTGTATTTTCTCACGACCTTTTTAATTAAGTACCGAAAAGTTTTAAGTTTAAGTTTGAAGTTAGTATTTAAATACCGAGTATTCACGTAATGACGCCATTAAGTTACTTTTAATATTATTGAATTAGTTTATCATAATTTAACAATGGCAACGGTTGAATATATGTATTACTAAACAGCTAAACATTTTTTTTTCCGAGTGTCAATATATTTAGTACTTCTAAGTCGTTAAGTATGTATAGGTACTATTTATTCATTAATTACTAATTACATTTGATAATTTATAAAAGAATTTTTAACATGAATTCCTAAATTAGTTAAATAGCTTTTTATAGATAAGACCTATTGTACTCGTGATGTAGAGTTTTAAAATAAATATAATAAAACTATTAGTATTCACGCAATGATGCGCCATTCGTTTCTCCCAAAACAAGAAATGTCTTAATTTAACGTATAATGAATATATGCGAAGGTTAGAATCGATTACAAAACATCTCATCATCATCATTTCAGCCTATTGCAGTCCACTGCTGGACGTAAGCCTCCCCCAGGGTTCGCCACATGGCCCTATCTCCCGTTTTCGCCATCCAGTCACCACCAGACACTTTTTTCAGGTCGTCGGTCCATCTGGCCGGAGGGCGTCCTACACTACGCTTGCCGACAAAACATCTGAATAACTTTTACTCGATCTCTAAATGTGTTAAGTTCATATAAGGCGGTTAATGACCTATTAGCTATTAGGTATGTTAATTTCTTTATTTATTTATTTTTATATACGAATAAATCGGTAAACAAGCATACGGCCCGCCTGATGGTAAGCGGTTACCGTAGCCATATGGACGCTTGCTACACACGAAGCCCCGCTCACGCGTTACCGACCTTTCCCCCCTTCCCAATGAGCTCTGGCGACCTTACTCACGCGCAGGCTTTACACAACATAAAGTTATTTGGCTGCAGTATTCTGTAAGGTGGAGGTATTTCCCCAGTCGAGCTGCTCTTTGAGCGAATAAACACTATGCTCTACCTCTCTTAAAATTATAATACTTATTCATAATACTTGGGCATAATGTCGTACTACTACTTTGAAGATGAACGTAGTATCGTCAGTAAAGAAGACTTTATCTGAGAGACCATTTATAACTGATGGTAAATCATTAATGTACACTAGAAACAAAAATGGTCCTAGTATTGAACCCTGGGGTAAGCCCATTTAAACTAAAAAGCCCTTGGAAATTGTACCACTAATTCTACCTTATGTTGGCGATTACTTAAATAACATAAAACAAGATCATGAGCAGATCCACGAATACCATAAAATACAGACTTAAGGAGCAGTACGGTGGTAAACGCAGTCAAAGGCCTTAGATAGATTACAAAAAATATCAAATGCCATCTTGTTAATTCTCCTCTCTACATAGATCTGCTGTGTAAATGTCCCCAAATATTTAATAAAAACAAAATCTTTGCAGCAGCATCTGATGTGATCTCCCCTTCGTGAATCCAAACTGATGACTATGCAGTATGTTATGTTTATTAAAGTGGCCTAACATTTGATTAAGCAACACTTTTTCAAAGATTTTACTAAGTGCCAGAATTACGGAAACTGGTCTATAATCAGATGGATTATTTTTACTCCCGGACTTGAAAATTGGCACTATTTTACTATAAATAATTAAATCAGGAAAAGAGCCCTGATCAATGCATTCATTAAAATGTCTGACAAAATACAAATTGTAATTACTGTTATAATTGTTTTTAAAATATTTACTGACAGTCCCCATAGGTCTTCGGTATTTTTCAAATTAAGAGCATTAAATGATTTTATCTACACCCATGCTATAAATCCTCTATAACAGTTCCTGAAACAGTTAACTTATTGCCAACATTAAAACACTGGTTGTCATAGTAACCATTATATCATCCAAAACAGTGTTATAATGTTGTACTGAATTTCATTATACAACTCGTTTTTTTTTTTTTTTGCTTTTTCGGACCTTTCCTTACTCATCAAACAGCCACATTCTACGTGGTATCCTTATGCATTTCAAAAAAAGAACATTTTCATGCAGGTGCGTTACACTATCACAGCGCCGTAATAAAAAAAAACTAAGAGGTTATTCGAATACACGTCGTATCCCGCCATTTTGGTTCGATATTAGAATTGCAGAAATTTATTACTTTGTTGAAGCTTTGTTGTTTACAAAAATGATCATGGGTGTAGATAAAGTCTTGTATGCAACTATACGTAATTATTTATTTAAACCCTCATGTGATACTTTGAGTGTGATAATAGTATCACATATCGCTTCGCTTTTTGTGATAAAATCACATTCGTGTTTTAATACCCCTTATTATACAACAGTTGCATAAATAACTATTAATTATACCTGATTCCGTATTTATAACGTTCCAGGTTGCCTTGATTTTATTAGACGCTTTATCTATTTTACTACTTAATTATAGCGATTTTGTTCTATTACATACTATTTTAAATAATTATGAAAAATTTCCTTCATCGTTATGGAAATCCTCGTCACATGATCTTAAATGATAAAGTTCGTACAGCTTATCCCTACTTTTCCGAATTCCTTTAGTGGTCCAATCACTAAATTCTAGCAGACTGTTTACCTTAATTTGAATTTAAATAGAATTTGTAATTGTACCAAAGAATTTAAAACGTCCAGAAGGATAGTCGCCTCTATGGCAACATGAAATAAACAAGCCAGAATTGACAGTATTTGACAGTCGTGCGCAGTACGAACTGAGAGCGATTTGCTCAGGGAGCCCCTCAAGCGGAGTGAAATTAAATGTCATGCTTTAGTAAGGCGGATTATCCATCTGGGTAGAGGCACGATGCCCTATGAAAATCTTTGAATTGTACCTACAACATAAGAAACTACTTGCATTGTTTCTCTCAATGACGTCTCACATGTCGATAGTGACAATACATAACGTATGTGAGGTAGTTTTATCACGAACACTTTCTTTTGTGATCGAATTAGAACTCTATGTGCATGTTACAAAGTATTCATTGCTTATTATCAGGTTTGGCAACATTCTTTCTAAAAACTGGTTCGATAAGGGTTGAATAAATAAATAAATATCCTGGGACATTCCTCACACACGGTCATCTGATCCCAAACTAAGCAGAGCCTGTACTATGGAAACCAGATAACTGATATAATACATATACATACTTAATATACATAATTACACCCAGACTCAGGACATACAGACATGTTCATGCACACAAATGCATGTCCTGTGTGGGAATCGAACCCACGACCTGCGGCGCGTAAGGTGAACCTTAACCAACTGCGCCAACTGGCCCGTCAATAATTTTCTTTTTATGTATCGATATTAAAAAATGTTAAAATGTAAAATTATCATAATCACACAGCGTTTACTTACACCTTCAACTCAACTTCTTACTCGAAATTAAGTGTTGTTATTTTTTGCAAGCGAGGAAAAAAATCTAGGAGATAAACGAAATCGTTCTTTTTACTCGAGTTATGTCTAAAAGAGCATGCTTAGGAGGAAAGGATGGCTGCAAGAAATTTGGAAAATAGGTTTTTAACATATCTACTTCTGTCGCGCTGAGCCCGAGCTATCCCGCCGCACCTAAATCGCTATTTCGTAATCCCCGGTTTTCTCATCCAAAACTGGACCGACAAAAAAAAACAAGAATCATAATAAGAAGTTCTTTGGCTATGTCTGTCGGTTGTCTTTTTAGGGTTCCGTAGCCAAATGGCAAAAAACGGAACCCTTATAGATTCGTCATGTCTGTCTGTCTGTCTGTCTGTCTGTCTGTCTGTCTGTCTGTCTGTCCGTCCGTATGTCACAGCCATTTATTTCCGAAATTATAAGAACTATAATGTTGAAACTTGGTAAGTAGATGTATTCTGTGAACGCAATTAAGATTTTCATACAAAAATTGAAAAAAAACATTAAATTTTGGGGGTTCCCCATACTTAGAACTGAAACTCAATATTTTTTTTTTCATCAAACCCATAAGTGTGGGGTGTCTATGGATAGGTCTTCAAAAATGATATTGAGGTTTCTAATATCATTTTTTTCTAAACTGAATAGTTTGAGCGAGAGACACTTCCAAAGTGTTAAAATGTGTGTCCCCCCCCCTGTAACTTCTAAAATAAGAGAATGATAAATCTTTAAAAAATATATGATGTACATTACGATGCAAACTACCAACGAAAATTGGTTTGAACGAGATCTAGTAAGTAGTTTTTTTTTAATACGTCATAAATTGAAATTCATATCAAATACTCAGGTCTATACTACCATTTACTTATATACCTATAGGTTTGTACGGAACCCTCGGTGCGCGTGTCTGACTCGCACTTGGCCGGTTTTTTTGTTTTATATTCGTCAAATTTGTTCGCTCGACGTCTGATAAGGGCGCTCAAAATGGTAAGATTTTGTGATTTTAGAAGGCTCCTAATTCTTATAATAATTAATTTAAGGAGAATAACACAACCTAGGGACATACAGTGGTACCTACAGATTGCATAGTAAAATAATCATTGCTCTGGTGTCATTATCCAGAGAGGAAACTGAGGATTACGTTTGTTTGATGTACGTCTACTAATATTATCATGGGCAAACTATATATAGCTCGATGATCCGCCTGCCTGGCTACCACTCTTAACTTGAAAACCTGTCGCCAAGCACCATTACCATCAGGTATACCGCCCCTAAAAATCTTCCTTCTTCCAATTAGTTGAGGACATAGGAAAATACGGTTGGAAATGATTGGAATATTAATTTAAAGATTCACTAGATATCTGATTATTGAATCTCAGATTTAGCCTGCAAGTTCTGAGGCGGAAGGATTTCAAAGTCATGTTGTCTGTCGATTCGCATTGGCAAGGTCGGAAAACCAAGGTAGGAAACCAGATAACTGATATAATACATATACATACTTAATATACATAATTACACCCAGACTCAGGACATACAGACATGTTCATGCACACAAATGCATGTCCTGTGTGGGAATCGAACCCACGACCTGCGGCGCGTAAGGTGAACCTTAACCAACTGCGCCAACTGGCCCGTCAATAATTTTCTTTTTATGTATCGATATTAAAAAATGTTAAAATGTAAAATTATCATAATCACACAGCGTTTACTTACACCTTCAACTCAACTTCTTACTCGAAATTAAGTGTTGTTATTTTTTGCAAGCGAGGAAAAAAATCTAGGAGATAAACGAAATCGTTCTTTTTACTCGAGTTATGTCTAAAAGAGCATGCTTAGGAGGAAAGGATGGCTGCAAGAAATTTGGAAAATAGGTTTTTAACATATCTACTTCTGTCGCGCTGAGCCCGAGCTATCCCGCCGCACCTAAATCGCTATTTCGTAATCCCCGGTTTTCTCATCCAAAACTGGACCGACAAAAAAAAACAAGAATCATAATAAGAAGTTCTTTGGCTATGTCTGTCGGTTGTCTTTTTTTGTTTTATATTCGTCAAATTTGTTCGCTCGACGTCTGATAAGGGCGCTCAAAATGGTAAGATTTTGTGATTTTAGAAGGCTCCTAATTCTTATAATAATTAATTTAAGGAGAATAACACAACCTAGGGACATACAGTGGTACCTACAGATTGCATAGTAAAATAATCATTGCTCTGGTGTCATTATCCAGAGAGGAAACTGAGGATTACGTTTGTTTGATGTACGTCTACTAATATTATCATGGGCAAACTATATATAGCTCGATGATCCGCCTGCCTGGCTACCACTCTTAACTTGAAAACCTGTCGCCAAGCACCATTACCATCAGGTATACCGCCCCTAAAAATCTTCCTTCTTCCAATTAGTTGAGGACATAGGAAAATACGGTTGGAAATGATTGGAATATTAATTTAAAGATTCACTAGATATCTGATTATTGAATCTCAGATTTAGCCTGCAAGTTCTGAGGCGGAAGGATTTCAAAGTCATGTTGTCTGTCGATTCGCATTGGCAAGGTCGTCCCTCCGCCGCGCGCCTCAGCTATACGCGGTACCGCATGTTCGATCGGATCATAAATGTAGCTTTTAGGCTTTGTAGGTAATACACGTCCACTCAGACATACTGCCTCAGGAACAGGTTTTTTGGTGCATATGAATGCATACAAGCAGCATATGCTATCCATGTATCTATATACACTGGATGCGTACGTTTACTATATTTTCGACTTTTGCGTGTGTACAATGCGAGAATGGTTTATTTGTTTATACGAGGAACCTTCACGGTGCGGCCGCTGCAGCAGCTGTGCTGCAGCTTTGAGCTGTGAAAGAAAATACATAATGTTTATTTCCAAATATACACAGCTTTAGTGATGTCACTCCAAACTGTTACAAGACAAAAGACAAAAATATAAAGATACAATTATTTATTTGAATAGCACACAATATAATTAAAATAAACGAAATAAAACAATTAAAATGAGATAATTTATGGGCTGTGTAATATGAGAAATGGACAAAGACTAAATTGTATACACTACGGTAATTATTATTTTACTCGCATATAAATAATAAAGACAACTATTGTGTGTATGAAAAATTTCAATGTTTCTGTATTGGCATACAGAATATACTTTTTTGTTTTTTCAGAATCAGAATCAGAATCATTTATTGTCATAACTTTGCTTTGAAATACAGCCTTGTAGTAAAACATAGCCATGCCATACACTTGAAAGATTAGACTTGTCAAACAGGTTACAAATAATTTTTAGTAATAATCAATTCTTTTACAATAATAATAATAATAATATAGTATTCAGTATTCAGTATAGTTGCTGAAAAAAACATCCGAGGTTTTTCATAAAATTTGTCAAGCAAGGTACCACTGATTACAGAACAAATGGCAGATAAAGCGCACGGAATCCCGTGTTCCGTGTGGAGCGCGAGGAACACGGGATTCCGTGCGCTTTATCTGCCGGGAGGAGTCCAAAAAAACAAATACAAATTGAAAAGCACATAGCTGGTATTCGCTTTTGAATTTGTATTTGCTTTGTTTAAACAAATTTTATTAAAAAGAAAGTGTTTTTTGTTAAATAAAGTTTGTTAAACTACTTCTTTCCTCTATGGTTAAACCAAACAAATACAAATTCAAAAGCGAGTACCAGGTATGTGTTTTTCAAATTGTATTTGATTTTATGGTCTCACTCCCGTGTTCCGCGCGCTCCATCTGCATTGTTCTGTAATCTGAGCAGGGTACCTACAAATTCATAGAATTTTAAGAAAGGTAGAGCATAGTGATTCTTGTCTCAAAGAGCAGCTCGACTGGGGGAGTAGGTACCTCACAGAATACCGCAGCCAAATAACTTTGTTGTGTATTCTTACGCGTGAGTAAGATCGCCAGAGCTCATTGGGGAGAAGGAAGAGTCGTTAACGCCTGCAGGATGCTCCGAGTGTTGCAAGCATCCATATTGCTACGGTAACCGGTTACCATCAGGTGTGCTTGTTTACCGACAATGTCATATAAAAATATAATCGTCAACTTCATAAACGTTCCTTATATTATATTTGATTTGATTTTTTCTTGTTCCAGGTGTATAGACGATGATTTCCAAAACCACACATGTTCTAGTATAAATTCGACACAATGTACCAAATGGGTGTTCGAGAATCCTGACAGTTTTGTCGCTGAAGTAAGTAACATCTTAAATTGAAATAATGCCTGGTTCATTTACTTTAAAAGAGTCTTTTGTTAAGAAAAACATAGCAACACAATAAGAGACACCGTCATGTCAAAATAGTTTTTTATATTTTTGAAAAACTAATCATATTTAAGAACCCTAGCGGATCAAATGTTCATAGCTGCTGTACCGATCGCTTTCCTGTACCACGAATCACACAACGATAGCCGTTGTCCACCAACTGCCGTCATTGTGTGCGAGCGATTATAATCGCTCGCTATCGTAATGTAACTCAGTATGGGTCTGATCATTTACATTCTTTATGTCGTCTCGTTGGCTTTACTTTAGTGAAAAAAGACAATATAATAATACTTTAATCTCCAGTTCCAGATCATCTGTCAAGAATGGAAGAGGACGCTGGTGGGCACGATGCACAGCCTGGGGTACATGTTCGGTCTACTACTGGTTGGCCCTTTATCCGACAGGTTTGTTAACATTTGACGCTAATATGGCACAACCGATTTTTATACTTCGCTGGAATATATTAGATCCCTTGCAGCATCTATCATAAGTCTCAGATTGATTGACCTCCTCCAATACTGGGTTAGAAATCTCTTCAGTATCAAGATCTAAACCAGTTTTAAATTTTGATTAATTCCTTTCGATTATGACCTTGCGGTTATAATGTTTGGACCTGGTGTATCGTTACCTCTCTCTTAGCTAGATATGCAAAAACTAAAACTATTGAAATATTTGCAAATCAAAACTACATTCTTAGAACGGTTTTTATCTACACATATAATAAATATAGCATTACATTATAGCACGAAACTTGCATGGATTATGATAAAAACGTGTTGTGAATATAAATAAACAAAGTAGTCATAATGTCTAGCATTTGTAAGGTTTGTAATGATTTTGTTATCGATAGAAGTGCAGTTAACTTGAAGATATTTAGCCCTGACAATGTAATATCGACTTTATCATTCTAAACGACGGTTACTTTTCGATGACTTTGGACCTTAGGTAGATATCAATTTCCCTACGGTAATTGTTATGATATCGCTGATAGAAGTAAGCTCGCAGAATCTATAAGGGAACTGGCTTTCAAGTGTAGCTCCCGAAACACCCTGGTTGATGCTTTGTCTTATGGTGCGTCCATGCTACGCGAAGCGAGCACGAGCCTTCAACGAGCCCACAACGAGCGCGATGCAAATCCCTGTGTTCTTGAAAAAACTGTCAATCGGGCGGAGCGCAGTCGAGCACGCTACGAATGCTCGTTCGAGGCTCGCAAGCCCGTCCACGCTACGCGAATCGTGCTCGTTCGTGGCTCGGCTCGTGCTCGGTTCGCCAAGCATGGACGCACCATTAGATTTCCAATTTTAGAGATGGGTACTACAAATTACCCTACTATCAAACGCCTCAAACGTAGCTATATCGTCGAACTGGATTTGAAGTGAAGGAAAGAAAGGTACAGGATATAGACAACCAAAACATCGGCTCAATGTCTAGAAACTGATTGCATATAAAAGTAAAAGACAAATAAAAAGTATCACTGCGTTGTTCTTCTTCTGTACTGTACAATATTATATTTTTGATGATTCCCAGAATTGGCAGAATGAAGATGATTGTCATAACGGGCGTATTTGGTGGAGTCATCGGAATAGCTAAGAGTTTCTCCCCGTATTACTGGCTTTACATCGTGTTGGAGTTTCTGGAAGCAGCCATTGGAGATATTTGCTCACCTGTTTATGTTCTCAGTAAGTTTTTCAGTATCAATATGTAGCAAAAAGCTATCTTAAAATGGCAGTAGGCTTAGGCATGTTAAAGATATGCAAAAAATTAAAATCAAGAAAGTAATGTCATTTCTATTCGTACACAGGATCACACCCGTATACAAAAAAAATATCTTGGAAAATAGTTTTTTTATATTACTAACTATGATGCGTTGACTTATTACTGCTGATATACTAATAATGCAGAAATCTTATGCTGTGCTAGGCTGAGCTGAGGGGTCCAGAATCATGAACTAAATCTATCCATAGCTTCATCAGATCTGTTTTAGTTGCGATGTCATGTGCACGCTGTATTTATAATATTTCTCATTTTATATTTTCAGATATAGAAATCGTAGCAACAAAAAAACGAGTGCCATTTTATACATTCTGCTGCTTTGGATATATTTTAGGAGGTATACTCCTACCATTGTCAGCTTGGATGTTCCCTTACTGGAGAACATATCTCAGAGTAATATATACTCCGGCTCTTCTTTTCTTCTTCTACCTATTCTTATTAGACGAAAGCCCTAGATGGCTACTGACTAAAGGAAAGAAAGACCAAGCTGTAGATATTTTAAAGAGAGCAGCTAATAAAAATAAAATAAAAATAGATGATAATGATTTAGACAATTTAACCGTTGAAGAAGAAAAAAATATGGGATTTGGAAGTCTCCTAAAGTTGACATTTGCATCAAAAGCTATGTTGAAACGATTTCTTGTTTGTGTGGTATGGTGGACAACATCAACATTTGTGAACTATGGAATGGTTATCAACTCAGTGTCTTTGGAAGGAAACAAATATTTAAATTTCGCTCTGACAACGATCATAGAAATTCCTGGCCTTTTCATTATAATGTATGTACTTATGAAGTTTAAGAGGAAAAATCCTCTGATTGTCTCATTTGTTTTTGGAGCTGTTTTATGTTTGTCACAACCTTTCCTGCCTGCAAGTAAGTATACCAATATACCAAATATACTAAAAACACAAAGATATAGATACTTTTCTAAAGAATGTTAATTGGACTCGAACGATTTGAAAACAAAAGATGTTGGTGCCTATTCTGTGCGTTAATCACATCACATCCATTTCTTACACACATGATTGAAAAAGGATAGAACATATCTAAAGCGTCAAATTAGTCTTTGCCGTTTTCATTTGCGGGTAAATAGAGATAACCAACTTTGATGGCGACTAAATTTACATTGAAAACAAGCATTGGATTTCTAACATCCTTATCTATATTCTTCGTTAGAAAGAGATATAGTGAGACTAAATTAGTTTAGTTGTAATCAACATAATCAGCACCATTGTCTCATTATCACCTTGCATTACGCGATTCTTAATAACGATGGTCAAGTTCAAGAAGACATCGCAGTCTGAGAGTTCAGTATAGTACATTCTCTATCAATATTATTTCTGCTACCTACAAATACGTTTCTCACGTGCTTGACACGATTTCCAATATCTTTATTGCTCATTTCAGATTTACCATGGCTATCAATACTAGTGTACATGTTAGGTAAGCTGATGTCATCATTCTACTTCAACATCACGTACATGTACACATCAGAGCTGTTTCCAACGTACACGAGAAACTCTATGCACGCTTTATGCTCTTCTGTGGGACGAATAGGATCTATTATTGCACCACAAACACCGTTATTGGTAAGACTACTAGAGTTATTGGATTTGTTTTCAATTGTATGCACATCATAATACTCTTCAAAGTCCGTTAATTCAATTTAGGCACCAGTGCCCTACTGGTGCCTAATTTATGATTTTTATTAAATACTACTAGTTCACGCGGAATGTCGTTCCTATACATATAGAATCCTATACGATTAGAATGTAAATATTATGTAATGAATGTAAGCTTGTTTTGAAAAGAGTAATTGCTGAGTTTATTGCCGGCTCTTCTCAGCAAATGCAACCTTCCGAACCGGTATTAGAGTATTAGAGTCAGACTTTTCATAAGTGCCTGCGAAGGTCTATTTGAATCAATGATTTTGAATTTTGAATTTAATTATAGTTTTTCATAGTACCTATAGGCTATCTGGGTGCCAAATTGGATTACGATTGGTTCAAATTCAAAGCCATTTATTCAGTTTAAGCACTAAAATATGGAGGTCAAAGCTAACGTTACCCCTTTATTGAGAACTAAAGCTACAACTGGCTTTTCGGTTGTGAACAACATGATATGGAAACTATTGCGCGGTGATACTTTGAACCTTAAGACTAGGTACCACCCTCAAGTAAAAAAATGATCATCTGTCACCTACTGGTATGTTCCTTTGGCTACACTTGAGAGGAAGATCTCTTACAGACTTTGTATACTTGCCGCCTTCGACTAAATCATCTTAAATACAAACAAACATGCTTAAAAAATACCTATCTATATTTTCAGATGGCCTACTGGGATGGTCTACCTGCAATAGTCTTCGGTACTACAGCATTGTTTGCAGGCCTGGTCACACTTCTCGTGCCAGACACAGCTAATAATGCTCTACCCGATACTGTTAAGCAAGCTGAAACTATAGGTTCTAAAGCAAAAACTAACGAGAATGTAGAAGTTATTGAACGAACTGCTTGTTAGTGGAATGAAGAATTGTATTTATCTGTTTTCGTAGAATTCGAAGTGACTTCGAAATATTTAGGTTATTCACTCGTTGGAGCTGATTGTGCAATTAATCGGCCATCCGGTTTCAGTGCACATTAATTTATTTGTAAACGGTCGAAAGATTGGTAGTATGGAGGTGCAAGGTGGATGACACCTCCATTTAAAAGGGAAGATCTTCCGCCAGGCTGGGTCATCGTGCCTGGGGACCGCGGTCCAACTGTACATGTCGGACAGTTGTATATATGCAGATTCTCGGGAAAACTTCGCAAGCGCGATGCAGGATGTAGGCGCGCGATGCAGGATAATGTGGCGCCGCGCCATCTATCTTTCCGTGTGTGAACTATCTCAGTGTTACTGATAGATGGCTGATAGATGTCGCTACAGTAGCATATTAATTACGGTCGACTGCCTAGTAATTGGGCTCCAGGATGATCTTTCACACCTAAGTATGGATTAAAAAACTTTCAACGCTGTGTAACAATTCAGTCGCGGCCAAACGTGATCGGAATTGAACTTCGGTTTTTAAATTGATATTCTTACAGACACTGATTAGCCTACAAGAACGTCTGCCCTATGGAGAATTGGAGATGTAGTTCTTTGACTGTAGAAGTACCTACGTTAATCGGTCTTCAATATTAAACTGATTAACATACTGAGTGACAAATATATTTTTTGTCATACATGTCCGTGTTAATAAGACTATAAAAAAATGGATGCGTACTTACATTCTGTTTTATAATTTTAAGAATAACTGTGATGATTATATTTTTAAAGCTGAAATAAAGTACTTTATTTTCTGGTTGGCGTTTGTTCCATACAAACATAATCCTCAGTTTCCTCTCTGGATAATGACACTAGAGCAATGATTATTTTACCATGCAATCTGTAGGTACCACTGTATGACCTTCGGTTGTGTTTTTCTCCATAAATTAATTATGATAAGAAATAGGAGCCTTAGAAAACCAAAAAAACTGACCACTTTTAACTTACCTTATCAGACGTCCAGCGAACAAATTTGACGAATATAAAAAAGCAAAGGAAAACCGACAGACATAGCCAAAGCCCTTCTTATTATGATTCTTGTTTTTTTTTATCGATCCAGTTTTGCAGGAGAAAACTGGGGATTACGAAATAGCGATTTCGTCAGTCCAAGCTGTAGTTGTCTTTAGCGCCCTCGGGCGGGATAACTCAGGCACAGCGCGACAGCAAAAGATATGTTAAAAACCTATTTTTCAAATTTCTTGCAGCCTCTTTCTCTTAATGATACCTATTCTTATGAAAGAATACTGCGTAAATCATGTCATTGTAATAGACCATAGACCTAACAAGTGATGATAGTACAACTCGGATATAGATATTTCTCGTCACAAAGAGGGAGAGGGGGGAATAAAAGCTATTTTAAGGAATAAGTCGGAATATTCCAATGAAGAGTGATAGACATTTCAGAGCAAAGTTTAGGTAAGGCAAAGATGAAATCTCTTTTTTAATTTTAATGTGGGTTTATTTACATATTCTTATTTTAAAGCCAAATATTTATTGAAAAAAATAATAGGAACAATAAATTTAGGAAGAAGGAAGGGAAGAGCTGGGAGTAGTTGGTGTCAAAAACGGCCAAAATCGTCCTTACGTAAATTATGAAAGGCCTCTAGCTCAACGTAATGGTGTGATAGTATTAAATGATATGAAATAAATTTATTTGTGACACGTAAAAAAATATACACAAAAAAACAGTTTTAGAAAAAAAAAATGTATTAAATAATGCCACAAAACGGTCCTCCAACTCAGCATGTTGTTGGCTATACGTAGGAATATACTTATAACCAACGCTGGTATTGTCCCACCAATCGACCCAATAAAAGTTCATTTTTATGAAGAGTTTAGGGTATGCATTTACGTTATAAAGACAAAACTAAAACCAAAATTAAAATTAGCAAATAAAATATCAAAGCAACTTTCATAAACGAAACATTTTTTTTTCAATATTAACAAATCGAACGTGTCTACACGAGTGGTTATTGCGACATCGTTGTATCAGAGGCTTGCAGCATCGCCAAATGCAACTGTGTCGGTGCATGTGCAAGCCATTTTCAATTTGGCCCGGCGCGGCACCTGCGAGTGTTCTGCAATATTAATCCCCAGCCGATGTTGGGTAGCACGCGATTCTGTAGTTTGGGAGATAAGAGTTTTATTTGTTGCATTATGTAATATTTAGTTGATATATTATTTGAAATTGGAATTTGATGCTACGATAGTAATTGGTAAAAAAATGTGGCAGTTGAGATCATATTTATTTAATTTGAATTTAATTCTGATAATATCATCATCATCAGCCTATAATGTGCCACTGCTGAGCAGATCAGACCTCCTTTCACAAATCAGGGTGAAAGAGAATGGGCAGATACTCCATCACGCGTGCCCGCTGCGGCGAGGTAGAGGTAGGCTAGTGGTCAACGTACTGTTGGAGTTTTCAAGCCGCCTAGAAGGCCTCCAACTAGCTTATCGACTATCACAAGTGATAACCGGGCCCAACGGCTTGACATGCCTACCGACGCACGAAAACGCTCGATTTGAAATACCACTAGGCGGTCACCGACCACGACGGTGGTAGCTTAGCTTGCCGATCGATTAAGAACGGCTTATCATGCTACACCACGAGCGCTTAGATAATAATGCTGTCAGATAATATTCATCCATATTTTGTCATATTATATTTTTGCTTAAATAATAAACTTGAAATTTAGCATTATTATGTTAAATTAACAAGCGCGACCCTGGACTTCATATGCAATGTGTTCCAGTATTGCACAACTGGACAGTCACAGCTATGCAACGAGTAGTCATAGACGTCATGAGCACAAAAACAACTTGAAAGATAATGCTAGACATTGTAAAGCCGAGCTCCTGAAGTAGAGAATGCGTGAATAGAATTCCAGCGCGGAGTATTGCCGCCGCAAGTTGTGCGGTATCTTCGTATATACTGCTGTGTTGCAAATATAAATAGATTTGATAGCTACCCATAGTGCTACTATTGAAAATCAGAAATCTTATGGTGCGTCCATGCTACGCGAAGCGAGCACGAACCGAGCCTCGAACAAACAGGATTCGTTCGTTGTTCGCGTAGCGTGGACGCCCTTGCGAGCCTCGAACGAGCATCGAGCTCAACTGCGCTCCGCCCGATTGTCAGTTTTTTCACGAACATAGGAATTCGCATCGCGCTCGTTGTAGGCTCGTTGTAAGTGTTGTAACGTCCACAGTCCACACTTGACATCGCGAGCAACGAACGGATTTTCGAGTTTTTTTTTGGCTTGCGTTTGGCCACTGACCCGCCTACAAGGGACGATGACGAAGCCTAAGATGGAACATGCTTACCCAGAAGAAACCTATTCATTCTGGTCTTGAAATTCCCTACATTGTATGAGTCGGGAAACAGACGCCGGTAGCAAGTTCCACTCCCTTGCTGTCCGCATTATAAATAAGAATGCAAAACGCTGTGTCCATATTTTCGGTATGTCTACAACGTACGGGTGAACATTTTCCCGGCGTCTTGTGGTTCGGTGTAGACAAGGAGTTGGTGGAATAAGGTTGAACAATTTCTGCGCACACACTCTCCAAAATATATCCTGTAGAAAACAGATAGTCAAGCAACCTTTCTTCGATGGTCGAGGCTCGTGAGTTTCACCTTAATTAAAGACTCATCTCCGATGAGTCAGAAATAGATTAAAACAACTAAACAAAAAATAAACATGCAGTTCAAAATTTACTGATTTAAAAAGGTATAAAAATCCTCTCGTCGAGGACTAACGCTTGTTTGCTTTCAGCCCTAATTTGGATCTATTAACATTCACGAGTTCGTGACTCCACATAAAAATTCAAATACCATTTGGATCCTGCAGAGGTCGGCAACATTTTTATGGCAAATATATTGCGCTGCAGAACTTATTTTTTTAATTTCATGTTGACCAATAAAAGTGGAAACAATCGTATTGACTCCGTCAATGTTAATGAAAAAACCCTTTATGCCTTCAAAAACCTTATTTACTATTTTCACCATACTACAACATAAACGATTATATGAATAAAGATAATGCTTGTATGTAGCTTTCGCTTTTGCAGTACTCTCTCTGTTCTTTAATTTGTATGGTCTTTGCTCTGTCTGATTTGCACAATGTACACAACATAACACAATACAGTATATTATGTATACATAGACCCTGTTAGGGTGTTGCAAAATCTTATAATAATTAGGTAATGATTATACATTTTATGAATATATATATTTTCTTATTACCCAAATATTATATAATTATTATCACACATTACAGTTTGCTGAAAACGTAATATATATAATTATAATAATTATTACATTAATATATTTAAACTTATTAACTAAACTAAACATTATAATATTTATTTATTATTGCACAATGTGCACACAATAAAAGTAATTATACTTTATACTTTATTTCAACTAAAATATTTTATTTAATACCTTTGCTTGGATGTTAACATAAATCTTCTATCTTTATTCCCAAGCCCAAGTACTTCAGCATCATTATGTTATGGATTTTCCATTAAATCCTCTTTTAGTCATGTTCTTTCTTTTCTTACTTATATCATGTGTAATCTCTAATCTTACTCCACACAATCCATCCATTTTGACCAACGTTCTTCATTCTTGCATTCTTCGATTAAATTGATTGACTGATTAGAAGCAATAATGTAATACAACGTGAATTTACATATGTTGACTGGCCAGCTGGCGTGGTTGGTTATGATGGAAATTCAATAAAAGAAAGTTTCCCGCAGATTATTAACATGTATTTTATACAACGCTTTTTGCAGTGTGACAGTACAATAATATAAAGACATTTCCAAACAACCTTGCTCGAATATGGAACAGATTAACACTATGCCAGTATCAAAGCTATATAGCCTCCAACACGCCCCCTTAATCTATTACATATGATGGGCAAAACAAAACATTACATTTACCTACAATTCGTAACTCTGTACTGTACTTGGCAAACAAACAACAACATAACATAAAAACATAGTCCTACATCTAGTTAAAAGATTAAACAAATGACTACCTACTAAACACATAACAAATAAACATTAAAAATTAATCTATTACACAAAACACTATCAAAACATAAAACCTTAAAACATCCTACTTGTTCGCCCCCTTAATAGAGTAATATTTCAAAGATAACTGTCCTATGAACTCTTTTAGTTTCGGGCCATGAACTGACTTAGTCAGAATGTCAGCTATCATTTTATCAGTTGGCATGTACTTGATCTCAACTTTGTTGCTCAGTACACATTCACGAATAAAATGATGTTTTATGTCTATGTGCTTCGTTCTGTTATGCATCATTTTGTTGCTTGCGATTTTATGTGCTGACTGGTTGTCATTATAAATGACGACCGGTTTACTATCTATAGGTATTAAACTATTCAGTAAACTACGTAAGTAAATCGCTTCTCTTGAAGCTTGACTTAGACCTACATATTCAGCTTCTGTGGAAGATAAGGATACGGTTGCTTGTTTCCTACTCTCCCACGTCACAATATTTGTTCCTAATTTGAATAATAATCCAGTGAAAGATTTCCTGTCATACGCTCCACCCCAATCTGCATCTACGTAACCGTTCAAACCTAAATCTCCTGTCTTTCTAAATGTAAGGCAAAGGTTTGACGTACCTTTTAAGTACCTTAAGACTCTTTTTGCGCACTTAAAATGTACTTCATCGTAACACGAATTGAATTGGGATAGTACACTTACAGCGTGTGCTATGTCTGGTCGCGTATTGCAAGCTAAATAATTTAAACAACCTATCAAACTTTGATATGGCAATTTACAGTTAGAATCAGGTGACTTTTCTAGCTTTATTCCAACTTCCATTGGAGTAGTTACAGGCTTAGCATCTGTCATGCTAAAATCATTTAATACATTCAGAATGAACTGTTCCTGATCTAAATAAAGTACATCTCGATCCTTTCTTAGTCTCATTCCTAAAACATGTCTAGCCTCACCAAGGTCTTTCACTTTGAACTTTTTAAGCAAATCTGATTTTAATTTATGCTTTGTTTGTAAACAATTTCCAAAAATAAAAATATCGTCCACGTACACTACGACTATTAGCTTATCTTTATTATTATTAAATTGCTTTTGATAAAGACATGGTTCTATTTTCGACTGTACAAATCCTAAGTTCAACATCTCTTTATCTAATTCATTGAACCAAGCATTTGAAGCTTGTTTCAACCCATATAAAGATCGCTGAAGCTTACACACCTTGGTTTCTTGACCTTTGACTACTGCTCCTTTCGGTTGAAGCATATAAATATCTTCTTTAATCCTACCATATAAAAATGCAGTAGTTATATCCCATTGGTCAATAAACCAGCCGTACTCAACCGCTAATGAGAACAACAAACGTAAAGTAGAGCCTCTAACAACAGGGGAATATGTTTCATAATAATCTATGCCATATACCTGATTATACCCTTTCGCAACTAATCTAGCCTTGTATTTGGTTACCTTACCATCGCTATTTTTCTTGATCTTAAATATCCATTTACAATGTATTGCCTTCTTATCAGGCGGTAGGTCAGTCAACGTCCAGGTTTGATTCTCGTTCAACGATTGTAGTTCGTCGTCCATCGCTTTCTGCCATAGATCACTGTCAGATCTTGACAACGCTTCTTCGACAGTCAATGGTTCACCATCAATCATGCTTTCCATAGCATATATAGCATTACATCCGTAGTGATCGACTGGTCTTCTCTCTCTTAGAGGATACCTTCTGTCGGTCTCTTCTGGAACACTCATTACCTGTTCCAATACAGCTATATTGTCCTCAGCATCACTAAATATATCACCATGATGCTCCGATGGTCCTATTCCATTGACAATTACTGATTCTCCTGATATACTCGGCTGTACAGTAAAGTCCTCATCAAGATTTATCGTAGCAATTGAATTATCAGTCTTCTCATTTTGAATAAAAACATTTTCTAAAAATTTTACATCTCTTGCCGTTGTTACATGACCTGTCATAGGGTTCATTAAACGATATCCTTTTTGATTGTCTGGATATCCAATGAAAATCATAGATTCTGTTTTTATGTCCAGTTTGCGTCACTTTTGTTTTGGTTTCAATTTAAAAGCTAAGCAACCAAAAACCTTCAGATGACTTACATCTACATCTTTTCCTGTCCATAGTTTTTCCGGAACGGCATCACTAACAGCTTTCGTAGGGCTTCTGTTCTTTAAATACACAACAGTATTTACCGCTTCCGCCCAGTATTTTTTGCCGAGGTTCGCTTCTGATAATAATGTTCTCGCCTTCTCTATAATGGTACGGTTCGCTCTCTCCGCTACACCATTTTGTTGTGGTGTATAGCTCACAGTCGTTTGGTGTTTTATTCCTGCTGACTTCAAAAAATTATTAAATTTACCACTACAAAATTCTCCACCATTATCAGATCTTAGGCATTTTATTGATTTACTAAGTTCATTCTCAACTTCCGACTTATACTCTCTGAACTTATTAAAAGTTTCACTTTTATTTTTCAAAAAATAAACATGAGTCTTCCGAGTGTAGTCATCAATAAAAAGTAGAACATACCTCGAACCACCAAACGAAGATTCCTCCATAGGTCCACAAATATCCGTGTGAACTATCTCTAAAATCTCGTTCGCTCTCGTACCTTTATTTTTAAATGGACTCTTGCATGCTTTTCCTTCGATACATGGTATGCACGGTTCACGCAAATCACTGCTTTTAAATTCTAAACCGGTAACAAAATTTTTCAATTTATTCATATAATTTCTGCTTAAATGGGCTAATCTTTTATGCCAAATATTTGAAATAATTCCATTTTGTTTTGACAAAGTCAAATTCACGACGTCATTCTTTCTTTCTTTTAATTCATAAATTCCATCGACTTCCTGACAGCTCGCAACTATTCCATTCTTATTTTGAATATTGCAAACTCCTTTGTCAAAATTTATAGAATAATTCTTCTTGGTCAAATCGCTAACCGAAATAAGATTCATGAATAAATCAGGAACATGTAAAACATTATTCAAAATCAATTTTCCATTTTCATTGACTTGGGGTTCAGCATTACCACGTCCTTTTACAGATAACTTGTTACCATTTGCAACTGTAATTTTATCGTTACCATTCTCAGGTTTATACGTTAACAACTTAGTTTTATCGTGGGTCATGTGATTAGAACATCCACTATCTAAGTACCACTTATCTTTATGAATCGCCTCCTTCGCATTCAGGCAAATATTCGCGGTTTTCTTCCGCTCTTGGCATTCTGAAGCCTTATGTCCTTGCTTGCGACATTTATAACATTTGTATACAAACTTCTGCTTACGATCATTAGTTTTATTTTCAGATCTATCATCTTTGTATACTTTTCTTGTTAATAAAGCTTGCTCTTGAGTTGTGTTTACCTTGCTCTGTCTATTCCCTTCCTGCAGTAACTTGGTTTTTATTTGCTCTAACCCGATTTCTTGACCACTATTGTCAACAGCCATGATCAGGGGGCCGTACTCAGGAGTCAATCCACCAAGCAAAATCGATATGATCCAGTCGTCAGACATTTTTGCATCAATATCAGCCAACTGTTGTGCAAGGAATATGAGATATAATGTCTAGACAAATATTATATCTTTCCCTGAAGCGAATAAAGTAGGAACACGTTTTACTGTATAGAAAATTAGTTATATTTTCGATATAATAAATTTACACGTCATTTCATATGTAAAAGCTATTTGACACATATTCAAATATCAGTACTGTTGGCCAGTGAGATTACATTTAAGAATAAAGGTATCCTCCTTTCTAACACTCCTCCTTAATCTCATTCATCTACTCAACTGACACTCAACACTCAAGTTACAAATTTGAGCAATCTCCTTTTATTCACATGTTACATCATTGAGCAATCTCCTTTTGTTCAACAAGTTACTCAATCAAGCAATCTCCTTATGTTCAACATTCCTTTTATACAAAAAATCAATTTACCTTTTGGTAGCGGTTTTGTGAGTATATCTGCGATCATTTCCTCAGTACTAAGATAGTTCAAGCTTATCACACCTTGAATAATTGCTTCTCTAACAAAATGATATCTCACATCAATGTGTTTGCATCGAGTCCTTGCACTTCCTTGCATGTTCGCCATTGCCATTGCAGATTGACTATCACAGTAGAACTTTACAGTTTCTTCTCTACTAGTAAGTTCTTTAAGTAAACTCCGAACATATTTTGCTTCTTTTGTAGCTTGAGACAGACTGACATATTCAGCTTCTGCACTTGAAAAAACTACAGTTCGTTGCTTCTTGCTCTCCCAGCATACAGCTCCATTGCCAAATTTCATGACAAAACCAGAGTATGACTTTCTATCACACACATCTCCAGCATGATCCGCATCTACATATGTTTGTAGATATAAACCTGTCTTTTCATAACTTAGGCATAATTCCTTTGTTCCTTTCAAGTAACGTAACACTCTCTTTGCAGCTTGCCAATGTACCTCCTCATAGCAGTTGTTGAACTGACTTAAATAACTAATTGCATAAGCAATATCTGGTCTCGTGCATACTGCAAGATACATCAAGGATCCTATCAGCTCTTGATAAGGAATACTTTCATCTGGTGCCTTACCATGCTCAGGCTTGGACAGTCTTACTCCTGCAACCAATGGTGTTGCAACTGTTTTGCAATCTGTCATGTTAAACTTATTTAAAAGTTTTTGTATATAGTCTTCTTGATCAAGGGTAATCTTACTTGATGTTTGGGTTAGCTTCATACCCAAAATAAGCTCTGCTTTCCCTAGATCACGCATCTCAAAGAAAGACATAAGTTGCTCTTTAACCTGTGTCATCTCTTTCTTGTCATTCCAGAATATCAACAGATCGTCCACATATACTGCTAGAAAAATCTTTGAATTCTTCGTAGTCTTGGTATATACACAGGGCTCATGCTCTGATTGTTTAAAATTCATCTCTTTTAATTTAAAATCGAGCTTCCTGTTCCATTCTTTTGGAGCTTGCTTTAGCCCATACAAAGACTTCTTTAAAGAACAAACATAATCTTCTTTGCCAGGAATTTCAAATCCTTCCGGTTGCTTCATGAAAACCTTTTCATGCAACTCGCCATTCAAAAATGCTGTTTTTACATCCAAATGATCAATTTTTAAACAATATTCTGCAGCCAACGCCAACAACAATCTTAAAGTGCTATGACTTACTACAGGAGAATAGGTCTCTTCGTAATCAACCATTCTTCTTTGTTTAAAACCTCTGGCGACTAACCGTGCCTTAAATCTTCTTCTATTTCCCGCCTCATTTTTGATTTTAAATACCCATTTAGAATCAATAATATTCATTCCAGGAGATGGTTTTACAAGAGTCCATGTATTATTCCTTCTAATAGAATTTAACTCTTCTTCAATTGCCTCTCTCCATTCCTTTTTAAATCTACTACATAGAGCCTCTTGAACAGTTTTGGGTTCATCTTCATCAGTAGTCACTGATGCATTATAAGTAACATAATCAGGGTATTCTTTCCGTTTTCTTACTCTTAAAGGATATCGTCTCTGATTTTCAATTACACTATCACCACTTGGTTCGGCGGTTCCATCAGTATTATCACCACTTGGTTCCTCGGTGATTCCATCAGTATCTTCTTCCATGTCTTGTTCAGTAACTCTATTAATTACTTCTCTAGAAGTTCCCTCTGCAAGCAGTTGTTCAGTGCTTACATCAGCAATATCTTCAGTAATTTCTTCAGATACATGAACATTTTCTAAGACATCTCTGTTATTAAAATTTGTTAATGGCATCACAGTAAATATCTCTCTGTTATTGTTGATTTGATTATCAGGTATAACTTTCTCTTCTATGTGATCCTTACTATTTTGATTTTCGAAGAAAATAACATCTCTAGCTTTGTAAATAGTTTTTGTTACAGGATCTATCAACCGATAAGCCTTCGATGATTCTTCACATCCCATATGAAGCAGCTCTCTGCTCTTCTTATCAAATTTTTTCCGTTTTTGATCTGGTACATGCATGAAAGCTCTGCATCCAAAAACTCTTATTAATGATAAGTCAATCTTTCGTCCTGACCACGCTTCCTCTGGCGTTTTATTACTCAAAGCAATCGTAGGCGACCTGTTTTTCAGATAAACTGCAGTTTTTACAGCTTCAGCCCAGTATTGTTTGCTTAGACATGCATCATCAATCATGCTCCTTGCTTTTTCAATGATTGTTCTATTTGCCCTTTCGCTAACTCCATTTTGTTCAGGTGTATATTCAACAGTTAGTTGATGAATAACTCCTTCTTTGTTTAAATATTCATTCATAGCTTTGTTGACATATTCTGTACCGTTATCGCTACGTAAAATCTTCAAATGTTTTCCAGTTTGCTTCTCCGCAAATGTCTTAAACTCTTTGATTTTTACTACAACTTCGCTTTTATTTTTCAGGAAATAAACAAAGGTTTTTCTGGTATAATCATCGATCAAGGTCATGAAATACTTATATCCGGCAAAAGATTCTCCCGATTCTATTGGCCCGCATACATCAGAGTGAACCAACTCAAGAATATCCTTGGCTCTCGTGCCTTTTTTGTTCTTGAAAGGTAGTCTCGTCTGTTTGCCCATAATACATGAAACACATTCTAGTTTATTACAGTTTGATGCAAAACTTACTCCAAGGCTCATCTTATCTTTAAGAAGTTTCAAATTGTGCAATCCAAGATGTCCCATGCGTCGGTGCCACAACTGCACATCTTCTGCTGCAGCTATCTCGGCACTGAGGAATACATCGTTATTCTTTGTAGTCTGTAAAAGTAAACTGGGTTTTAGTTTATACACACCTTTATCTTCACTACATTTAATTTCATACTTTCCTTGAACAACACATCTCTTGTAAATCTTACATTCATTCTTCGAGAATACTACTGTTTTACCTTTCTTAGTTAATGCACTCACACTTAGGAGGTTACCTGCTAAGTCTGGTACATACATTACATCATTTACATCAAAATCTAACACATCGCTACTCACGTTTCCTATGCCTAACCCATACACACGTTCTCCATTTGCACACTTCACTTCTACTCTGTCACCACTCATAAAATCTTCCATCCAGTCCTTTCGATTACTCATATGTGATGATGCCCCAGAATCCAAAATCCATATATCACTTTTTGGTTCAAGGCTTGTTGTAGCCATGGCCGATGATTTCTTCTTTGAATTCTTTGCATTTTCAGGACATTCTCTGGCCTTATGACTTGGTTTTCCACAAATAAAGCATTTAATAGGTCTTGGCATCTTTTTATTTACTTTATTGTTCTTAGAGTATAATGCAATTGTTCTAGTTTCACTAGAATTAACACTTGAAGTTGCTGTTTGTGTGTAATCATCATCTAGGTGTAATAACTTCATTTTGACATAATCGGTTGTCAGTTCTATATTTGAATTTTCAATTGTCAGACGCAAAGGTTCAAATTCTTTTGTCAATCCTTGCAACATCAATGCTGCCAGCATTTCATCATCTACTTCTTTACCTATGTCTAGAAGTTTTTGAGCAAGTGACATGATTTCAAATACGTATGCACTGACCGTTTTGAAATTTTCCAACTTACAACTGATTAACTTGCTGAGAAGTTTGCAGCGATTGTTGACTCCAGCGTCTTCGTACGCTTTTCTTAATGCATCCCATGCTTCGCGTGCATTCTTAGCTTTTCTGATATGCACCAAGCAATGTGTCTTTATCGAAAGTCCTATCTTTGCACGACATCGCTGATCTTTCTTTGTAGCAACTACGTCTGTTTCCGGCGGCGTCACTGACGTATACTCCCAAAGATCTTCATGAAGTAAATATAACTCCATCTGGAATTTCCATGAGCCATAGTTTGCCTGACCGTCTAACTTCACGACAGGTCCATTACCACTGCTCCCAAATCCGTAGTCGTGACTTCCGTGACCTTCATAATGATCACCTCGACTGTGCTCCATTATTTTTTCGTCTCTCGAAAAATATAGATTTTTATTTTACTTACAGGAAAAATAACGCCCATAACCAGATATAATGTCTAGACAAATATTATATCTTTCCCTGAAGCGAATAAAGTAGGAACACGTTTTACTGTATAGAAAATTAGTTATATTTTCGATATAATAAATTTACACGTCATTTCATATGTAAAAGCTATTTGACACATATTCAAATATCAGTACTGTTGGCCAGTGAGATTACATTTAAGAATAAAGGTATCCTCCTTTCTAACAATATGACACTTGAAATGTACTTTTCAATAGATTCAAAGTTCTCTAATTTGTAATTCCAGAGCTCACGTTGAAGAGAAATTCGTCTCCCCCAACCTTTATCTTCATAGGCTCTTTGTAAACATCTCCAAGCTTGTCTCGCCGTCTTAGCATCATACACGTGCGTAAAGCACTCTGGTTCAAGTAATAAACATATCGTGGTCCTAGCCTTACGATCAACATCTTTGTCTGCCTCAGTGACGTCCTTTTCAACAACGTTCCACCAGTTTTTATTTTCTAAGTAATTTCTTACTTGAAATTTCCAATTCGGGTAGTCAGACGTTCCTCGTAATTTTCTTATTCCGAATATGCCATTGGAGTTTTCTTCCGACATACTCATTGCGTAAAATTATTTAGCAATTTTAAATTTTCACCACTTTATTATTTTAATATTTATATTACGTTACTTTGATGCTATGGGCTCATTGCTGGGCCCATAACCTGATGGAAATTCAATAAAAGAAAGTTTCCCGCAGATTATTAACATGTATTTTATACAACGCTTTTTGCAGTGTGACAGTACAATAATATAAAGACATTTCCAAACAACCTTGCTCGAATATGGAACAGATTAACACTATGCCAGTATCAAAGCTATATAGCCTCCAACAGGTTAAGACTCTGGTTAAGATTCTACCTATCGCGCCGCAGGTCGTGGGTTCGATTCCCACACAGGACATGCATTTGTGTGCAGGAACATGTCTGTATGTCCTGAGTCTGGGTGTAATTATGTATAATTTACATACAAAAAGTATTATATGTATTATATCAGTTATCTGGTTTCAATAGTACAAGCTTTGCTTAGTTTGGGATCAGATGACCGTGTATGAGGAATGTCCCAGGATATTTATTTATTATTTACTACAGTAACTATTATTTTTCACTACGTAAAAAACATTAAATCCTTCTGAAATGTTGGTAAAAGTATTTGGTCGATAGGTAATACGAGTACCTACTCAATAAGAATTAACAGTCCCATGATTAAATTTCTAATCCATTTACTATTAACAAAAGATGATAATAATTTACAAATGAAATGAAACAAGAGCAAAACAGACCTTGTTAGTAGAAAGTTAAACAGGATTATTTCTGAATATTCAATTACAGAAACACAATTGACACGGATTATATACATACCTGACGCTAACTTTGATAAATATTTATCTGTGACAAAACAAAACCAATTAATTTTCTATGTAATTTAATCTACATTTTATAAGAAACAAATTTTAACTGTGTAACACATATTAACATTTATAATTCTATAATTGTTTATTTTTTAATTCTTATCATACGGGACTTATAGGACAGACCATATTTTTTGAATTATGTATATTAAGTATGTATTTACAAAAAAAAGTAGTATATGTATTGTATCAGTTATCTGGTTTCCATAGTACAAGCTCTGCTTAGTTTGGGATCAGATGACCGTGTGTGAGGAATGTCCCAGGATATTTATTTATTATGTGTGAGTACTGTGAACGTACCAGCACAAACAAAAGCTTAGCTGTCAGTTTTTCAAAGTCTGAAAACACGAAAATTCCAATGTACAACAACAATATACCTACAGTTCATTACCTAAAGATACAAAATTGAATAAACTTCGCCGACAAAGTACAATACGATGATAATATAACGGGCGCAATAAAAACAATTTTACTATCAACACCGTAAAATTATTTTTGACTTGTAAATGCGGCCATTAATTTGATTAAATGACTTGACATTACACTCCGGCTGAATTGTTTTATGTAAATTTGTAAATCAAAAATATTACATCCATTTACTTACGAGCTCTTTGTCATATTTTTAAAGGTCTGTACGCATTCGAGCATAATTGATACTTATTTATTATTAAAAGTGACTGTAATGTCGTCCATATATGGTACAATTTTATTGATTTCGTTGTTTTGTGCCGTTTATGATGAGCTTGATAAAAATGGTAAAGAATATTAATATTGGTACGAAAAGAAGCGAAACTCCTTCTAAAACTTAAAATAATCCTTTAGGCTTTGATTAAGGATATATCTAGATTGAGCGTCGAAGCTGTGCACGCGTCGAAAAAATAGCCCCTAATTGTTAGGGGCTAATTTCTCCCGATTTTAATTGGAATATTTCAACAACTGCTATCATTATGAACGTCACTATGACAAGCAGAATGACGCAGAGGGAACGTAAAACGTTGCCGTTACGCGCAAAAGTTGGCCTGTTTATATATTCGTGTAGTATGGCGACGTTCTTTTTAGTTATATTTATTTCTATGCCTTTAGGTTTTATTTTAAACTTACATCATGCAATTCTGCGTTGCAGTTTGTCGGCACTTGGTTCACAATCACCATAACTGGTAATAACATGGAATAAGTTACTCAAAATCAAAGAGTCATTTATTCAATTTAGTTAGTCAACGTTACACACAGTTGAATTTACCAACGGTTCGAAGAAAAGGCAAGAAACTCAGCAAGGCTATTTTTTTACTTAGAATGATAGTACCCATATATTAAAAACATAATATTACACTGGATCTACCCTTTTGGGGCTTATTACTGCTTATTATATAAGGTCCTAATAAATTAGTGAATTTCCTCTTGAGGGATGAATGTTACGGATTATTTTTCTAATATTATTTTTTGATTACTAATGACCTATACATTCATCCCTCAAGAGGAAATTCACTAATTTATTAGGACCTTATATATAACATAATATAAAGTTTCCCGTCCGTATTAGTCCGTCTGTGTGTTAGTCAATAATATAGTGATTTACGCACGTCTTGTGGTTGAATATTGTTACGAAAATCTGTAAGAATCTTTAAAAAAGTTCACCTTTTTGGCAAGTCCATCATTGATCCCGGATAAGATAGGGATCCAGTAATAAATGGGTAGGAAGCGATAATCTTCACATTTAAATAATCCGCGAGATCAGTGCAAAGTTCCTAAGAGCTTTTGGAATACATAATTTTTTCCTACTTGTTTTGAATTCTGATGACTGAAGTGTTAAAAGAAATGACATGAAATTTTGATATTTGAAATATTCTGGACGGTGGTGAAGTATTTTACAAGCTTTTATTTAACTTGCAATGTATGTATGTATGTTTGTTCGTTCGGGTGGAATCTTGCAAGTCGAATTTCACCCACTTCCAGTGGTCGGATTGACTTGATATTTGGTATACATTAGTATATTGGAAGACAATGCAAGTACAGTCAACAAAAAGTACAGTCACCAAAAAAAAGCTAGTATTAAAAATGTTTTTTTTTTACAAATATTTTATTGTTTTTAAACAGGAAACCTACTGTTTGTAAAAAGTTAATAAAAAGGTTCTAATAATTTTGTATGGAGATTGGCTCTAGAGAGTATGTAGAGTCATAAACAAAATCAAAGACAAACCCATGGGTGCTACACTAATCCATGAAAGTCAAAGCAACTAAAGTTAAATACATTATTATCCTGGGACATTCCTCACACACGATCATCTGATCCCAAACTAAGCAGAGCTTTGTATTATGGAAACCAGATAACTGATATACTACAATAAGTAAAACATAGGTACTTAATATACATAATTACGCTGTCAATGAGGATCATTCACTTTTTTTGTCGAGTATGCGGATTTGACATGGGCTACTTTTTATAATGGAAACGCGAGTGAAACCACATTGGCACAGCAAGTTTATAATATCAGTAAAATTAGCTGTTCACTACGGCTTCATGATGACAGTGATGATGATGATGAATCCGGAAAAAGTATCCCCATGTTTCTCCACTAATTGAACTATCCCAAATTGTTTCCCAAATTTCATTTAAATCCGTCCAGCGGATAAGCCCGGTTACGGTTACAAACAGACTGAAAAATATCCAGAGTTACGCGGTCGCCAAATTATGAAATCATCGTTATTGTACAAGCGGAGCGAGCTTTTTAATTAAGCCGTTTTTAAAACTTTAATAAATTCGTCATTTGTTGATGGATTTTAATAATTTGAAAAACATTTTGCTCAGAAATGTTATGCATCCTCTGCAGTAAACAAAAAGTTTACATTTTCTAATTGTCACTGCTCAAAAAATCATGAATTTTTCAAGTTGAAATTTAGGTATGCTAATTAGGTTACAAATTCTTTCTCAAAGTTTTTTTTTTATACAACTAAGGTTGCAAACAAGCATACGGCCCGTCTGATGGTAAGCGGTTACCGTAGCCTATGGACGCTTGCAACACCAGGGGAAACACTCGCGCGTTGCCGACCCTGCAGAAATCTTTATTTAATTGGCATTGCACGAAAAAAACTTATATATATGTGAAGGTGTCCGGCAAAATACATCTATGTGGGTAGGCCATGACCGACCGGAAGTGGGTGCGACATCTGTGCTGTGACGTCACCCGCCGGAAGTGTTCCCACTACTTTGCCGCCGTGGCAGTTGCGAGTGGAGACCGCATTTTTAGCACGGATTTTTAGTTAGTTTATATATTTTACTGTGCAATTTATGATTTTCGGCATTTATGAAAAGGATATCCTTTATGCTGGTATACCATAATAATTCATATAATTTGGTAGCCAAAAACAAAGCTTTGCAGAAGGCAAATAAAGGTTTAAATTTGAAATATCTTAAAAAATACACGCACAAGTCTTTTATATTTTTTATGGTTAAACAACAAACGAAAACATTTTGAACATTCGCGAACTAAGGTATCTTTAAGGGTTCCGTAATTCAAAAGAAAAAAACGGGACCCTCATAGCATCACTTTGTTGTCCGTCTATCAAGACTCTTTTTCTAAGGAACGTGTTGAGGTGGAGGTTATAGCTTGGGCCAAATTCAAAAATTTCAATTCAATGAAAGTGAGTGTATTTGAAATATACCTACTGTTAAAAAATAACATAAATCATTTAAGAAGAAAGACTGTGTGTTCCTTGTCCTTTTTGTTTTTATTTGTTTAATAGCTGTCCCCGGTTTCCCCGAGTTCCCGGGATAAAAAAGTAGCTTATATCCTTCTCCATATCAAGGCTATCTGCATGCCAAAGAATCATGGCGAGATCCATACATTGATTTGTACAAAAATATAAAAAAAATTAGAGAGTTTTGAATCACTTCCAATATTGAGATTACATTACCAGCAACATGAATATTTTATAAACCCCGCAAAACATAACCTCAGAGTAGATAAATACTACGTACAACAGAGGGTCAGCGCCCATACTTCAAAAGTTACCACCGTAACTCGCGCAAGTACAGCGCCGGTGGTGAGTCAAAGGTACTATTTGCTAGTCTTGCCACGTATGTCACTACAGCAATGTTAGTTTTGTCAGTAAATGACAACAGATGTCACTTTTTATAGAACAGTATTTTAAAGGACGATGGGCACTTTTTATTTTTTCCTAACATTTCCAATTCTATGGTATAAACATTTTTTTATTGTTTGAAGTTTTTAATTTAAAAGGCGTGAAAGTTAAAAAGTTTAAATAATGCTTACCTAATTATATCCTTTAACATTTTACCATTTTTTGCCTGGTTGGCTAAATCCTAAAGTAAGTAGGGCATAGCGACAAATGCTGAAAGGAGCCCCAAGGCCGATTTTAATAAAAAATAAAACTGTATACTTGGTACTCGTTGATTTGAAAAAAAAAAAAAAAACTGTATTATTACTCCATCTCATAGTGTCGCTTATAAAGATCTATTTCTGGGAAACAAATAATTTCTGTGGAAAATTAATGGAAACATCTATTTATTAAGAAACCACTACATACATCTAGTCTGGTCGCAGTACTACAAGCTCTGGAAAGACTTGAAACAGCCACCTAAGAAACCACTATTTTATTTTTGTTATATTTATTAAACTTTAATCAAATGTTTGAATTGACGCCCATTGTTTTTAATACATAGAACGGCTCAAGGATATATATAAGGATAGGTTTCAATGTGTGAGGATGGACTCCCCGTCGATGGCGAAAGTTGCGATGGTGGAAGGTTGCCGTGGTCATCAAGTCGAACAATTCCTTGGAACACTCCCCGTTGTACAAGCGGTAGAACACACATAAGGCAGAGTCTCTCCTCAAACTGAGAGGCTCGTAACCGTTCGTGAGCTTGGGATCGTCGACAATTCTAGCGGCACGTCGCTGAACCGAGTCTAAAGGCCCAAGCTGGCATCCAGGTGCCCCCGCCCACATATGGCAACAATACTCCATATGAGGCCGGACTTGCGACTTATAAAGATGCAGCCTTTGCCCCGATGTGAAGTACTGCCTCGCTCTGTTGAGCACTCCAAGCTTTTTGGATGCCAGCTTAATCTTGTGTTCCAAGTGACTTCGGAACAAAACGTCGCTAGAAATGTCGACGCCAAGAATCCCAATGCTTTGACTGATGTTCAAGGAAGTGTTCTGGAATTGTGGAGCCACAGACCATGGGATTTTCTTAGCGGTGAACGCGCAGGCTTGAGTCTTGGTGGGGTTGAAATGGACTAGGTTTAGTCGAACCCAATCGGAGACACAAGCTAGTGTACTCTGGATTTCAGACACCAGCCGTTCGTGGCTTTCCTCCACCTCGGAACGATTTGCACGGCCCGTATAATGAGCGTCCCCTGTACTGTCGTCCGCATAGCAATGAATGATATGCTGTCTATTGACGGCATTCATTGCTATGCAGAAGGAACAGTGTTGGGGACAGCACAGAGCCTTGCCGGCCTTCATGTCCATGCTATTAGAGTAGCTACCGTCGACGACGGCTCTTATACTTCTGCTGGACAGAAAGCTGGCAACCCATTTGCATAATCCCTCGAGAAGCCCGTATGATGGTAACTTCCTTAGAAGACCCCTGTGCCAGACCCGATCGAACGCCTTCGCTACATCTAGGCTCACTGCCAATGCCTCACCTTGACTCTCGATGCAGTGGCGTGCCTAGGGTTTCAGAATAGGGCATGCCGAGAGATATGTTAGGGCGTGGCGGCCCCGACAGTTTAGTCGAGCCCAGCTCGAAGCGAGCTGTAGATGCTTATCGCGGTAGATATAGGCAAGTGACAGAGGCCTGACCCGGCGCTATATAGGCTATTGCCGGCCCTGATTAGGGAACGATTAAAAATAGGTCAAGATAGCAAATTCTTAATCTTCTATAAGTTTTAAAAATCACTTTAATACCGAGCAAGCGAAGAGTCTCCGTTTCAGATTGGACAAAAATGCTTTCGTATGTATGTCCAGATAACCGGCTGTTCTCCACTACAGGTCAAATTACTCATCCGATTCTCCATACATTTTGTGAGCAGGGTCGGTGATTTACGAATGGCTTTAATCCTTTTGACCATAAAAGACTTAATAATTGTTCTTATTTGATATTTTGTTGTATAAATGAAACCACTATACGTTTTCCTGCACTAGCTAGATACAGACTTAAGCCCATAAAAACAAATGAAATACAATTGGGACGAAACTGACCATTGTACTTTTAAAAATAATCGTTGTAGATTTCAAATATTTAGACTATATTTATTTACCGTTGAAGTCTCTGCTTATTAGAAACAGGTTAATATTAGATTTATTTTATTATTATTTGATTGTTTCGGTCCTAGACGATAAAAAGAAATAAAAATAATCGACGGTAAGGCCATCTATGTAAGGTCGAAAGATTTAAATAAAATTAAATAAATTGCAAATATTGAAAATACGAGTTTAAAAAATTAATTAAATTAAATTATTATTATCAAATTGTATTCCTTTGCAATAAATCTCAAAAAAAAGTGATTTAATAGCGTTTTGACTAAGAATCAATTTTCAATCCGTCCATACGATGTCTGTAGCGACATCTTTACGTGTGAATTCTACACTAATTATAAAATGTATGTGATTGACCAGACATGACATAACGGTTTTGGTCGCGAATCGCCGGCATGGCATAGAATGTCGCATTTTTATCCCGGGGATCTAAAAATATTTTAAATGCCTCAAGTTATTCCTTAGGCACCAAGGATCAATAATAACGTCATTTCAACGTCTCTAAAAATCTTTATTTTTTTGTACAAATCTCGCCATTATTCTTTCGTGATGATCCGTTGAGTAGTTGAGGCGTGAAGCCGTAACAGACAAACAAACTCACTTCGCATTTATAATATTTGTTAGGATGGCAATGTCTGTGTCGCTTTTCAAAGTCTTCATACTTTCCTAGCGCCATATCAATACAACCCGTGAAATACTAAAATTTAGCTATGGGTGTCTCACACTTCCGACAGTCATCTGAAGGGTCCGGCACATTATCAGGGATCAATATAGTTAGTATTCTCGGCACGCACAAACGCTGTGATTTCGGTCGACTTCGCTGTTACTGCCAGTGGATACCGACTTTATTACGTTACGTTACAACGTCTGTGAAGTGTGTTCTTAAAGATGTATTTAAATTGGTTTCTGGTATTGAATGTTGAAGCGCTCGTGGCGTAGCATGATTAGCCGTTCTTAATCGATCGGCAAAGTTAAGCCACGTCTGTCGTGGTCGGTACCTGGATGGGTGACCGCCTAGTGGTATTTCAAATCGAGCGTTTCCGTGCTTCCCATTGGTCCCGGTTATCACTTAAGTGTTGATAATCGTTAAGCTAGTTGGAGGCCTTCTAGGCGGCTTGAAAAATTCCAACAGTAGGTTGACCACTAGCCTACCTCCACCAATCCGCAGTGGGCACGCGTCGTGGAGTATCGCCCAGGCCCTTTCACCCTGATTTGTGAAAAGGCCTGTGCTCAGCAGTGGGACATTATAGGCTGATGATGATGATGATGATGATAATTGAATTTTTACTTAGCCAAGTTAGTTAGTTTTAAGAGAGGTAGAGCATAGAGATATTTCACTCAAAGAGCAGCTTTACTGGAGAAGTACCTCCACCTTACAGAATACCGCAGCCAAATAACTTTTATGTTGTGTTCCTGCGCGTGAGTAAGCGTCACCAGAGCTCATTGGGGGAGGGGCGAAGGGTCGGCAACGCGCGAGTGATACCCCTGGTGTTGCAACCGTCCATAGGCTACGGTAACCGCTTACCATTAGGCGGTCGGTAAAAGAAAAAAAATTGTACTTACGCATAAACTACACCTTTTTTTTTTTTTTTTTTTTTTTTACGTGGGGAAATCCTCATGGATACCCGGGCACTCCGGGGGGAGCGGCCGGGTTATGTCAGACTCCTACTGACTAAAACCCCACGGTGTTCCTACCTGTCGCTGCCGGCTGGATATACGGGGGCGCCGAAGCATTCGTCCGCGTATCCAGCAGCGACGGCCTGATCGGAGGCCTCCTCTTCGTCGACGGCAGAGACCGGAGCTCTTGTCTCCGCCGTCTCCTCCTGAGTAGCGTGCGGAAACACACGCTCCACTACTCGGGCCCGATGTTGATGGGCAGCAGACTCCCCCGAGTCCGCCACCCTTGGGCCCATGTTGGGGGGAAGGTGGCTCAAAAAAGCCGCCCTCCGACGCCCGGTTCTCCTGCGGCGGATAGCCAGGGTGGTAGTGTCCTCCCTGTCACGTTCCGCCGCCTCCTTCGCGAGCATAACTCGCTCGCAGAAGGAGTGGAGTGCGTCCCACGATCTCTCGCTGTCAACCACAGCGCGAACCACGCTCGGCAGCGAGAGATCTGTCCCCACATCGGCGCAGAGCTCGCTGCGCTCGCTTGCCCAGGCTGGGCACACCTCCAACGTGTGCTGGGCCTCCTCCTCGAGGCACCCGTCACAGTGGTGGCACTCGGCGGTCGGCTCCCTCCCGGCAATCCGACACAGATACCTCCCGAAACAACCGTGTCCCGAGAGGATCTGCGTCAACCGGAAGGTCAACACGCCGTGCCTCCGCTCCAGCCACTCATCCAACACTGGACGGATGGCCTCGATGGTCCTTAGACCTGCACTAGGGTGCTCCAGCCTGGACTTCCATTCCTGGATGGCGAGCGCGCGCAATTGCGCCCTGCGCCCCTCCACCTCACGTGGTGCCGGCGTCTCGCCTAGGGCCAGCGCCTCCTCACGCCAGAAATAAACTGACGCGAGGGCTCTCGCCTCGAGGTCCCATGGCAAGGAACCGGCCAGCACACACGCCGCTTCGCAGGAGATCGTGCGATATCCCCGTATTGCCCTGATCGCCACCACCCTCTGCGGTCTCCGCAGGAGGGCGATATTGCGGCGATTCAGGGCCTCCGCCCATACGGGAGCTCCGTACGTCACCATTGATCGCACGATCCCCAGGTACAGCCGCCTACAAAGGGCGCCCGGTTCGCCAGTATTCGGCAGCAGCCGCCCGAGAGCAGCCGCCGCGCCCATCACCCTTGGCACCAGGCACCCGAAGTGGGTTGTGAAGTCCCACCGACCGTCGAGGACGAGACCCAGGTATCTCATCGTCGGCCCGACGCCTATGCGGACTCCGCTCACGACGATATGGGCATCCCGAGGCGGCGCGTGCCGAGGCCCGTGAAAACACAGGGCCTCAGACTTGCTAAGGGCCACCTCCAAGCCCAAACGTCGTATCCGACCCACAAATTGCGCCACTCCAGCAGTGGCGCGGTAGGCGGCTGTACTATACGTCGTACCGCGGGCAGTGACCAGGGTATCGTCGGCATAGCATGTTACGCCGACACCCCGGATACACGGTACCCGCAGTACCCAGTCGTACCCGATGTTCCACAGGAGCGGACCCAGAACCGAACCCTGTGGAACACCGCACGACATTTCCCGTCGGCCCCAGCCCTCGTGGCCGGGATAGACCACCGACCTTTCGGACAGGTAAGCCCCGATAACTCGGCGCAGGTACAGGGGCACTCCATGGAACCGGAGCGCCTCCAGTATGCAGCTCCAGGGGAGAGAGTTGAATGCGTTGGCGATATCGAGTGACACCGCCAAGACAACCCCGCCCCGGGCAACTACCTCCTGCGCTTGGGACTTAACCCGCAGCACCGCGTCGATGGTCGATCGACCCCTACGGAACCCAAACTGACTCTCCGCCAGATTCGGACCCACACCCTCCAGGTGCTCGACGATCCGCCCTGCCACTACTCTCTCAAAGAGTTTGGCAATGTCGTCGAGCAGCACGATGGGCCGATAGGCGGAGGGAGACTCCGCTGGACGCCCTTCCTTCCGGAGGAGAACCAGACGACCCGTCTTCCACCTCTGTGGAATTATGGCTTGAGCCAGACAGGCGTCGAATAGTCCCCTCAATCGAAGCTCCAGGGCGTCGGGGTTCAGGGCCAGAGCCAACACACGTCCCGGGACGCCATCGGGGCCGGGGGCCGAATTTTTTGCACGAAGCCTCAAAACGGCCGCACCCAGCTCCCCCTGCGATACTTCCGGGACCACCTCAGTCACGTCCGGTAGTAGGGGCGCTGCATCACGCGCCACCATCGCCGGGGGAAGGTGTTCCACCCTGTGTGGAAACAGGGCCGAAACAACCTCCTCCCGGAGCCGTGGCTGGAGACTCTGTGTGATCGGGGGGGCCCAGGGGCGAAGCTTGCCCCTCACAGCCTTGTAGGGCCTTCCCCATGGATCACGATTGAGAGCCTCCAATGACTCCTCCCAAGCACGGGTTTTGGCGATGGCTATCGCCGTCTGCAGCGCTAACTTCTCCTCCCTGTAGGCAGCGTATAGGGCAGCCGTCTGGGCTTCGTCCCTGCGCCTTCTCCTGCGGTATCTGGTGTACCGGCGCCTAACCTCAACGCAAGACTCACGCAGTTGCGTGAGTTCCGCTGTCCACCAGTACACCTGATCTATAGGAGGACAAAGCCTGGCCCGGGGCATCGACGCGTCACACACTTGCGTCATCGCCTCCTGGAACCAGTCCGCTTCGTCCTCAATCACCACAGGCCCATCAGGCGCGGGCACCCAGGACTGAACCATCGCCGCCTCCCTTGCCACGTCCGTGTCGAGGGCTTTAAGCCGCCACCTCGGACTCATCCCACTCGAGGGTCGAATCGGGCTATCCGGTACTCTCTGGAGCAGAGCGGAGACGTCGAACCGAATATATCGGTGATCCGACAATGTCTCCACGTCCTCCAGTACTTCCCAGCCTCGGACCCGGCGCGCCAGGGCGGAGGTCGCAAACGATACGTCCACGATCGATCCACCCTGATACCGCACGCACGTGTCTACCGACCCCCGATTGAGAACCGATAGGCCATTCGCCAGGAGCCAATCCTCCAAGAACTCACCCCTCGCATCGGTCGCGGGAGATCCCCACGCCACAGACTTGGCGTTGAGATCCCCGACCACCAGCACAGGGTGAGGATGGCTCCGTCCGATCAGGGCCCCCACCTCGTCCATAAAGGACTCGAATTCGGCGAGGGGCCTGTTGGGAGAAAAATAGACCCCTATGGTCATTATCTCCCCCAACAACGCCGCGACGCATCCCCTACCCTTCGCTACTTTTTCGAAGGGAGGGGAGCCAGCGGCGCCCCGACGGACAAGGGCAACTAGGCCATCCCGGTCCCCAACCCAGTCATCACCGGGAGGGATGAGGTACGGCTCAGGCACCACAGCCAGCTGTATCCTCCACTGCGCCATGCTCTGGACTAACAAATCCTGAGCTCTGGCACAGTGGTTGATATTAGCCTGCAGCAAGCGAAGGGCGTGCGTTATTCCGTTGCCATCGGAACCACCACTTCGCTCTCCGCCGCGCTGGTGCTTGGCTGTGAGCCGGCCGACGCGGCTGCTTTAGCCCTCGACTTCTTCTTCTCCTTCTTTTTGCTCGACGGTCGGGCCGCGATGCATGCCTTGCCTCCCAGTCTGTGGGAGGCTGGCTTACCCGCAGCCGCGCACACCGTGCAGTATGGCGCGGCAGTGCACCCTCCAGCTTTATGGCCAAGCTGGCCACACCGGTAGCACTGACCGCCACGATCCACTTCTGCTTTGCACTGCTCTCTTACGTGCCCGGCTTCCAGGCACCGAAAGCAGCGCGTCGGGCGCGGCTGCAGGAGTTTCACCTGCGCCGACACCCAACCGACGAGCAAACGGGTCTCCTCAGACAATATCTTTTGGGCAGCTTCAGGAGGGCACTTTACGAAGGTAAAGCCCTCGCCCAAGTGGTCCCGGCGGATCACGCCAGCCTTGATGGATGCCTCAGGGCACCCACCTGTCCTGGCTACAGCAGCCACGACATCCTCCGCTGTGACAGAGTCGTCCAGTCCCGATATGCGCAAGTCTGCGCACCTCGTTGGTCTGGACACCTGCACGTCCTCCTCCTTGAAGGCCCCCCTCAGCGCTGCTGCGAGGGAGTCTGCCTTTTCGCCGCTATTAGCTCCCGGGATGATGAACATCCGGGCGCCCGTAGCGGCCTGCTTAAAGCGGAGGCCGGGGATGCCTAGGCTTGCCGGATCCACCTTCTGTCGTGCTTCTTTTAGCGCCACCTCGTAAGACACGCCCCTCTCCAGAGCCGATGGCTGCAGCTTGAAAACTACAGCCGCCGATCTAGGGACGCGAACCTGTGGCCTTTGCGGCTTCTGCTCCAACAGCCGCCCCGGCGCAGACACAGGCTGCGCCCGGGCTGGCCCGGCTTTTTTATTCTGTCCAGCCACCTTCGACCAAGACCCGCTCATGGCTTTAGGGGCCGGCGGCAGAGGACGCGACTCCGGAACCGGAGCAGGGAGGGCCGGAGCAGGGAGGGCACTAGCCCTCTTCCCCCGCCGCGTTTTCCCGCCCCGACGGGTACCCAGCCCGACAGTCTCGCTCGGAGAAGCCGCAGGTCCAGCAGCCACCCCTCCACGCGGAACAGCCCCAAGAACCGGAGCAGTCCCCCGCCGAAGGGGCGCAGGCCCAGGAGCCGCAGAATCCGTTGCAGCTCCCTGCCCACCCCGAACAGCCGCAGGATCGGCAGCAGCCGCCCGCCCACGCGGGGCAGATGCAGGCGGCGGAGCCCCCGCCCGGTCCACCGCCAACGGGGGCCGAGACCGACGCTCTGGGAGTAACCTCCCATCCAGGGCAAGTGCCTCAAACCGGGCGTTCACCATGACCCCAACCTGGGTAATTATGGTGCGCGTCAATTCATCCAAATCCACTGAAGGGGCAGATGGTTGCGGCACCGCTGTCCTCGTCGGAGCACCCTGCAAGTCAGCCCTCATCTGAGCCAGCTCTTTACGCATTTCTGCGAGCTCCGACTTGAGGCCGGCATTCATAGCCATCAACCTCCGAGTCTCCCCATCAGTGGTGCGGGACTGCAGGTCCCGCATCGTCTCTTCAATGGTTACAGCTGCAACGTTCAGGTCACGTGCAAATGAACCTTTGAGGTTTAAGGACTTCGCGGCGACCTCGGTAATGATCGACACGGAATTCGACACCCTCAAACCCAACTCATGTGCCGTTACGGAGGCTCCCGCAGACGGTACTACACCACTACTATTTGAGGAGCAGAGCCTCCCCGCAATGGATGCAACCTTTTCCATTGCCTGTAGCTCAGCTTCGCTACGCCTTGCAGCCATATACTGAGCCCTAGCACTGGAAAGGCTATGCGACTCCCGGCCTCTGCCACTACGACCACAAGATACCTTTCCAGACCTGTCCATGCTGGACCCACTGTCGGAACCAATAGGGCTCCTCGAGCGGGACCGCTTTCTTCCCCAAAATTTGCCCTTGGGCTTAGACTTGGGCTCAGATGGTTCGGACGACACGTCCATACCCACATCCTGAGCTCCACAGACCTTTGGATCGTCACTAGGGAGTGAAGAACTGCCCTCTCCCGATCCTAAACACACTTTTCCTACCTTTCCCTTCCTCCGTTCCGGAGTTCTCTCTAGAGCAACGGCACACTCCTTCACTTCTCCTACTCCTCTTCTTCCACCTAAACGACAGGTTGCCCCCCCAGATACGATGGGGCTGAGTGCCGAGGCACTGAGGGATTCCCTTTCCTTGCGGTCCGGACCCTCCTGGGTAGTTGTTACGCTGTTCGTTTTTTCCATGGTGTCCTTTTTTTGAGGGTGAGGTCCCTCGAACGACGCCCTTGGGACTGGGTTCCCCCCAGCCACACATCCCATCGCCAGGCGCCAGAGCTTGGGATTTGGGTAATTTTTTAAGGGGTTTTCTTCCCCGCGATTCCGAAGAACCCCCGGTCCTGTCCATTCAGGATTACGGGTTGAGCCGACGGTGGCCGAAGCCTGTCTGCCAGAAGAAACCAGCAGACCCATCGCCTCACGCGGCAATCGAAAAGACGCCGCCAGACATCCAAAGACGTCTCCACCACTGTGTGTTGCTCTTAGTCAGGCCCCTCCCCCCGTGCCTCCCGGTATGGGTAGCCCTGCCGGTATAGCCACGAGGATCCTTGGGACACGCAAGCCCCCCCACCACGACAAGGTGGCAACACGTTGGGGGGGACGCATAAACTACACCTGTGTGAACCTGGAACCCGACTTCAAGATATCGGGTTTTTTTTTTTTGCATATGTTAGTACTCCGTATGTACCTGTTTGTACCAACTTTTTTTTCGTTTGTACCTCAAGGGGTTCGGAGATACGGGGGGTTGAAAAATGCTCAGAACCCGACTTCAAGATATCGGGTTTTTTTTTTTTGCATATGTTTATACTCCGTATGTACCTGTTTGTACCAACTTTTTTTTCGTTTGTACCTCAAGGGGTTCGGAGATACGGGGGGTTGAAAAATGCTCAGAACCCGACTTCAAGATATCGGGGTTTTTTTTTTTGCATATGTTAGTACTCCGTATGTACCTGTTTGTACCAACTTTTTTTTCGTTTGTACCTCAAGGGGTTCGGAGATACGGGGGGTTGAAAAATGCTCAGAACCCGACTTCAAGATATCGGGTTTTTTTTTTTGCATATGTTAGTACTCCATATGTACCTGTTTGTACCAACTTTTTTTTCGTTTGTAACTCAAGTGGTTCGGAAATACAGGACTTTAAAAAACCTGTTCCCTAATATCGGAATCTCGGGCATTTTTTGAGATAATCAAAATCTGCCAGCGGGGTTGGATTCACCATCGTTTGTACCCGTTTGTACCATCTTTCTTTTCGTTTGTACCTCAAGGGGTTCGGAAATACAGGACTTTAAAAATCCTGATCCCTAATATCGGAATCTCGGGCATTTTTTGAGATAATCAAAATCTGCCAGCGGGGTTGGATTCACCATCGTTTGTACCCGTTTGTACCATCTTTCTTTTCGTTTGTACCTCAAGGGGTTCGGAAATACAAGACTTTAAAAAACCCGTTCCCTAATATCGGAATCTCGGGCATTTTTTGAGATAATCAAAATCTGCAAGCGGGGTTGGATTCACCGTCGTTTGTACCCGTTTGTACCATCTTTCTTTTCGTTTGTACCTCAAGGGGTTCGGAAATACAAGACTTTATAAAACCCGTTCCCTAATATCGGAATATCGGGCATTTTTTGAGATAATCAAAATCTGCCAGCGGGGTTGGATTCACCATCGTTTGTACCCGTTTGTACCATTTTTCTTTTCGTTTGTACCTCAAGGGGTTCGGAAATACAAGACTTTAAAAAACCTGTTCCCTAATATCGGAATCTCGGGCATTTTTTGAGATAATCAAAATCTGCAAGCGGGGTTGGATTCACCATCGTTTGTACCCGTTTGTACCATCTTTCTTTTCGTTTGTACCTCAAGGGGTTCGGAATTACAAGACTTTAAAAAACCCGTTCCCTAATATCGGAATCTCGGGCATTTTTTGAGATAATCAAAATCTGCAAGCGGGGTTGGATTCACCGTCGTTTGTACCCGTTTGTACCATCTTTCTTTTCGTTTGTACCTCAAGGGGTTCGGAAATACAAGACTTTAAAAAACCCGTTCCCTAATATCGGAATCTCGGGCATTTTTTGAGATAATCAAAATCTGCCAGCGGGGTTGGATTCACCATCGTTTGTACCCGTTTGAACCATTTTTCTTTTCGTTTGTACCTAAAGGGGTTCGGAAATACAAGACTTTAAAAAACCTCTTCCCTAATATCGGAATCTCGGCCATTTTTTGAGATAATCAAAATCTGCCAGCGGGGTTGGATTCACCGTCGTTTGTACCCGTTTGTACCATCTTTCTTTTCGTTTGTACCTCAAGGGGTTCGGAAATACAGAACTTTAAAAAACCCGTTCCCTAATATCGGAATCTCGGGCATTTTTTGAGATAATCAAAATCTGCAAGCGGGGTTGGATTCACCGTCATTTGTACCCGTTTGTACCATCTTTCTTTTCGTTTGTACCTCAAGGGGTTCGGAAATACAAGACTTTAAAAAACTTGTTCCCTAATATCGGAATCTCGGGCATTTTTTGAGATAATCAAAATCTGCAAGCGGGGTTGGATTCACCGTCGTTTGTACCCGTTTGTACCATCTTTCTTTTCGTTTGTACCTCAAGGGGTTCGGAAATACAAGACTTTAAAAAACCGGTTCCCTAATATCGGAATCTCGGGCATTTTTTGAGATAATCAAAATCTGCAAGCGGGGTTGGATTCACCGTCGTTTGTACCCGTTTGTACCATCTTTCTTTTCGTTTGTACCTCAAGGGGTTCGGAAATACAAGACTTTAAAAAACCGGTTCCCTAATATCGGAATCTCGGGCATTTTTTGAGATAATCAAAATCTGCAAGCGGGGTTGGATTCACCGTCGTTTGTACCCGTTTGTACCACCTTTCTTTTCGTTTGTACCTCAAGGGGTTCGGAAATACAAGACTTTAAAAAACCCGTTCCCTAATATCGGAATCTCGGGCATTTTTTGAGATAATCAAAATCTGCAAGCGTGGTTGGATTCACCTTCGTTTGTACCCGTTTGTACCATCTTTCTTTTCGTTTGTACCTCAAGGGGTTCGGAAATACAAGACTTTAAAAAACTTGTTCCCTAATATCGAAATCTTGGGCAATTTTTGAGATAATCAAAATCTGCAAGCGGGGTTGGATTCACCATCGTTTGTACCCGTTTGTACCATCTTTCTTTTCGTTTGTACCTCAAGGGGTTCGGAAATACAGAACTTTAAAAAACCGGTTCCCTAATATCGGAATCTCGGGCATTTTTTGAGATAATCAAAATCTGCAAGCGGGGTTGGATTCACCGTCGTTTGTACCCGTTTGTACCATCTTTCTTTTCGTTTGTACCTCAAGGGGTTCGGAAATACAAGACTTTAAAAAACCGGTTCCCTAATATCGGAATCTCGGGCATTTTTTGAGATAATCAAAATCTGCAAGCGGGGTTGGATTCACCGTCGTTTGTACCCGTTTGTACCACCTTTCTTTTCGTTTGTACCTCAAGGGGTTCGGAAATACAAGACTTTAAAAAACCCGTTCCCTAATATCGGAATCTCGGGCATTTTTTGAGATAATCAAAATCTGCAAGCGGGGTTGGATTCACCTTCGTTTGTACCCGTTTGTACCATCTTTCTTTTCGTTTGTACCTCAAGGGGTTCGGAAATACAAGACTTTAAAAAACTTGTTCCCTAATATCGGAATCTCGGGCAATTTTTGAGATAATCAAAATCTGCAAGCGGGGTTGGATTCACCATCGTTTGTACCCGTTTGTACCATCTTTCTTTTCGTTTGTACCTCAAGGGGTTCGGAAATACAGAACTTTAAAAAACCCGTTCCCTAATATCGGAATCTCGGGCATTTTTTGAGATAATCAAAATCTGCAAGCGGGGTTGGATTCACCGTCGTTTGTACCCGTTTGTACCATCTTTCTTTTCGTTTGTACCTCAAGGGGTTCGGAAATACAGAACTTTAAAAAACCCGTTCCCTAATATCGGAATCTCAGGCATTTTTTGAGATAATCAAAATCTGCAAGCGGGGTTGGATTCACCGTCGTTTGTACCCGTTTGTACCATCTTTCTTTTCGTTTGTACCTCAAGGGGTTCGGAAATACAAGACTTTAAAAAACTTGTTCCCTAATATCGGAATCTCGGGCATTTTTTGAGATAATCAAAATCTGCAAGCGGGGTTGGATTCACCATCGTTTGTACCCGTTTGTACCATCTTTCTTTTCGTTTGTACCTCAAGGGGTTCGGAAATACAAGACTTTAAAAAACCCGTTCCCTAATATCGGAATCTCGGGCATTTTTTGAGATAATCAAAATCTGCAAGCGGGGTTGGATTCACCGTCGTTTGTACCCGTTTGTACCATCTTTCTTTTCGTTTGTACCTCAAGGGGTTCGGAAATACAGAACTTTAAAAAACCGGTTCCCTAATATCGGAATCTCGGGCATTTTTTGAGATAATCAAAATCTGCAAGCGGGGTTGGATTCACCGTCGTTTGTACCCGTTTGTACCATCTTTCTTTTCGTTTGTACCTCAAGGGGTTCGGAAATACAAGACTTTAAAAAACCGGTTCCCTAATATCGGAATCTCGGGCATTTTTTGAGATAATCAAAATCTGCAAGCGGGGTTGGATTCACCGTCGTTTGTACCCGTTTGTACCACCTTTCTTTTCGTTTGTACCTCAAGGGGTTCGGAAATACAAGACTTTAAAAAACCCGTTCCCTAATATCGGAATCTCGGGCATTTTTTGAGATAATCAAAATCTGCAAGCGGGGTTGGATTCACCGTCGTTTGTACCCGTTTGTACCATCTTTCTTTTCGTTTGTACCTCAAGGGGTTCGGAAATACAGAACTTTAAAAAACCCGTTCCCTAATATCGGAATCTCAGGCATTTTTTGAGATAATCAAAATCTGCAAGCGGGGTTGGATTCACCGTCGTTTGTACCCGTTTGTACCATCTTTCTTTTCGTTTGTACCTCAAGGGGTTCGGAAATACAAGACTTTAAAAAACTTGTTCCCTAATATCGGAATCTCGGGCATTTTTTGAGATAATCAAAATCTGCAAGCGGGGTTGGATTCACCATCGTTTGTACCCGTTTGTACCATCTTTCTTTTCGTTTGTACCTCAAGGGGTTCGGAAATACAAGACTTTAAAAAACCCGTTCCCTAATATCGGAATCTCGGGCATTTTTTGAGATAATCAAAATCTGCAAGCGGGGTTGGATTCACCATCATTTGTACCCGTTTGTACCATCTTTCTTTTCGTTTGTACCTCAAGGGGTTCGGAAATACAAGACTTTAAAAAACCCGTTCCCTAATATCGGAATCTCGGGCATTTTTTGAGATAATCAAAATCTGCAAGCGGGGTTGGATTCACCGTCGTTTGTACCCGTTTGTACCATCTTTCTTTTCGTTTGTACCTCAAGGGGTTCGGAAATACAAGACTTTATAAAACCCGTTCCCTAATATCGGAATATCGGGCATTTTTTGAGGTAATCAAAATCTGCCAGCGGGGTTGGATTCACCATCGTTTGTACCCGTTTGTACCATTTTTCTTTTCGTTTGTACCTCAAGGGGTTCGGAAATACAAGACTTTAAAAAACCTGTTCCCTAATATCGGAATCTCGGCCATTTTTTGAGATAATCAAAATCTGCCAGCGGGGTTGGATTCACCATCGTTTGTACCCGTTTGTACCATCTTTCTTTTCGTTTGTACCTCAAGGGGTTCGGAAATACAAGACTTTATAAAACCCGTTCCCTAATATCGGAATATCGGGCATTTTTTGAGGTAATCAAAATCTGCCAGCGGGGTTGGATTCACCATCGTTTGTACCCGTTTGTACCATTTTTCTTTTCGTTTGTACCTCAAGGGGTTCGGAAATACAAGACTTTAAAAAACCTGTTCCCTAATATCGGAATCTCGGCCATTTTTTGAGATAATCAAAATCTGCCAGCGGGGTTGGATTCACCATCGTTTGTACCCGTTTGTACCATCTTTCTTTTCGTTTGTACCTCAAGGGGTTCGGAATTACAAGACTTTAAAAAACCCGTTCCCTAATATCGGAATCTCGGGCATTTTTTGAGATAATCAAAATCTGCAAGCGGGGTTGGATTCACCGTCGTTTGTACCCGTTTGTACCATCTTTCTTTTCGTTTGTACCTCAAGGGGTTCGGAAATACAAGACTTTAAAAAACCCGTTCCCTAATATCGGAATCTCGGGCATTTTTTGAGATAATCAAAATCTGCAAGCGGGGTTGGATTCACCGTCGTTTGTACCCGTTTGTACCATCTTTCTTTTCGTTTGTACCTCAAGGGGTTCGGAAATACAAGACTTTATAAAACCCGTTCCCTAATATCGGAATATCGGGCATTTTTTGAGGTAATCAAAATCTGCCAGCGGGGTTGGATTCACCATCGTTTGTACCCGTTTGTACCATTTTTCTTTTCGTTTGTACCTCAAGGGGTTCGGAAATACAAGACTTTAAAAAACCTGTTCCCTAATATCGGAATCTCGGCCATTTTTTGAGATAATCAAAATCTGCCAGCGGGGTTGGATTCACCATCGTTTGTACCCGTTTGTACCATCTTTCTTTTCGTTTGTACCTCAAGGGGTTCGGAATTACAAGACTTTAAAAAACCCGTTCCCTAATATCGGAATCTCGGGCATTTTTTGAGATAATCAAAATCTGCAAGCGGGGTTGGATTCACCGTCGTTTGTACCCGTTTGTACCATCTTTCTTTTCGTTTGTACCTCAAGGGGTTCGGAAATACAAGACTTTAAAAAACCCGTTCCCTAATATCGGAATCTCGGGCATTTTTTGAGATAATCAAAATCTGCCAGCGGGGTTGGATTCACCATCGTTTGTACCCGTTTGTACCATTTTTCTTTTCGTTTGTACCTAAAGGGGTTCGGAAATACAAGACTTTAAAAAACCTGTTCCCTAATATCGGAATCTCGGCCATTTTTTGAGATAATCAAAATCTGCCAGCGGGGTTGGATTCACCGTCGTTTGTACCCGTTTGTACCATCTTTCTTTTCGTTTGTACCTCAAGGGGTTCGGAAATACAAGACTTTAAAAAACCCGTTCCCTAATATCGGAATCTCGGGCATTTTTTGAGATAATCAAAATCTGCAAGCGGGGTTGGATTCACCGTCGTTTGTACCCGTTTGTACCATCTTTCTTTTCGTTTGTACCTCAAGGGGTTCGGAAATACAAGACTTTAAAAAACTTGTTCCCTAATATCGGAATCTCGGGCATTTTTTGAGATAATCAAAATCTGCAAGCGGGGTTGGATTCACCATCGTTTGTACCCGTTTGTACCATCTTTCTTTTCGTTTGTACCTCAAGGGGTTCGGAAATACAAGACTTTAAAAAACCCGTTCCCTAATATCGGAATCTCGGGCATTTTTTGAGATAATCAAAATCTGTAAGCAGGGTTGGATTCACCGTCGTTTGTACCCGTTTGTACCAACTTTCTTTTCGTTTGTACCTCAAGGGATTAGGAAATACAGGATTTTCAAAAACCTAGTATCGGTAACGAGTATCGGTATCTTAGGCATTTTTTGAGATAATCAAAATCTGCAAGCGGGGTTGGATTCACCGTCGTTTGTACCCGTTTGTACCATCTTTCTTTTCGTTTGTACCTCAAGGGGTTCGGAAATACAGAACTTTAAAAAACCCGTTCCCTAATATCGGAATCTCGGGCATTTTTTGAGATAATCAAAATCTGCAAGCGGGGTTGGATTCACCGTCGTTTGTACCCGTTTGTACCATCTTTCTTTTCGTTTGTACCTCAAGGGGTTCGGAAATACAAGACTTTAAAAAACCCGTTCCCTAATATCGGAATCTCGGGCATTTTTTGAGATAATCAAAATCTGCAAGCGGGGTTGGATTCACCTTCGTTTGTACCCGTTTGTACCATCTTTCTTTTCGTTTGTACCTCAAGGGGTTCGGAAATACAAGACTTTAAAAAACCCGTTCCCTAATATCGGAATCTCGGGCATTTTTTGAGATAATCAAAATCTGCAAGCGGGGTTGGATTCACCGTCGTTTGTACCCGTTTGTACCATCTTTCTTTTCGTTTGTACCTCAAGGGGTTCGGAAATACAAGACGCCCGAGATTCCGATATTAGGGAACAGGTTTTATTAAAGTTCTGTATTTCCGAACCCCTTGAGGTACAAACGAAAAGAAAGTTGGTACAAACGGGTACAAACGACGGTGAATCCAACCCTGCTTGCAGATTTTGATTATCTCAAAAAATGCCCGAGATACCGATACTCGTTACCGATACTAAGTTTTTGAAAGTCCTGTATTTCCGAATCCCTTGAGGTACAAACGAAAAGAAAGTTGGTACAAACGGGTACAAACGACGCTGAAGCCAACCCTGCTTGCAGATTTTGATTATCTCAAAAAATGCCTAAGATACCGATACTCGTTACCGATACTAGGTTTTTGAAAATCCTGTATTTCCTAATCCCTTGAGGTACAAACGAAAAGAAAGTTGGTACAAACGGGTACAAACGACGGTGAATCCAACCCTGCTTACAGATTTTGATTATCTCAAAAAATGCCCGAGATACCGATACTAGGGAACAGTTTTTGAAAGTTCTGTATTTCCGAACCCCTTGAGGTACAAACGAAAAGAAAGTTGGTACATACGGGTACAAACGACGGTGAGTCCAACCCTGCTTGCAGATTTTGACTATCTCAAAAATGCCCGAGATACCGATACTAGTTATTAATACTAGGGAACAGTTTTTGAAAGCCCTGTATTTCCGAACCCCTTGAGGTACAAACGAAAAGAAAGTTGGTACAAACGGGTACAAACGACGGTGAATCCAACCCTGCTTGCAGATTATGATTTTCTCAAAAAATGCCCGAGATACCGATACTGGTTACCGATACTAGGGAACAGTTTTTGAAAGTTCTGTATTTCCGAACCCCTTGAGATACAAACGAAAAGAAAGTTGGTACAAACGACGCTGAAGCCAACCCTGCTTGCAGATTTTGATTATCTCAAAAAATGCCTAAGATACCGATACTCGTTACCGATTCTAGATTTTTGAAAGTCCTGTATTTCCGAATCCCTTGAGGTACAAACGAAAAGAAAGTTGGTACAAACGGGTACAAACGACGCTGAAGCCAACCCTGCTTGCAGATTTTGATTATCTCAAAAAATGCCTAAGATACCGATACTCGTTACCGATACTAGGTTTTTGAAAATCCTGTATTTCCTAATCCCTTGAGGTACAAACGAAAAGAAAGTTGGTACAAACGGGTACAAACGACGGTGAATCCAACCCTGCTTACAGATTTTGATTATCTCAAAAAATGCCCGAGATACCGATACTAGTTACCGATACTAGGGAACAGTTTTTGAAAGTTCTGTATTTCCGAACCCCTTGAGGTACAAACGAAAAGAAAGTTGGTACATACGGGTACAAACGACGGTGAGTCCAACCCTGCTTGCAGATTTTGACTATCTCAAAAAATGCCCGAGATACCGATACTAGTTATTAATACTAGGGAACAGTTTTTGAAAGCCCTGTATTTCCGAACCCATTGAGGTACAAACGAAAAGAAAGTTGCTACAAACGGGTACAAACGACGGTGAATCCAACCCTGCTTGCAGATTTTGATTATCTCAAAAAATGCCTAAGATACCGATACTCGTTACCGATACTAGATTTTTGAAAGTCCTGTATTTCCGAATCCCTTGAGGTACAAACGAAAAGAAAAATGGTACAAACGGGTACAAATGACGCTGAAGCCAACCCTGCTTGCAGATTTTGATTATCTCAAAAAATGCCTAAGATACCGATACTCGTTACCGATACTAGGTTTTTGAAAGTCCTGTATTTCCTAATCCCTTGAGGTACAAACGAAAAGAAAGTTGGTACAAACGGGTACAAACGATGGTGAATCCAACCCCGCTGGCAGATTTTGATTATCTCAAAAAATGCCCGAGATTCCGATATTAGGGAACGGGTTTTTTAAAGTTCTGTATTTCCGAACCCCTTGAGGTACAAACGAAAAGAAAGATGGTACAAACGGGTACAAACGATGGTGAATCCAACCCCGCTTGCAGATTTTGATTATCTCAAAAATTGCCCGAGATTCCGATATTAGGGAACAAGTTTTTTAAAGTCTTGTATTTCCGAACCCCTTGAGGTACAAACGAAAACAAAGATGGTACAAACGGGTACAAACGATGGTGAATCCAACCCCGCTTGCAGATTTTGATTATCTCAAAAAATGCCCGAGATTCCGATATTAGGGAACGGGTTTTTTAAAGTCTTGTATTTCCGAACCCCTTGAGGTACAAACGAAAAGAAAGATGGTACAAACGGGTACAAACGACGGTGAATCCAACCCCGCTTGCAGATTTTAATTATCTCAAAAAATGCCCAAGATTCCGATATTAGGGAACGGGTTTTTTAAAGTCTTGTATTTCCGAACCCCTTGAGGTACAAACGAAAAGAAAGTTGGTACAAACGGGTACAAACGATGGTGAATCCAACCCCGCTTGCAGATTTTGATTATCTCAAAAAATGCCCGAGATTCCGATATTAGGGAACAAGTTTTTTAAAGTCTTGTATTTCCGAACCCCTTGAGGTACAAACGAAAAGAAAGATGGTACAAACGGGTACAAACGACGGTGAATCCAACCCCGCTTGCAGATTTTGATTATCTCAAAAAATGCCCGAGATTCCGATATTAGGGAACGGGTTTTTTAAAGTTCTGTATTTCCGAACCCCTTGAGGTACAAACGAAAAGAAAGATGGTACAAACGGGTACAAACGACGGTGAATCCAACCCCGCTTGCAGATTTTGATTATCTCAAAAAATGCCCGAGATTCCGATATTAGGGAACGGTTTTTTTAAAGTTCTGTATTTCCGAACCCCTTGAGGTACAAACGAAAAGAAAGATGGTACAAACGGGTACAAACGATGGTGAATCCAACCCCGCTTGCAGATTTTGATTATCTCAAAAATTGCCCGAGATTCCGATATTAGGGAACAAGTTTTTTAAAGTCTTGTATTTCCGAACCCCTTGAGGTACAAACGAAAACAAAGATGGTACAAACGGGTACAAACGATGGTGAATCCAACCCCGCTTGCAGATTTTGATTATCTCAAAAAATGCCCGAGATTCCGATATTAGGGAACGGGTTTTTTAAAGTCTTGTATTTCCGAACCCCTTGAGGTACAAACGAAAAGAAAGATGGTACAAACGGGTACAAACGATGGTGAATCCAACCCCGCTGGCAGATTTTGATTATCTCAAAAAATGGCCGAGATTCCGATATTAGGGAACAGGTTTTTTAAAGTCTTGTATTTCCGAACCCCTTGAGGTACAAACGAAAAGAAAAATGGTACAAACGGGTACAAACGATGGTGAATCCAACCCCGCTGGCAGATTTTGATTATCTCAAAAAATGCCCGAGATTCCGATATTAGGGAACCGGTTTTTTAAAGTCTTGTATTTCCGAACCCCTTGAGGTACAAACGAAAAGAAAGATGGTACAAACGGGTACAAACGACGGTGAATCCAACCCCGCTTGCAGATTTTGATTATCTCAAAAAATGCCCGAGATTCCGATATTAGGGAACGGGTTTTTTAAAGTCTTGTATTTCCGAACCCCTTGAGGTACAAACGAAAAGAAAAATGGTACAAACGGGTACAAACGACGGTGAATCCAACCCCGCTTGCAGATTTTGATTATCTCAAAAAATGCCCGAGATTCCGATATTAGGGAACGGGTTTTTTAAAGTTCTGTATTTCCGAACCCCTTGAGGTACAAACGAAAAGAAAGATGGTACAAACGGGTACAAACGATGGTGAATCCAACCCCGCTTGCAGATTTTGATTATCTCAAAAATTGCCCGAGATTCCGATATTAGGGAACAAGTTTTTTAAAGTCTTGTATTTCCGAACCCCTTGAGGTACAAACGAAAACAAAGATGGTACAAACGGGTACAAACGATGGTGAATCCAACCCCGCTGGCAGATTTTGATTATCTCAAAAAATGCCCGAGATTCCGATATTAGGGAACGGGTTTTTTAAAGTCTTGTATTTCCGAACCCCTTGAGGTACAAACGAAAAGAAAGATGGTACAAACGGGTACAAACGACGGTGAATCCAACCCCGCTTGCAGATTTTGATTATCTCAAAAAATGCCCGAGATTCCGATATTAGGGAACGGTTTTTTTAAAGTTCTGTATTTCCGAACCCCTTGAGGTACAAACGAAAAGAAAGATGGTACAAACGGGTACAAACGATGGTGAATCCAACCCCGCTTGCAGATTTTGATTATCTCAAAAATTGCCCGAGATTCCGATATTAGGGAACAAGTTTTTTAAAGTCTTGTATTTCCGAACCCCTTGAGGTACAAACGAAAACAAAGATGGTACAAACGGGTACAAACGATGGTGAATCCAACCCCGCTTGCAGATTTTGATTATCTCAAAAAATGCCCGAGATTCCGATATTAGGGAACGGGTTTTTTAAAGTCTTGTATTTCCGAACCCCTTGAGGTACAAACGAAAAGAAAGATGGTACAAACGGGTACAAACGATGGTGAATCCAACCCCGCTGGCAGATTTTGATTATCTCAAAAAATGGCCGAGATTCCGATATTAGGGAACAGGTTTTTTAAAGTCTTGTATTTCCGAACCCCTTGAGGTACAAACGAAAAGAAAAATGGTACAAACGGGTACAAACGATGGTGAATCCAACCCCGCTGGCAGATTTTGATTATCTCAAAAAATGCCCGAGATTCCGATATTAGGGAACCGGTTTTTTAAAGTCTTGTATTTCCGAACCCCTTGAGGTACAAACGAAAAGAAAGATGGTACAAACGGGTACAAACGACGGTGAATCCAACCCCGCTTGCAGATTTTGATTATCTCAAAAAATGCCCGAGATTCCGATATTAGGGAACGGGTTTTTTAAAGTCCTGTATTTCCGAACCACTTGAGGTACAAACGAAAAAAAAGTTGGTACAAACAGGTACATATGGAGTACTAACATATGCAAAAAAAAAAAACCCGATATCTTGAAGTCGGGTTCTGAGCATTTTTCAACCCCCCGTATCTCCGAACCCCTTGAGGTACAAACGAAAAAAAAGTTGGTACAAACAGGTACATACGGAGTACTAACATATGCAAAAAAAAAAACCCCGATATCTTGAAGTCGGGTTCTGAGCATTTTTCAACCCCCCGTATCTCCGAACCCCTTGAGGTACAAACGAAAAAAAAGTTGGTACAAACAGGTACATACGGAGTACAAACATATGCAAAAAAAAAAAACCCGATATCTTGAAGTCGGGTTCTGAGCATTTTTCAACCCCCCGTATCTCCGAACCCCTTGAGGTACAAACGAAAAAAAAGTTGGTACAAACAGGTACATACGGAGTACTAACATATGCAAAAATAAAAAACCCGATATCTTGAAGTCGGGTTCCAGGTTCACACAGGTATAAACTACCAGTTTCATCGCATCAACAAATCGTATCGCAATTGATTGAATATCAAATATTATTTTCTCAAAATCATTTCTGGTAATAATTACACGACAGCAATCAAAAAGACACTAATTACTTAAGCTCCTTACACTGGAGCGGTGTAAAGTAACAAAGTAAGCACACGACGCGACGTCTATACACGTCGTCTTTGTGTCGCACCGTAATTCAGCCACAAAATGACGCTAGTTTTACTAAGACAATGTTTTGAACACAGATTACAGAATAAGGCAGATGGCGCGCGCGGAACACGGGAGTGAGGCCAAAAAAGCAAATACAAATTGAAAAACACGTACTTGGTATTCGCTTTTGAATGTGTATTTGCTTTGTTTAACAAACTTTATCTAACAAAAAAGACTTCTTTATTAATAAACTGTGGTTAAACAATGCAAATACAAACTGGAAAACGAATACCAGGTATCAGATTTTCAATTTGTATTTGCTTTTTTGGCTTCACTTTCGTGTTCCGCGCGCTCCATCTGAATTATTCTGTAATCTGTGGTTTTGAACATAGAATTAACAAAAAGCACCTTACTCTAGAAGGGGTAGGGGAGACCGGGGCTGGTTGTGACAGGGGTAGGTAGTTACAGTGGCAATGGTTGCGAAACAGATAACGCAATACTGACGTTAGAAAGGGACAAATACTCCCGTCGCCACCGGCTAGCACGCCACGAGAGCCAGTGGCGCCAGCGTTTTTGTGAGAGGAGCCCAAGCGTGCCGCCATTAAAAGCGTAGGTTAGTAAAATTTTACACTTTTAGTAATATTGGTTTGTAACCTATGTTCCATAAAGGCAGATATGTCCTTGTTGTGATATTTACGCCCTGATGCTTTCGTTTTGCAATGAGTCTACGCTTATACAGCTACGTTTATTGACGTTTTCACAGTATAACCTTATAGGGTCAATTTTGGCGTTGGGGCTAAAAGTTACATTTGCTCGGGGCAGGTTGTGATTTGTCACGACCTACCCCGTAGTGCTTGTTGCCGACTGATATAATTTGTGCTATATAGTTTTTTTTACTTTTTTTAGGAAAAAAAAGTCTCCTAAAGAGGAAGGTACAGAGGCCGGCAAACAACTTGAGCCAAAGTCGATGTAGTGGGGGTAAGTTCGCGCATGTACACTCATGCTCGGCCAATAGCGTGGACGTGTGCCGACAGAATGCCCCCGCGCACCTCTCTTTCCACCAACGACACCTTAAAATCGTCTACTGCGCACTCAAGGTCATGGCTCAAGTTGTTTGCCGGCCACTGTATTACATGACACTAACGAAGAAAGTGAAGTAGAGGATGGTTATTTTTGTCTGATATGTTGTGATTTGTGATCCTTTTGATCCGAAGAAATCCAGTGTGGAATGGGTCGAGTGTGTAGCTTAGTAGCTTCTAAAAATTGGTCACATGTGAAGTGTGTTAGAGGAAATAAAGCACATTACATTTGCGATAGTGATTGTTCAGACTACAGTGACTGAACTGCTTGATTTTCCTTATAGATCTGATTGTCTTTTTTTTAAGTGTAGTTTATTTTCTATTTAAAAAAACGTTTTGTTCATTAGTAGGTATAAAAGTTTTGTTTAGTAAAAAGGTTTATAATCTTATAGGTGAGAAAGATTTTGTTTTTACGAAGTACAAGATCAAAAAAAGTTGAAGTTTGTAATTTTGTTTCATTTAAGTTGATTGTTTTCGTTGTAATAAGGCAAAATACTTCTTTATAGACATAATGTCATTTAAATTAAGAAAAGCAACTGATTCTGATGATTGTTTCTAATAAAAACACGTATAATACGTTTGTTTTTTTATTGTAACAATTTGCCCCGAGTTGTGTAACAACCAGCCCCGAGCACGGGGTTGAAAGTTACACGGCTTTTTTTTCAGAATTCATAAGTTTATGTCATTACTATTAGTCTGCTACATAAAATTTATATTAAATAAAAATCCTGAATAGTTACTTAATAAAACAAACCTATATCCAGGTAAAAAAATCAAACCAATAAAAAAATATGTAGTACAGTTTGTAAAAAAAAAATGTCACAACCAGCCCCGGTCTCCCCTACACAGGTAAATGTATCAAGTGATGCCCACTTAATGGCTTATTCCTAAAATATAGGTAACTAGCTTTCCCCCGCGGTTTCACCCGCATTCCCGGGATTAAAAGTAGCCTATGTCCTTCTCCATACCATAGGATATTTGCATGCCAAATTTGATTATGATCAGTTGAGTAGTTGAGGCGTGAAGGCGTAACAAACAAAAAAACCCACTTTCGCATTTATAAAATTAGTTAGGATAGGATTAGGAAGTTAGGATAGCGAAAAGTGTTTAAGTGTTGGTGTTTCTCGAAGCCGAATTCGATAAAAACTAAAACTGAAAGTAAAAAAATATAGTTTTCTTAAGAATATGAAGTTTTCTTTAATGTTTCATCTTACATTACTTCTCATAATGTTAATCATTATAAGCGACACTATGAAATGGTGCAATCATACAGGTTTTTTTTTTCAAATTCAACAAGTTCGATACCAGGGATCCAATTCTCACTTCCCTCGAATTAGCCTTCGAATCGAACTTGCATTTCGACCGCAAAAGTTCGAGGGCGGGAGTCAATATTTCGATTCCCGTATTTTCGGCACTAATCGAACTAACCTTCGAAATAAGTTCGAATGTAAGGAATTAATGTTGCCATTATGATAGTTGATAGATACAGATACGGTGCATGTCTCTTCTATGTATGTATTACATCTATGTTTATGTAACTTAATAGCGCTCGAGATGAATGATCAAAGTAAAACACGTTACTTATAATACGTACTTAAACTTCTTCAAGTATTACTTAGCCTTAGTGGGTGGTTCAGTTTTACTATCTTTAAGTTTTGTTCTACGACTATTAATAATTCATCAGACTTTCATACAAAAATAAATAATTGGACTGTTTTACAAAAAACTTAAATCGACTTCAAAGTACACTAAGAAGTAATCAAATCCTGATCTGATGACAATGGGACCAAACGGGAAGTGTACCCTTCCAGACAAAAAAAGAATTTTCCAAATCGGTTAATCGGTTAATAAATGACGGAGTTATGAGGAAACAAACATAGAAAAAAAAAACACAACCGAATTGAGAACCTCCTTCTTTTTTTTAAGTCGGTTAAAAACCCTCTAAATGTTAGAAACTCTACGAATAGCTAAAGCCTGATGACTGTGAAGACGTAGGTACACCACACCACAATACAGAATTGATTTGTATTGATAGAATAAAAAAATCTTGGATGTTTGGTTTTGGAAAATGTATTAGTTTAGTAATACAGTCAGTTAGTCTTTACCACGGAAAAGAGAATTTCTTTTATTTCTTTTCTCTGTGGCCTTTACCAATAACCCTACATATGTAAGGGCGTGAGCGAAGGCAAATATAGAGCTCAGTTCAAAGCTATAACGGATGTCCAGAAGCTACATTTATTTTTAACGAATTAATCGACATGGAGCTTTGAACTTCACTTCCCTCCAATATGGCGAGGAGGGCGATGGCTGCCACACGCGTCATACTTGTGAGGTGCTGCTTATGGGGGCGGTCTCATTTATTTTACTCAGTCTACTTTGTAGTTTTGCCGCCCGTGCCGGGGCACGCAATTGTTGTCAGTGCGATTAGAATGTAAATATTATGTAATGAATCTAAGCTTGTTTTGAAAAGAGTAATTGCTGAGTTTATTGCCGCCTCTTCTCAGCAAATGCAACCATCCGAACCGGTATTAGAGTCAGACTTTTCATAAGTGCCTGCGAAGTTCTATTTGAATAAATGATTTTGAATTTTGAACTGTACTGAACTGTACTGAACTGAAACTTAAAACTATTTTATGGAGTTAGTTCCTCGCCCGATAAGTTACTTATGAATGTTAAAATTGACACTACCACCTCTTGTTTATATAATGAACATAAAAATATAGCCATCAGCTAGGATTTAGAAGAAATTGCTGGATGCATAACTCCAATGTAACTAAAATGTTATAAAACATGATACATAATAAAGATAAATAATACACCATATGACATGTTATCTGAAATGTTTTGCCCTAATGAAGGGAGACTACATATTTGGGTGGCATGTCAACCGGACATTATACAGGATGCTCGAAAAATCAGCTAATTTCCTTCGAAACGACGAGCTCATGATGTATACGGATCATATTGTGTTTGTTTTTCGTATAGAATATAAATCAGGCCAAAATGGATTGGATGTTTTTTTAATTTGGCAACATTGCATATATACACTGAAGTGATATCGATATATTATTTAATATAAATAATAGTAGCAGCAAGGATGAAACACATATTTTTTTTTAAGAGATCGAACAGCATTACAGTGTATATTATAGTTACAAAATAATTGAGCTTATTATAACAGCTAGATCTCCTCAATTAAGCATACAAATTATTAAAAACAAGAAAAAAGAGAAGAATATAGCAAGCATATACATTTATTTTATTTACTACTCACAAAAACGCCACCAATACACAGTTTAAATGTTCACGCAAACAACGACATCTGACTGTGACAATAGTGGTTGGTTTTTGGGTAAAATTATAAATATGGACTACGAGGAGCCTCTTAGGATATAAGGTAAGGACTTACCAGGAACTCCAGCACAGTGATAAGCACTATTTTAAACTTTATTTCAATATTGTTCACGAATCACGTATTTTGCTGCTTATTGATCTATCGACTTTCTCGAACTAAAAAACTTTGCGGGGTTGCGGGGCGCGTGCCGTTGCATTTCACTCACACACGCGCGTTTGTCGATGCGTCGCCGAAGTATTGCGGAGATTCCCGAAGCTCTTTTCTCGCTTTGATATATGATGTGGGAAAAGGATAGGAATCGGGAAGTAGAGGCTCGTCATTTAAACTCAATATGAGTAGATATTTACTTTGTATTCATTATTATATATTGGCCTAAACATCCTCCGCCGCCTTGAGAACACGTGTTCTCAAAATAAAGAATAAAAAAAATTAATTATAAGAACTAATTACAATTTATAATAATTATTGAAGGACTGAATATAAGATGTGGTATGATTTATTTTTATTGTGAGGGTAATGGACATAACTTGACAATGGGTCTTTTGAATGATCCATTTGAAGTTTTTACTAAAGCGACGCGGATATTTCCATCCTTGCCAGGATAAACTTGAGATATTATGCCCAACGGCCAACGTAAAGGGGGAATATCATCTTGGTGTATAAGAACCACAGTACCAATCTTAATGTTTTCTTTCTCAATGAGCCATTTCTGTCTAACTTGAAGGTTATGTAAATATTCTATACGCCATCTTTTCCAATAGCTACACACCATCTGATCTAGTAATTGTTTCCGACAACGTAAAGATATGGTTTCCTCGGAGACATTCTGAAGCGGCAATGAAGTCAATGGTGAAGCCATTATAAAGTGAGCGGGAGTAAGAGGTTCCGGATAGGGATCCTCAGATAGAATGCAAAGCGGTCTAGAATTTAAGACTGTTTCAATTTGCGTAAGAACAGTGAGGAGCTCTTCATATGTGAGGAGCTGCGAACCGATAACCCGGTATAAATGAGTTTTAATCGATTTTATATTAGATTCCCACAATCCTCCGAAATGTGGGGCGCGGGGTGGAATCATTTTCCATTCAATGCGGTACTGATCGGTAAGTAATTCTTGTAGTTGAGCTTTAGCTCCGACGAAGTTAGTTCCGTTATCGGAGTAAAGAAAAGAAACAGGCCCTCGACGGGAAATAAATCGCTTAAAAGCGGAAATAAAAGTATCTGATGACACATCAGTTGCCAATTCGATGTGTACAGCTTTGGTTACTAAGCATATAAACAAACAAATATATGCCTTTTGGCTCCTTTGACCTCTGCGTCTACATAATGTTACTTTAATGGGTCCAGCATAGTCAACGCCCGTATGCACAAACGCTTTGGTCTCCTGAACGCGGCAAGAGGGTAAGTCAGCCATTTTTGGGCTGAGAAATGAAGGGGCATTTTTAAAACAGAAGTTACATGAATGTACTCTGTGTCTAATGACACTTCTAGCGGACAGTATCCAATACTTCTGGCGCAACAGTGAGCTCAGAAGATTGGCACCGGTATGGCAATGAGCACGGTGAAAATAATCTATAATAAGATGAGTAACGTGGTCATGTTTAGGTAAAAGAGCGGGATGCTGAGCTTCATACGGAAGATTTGCATTTGAAAGTCTACCTCCAATTCTAATAATTTTATCTTGATCTATAAAAAGGTCAAGTTTTTTAAGCGGGGAAGATAATTTAATGTTTTTAATATTATTAAATATATTTTGAAAATTTACCTTTTGTACAGAGCGTATTAAATATACTTCAGCTTTATTTAGCTCAGAAGCTGTGATGCGGCTGTGACCTTGATCGCGGGAAATTATGCGCGAGAATCTAAGTATGTATACTATTATGCGTAATATTTTATTCCATGATGAGTATTTTAGAGCAAGCTCGTAAATTAAATTAGGCTCAACAGGAGTGGACGCAGTACAAGTAACAAGCGTTTTACTATTAAATTCAGGAAGTTCCTCACAGCATTCGGGACTAAATGGAGTGATGGGCCATTCTGAAACTGGATCTTTTAGCCATTTCGGGCCGTGCCACCATAAGTGATGGGACACTAACTGTTCAGGTAAAATACCTCTAGAGAGACAGTCGCTAGGATTTTCGATACCACTAACGTGGTAGAAATGTTTAGGGTCAAGATTTTCTTGACATTTAGCAATGCGGTTACTAACGAAAACATTCCATCTATGTGGAGATGAATGTATCCATGACAGGGTAATTTTAGAATCGGAGAATGCGAATATATTATCAATAGCGGTTCGAGCACTATAAGTCTCATTAATTATTTTTATAAGTTTTGACAGGAGAACAGCAGCGCATAACTCTAAACGAGCTAGCGAAACTACCTTCACAGGTGCAACCTTTGATTTTGCACACACCAAACTTACGTGTATGTTACCATCAGGATCGGTCACATGTAAATATATGACGCAGCCATATGCTTTAAGACTGGCATCAGCAAAGCCTACAATATTAGTTTTGCAGCCCATAGAAACGGCTAAATGACGCGGTATTTTTAATGTAGAAAGAAGAGGCAATTGCTCTTTAAATTTATTAAAGAGAGAAACGACAGAGTCTGGGGGTGTTTCATCCCAATCAATATGAAGATTCCATAAATCTTTAATTAATAATTTGGCAAACAATACTACTGGGGCAGCAAATCCGAGTACATCCCACAAGCGGGCAATTGTTGACAGTATGAATCTTTTGGTACACTTGTCGTGTAAATCAGATGTAGTAAAAGTGAAGCTATCATCTGCAGGAATCCATTTGAGGCCTAGAATTTTGAGGTTATCATCGTCTGAAAAATCTATAGCAGCCCGATTGGATTGCGGCACAGAGACCAGCAACTCCTGTGAGTTACTCGCCCATTTGGTGAGATCAAAACCACCTGCTTTGAAAAGAGAGATGAGCTCTTGAGATAAGACTTTAGCTTCTTCTAAAGAAGGAATGGAAGTGGCTAAGTCATCCATATATAGTTCACGCGAAGCTACTTCAGCAGCGCGCGGGAAAAGGTTTTTCTCATCCGAACATAACTGGCGCACAGTGCGCATGGCTAAAAACGGACTGGACTTAAGACCGAATGCAACTCGGTTAAATTGAAATACGCGGATTGGATCATTGGGATCAAAGCGGAATAATATTTTTTGATATTTTCTATGCTCATCAATAACAGCAATTTGTAGGTACATTTGTTTTATATCTGCTGTAATAGCTATGGGATATAAGCGGAAATTCAGTAATACAATAAATAAATCAGATTGTAAATTGGGTCCCGTATGTAAAATATCATTGAGTGATATGCCATTGTGACATTTAGCACTAGCATCGAGTACTATACGAACTTTTGTTGTTTCTTTGTCCTGACGTACGACGGGATGGTGTGGTATGAAGTACCCTTTATCATGGTCGTCAGAATCGGAAGGCAATATTTCAGATAAGTATTTTTTATCTAAGTACTCCTGTATAACCTCATTATAGCTAGCGCGGAGCTGTGGGTCGCGTAGCTTGGTACGCTCCAAAGCAAGTAAACGGCGGTGAGCGACGGAACGGGAATCACCTAACACGTTAGGATCCTCACAAAAAGGTAACGCGGTACAATATCTACCGGCGGAGTCCCGTGAGAAGTTATGTGAGAACAGCTGTTCACACTCCTTTTCGGCCGAGCTCATAAATTTTTGCTCGGGAATTTCTTCGAGCTCCCAAAATTTAAGTAGGGAATTATCTAAAGAAATAGTAAGGTCATTGGGACCAGAAATTAAAAACGTCGCGGTATTAAAATAAGTTGATGCATTTTTATTTATATTAGAGTTGGCGGGAACGTCACCCATAAGAATATAACCAAACACGGTTTCAAGGGCACAAGGAGCGGGCGGTGCAATAATTTTTTGACCTAATAACAAATATGGGAACAATTGTGCCCCAAGAACTACTTCGACCTCTCCGGGGATGTGCCACAGAGGGTCAGCGAGCGGTAAGTTACCTAAATGTTGCACTATAGAAGTCTCAACATATTCAGTCGGTAACCTGTCAGTAATGCAATCAACGACAAGAGCGGTAATATTATAAAAATATTTTTTATTTTTCGCGGTAATTTTAAGTTGAACGTAGCCGTGAATAGGACGCGAAGTGGATCCTACACCCTTTATAAAGGAGTTGCTAAGCGATATAATATTTAAATTTAATTGTTTACAACAGGCAGTTGTAATTATGTTGTTTTGAGACGCGTTATCTATTAAACATCTAACTGAAATGTATTTATTGTCTTTATTAGACACATAAACTTGAGCGGTTGATAAAAGTACAGTAGTATGGGAAGGATTTAAATTATTAAAAGAATCGCGATCGTTATCATTATTCTTATCAACTCGCGCTCGGGTGCATAGCGACACCGGTTGTGAAGCGACCGTAGCGCTGCTAGAAGGAGACGCGGTCGGATGCGCGGGCGAGGCTGCGCACGGGAGCGGTCGCGGCGCGGCGGCGGACGGCTGCGCGTCCTGCGCGTGTGGAGACGATGCGATGCGGTTATCAAGACGCGCCGAGTGAGAGGGACGCGAGTCAGAAACTATTTGTTGCGATTGCGAATTGCTATCCAAATGCAAAAGAGAATGATGGTGTTTATTACAAGTTTTACAACAATACGACGACTTACACTGAGAAGCAGTATGCGTCAGGCTGAGGCAGTTTACACAGCCTTTTTTAGATTTAACAAAATCTAAACGATCTTTAGTATTAAGTGCTTTAAAAGATAAACAATTAAACATCTGATAGTGATCAGATTTGTTGCAAAATAAGCAAGTGCTTTTATTATTATTATCGCGTGCAAGGAAAGCATGGTGGACTGTATTTGAATTACGCGGTTGAGAACGAGAAGCGGGCGGATTATTAGGGTTGCTACCGACTGGGGCGGTTCGCGCGAAGCCAGCAATTGGCGTAGAAGTGCGGTCTAATATTTTTACTTGCGATTTAATAAAATCAACAAAATCCTTATAAGAAGGAATTTCTGTATTCCTCATAAACATTTCAAAGGAATTAGCGGTTGCGGGATCTAACTTCTTTAAAGCTAAAGAAAGTAAGATAAAATCTTTCATATCTTTAATACCTAACTGTTCCAAAGCAGATACAGAGGCGTGGAAAGTTTCAATAAACGTATTTAAAGACACGGAATTATTTAATGCGGGTTTAATATTTAATAAATTAGACATGTAGTGTGACCCTAATGCTCTTTTATCTTGATATTTTTGAACTAAGCTGTCCCAAATTGAATTATAATTATCACCGGACGGTATAATACCTGCCGTGATTTTTAAAGCATTTCCTGTTAATTTACCTACAAGATATTGTACTCTTTGAGAATTCGAAAGATCAGGATTTGAATGTATATTAGATTTAAAAGATTCAAAGAACACGGGCCAATTTTCTATTTTTCCATCAAAAGACGGAATTTGAATAGGTGGTAGTTTGATACGACCTTTATATTCAGACGTTATAGTATTCTGCGAAGTCACATTCGACGTAATATTTGTCTTACTGACAATAAGAGAACGAACCCTTTCTATTCGGGTGTACACAGTATCGAAGGAAATCATTTTTTTATAATCAATCTTATAATCTGGATCAAATTGCATATTTAACTCGTTAATTGTATCTAAATTAGAATTAAATTCATGACGAATTGTACTAATAATTTCAGTGTCCGCCATGAATGTCTCTGACGAACGAAGGTCTGCACTCGCGGATGTGGAAACATTCTTAGAAGAATCATATAAGAACGATAATTGTTCATAAATAGCTTCATTTTTAGCTTCCAATATTTTAATTTTATTTTCAATAGCATCCATTGTGAAAGATCGCGTGTTAATTAAAATTAATCAAAGTAAAATAATGTAGGTAAGTAGGTATATCCAACAGTTTAGGAACCTATCTATCTATGAAAGTACCTACCTACTTCAAGTCGACAGACGTGGCTCAAAGAATGCAATTATATGCGTAGTAATAGTACAAATAAATAGTAGGTAAGTACGTATTGCGGTTATTAGTACACCATAATGATTTCGTATAATACGAATCGGTACCTATAAAATCTAAGTCCTAAAAATATGGAGGAGCGGCGGCGGTAATGAATACCTAACTACTTTTTATCACGATTGGCGTGGTAAAAATGGCGGGAGTACGAAATATCGTATGAATATAGTCTAAAACCTATTTATGAGGTATAAGACATGCGTATTATAAGGTAATATACCTATTCAGAGGCATAAAACCTATAGAAAGCGGGAAATTATACGTAATTTGTTATGAAATGAAATAGCTGTAATGGCTGACTCAAAATGAATCCGCTCGAAGGCGTACCAGAAAAATGGTTGGTTTTTGGGTAAAATTATAAATATGGACTACGAGGAGCCTCTTAGGATATAAGGTAAGGACTTACCAGGAACTCCAGCACAGTGATAAGCACTATTTTAAACTTTATTTCAATATTGTTCACGAATCACGTATTTTGCTGCTTATTGATCTATCGACTTTCTCGAACTAAAAAACTTTGCGGGGTTGCGGGGCGCGTGCCGTTGCATTTCACTCACACACGCGCGTTTGTCGATGCGTCGCCGAAGTATTGCGGAGATTCCCGAAGCTCTTTTCTCGCTTTGATATATGATGTGGGAAAAGGATAGGAATCGGGAAGTAGAGGCTCGTCATTTAAACTCAATATGAGTAGATATTTACTTTGTATTCATTATTATATATTGGCCTAAACAAATAGAGTGACGTATTATGAAAAAAAAAGATGTCTATATTACCATAAAATCAAATACCTATAACAGGTGTATAATACCAACTTTAGCATACCTACGACGGATATCAGACGTAGGGCCTTAACGCAGATATAAATCTAAATAGATAACGCAAGTCCCTCCATCCGTATGAAAACCAAGCGTGTCACTTTTTTTGTATTTACCATAATATCACAAGATTGATTTAGTTAGGTTGGCATTAGATTTTTAACGAGAAAATGAAGCTATCCTATTTGTCAGCTAAACATATCCCTCGCTACGCTACACATCTCTGGTGAACAGGCAGCCTTCTGTGAGTTCCCTGTCCGCGCGAAACAGTTTCAAAAGAAGAGCACTGCTCTCCCTTTTTGAGAGATTTCGATACGCGAAATAGATATACTCGCGTCATCTATTTAGATGTGTTGGACGTATAAAAAAATCAGGACGGAGCGTCGCTTTATACGAAATTTAAATAATATGGTGACTCCATGCTACGCGAACCGAGCACGAGCCCAGCAACGAACGAACAGAATTCGTTCGTTGCTCGCGATGTCAAGTATGGAAGTTACAACGAGACTACACCGAGCGCGATGCGAATCCCTGTGTTCGTGAATTTTTTTTACAATCGGGCGGAGCATAGTCGAGCGCTAGCCGAACGCTCATTCGAGGCTCGCAAGTCTGGCCACGCTATGCGAACAACAAACGAATCTTGTTCGTTCGTGGTTTGGCTCGTACTCGGTTCGCTTAGCATGGACGAACTCCGATTCAATTAATTATTTATTTATTTTATTAGGATTTCCAACAGCAAGTACACTGTGTAAGTATATAAAGATCAAGTAAAGAAATATATAGTGCCCCGTAAATTACAGGAAATCACATCAAGCAAGAAAAACCGGCCAAGTGCGAGTCAGACTCACGCACCGAGGGTTCCGTACAAACCTGTAGGTATATAAGTAAATGGTAGTATAGACCTGAGTATTTGATATTAATTTCAATTTATGACGTATTAAAAAAAAACTACTTACTAGATCTCGTTCAAACCAATTTTCGGTGGAAGTTTGCACCGTAATGTACATCATATATTTTTTATAGATTTATCATTCTCTTATTTTAGAAGTTACAGGGGGGGGGACACACATTTTACCACTTTGGAAGTGTCTCTCGCGCAAACTTCAGTTTAGAAAAAAATGATATTAGAAACCTCAATATCATTTTTGAAGACATATCCATAGAGACCCCACACTTATGGGTTTGATGAAAAAAAAAAATTTGAGTTTCAGTTCTAAGTATGGGGAACCCCCAAAATTTATTGTTTTTTTTCTATTTTTGTGTGAAAATCTTAATGCGGTTCACAGAATACATCTACTTACCAAGTTTCAACATTATAGTTCTTATAGTTTCGGAAATAAATGGCTGTGACATACGGACAGACAGACAGACAGACAGACATGACGAATCTATAAGGGTTCCGTTTTTTGCCATTTGGCTACGGAACCCTAAAAAGCAGGGAAATATTATATGTATATATAGTATAGTTACAAAGCTTTTATTATGAATTTCCGTTTCCGACATTTTAATGCCGCAAAATAGAATAATATTGCTAATTGGCCAAATCAGTCTTGAAGCAAAGACATAAAGAACCCTCCAACTGCAATAACAATTTAAAACCAATCTCGATCGAAATTTAAATCCAATTACCACAAGTGGCGTTACAGAATCCGTCCCAATCCTAATGAAGTGGTCTCAATCAATGCGATAATTAGTCAGTTCGCGTCTTAATTAGCGCTCATTAAGGCCGCCAATTTGCGGAATCCATCGCTAAATCTTAAGAGGGAATTGAAATTTACTTGTGAATGTTTCTGGAATTGATTAATGGATATGTCAAATATTTTTATTTTATTCGGAAAACCAACAGCTGAGGCAGTTTAGACGTGGTTTAGAGTTAGACGATAGGTATGTACTTTTCTGGAACGGCTATCTTGTATCACTGCAACTCTTGCCATCGACGGGGTGTCCTGTCCATCCTCACAAATTGAAACCATAATGGTTGCGTACTGTGCGGTCTCAAAGAAGCTTCCTTTCGCGGACGCTCAGACTGTGGAATGAGCTCCCCGCCGTGATTTTCCCAAAGGATTACAGCATGGGTTTCTTCAAAAAGGGTGTACAGAGATTTGTGTCTTGTGTGATATTTACTCCTGGTATTGAAAGCGCTCGGTGTAGCATGATTAGCCGTTCTAAATCGATCGGTAAAGTTAAGCTACGTCAGTCGTGGTCGGTACCTGGATGGGTGACCGCCTAGTGGTATTTCAAATCGAGCGTTTCCGTGCTTCGGAAGGCACGTAAAGCCGTTGGTCCCGGTTATCACTTAATTGTTTTAGTCTTTAAGCTAGTTGGATGCCTCCTAGACGCCTTGAAAAATGCCAACAGTACGTGGTTGACCACTCCACCAATCCGCAGTGGGCACCTGTCGTGGAGTATCGCCCAGTCCCTTTCACCCTCATTTGTGAAAGGAGGCCTGTGCTCAGCAGTGGGACATTATAGGCTGATGATGATGATGATGATTGGAAGCGTCAATAGGCATATGCTTGTACCTTAGTGGTAAAAAAATTTTTTACAAGGTTCAAATTCTATTTCCAGAATATAAAAACAAAAAAAAAAAAATTTTTGTTTGACAAAAAACCGCAAATGATCAAAGGACTCGTAATTAATGATAACTCAGTGACCTCTTAATTGTCTTTGTTAGGGAATGTTTTACAATACTTAGGGGGATGTAAATTATGGAAGTTAAGTTTTAAGTGGCAACTTTGAGTTTTATTTCGACGTAAAAAAAACGGTATTCGCGCCTTTAGTGATGCCAAAGTCGTGATAACATGAAAGAAACTGTTTTTAAAAAGAAAGTCAAGTTAAGAAAAAGTTAGTTTTAACGGAGTTTAACGAAAGCTAGAGCATATGAAATAATTCAAAGGAAGAACAGATGCATGCGCAATACTCTACTGCCTGAATCCTCCACACTATTACGGTAAGGCTCTAATGCCCTCTTACTTTCTCTTATTTGAAGTACTCAAGATGGCAGTTCGCCAGAAGATAAGTTTCGCCAGAAAACGACTAAAGAAGAGTATTACGTTAATAAATCCCGGTTTATGTACGCACGCGTCAATTTCTAAGTTATAATGCAACGCAGACCTTCCTAGTAATTCGGATATGTCAAAGAATAATCGATAATACAGAGTCGGCATGTGAGGACACCGCTCTTAAAGTACCTATTATGGTGCGTCCATGCTAGGTGAACTAAGCACAAGCAGAGCCACGAATGAACAGAATTCGTTCGTTGCTCGCGATGCCAAGTGTGGACGTACTTAACGAGCCTACAACGAGCGCGATGCGAATCTCTTAGTTGTCGTGAAAATACTGATCATCGGCGGAGCGCAGTCGAGCGCGAGACGAATGCTCGTTTTTTTTTTTTTTTATTTTTTTTTTTATTTATTTACTTATTTCATACATATTTCGTAACTTAGTACCTAAAAACCTTTTGGGTTTGTGCAGGTACTGCACATTCGCCTTCACAATCCATAAAAATAATTACAAAAAATATTAAATCAACTATTAACTTTATTTAATCTCCACCAATAAAAATAAATAAATATCTAATAATAAAACAAAACTATACTAAATAACTTAAACTAAAAAATAAAATACTAATAACTAAAACTAAAACTTAAGAAAAATAAAAAGAATTAATAATATTATAACAAACTTATAAATAGGCTAGCCTATCAAGGTCGCTGCCAAGTGGTAGCGTGCCCAGAATGCTGGCGGCATTACCTCTCTGTATAGCTATGCTTATACGTTGAGCGAGGTATTCGCCAGCCCTCTGGTCACGCGACGCCTCGATCAGGCGCTTACAAATACCGCGGTAAACGCGATGAGCAGCAGGCCCCCATGGACCCAATGTCTCTACCCCAAACGGCTCAAATATGTAACTACTATCGAGGTTACTATATTTGCGCCGTTTGAGGCCTTCGGCACAGGCAGCAGCACCGCCGGCCTTATTCATGGTCTCTGGAAGATGAGACGGAGCCAAAGTATCAACGCACGTGGCGTCCCAAACTAAGGGCCGCCCCATCTTCCAGGGAATCAAAGTCATGCCGTCGGGTCTCTTACCATCGTCACGCATCAACCCATTTGGTTCCAAAAGGGCTGAAACATTGGCGCTGGCAAGAGACCGACGAATGATGTCATTAAGGTCGGCGTGCCTAGCTATTCTGCCTGCACTTCTCTGACAGGAGAGTCCATGGTAGCCAAGGGGATCGACGGCGTCACCACATTGGCAGCGATGAGGCATATAGCACGGAGCGCCCAGACGCAAGCATGTAGCAAGCCGGAAAGTTGATGAATCCATCAGCGTGCCTAGGTTGGCAGACGGAAGTGCCTGCAGCCAGAGCCCAGATTCCTAAACCGAGACTGCAAGGAGGCGGGCGCGCTCCGCGTGGCTAGAAGACGTTTCAATTAGATCCTTCCGCACTAGCTCGCACAGTGGCCCATCCCATTGCCTCTGCGATGATGGGAATCTGGGTAGGTCGGTGTTGGGGCAGGCTATCTGCCAAGCCTTCTTGGCATCTGTCAGGCCCGAGACTTCAGTAGGGGTCGAGGTCGGGTTCAGAAAACTTAAACTTAACATTATTAAAACTTACACAGACATACAACGGCACATGGTACGGCGCGCAGTGCACATCACACAGACGGACGGACACAAAAACTACCACTACCCTCTTTATAATTTACAAATCATAATTTTTTATGTGGGTGGATATACAATTTCAACATAATCTATTTAACGAATACAGGCTGATTAAAAATAGACAAGTCATTAGTTATGTAAAAACAAGTAAGTGCTAATGCTATGTAGTGCTTGTGTGATATTTAAGTAGACTATTATAAATTAATATATTCTTTGAACAATTATTATAGTATCGTTCGAGGCTCTCAAGTCCGTCCACTACGCGAACAACGAACGAATAATGTTTCTTCGTGGCTTAGCTCATGCTCGCTTCGCGTAGCATGGAGGCACCATTATGTATTTAGAATCGAGTTGGTACAATTTTATGAAAATGCATTGATTTCATAGAATATTTTGCTGAAGCCTTTTTGATACTACAATCTTAATGTATAGGACAGAACTCGATATTGTCTGGCCATCGTGATAAATCACAGGATTTCACAATGCTTTAGGGGAAAATTATTAGGTCTTGTGACTGCATTAGTGACGCTTGAACCGATAAGAGAGTTGGATCAACCCTGAAAAACCTTGTTGATAGTAGTATAGCATAACCAGTATAAATATTGATTAATTATATACTGTATTTCTTCTTCTTCTTCGAATAACTATAGTCTATACCTATCTAAACATTTAACTTATTTTAGTGAAGAAAATACCGGAAGTTTGCATTTGCTGAGAAGAGCCGGCACTAAACATGCACTAAACTCAGCAATTACTCTTTTCAAAATAAGCTTAGATTGATTACCTATAACATAGCATATCCCGGCGTCAACAACTACAAAGTAGACACAATGCACAAAGCATCAAATTCCTTCTAGAATAAACAGTAAACATAGGCAAAAATTACAAGCCACACATTATCTGCACATACCTAATCATTGGTTTCTGTCACGTGCCATATTGGGTGAATGGTCGTCACGTCCCGGCTGACGTCGTCGCCGGCCAACTTTCTTGATTATCAACACGTGGGGGGAATGTCGACTGGTGGCTCTGCCGCTGCCTCCGCTAATCACGGCCCGCCGGCTCAGCGCTACTCCGCACGGAGCTGATCAGCTGGCATGTAGCTTGATTATTTGATTGGGCTTATCGATGCATGATTGTCTAGATAGTTTTTGACCACTATCGCAATGTCGTATGTCATGTGGCAGTAGATAGCACATAAAGCCAAGGGATTTAAGATAAGTGCAGCTGCTATGCAGCTAAAGCCCGTTTAAGGCGGTACCACCGTTCATAATATGCATACCTATTTACCCACGTATGCATAATTATACCAATTATACGTAGCTCACTTACTTCAAAAAACAAAAAAAAATATCAATTTACTAAAAGTTCCTTATTTTTATCATAGACATAAAAAAATCAAGACGGAGTGTCACCTTATAAGAAACTGAAGCAAAAATTTTTCTACGTGTGCTTGAGTAAAATAATAGGACTGTTTTAAAAAAAAACTTAAACCGACTTCAAAGTACACTAAGAAGTTATCAAATCCTGATCTGATGACAATGGGACCAAACGAGAAGTGTACCCTTCCAGACAAAAAAATAATGTTCCAAATCGGTTAATAAACGACGGAGTTACTGCCAACGTCTCAATACCGAATGACAACCGATCGGCTTCCTATGGTATATATGTGTGTGTGAGTCCATGTATTTATTTACAAGAACGCCGGCTTCCTATTACTTGCGTCACTTAAGAACATTCCGTATTTCATTTTTTCTTGGTCTGCGATTTTTATCATCAATAATGAAGGAAATTTTTATTTTTGGGTCTAAATAACTAAACAATTTAGATACAAGAGTAAATAAAATGTTGCCTGTATACCAAATAATTATTTTGCAGTTTCCTTCTCCGACTGTCAGCAGCATAACGCAAATATATTACAAATTCGAGGCCCGCCCCGTTGTACATCAAAAAGTGTTTAAGGAATATTTGAATTACTAATTTGTGTTAATAGGTCCCACAACCAACCCACCAAAACAAGACGTTCTGGTCCTGTCTCGGAAGCGCTTAATTACGACTAGAAATCCGAGGTTACCCTCTTTGAATGCAAGAAATATAAGGGCGAGGACATGATATCGGCCTTATTAATAACGTTTTTTAACTAATATGTGTACTGATTAAATGGTCACATAAAATCATGTCACCTTACTGTCATTGTCAAACAACGCCATTATTTACGTGACCATTAGTTGGATAGCTTTTTATAGGTGGGAAAGGTTAGAATCTCAACTTAATATTTTTTGGGAGCAAATACATTATTATTGGATAAATACTGTTTATACTTGTGTTTGTGAAGCGCTCGTGGTGTAGCATGATTAGCCGTTCTTAATCGATCGGCAAAGTTAAGCTACGTCTGTCGTGGTCGGTACCTGCATGGGTGACCCTCTACTGGTATTTCAAATCGAGCGTTTTCGTGCTTTGGAATGCACGTAAAGCCGTTGGTCCCGGTTATCACTTAATTGTGATAGTCGTTAAGCTAGTTTACTATGGGACCAATACTGAATTTTCAAGGATTTTTTTTACTTTTCCTACATTATGATCGAGCAACGTTAAAATTTACTATGGAAGTAGTTTTTTATTCAATTTAGGCCCTGGTAAGGCGCTTCTGAACGTTAAATTGGTACATACAGTTGAATTTACCACCGGTTCGAAATACACTTAAACTGAGAAGACTCCGGCAAAAAACTCAGCAAGGCTTTTTGTTTTTTGTTTTTCAGTCGTGGAAGATCTTTTCATATTACAGTTTTTTTCCAGATATACAATACCATATAGTGAAATTATTATTTTGAGTCTTGGTCCCATAGTAAAAGTCGTTCAGCATGACTAACCCAACATAGGTTTCACACACACAGTTCTTTTTTCCACCTCGCAACACTGTAGGTGGGCCGAAGGTTGACAATGCAGAGTGGATCTGTCGGAACATCGAGTAGGTGCTTGGCGACAGATTTTTCAACTTCAAAGTACCCTTCCACCGGTTTCTTTTAACTATTAGACTACATTTATTTTTTTTTACACTAACAACGTAACAAACACGCACGACCCACCAACTGAGAAGCGGCTACCAGTTTACAGCACCCATTAATATTGTAACAAAACATTGTACACCTCTCCTAACATCCAGTAACTTGTGAAAAACATCTTCGGCTCTTTGTTCCAGCCATTCATTAATCATGCAAATTGCCGCCCGGGACAGGCGACGCCGCAGGATTGGCCTAGCTTGATACAATTACATTTGCAGTATGCTAACTACCAACGAGTGTGGTAAATGGGCTTTCTTTTAAAGCTTCTTAAGTTACTAGCGTAATAATACAGTTTGGTTGGTAATTAATAAATCATTTCGGTGGATGGTGGCTATTTTGAATTTTCATTTATCTCAAACGCTTGTATATAGGAAGTAATTTTTAACCGACTTCAAAAAAAGGAGGAGGTTCTCAAATCGGATGTTTTTTTTTTTTTTTTTTATGTTTGTTACCTCATAACTCCGTCATTTATTAACCGATTTGGAAAATTATTTTTTGTCTGGAAGGGTACACTTCCCGTTTGGTCCCATTGTCATCAGATCAGGATTTAATTATTTCTTAAAGTACTTTGAAGTCGGTTTAAGTTTTTTATAAAACAGTCCAATTATATTTTGCTTAATTATTTCTTGCCGGAGTCTTCTCAGTTCAAGTTGTATTTGGAACCGGTGTAGAGTCATTTGTTAACTTTCACAAGTGCCCTATAAGGGCCTAATATGAATAAATTTTGATTTGATTTGTTACGCCTTCACGCCTCAACTACTCAACGGATCATTATGAAATTTGGCATGCAGATAGCCTATGGTATGGAGAAGGACATAAGCTACTTTTTATCCGGAGATAACGCGGGTGAAACCGCGGGGGGCAGCTAGTATTTTTCATACATCTCGTGCGCAAATCACAAAAACACGCATAACCGCTTAAAGTTTATATAATAAATGGAAAGCAAAGGTCAAAATAACGTTACAAAAAGTTGGTTATGTAAACCTACTTGTTTATATTAGTAAATAGATTTGATTTGATTTTTAATATATTATATAGATAGATATAGATATTTAATAGATTATATAGATTTACAGGTGAGACATAGATTCAAAAAGATGGTAAAACAGGAGTTATGCAAGAAAGGGTACTATAAAGTTTCTGATTTTGTAGATGACAAGAATGCATTTGAATGAAATGTTCGCTTCGCAGGCTATTGTTATATATATTTTGTAAATTGTAATACTCCTAAGTATACATAAAAAAAAAGACTTGCTGAGTTTCTTGCCGGAGTCTTCTCAGTTCAAGTTGTATTTGGAACCGGTGTAGAGTCATTTGTTAACGTTCATAAGTGCCTTATCGGGGCCTAAATTGAATAAATTGTTTTTTGAATTGAATAACTAAACTAATGCTTGAAAGTACTCATTAAAGCTACGTTCATACGGGAGATTAAAAAGGACGCTCGACGCTTTTTACTAGATCATATGAATACTTCCGACGTAAAAAAACGTCGGCGTGCGAACACGTATAGTTTCTACTAACGTTTTATCTTCTGATAATATGTTCTATTCATAACGCGCGTAAAAAGCGTTCATGCGAACGTATGCTTATGCATTTATTTTACAATAGTACAAATTTTGACAGCGCGAAAAAAAGATATTCCATTAAATATGTGCCATCGTCGGCAACACAAGCCCTGGGGGCCAAGTCTGCTATTTTATATCAAAAAAGTTATTCTGACACGATCCCATTACATACAACTTCACAGCCATTGAGTCAATGTACGTTGTCTACTAATATTTTATTATTCGCCGCTATAAATGCTGCAATTTTTTACGCAACTAACAACACACTTGTATCTCTATCATCGCTTTTTTAGTCACATGTCAATCAGTCCAATTATCTTATCTCAGCTTCACGTATACATATTTTCAAACCAAACATTATTCCAATGAATGTCTGAGTTCAAACTAAGAATAAGTTTTTTGTTAAAAAAATAATTTTTAATACAAGCTGTTTTGGTGACTGTACTTTTTGTTGACTGTACTTGCATTGTCTTCCAATATACTAATGTATACCAAATATCAAGTCAATCCGAACACTGGAAGTGGGCGAAATTCGACATGCAAGATTCCACCCGAACGAACAAACATACATAGGTACATACATTGCAAGTTAAATAAAATCTTGTAAAAACTTGATCTTCAATTCGTCTCGGCGATCCTCACAATTAGCACGATGACGTTTATTGAAATTCTTCGAAACAAACTCCGGAAGAACTTTCCAGTTTTGAATACCATGAATGAAATTTTGCAATCAAGCGAGTTAATCGATTTAATTGAATCGCCAAATTCTTATCTTCGAGCGCTCGAGCACTTTAGTTGTATATTCAATGGAGAAAATTCGTAAATCTATTTAATTTTGTTCTTTTTAGTTTATTAGCTTTGCACCGCGTGGCAACAATTCTTTCTGATTGATTTCCGATGACTACGTTAGGGTTTGGGCTGTAGACGTTGACAGGTCAGCTGGTCAACTGACTGACTGATCAACCAACAAACATCCCAAACAAGTTGTCCTAACTCAAAGGTAACTGAGCAATTTTTATTTTTATTATTTAATTCTTCAAAGCGAGGCAATGGTTAGCCAGCCATACAGCCTTGTCTTATTTGGAATTTTACGTCAGGTTTGATTTTAGTATAATTGTGGCCTACATCTTTCAGTGACAACCACTAAGGGTTTCATAGATTAATATTTCACTCATACTGGAATCAGACGTGATGGAAAATTTCATTAAAATTTTACCTTTAAAATTCGATGGAAAAATTTCAATACCATGTGAATTAACATACACGAGCATAAATGTATGCATCCAAAAATGTCGCCGGCAAAATACGTATCGAATTACGGATTGTGAAGTAGATACGTTTCGGCATAAACGAATTTTGCGTATCTGCTATTTATCAACAATGTGAATTATTATTGTCAGTGCACCTGTAACAAAATTCACAAAGCATTTTTGAATTATGCTAATGTGACACAGATAGAGAAAATGGTCTCTAAACTACTGTTAAATAAATGTGTTTTTAGCCGACTTAAAAAAAAAGAGGAGGTTAACCGACTTCAAAAAAAGGAGGAGGTTCTCAATTCGCTTGTATTTTTTTGTTTTGTTTTTTTTATGTGTGTTACCTCATAACTCCGTCATTTATTAACCGATTTGGAAAATTCTTTTTTTGTCTGGAAGGGTACACTTCCCGTTTGGTCCCATTGTCAGATCTGGATTTGATTACTTCTTAGTGTACTTTGAAGTCGGTTTAAGTTTTTTGTAAAACAGTCCAATTATTCCTTTGAGCGATCTTGAGAATGTTGATGGTTTGTATTTGGATAGAGTAGAGACATGAAAAATCTACGTACTGTAAAGAAAACCAATGAATACGTTCTCATAGCGTTTGTTACAATGAATTTAAATTTTCCTTTCATCCATAATTTCTAAATGAAACAACGTAAATTGCAAAACACCATTCCCAGGATAGCATGAACTCTAAATAGGATATTATATTCAAAAACCGAATATTCGATAGAATATTGAAAACGGAGCCATAATAATTCTGAAACACTAACGCTATTTCCGATATATTTTAATATACAGAATTTTTGGTGTTTAACTGACATGTACAAGTTAAGAGCGGGAAGCGTGGTGAATAAATTCATGGAATATTATTCTATGAACCATCGCCATGAGTCAAGGAGCTTGATCTATCCCAGTTGTCAAACATTCTGGTACTCCTGGTCTGCCTACGGATTTTATCTTTTCCAATAATCAGTTTTTTTTTATACTACTAAGTCGGTAAACAAGCATACGGCCCGCCTGATGGTAAACGGTTACCGTAGCCATATGGACGCTTGCAACGCACGAAGCATCGCTCACGCGTTACCAACCTTTCCCCCCTCCCCTATGAGCTCTGGCGACCTTACTCACGCGCAGGAACACAACTTTACAGAACATAAAGTTATTTGGCTGCGGTATTCTGTAAGGTGGAGGTACTTCCCCAGTCGAGCTGCTCTTTGAGCGAATAAACGCTATGCTCTACCTCTCTCAAAGTCAGTGTCGTTATTTGGAAATTCGGAGGTGTGAGCCTTTTTCAATATGTTTTTTCGTGCGGAAATCCTCATAGATGTCCTCTCAGATGCGAGGGCAGCCAAGATGCTTTGTCACCAAACGACATAGCACCTTAGGTTTAGCGATTTAAAAATGCAATAGCAATCAATTCACCGTCGCACTGTACTGTGTATGGCAGTATATATTCCGAATAGAAAAAAATAACGTCTGCGCTAGTCTTACGGAATTCCGAATCTGAATTCCCGATCAGGAAACCTAACCAGGAAATAATGCTACCGTACTGATGCAGCCAGCCTAAAAGCACAATGTGTCACTGTGTCACTTTTTCGTGCATTGAAACACTCTTTCGCGACCCAGTGACTATCGGCCAGTTGCATATCCTCATTTCAGACAAAAGCTATGATAAGAATAAGAACTTAGTAAATTATATTGGTGCGTTGGTCACTGAGCTAATCTTAGGAAGTCATAGCTTATACCTTACTCCAAGTGCTATGCGACAGCTGATACCGCGGCTCCCGGCGGTGCCGTTTAACCCGCCCGCTGACATTTATGGCGCGGACGCACTGGTCCGGGCGTAAACATTATTTATTGGCCACTATGTTGTAAAAAAATAAAGTTGTAACGGGATACAAATTGAAAAAAAAAGATGGCAAATTTTTTATGTATTGAATTTATAGAAGTAGTTCGGAAATAGTTTTTGAATAAGCAGTTCTGATGAAATTCAGATATTTCCGATATGGAAAGGAATTATTCAGAGGGTCTCTGTATTCCCTTTAATACCTACATTATCAGTGGTAGCGAGACGTCGGATGCCGCGACAAAGGTTCTGAGTTCGAATTCAATGAGCTTCAGCTTTCGGTGAAGGAAAACATCGTGAGGAAACCATACCATATAGTATAGCGGTACTTTGTATTACCCTGGCTGACTGCCACCCTCAAGTAGAAAATCTACCGCCAAGCACCTACTCGTGTGTTCTGATAGCTGCACTTGAGAGCCAGTTCCATTGTAGGCTTTGTGTGCTTACCACCATCAGCTACATTATCACTAACGGCGAGAGTAGTTTGACAGTAGACTATTCATAATAAAAAAAACTTGCATATATATACGTAAGTACATGGGCTTAAGTTTGGCCTTTGAACCATTCAAGGACCTATGACAAGACCGAGGACGCACTCAATTTATTTCAAAATCAAAAGTCATTTATTCAGTTTAGGCCCTGGTAAGGCACTTATGAACGTTACATACAGTTGAATTTACCACCGGTTCGAAATACACTTAAACTGAGAAGACTCCGGCAAGAAACTCAAGAAGGCTTTTTTTTGTCGTGGAAGATCTTTTCATATTACAGATTTTTTTCCAAATACTTATACAATATACCATACAATTATTATGCTTATTCATACAATTGTCACTTAGCCAGGGGGATGTAAGTGCAGAGAGAAGCTACTACAACCATATATTCTTGTCTTCCACGTTATTTGCCACCTTAGGCTTTGTCAATTAACCTCTGCTTTATGAAATCTTTGAATTTATTACAAGACATTTCAGTTATTTCATGTGGGATTTTATTATAGAATCGAACGCAATTTCCGAGAAAAGACTTATTAACTTTAGATAATCTGAATCTAGGTGTCACAATTTTATCTTTATTTCTTGTATTGAAGTTATGATGGCTACTATTAATTTCAAATAAATTTAAGTTTTTACGAACAAACATAATATTTTCATAGATATATTGTGATGGTAACGTAAGAATTTTATAATCCTTAAATCGACTTCTTAGTGATTCGTAGCGATTTTGGAGTTCAACTAGTCTCACGAACTCACTCGTCCTAAACAATGCTGTAGCGTCAAAGAAACATAATGCTGACTGACTTATCAAATAGCAAAATCAAGCAGACCAGCCCTCACACGCAGCTTAGCACTTCGTTCATAGTGAATAATTATTTCTATGAACAAAAACTAAATAATAAACAATAACACAAATTTTCATAACAATACGGACAACGCTTAAATGATTCAGAAAATGAAATCCCTAAACTTAACTACTCTATTACGACTCAGGCTGGGCTCGAGCGGAAATGAGTTCCGCCACTCTACACTGTTTGGACGTGTATTTCCCCAAGTCTTTAGGGTTCCTCTCGTCGTCAGTACCCTTCCGGTTCAAGCAACCTATGACAGAGAATTGAATTTGTTATTTAGATTGCTAGCGTCAATAATTCTGACAACTGAATCATGACAGGAAATATGGAGTAAAGGAATTTAGAAAATATTATATTATTTTGATCTATTAAAACTTAAAGAATAGAAAATCTGTTTAACAAAAAACTTAAAACCACTTCAAAGTACACTAAAAAATCATTAGATCCTGACCTGATGACAATAGGACCAAATGGGAAATATACACTTCCAAACAAAAAAAGAATTTTCCAAATCGGTAAATCGGGACGGAGAACAAAAATAAAAAAAATAAAAAATTGAGAAGCTTTTGAAGTCGGTAAAAATATTGAATAAAATATCTAAATCTCACATGACAATAGGAACTTACATATATTTAACGGTCCCTGGAAAACGATTTTTTTTAATTGAAATATTACGGGAATATTGGTACGGCAGCCAATTTAATGTGTACAGTATGTGAACAAACGTAGAAGCCAAAAATGTAAAAAATATTCTGCGGAATCATCAAATTGAAATGAAATCTCGCGCTCAAACTATTTTATTTTCGTGACACACATTTATGTCACATTGGTGTCTAATCAAACACTCGAAATGTGAGAGATCTAGACACTTTTTATTTTACCCGAGTGCTGGAACAAGTCACTAATGTATCTGTCACGTAGGGAGGTAAATTAATCGCCCAGATTTAGTATATAATATATGTATAGATAGACTGTCTGTAAACTTTTAGAGGTGAATAAAAGTATTTACTACATTAATACAGAATGATTATTATTGACAAGGTACTGACCGTCTGGGGAGAACCTATTTGTAGAATATTCTTTTTCGGACAATAGTGAGAACACAGAAAACAGCTCCGAATAAAAGTACTGAATCTACCGTTTTGAGTGATACCCCTGGTGTTGCTAGCGTACATAGGCTATGGTAACTGCTTATGGGCCGTATGCTTGTTTGCCACCTTAGTTGTCCGAAATATCCGATATTACACTATCACTTAAATAAATAAACTGAATAAAATTACGTGCATTATGTAAAAAGCATACATTCCGCTAATGCAAAGTATAATAAAGCTCCTCAATCGAAACAATAGTACAATCAAAACAATTCAAAAGGAAAACGATATAATTATGTGATTAAAAAGATTTAATAAAAAAATCCATCGTTCTTTGCAGGAATTTTGCAATAGATACTTGAGAGTCCATTTCCTTCCAGGATTAATGTGGTAGCGTGGTGAAATTGTGGTTAAAAAGAAGCCTATCAATACTAGAAAGGGCTACTACTAAATCAAAGATTTTCATAGGGCATCGTGCCTCTACCCAGATGGATAATCCGCCTTACTAAAGCATGACATTTAATTTCACTCCGCTTGAGGGGCTCCCTGAGCAAATCGCTCTCAGTTCGTACTGCGCACGGCTGTCAAATACTGTCAATTCTGGCTTGTTTATTTCATGTTGCCATAGAGGCGACTATCCTTCTGGACGTTTTAAATTCTTTGTACTAAATCTATATTTTAAGGCGATGTGATAGCTCAGTGGTAGTAACGTTGGATGCCGAGAAAAAGGTCCTGGATTTGAATCCTACAAAGAGCTTGAGCTTTCATAGAATGTAAAAATCGTGAGGAAACCATAGCACGGTGGTAGAGTACTTTGTAGTACCCACCTCGATGGTAAACTATTGTGTATTTGGATAAAAGAGGTATCTACTTGTCACAAATCTAGCGTACCCCTGCGGTTTCACCCACGTACGGTTTTAATTTTATTTCGCGCAACCCTTATTCTTTTTCTAAAATTAAAATAGCCTAATTTGCTCCTTATATATCAGATATCTACCAGTTAAACTCCCATCAAAATCGGTCTAGCCGTTTCGGAGAAACGAACCGCATTCTCTCGGCGTCCCAAATGTAATAGCAGTTTGTCATATTTCCATAACTTATCGCTAAATTGTGATAACATACATATAATAGCGTATTAGCTAATCGCTAAATGCAAACAATATATAAAAACATTAGAAAAACAACCATAAGCTTTAATCAGATTTTAGTCACCTGTTTACCCAGTCTCAAGTAACGTTGGCTCTCATTAGGCGAGACGATTAAGCTCGTTTTTGCTTGGCAAGTGGCCTTTTAATTACCGACTAACGTGTAATTACTTAGTGAATACCGCTTTGTGTAAGTAAGGGATCGTGTTCACTTATAGCGTTGGAGGTGCGGTTAACCGGCGGTTGGCATTTCATTTCACGCCGGGGTTAAGTGATGAAATTAGGGTCTAGTTTTCAATTAAATGGTTTTGTTTCAGTTTATTATGCATGACCTTTAGTTAAAGAGACTGTAACGTGAGAGTCAATCGTGTCATTGTGACCTTTACTGAATTGCTTCAAAATAAAATACGCAGATTAAGTTTTAAAATTAAAAAAATAATAATTATAAGTTATGGTAAATTGGTGAAGTTGATGTTATTCAAAGAATAAATTTAATACTGTAGAAAAAATCGTCATTAGAAAACCGTTTCGTAGCAATACCGTAGCGTTGCCACCGCTACGAAAACACAGATAAGTGAAAAAGGTCTGTTAATAAAGAAGGTACTCCATGGGTTTATTTATAGGGGTCGGTTTTGTAAGCTTTTTGAACACTTTGTGGGGGCTGTTTATATTTTTTTATGCTCCCCCGGAACTCGCGGAACTTTGAATATATCCGTTCGAAACTTTCCATTATGCGGTGTACCTACATACTTTCTTTAACAAACTTATTAAAAATAAATTGGAATATATTCTACCGAATTTAACTTAAGTGCTTTGGTCAAGTGGGTTTTATTTTTTAAATTGAAATATGAAGTCTGTTATGGTATTATGGGCTTTCGAGGTAGAAAATAATTCTTTCTATTCTATTATCCTACTTAATAATTCAATAACGAAAGTGAGTTCATCTGTAGCCTACCTCTTGACACACCTTTATGTTACTCAACCACGCCGTGATAATTGAATTGATTTGGATGAAATTTGGCACATTAATAGATAAGAAACATTGAATACCTACTTTCGAGTCCGGGAAAATATAAGGTTTTTTGAGAACGTGATTAAAATCCCGGGCAAAAGCTAGTTACGCCCATTCTAGCCAAACAAATATAGAACATTACAAACTGAACCACATACCGAAATAAAACATTTCATCGAGTATATTTTTTGGAATATCCGACTCTATATGTTTGTACTGCCAATAAATGTCACAGAAAAATTCGGCAATGTTCAACAAACGATCTCTGAGAGAAAAATTGGATGCAAAAACTAAAACCTGACTACACTCAAAACATTTTCTGCCAACCACAATATTGTTTGATCGTTACTACAGTAGATGCCTGAACATAGTTGAGTTTATTGTAATACCGACATGAATTGTGATGTGATTGTTATGAATTAATTTCTAAGGCAGACTTAAGTGAGTCATGCTTCCTTTAAGGCCTTTGCTTGCGGCGGGCGTCGTGTGACGGACGAGTCGCTCACTTCCCTCCAATATGGCGAGGAGGGCGATGGCTGCCACACGCGTCATACTTGTGAACAGGTGCTGCTTGTGGGGGCTGGTCTTTTTACCCGACTGACCCGGAAGGAGGGTTATGTTTTTCGAGTGTATGTATGTCTATTTCTTTGGCACGCTTTGCAGCCTAAACGGCTTGATGGATTTGTGTTTTTTTTAAATATTTGTTTATCCCCGACTGCAATACCTTATAACATTCAAGTTAGGTATATTCCAAATTCTATAGATTAAAAAGCTTGTTTTTCTCTTTTTAGTTAATTTTTGTTTTACGCAGTCGGGTTTTTTGTTTCTTTTAATAATTTAATTTATTTCAGACTTTTTAGTTTTATACAGAATGAGTTGTAAGTATTAGAGTAAGTAAATGAGCGGTACGGTAAAGTAACGCTAACAACCATCCCAACTACGTACGCTAACCGCTCATAGTACCTATACCTACTGTCCTTGCATTAAACATGGTTTTTTGCAGTTTACGTCAAAATACGGGGCACGCAATTGTTGTCAGTGCGATTAGAATGTAAATATTATGTAATGAATCTAAGCTTGTTTTGTAAAGAGTAATTGCTAAGTTTATTGCAGGCTCTTCTCAGCAAATGCAATGTTCCGAACCGGTATTAGAGTATTAGCGTCAGACTTTTCATAAGTGCCTGCGAAACTCTATTTGAATCAATGATTTTGAATTTTGACTTATTTGAATTATAATATTGTGTCAAACACAATACGAGTTTTATAAAAAAAAAGGGTTACGCTACGACGAATATTTTTTTAATGTTACAAGTAATAGTTTACCTAGCAATACCTTGCTCGATGCGATACGCGAAAAAATTGAATCAGAACAACAATTATTATCCCTAATAGTCAGACGAAACTGAAGAGTTTCTTAATTAACTACGGAACCCTAAGAACCAGCAAAACCATTCAAAAACAAATAAACCCAACTTAAAAAGCATTTTCACATACGTGCAATACAATAAACTTACTTACACCAAAATAGAAGCTGAAGGTAGATTACGTAAAGTTGCAATGTTGCAATAATTTCGTTAGAATTTATGAACTGATTGCAACCGTATACATATATGGTATGGGGTAACTATGGCGAGACAAAGATAACATACACCAGTATGAATGTAAAGTACTGAGAGTTTTCTTTCTTAGACGAATTACATCAGGGAACTGTATGAAGCATTAAATCAATTACGTCAAATAAACATGAAATTACACTTTAAACTTGTCAACGGATTAGGACTGACGCCAGGTCATATAAAGCCTTAGCGTGAATCGGGATCATTCTATCTCACTCTTATATAAGCGGATACTATGGTTTTTCTCTTTTGCATGTCCAATCTAACTCGTAAATTTCCAGACAGTCCATTCAATGGTAATTAGTCACCGTTGTCCATGATCATGAACAATACCAGGAGGATTGGCAATTGACTACAAAAAACAGAAAGCAACTTGCCCCCAATGATGAAACCTAGCACTATGCAAGGATTTTCCTTCACCAAAAACTCAAGCGCATTATGATACAAATCTCACTCGTCGGCATTTTCAGTACTAACGTTGTTGATATGCAAGAGGTCCGATTTGAAAGCAAGGTGTCTCTTCTTGTCGTACTATCTTTGTCTCTTTTTGACACGAGTTGATGCATATTTTCTGTCAAAATGGGCCAGGCCAACTTTAGATAGTGTAATTGTACACCAACAAATATGTAATAAAAATATACTAAAAGACATTAAAATTACTATGCAATGGGCGGTCTTATTGCTACCGACCACCACGCCATTTGCAACCGCTTTCAAATACAAACTGTATGCAACAAAATTACGTAATATACCCGTTGAAAACAAGTCACGTGTTGTTTTAATATTCTTTTATAGAATAAAGGTAAGGCTTTGGTCACATTGTAGAGGCTTCGTGAATCCAAATGGTTGCGTTTTCTGAATACATTCATGTTTATTTAATAGGATTTGACCAATGCTGTTGCAAACGTGATATTGTTATGATCAGATGGACTTTAGAATAGAAAGAGAGCATTTTATATTGAAAAATAATAAAAGTTTCGGCTTTGTGATCATTATTTTGATAGGTGTTTGGATTTTACTACATAAAACGTTCTACTAGCCTGAGGTAATAGTTGATTGTAAACCAAGGGATGTAAGGCACAAATCCCATACGAGTTGTTCTGGTGCCGAACGAAGTGAGAGCCAAATAGTTCGAGTGTTAAATAAAAAAAAACAATTTTTCTTTGGAAGACGTCGTGTCGCTAACTTTCATTCATCATCATCATCAGCCTATAATGTCCCACTGCTGAGCACAGGCCTCCTTTCACAAATCAGGGTGAAAGGGAATAGGCAGATACTCCACCACGCGTGCCCACTGCGGATCGGTGGAGGTAGGCTAGTGGTCAACCTACTGTTGGAATTTTTCAAGTTGCCTAGGAGGTATCCAACTAGCTTAACGACTATCACAATTAAGTGATAACCGGGACCAACGGCTTTACGTGCCTTCCGAAGCACGGAAACGCTCGATTTGAAATACCACTAGGCGGTCACCCATCCAGGTACCGACCAAGACAGACGTAGCTTAACTTTGCCGATCGATTAAGAACGGCTAATCATGCTACACCACGAGCGCTTCAACTTTCATTAAACAGTGTTAAAAAATAAGTCAATTTTATAGTTAATTTCCTTTTTCTATCATTAAGTCATAATAATGACCATTTAGATAACATATTTTTCAGGTGATCTTTTTTAGATAAAAGATTTGTAGAAACCAAATATTGTCTAAAAAATAATAGCAATCAATATCCTAAGGAAACAATCCTTCGAATCCAAAGCGCAGGGAGGCAGAGAACGTTGTGGTTATACCTGTCCGCATAACCGTCCGTCTCAACCACTTCCGTCGAAGGAATGTCCGGAATAGTCCGGATTTTCCGGATCGTCTGGTCAGCAATGTACACCGCAATGCTTGCGGTTGGATAATAAGATGTATTGAATTTAGTGCTATTTGATTAGTTATTTCTAAGCTATATTCAGGGTGGATACGACAGTACGGCATTAAATGAAACCACGTAAAGTTCTCATGTATACGATCAACTTTTACTAAGGGACCAACTTCGAAATCGCAAAAAAAAATTACAGCTTTTCATACATTTTTGCCGAGGGAGGAGACATGTACCTTTTGTATGAAAAGCAGTATATTTTTTGCGATTTCGAATTTGGTGCCATTGTAAAAGTTGAACTTAAAATGCTTCTTATCTTATATAGAAAACGATCAAGACTGCCATACTAAAATTAATACTTGATAAGTATTTATTTTCTACATTGTAACACTTTTCCGACAAACTGTACCCTTGCGGCTGATAGGCATACAAAAAAGCGGGCGAGTTCGAACTGGGGATGAGTTAGGATGAATCCAAAGTTCGGGGGTGGGGGTTCGTGACGTACCTTTAGAGTAAAAAGTGTATCTAGCGTAACATCACGCGGAACTTCACGATATATTTCTTTCTTCTTCTTTCTTTTCTTTCTTTTTTATTGTTAATTATTTGGAAAAAAAAAGGCCAAACATAGTCAGATTGTCCAAAAAATATGTAAAAAATGTAACCTTGCTGAGTTTCTTGCCGGAATCTTCTCAGTTGAAGGCTGAGTTTCGAAGCGGTGGTAACTTCAGTAAATGTGACCTTCATAAGTGCCCTTCTGGGGCCTACATTGAATAAATGGCTTTGACTTTGATATCTTTGTATTTTATTAATAAAAGTAAAAATAAATGTCTAATATTTTTTGATAATGTTAAAGACGGACTAAATAGGTTTTTTTTTGTCATTTAGCCCATTCTGTGGTTGTTTGCTTTTCTATTGCAGTGAATCGAAATTATAAACGCAATGATAAAAATATTTTTAACTTCTATCTCCTTAAAACTTAAAATAAACTATGTGAACTAACATTCCAAGGTTCAAGTATGCACAAACATATAAAAACTTGTGGCGCAATTAAAAATGTATTAAACTACAGGAACACTTGGTTATTCCATAAGCATTCGCGAAATTCTCACTGCGGACGCTGGCTCCGGTAAAGAGAGTTTTTTAAATATATATTGGTGCTTTGAAACACACTAGAGATGCGGGGCTGTATTAATATTACATGAGAGTGCTCGACTTTGTAGGAAATGCTACTGGATCGCGACGGTGGAATAACCAATTTTTGAAATGTCCGACTCAGGTGTAGTGTCCGAGACGGTTTTATTTGATGTTGTTCTCAGAAGTCGATAAGTTTCAAAGATGCGTCAATTGGGAATGGAACGAGTGAATTCTAGAATGTTATTTTGAAAATGGAATGTGTTTATTTCAGTTTGTATGCAGCCATTGCGGTGTGTTTTACTTCCAAGAAATTGAATGGTTTTCGCATAGGAATTTTATTCTCTCTGTTTTTGGATACAATTTCATTTATATTTTAGTACTAACAGAACATAATAAATATCTCTAAAATATTGGCAGCCAGTTGCTACATTATACCTACTCGTACGTAACTTATCATGTTACGAATTCGCAAACAAAATTACTTGAGAATGTCAAATATTGTTTTTACTAAAAATACAGTTTATTATACTTTTACGGCATATTATTATTTTATACGAATAAATTAAAAAAAAAAAAAATATGCATCTGGCTTGTATAGTAAGGGGCACGAGTCGTGAGCACAGATTGACACCTGCGCAGTAGTTAATTTTTCGGTCTGTTTGGCGGAATGAAGCAGGGGGGAGCGCCAAGCTGCACACGATTGGTTTGTCAGTCAATGCTCGTCGTCTATTGGATTCTTGCGTGTCATTTGGCTACTGTGATTTGTCCAAAAGTATATATGCGCGAGCTTGCCCCCACTACTGCCTATCTGTGCTCACCATTCGTGCCTCATACTGTAATAAAAGAAAAAAACAAAAAAATCATCAACAAAACGAAGTATTAAACAAAACAGCGTAGAACAAATTCCCAGAGAAATCACAATTAGGTAAGTTATTCCTGGAACTTGATTTGCCGAAAAAGTTTCCACGAAGCCATTGGACAGTTGGATATAAATTAATTTTCTGTTTTCAAAGATTCACAATAAGGAAGCTAAACACGTAAATGTGGAGATTTCGTCGAGGATTCCGAATCAATTCCTTTCCAATTGCGAGTTGCGAACGCGTCATGAATACCTTGATATGTGATCGTACGATTTCTCTAGCCAGTTGAGCTTAGGGATGATTCGTAGGTAAAAAAGAAAAAAACTTACAAACCCGTCAGCTAGATCTCAGAGTATATAAATACTACGTACAAGCTAGATTATCAAAAAATATTGAACACTTATTTTTTGCTGTACCAAACCATCATTATTTTCCGTGTGTGAGGAATGTCCCAGGATATCTATAAAATATCCCGGGCTGGTGAAGTCGCTTTAGAGTCTAACGTATGGTGCGTCCATGCTACGTAAAGCGAGCACGAGCTGAGCTTCGAACGAACAGGATTCGTTCGTTGCTCGCGATTTCAAGCGAGGACGTACTTAACGAGCCTACAACGAGCGCGATGCGAATTCCAGTATTCGTGAAAAAACTGACTCTAAATAAAAACTGAATCTATATAAAAGAGAGGATTGCCTCCACTGGGAGCAGCGCTCTACCTGTCACTATCCTAGTAGTCATTCGTCGCAAGATACAAAAAAACACACAAAAATTTATGTAAGATACAAAAAAATACACACAAAAATTAATGTAAAGTCCTGTGTAATTTTATTAAAACTTGACGTTTAAAATGTTGGTCAATAGTTGTTGCTCACCATAATTCAGTTGAAAGATAAATCTTATTGTACGAAATGTAAGTTTCATGAACATTACGTCGGATTTTAACTTTTGTTATGTTATTATCTTAAAACTTACTCCTTTAAAGGCAACGTTCAATTTCTTTCGGATACTTGTTCTTTGTCTCATTACGAATTCTGAAACTTTCAACGAGCGGAGTACCTATCTAAATTATTAAATACATTTTCCTTTTAAATCTTTGTAAGTACTAAGTATCTTGCTTTTAGGTGGTCCCACACCCGTAAAATACAAAATATTTTTCTGGATAACATTGGCACAGGCTACGAATATGCGACATTATATGTTTGAACAATTTGAACATGTCTGTTTATTAATCTATGGTTATATAAAAGCGGATATATGCTTACCCCCTTACTCATAAAGCGCTATTTAACTAATATACTGTTTAAATGGTCACGTACATAATGTCAAATTATTTGACAATGACAATAGAGTGATGTTATTTACGTGACCATTTAAACAGTTTATTAGTTCAATAACGTTTTATGAGTAAGGGGGTTAAACTATTAAGTCTTTGATATGAAAATGAGCAAATAGGACCTTATAACGTACGCGTTAAGAAATAATTTTTCAAACACAACTGTTTAGAAACTTGGTTATAATACACAACAACAAAAATTACCAAATCTGCAATCTCTATCTCTGTTGTTAGATCCCGACAATTTTGACATAGTGGGGAATGGTTTGCGCAGGTACACTGTCGAGCAACAAAAATGTACTAGTAGGTAGATTATTTTTATTGTGGTATTTTACTCCGGTCCCCGCACTACATCACCAAAAAGACGGCTTCTGTGTAGTTTACATTTGCCAGTTACCTACTAATCGGATCGTTTTCCACCTTCAAAACAATAAGACCCAGTATATCCAACGCAGTGCTGCGTAAAAGCCGTAGTGTTTATTTTCAAACTTGACTGGTTCCGTACACGGCAATATTTTTCCAAGGCAAGCCAGTAAGCAATATAGGTTTAATTAACACACCGCAAACATTTGTGTTGCACTCTATGCCGTGACGTCACGGGATCCGCTAAATGAAACAGTCGACTGTCGCGTAGCTAAAGCTAAGTCCGTGGCGTAGTATATATATGTTAGTTTTGAAGCTTATTGTGTTTTGATGGATCATTTTGTTCCTTGGGATGATAGCTCAGTCGTATAATGTTGAATAGCGTGGATTTCAATTATACATTGAGCTTGAACATCGTGACGTTTGCCCACCTGATGGTAAGCGGTTACCGTAGCCATATGGACGCTTGCAACACACGGAGCATCGCTCACGCGTTACCGACCTTTCCCCCCTCCTCTATTAGCTCTGGCGACCGTACTCACGCGCAGGAACACAACTTTACACAACATAAAGTTATTTGGCTGCGGTATTTTGTAAGTTGGAGGTTTGAGTGGGTAGAGTTATTCTTGGAAAAAACTTGGTAAAATGCAAAATTAATTAACTAATGAGTGAGTGATTCATTAACTGATTGAGTAATCTCAGTATAAGTCTTAGTACTAGTTTGACTTAATACTAGTTTGACTTAGTACTAGTTTGACTTAATACTAGTATGACTTAATACTAGTATGACTTTATACTAGTTTGACTTAATACTACATAGTAGAGTATGAATACATTTACGAAAAATGACTAGACATCATGACTAGATAGGTTTACGCCCAAATCTTCAACTTTATATAGATGCCTACAGTTAGATAAAAAATATTAATAACTTCAGTTTATATAAAGAACAAATAAATCAAATACAAAAAGTCACCTACCAAACTTTGTCTGTAATCAGAGATGGACTGTGATAGATATTTTATAGGTATCTATTTTGGTTATACTTAACGGAGCTAATTTATTCTAGACTTCCTTAGAGAATTTAAAATGAATGAGACACACTGTAGCATACGATGGAAAGGAAACAAATAACTAATACTAATACCAATGTTATTGTGCAAAAACTTAAATGAATATAGAACTTGACGTAAAAAAGTTAAAATGTCCTAATAAATTAGTGAATTTCCTCTTGAGCGATGAATGTATGATCATTAGTAATATAAAAAATTGAGAAAAATGATCGGTGGTTTTTTTTTTGATAAATGGTTAATGCTTTGTACTGATATTAAGTTCAATTTCGGAATTTTGTTCTTTCCCACTGATTATTTTTCTAATATAATTTTTTGATTACTAATGACCTATACATTCATCCCTCAAGAGGAAATTCACTAATTTATTAGGAAATTTTATCTTCAACGGATTCGAACCTTTTTTACGTCAAGTCCTATATTCATTTAATTTTTTGCTACATATATGCTAATATTAGGCACAATAACATTAGTATAGTTATTTGTTTCCTTTCCATCGTATGCTACAGTGTGTCTCATTCATTTTAAATTTTCTAATAGGTTTTCTCAACGAATGTTCTCAATTATCTTCATTATTAAATAATGATCAGTGATTCTACAGGGATAATCAAGATGGCACATTCACGTTATTACATTTGATGAAATAAAAAGATTGTAATACATTGACCAATTTCCATGGAAGTATCAGATTCTTTAGAATTTGTTGACACCTCTCATCTTTAAAAAATGTTCACCTCACTAATCGTCTCTGTGTCACGAATGTTCCCGAGTCGAGTGGGTAATTAGGCAAATCTAGGCACAGACTCCGTTCCAACAATGCCTTTGATTACTGGATTAGTAGCTGGAGTAGGTACCTGTGGGGGCGGTTGCACCTCGCACGTATTCCTGCCTAATGTTCCTGCTCCTGCTGCATTCACTCACTAGGAGAGGCAATCATTTGAAAAATATTATTTTCAGCACACTCGCTCGTAAAGTGACATTTATTGCACCGCTTTTGCTTATTACGCACAAGTTTTTTTTACTTTACATTACCGCACAGTTTTATGAAAGGTATAATCCCGATTATGATAAGTGTGTACCTCACTGCAAGTGATATGTGTGTAGACCAAGCATTCTTAATTTAAACGGGTAAAATAGTTTGACTGCTCTCCGCTGTCAAAAAATAAATACTTGCGCGCCATATTTGTTAACGTTCTCATTGTGTTGTTGATTAATATAAAAAAAAGCTACTTAAAAAAATACAAGTCTGTTTTTTCCTCGCAAGTATGTTGAAGGACGTCGTATGACACGCGTGTGCATTGATTATTACACTCTCGGCGTAATATTATTATACTGTGGACATATATACATACTGGCTTGTTGTCATACCAGCGTAACTGATCAAACTCGTTACTAAGTACCCAGTTTTAAACGCCCACTTTTGGACCCTTCAATATAGAAATTGCAAGGGTAATAATAAGATCTCCTACTTGGAAGTCTGTTATATATTGTCTATCCATATTGTATATACGTATACGTATATAAAAGGAGAAACTCACTGGCTGGCGTCAATGCTCAGTTCGGACCACTGGGTCTAGAAACTTGAAATTATGCATGCAGGATCCAGGTATCCACTAAGCTATGGATACGTTTTCTAGATTTAACCCCTAATTAGGTCGCGGGTGAAACAATGGGCGGAAAGTTGTTCGTCAATGGTGCTGATTCTGTTATTTACAACTAAACTAATTTAGCCTCACTATATCTCTTTCTAACAATGAATATTAGAAAAGGATGTAAGACATTTAGCGCTGTGAAATTAGTCCAATTGCTTGAATGTGTTCTTCTTCTAATGCGTGTCACTCTTGACAGAGTAGTCGTGGTCGTCATGACGTGTGATTAGTGGCGCGCTTCACACACAACACGCCGCCATTCGTCCCTAACTGCTGCCTTTCTGGTGCAGTCGTTGATGGGACCGCCTATTGCGGCCTGAATTTGGTCGGTCCAACGCATGGGTGATCTCCCACGTGCTCTGGTGCCCTCCACTTTACCCTCCACCACCAATTGCTCTATGGAAACATCTCCGCGCCGCGACACGTGTTCAAAGAAAGTAAGGATGCGAGACTGCGCTACGGAGGATAGACGCTGTCTAATACCGAGTTCCTGGAGTATGGACTTATTTGTTCTGTCCAAGATATACCAAGCATTCTTCTCCAGCACCACATTTCGAGAGCATCTATTTTCTTTTTCTCGCTTTCCCTTAGTTTCCACGTCTGAATGTGTTACATGGATGAAATAGTGTTTGTCCGTAAAAAAGAAATTTTAATCAAATTATAAAGAAATGAGTAGGGAGAACAAGATTCGAATAAGAATTTGAGAAGAAACCAGATAATAATAGTTCTTCAAAACTGAACTAAGAAGATGGTCTAAAGAAACGCTTCAATAAAGGAGTCTTACAAATATAAATCATTTCATAAGCATCCAAAAGGCCCGCAATGGCTTAGAAGGAAGTGACCGTTTGAAAATTATGCTCAATTACAATCGCGGTAGTCATGTGAGAACAGAAATAGTGTCCGTCTATGCATTCAACAAGAATGTTACATGAACTTGTTGTGATCGTTGTTTTGTAAATTCACAAGCGGTAAACAATATTGGGAATTAAAATGTGGGATCAAAATTTAGAAAAAGATCTAATGTTGATTAAAATGTAATTTTATGAAAACTACGAACTATTTTTAAATGCAGTGATTAGTACTCGTAAATAAAGTGCCAAATAATAATTGAAGGATACAACAATCTATTAAAAATAATAGATAATATATAAGAAATAATTATGGCATCTCATGTAAAAGAGAGGCCGGTGCATTTAGACGAATTCCTATCAAAATTTGGAATGTTCAGCCCATACCAGTTTCGAGTTATATTTTTACTTGCCTTCTCGTTTTATAATAATAGTATGCACTGTATAAACTTTATGTTTGTTGCTGAAAATCTTCCTTATCGGTAAGTTACATGTTTCATTATATTGTTGTAGTTCTTTATTTTCTTCAGTGATATTGTAAAATGTCATAGTACAATACTTTTCTGTATTGTTTCTGTCTTTAGTCAGACTTTGTCGCTTTGCGATTTAAACCCACTACTAATTTATACAATAATTGTCTTTATTGATACGAATTTTTTTCAATACAACAATAATAATAAACTGCCCTATAAAGAAGATAATGTTACTCTAGCACGTTTAACCTGAATAAAGTAACACCTTAATAACCATAACACTACAATCAGATATTCCCCGGTTGAGAGCTTGCTAGCCGACTTGTCCGCGTAAGGGTGCTAAGGCTAAATTTTGGGCCCGCATATTCGTCACTTAAAAAATACTACAATCAGTGCAATTAGGGGATACAACTCTGTTCAATATTATTGACTGCCTTATCTTTCAGCGATTGCCAAATTACCGATTTGCAAACTTACAAAGTACGCGATAACATTAAATTATCTGAAATATTAATGTCATTACTTATCACAGATGCAGGGTAGATCAGTGCGAGTCTCCGGACGAAGTTTTCAGCGTTCCCTGGCACAATTTCACTACACCAACCGACTACGGGACTTGTAATAAGTACGCAACTATTAACGATACAGGCTGTTCTCCGGTTAACTTCAACGCTAGCGTATTAGAGCTTTGCACCGATTGGGTTTACAGTGTTCCAAACAGCTTTGCTTCTGAGGTAAGTGGATTTATTTGCAACTTGAGTAGTTATGTAAAGTCTGTTTATATTTGCAGTCCATTCAGCATAAATGGATCATCATCATCAGCCTATAATGTCCCACTGCTGAGAACAGGCCTCCTTTCACAAATAAGGGTGAAAGGGAAGCATAAATGGATGATATAATAATTATGAGAACCGTAAGAAAAAAATATAGAGAATAGGATAATTATTTTTATTCGTGTTATGTTTCGGGAGTATAATGACTTTCTTCTTTGGCTACCATCGTCTATAGATATTATCAATACCATTTCATGTTCGATCAAGTGCAAATGACGGAATAGGGCCAGTAGGCAAGATGGTAATCGACAATCATCATCGTTAGTAAACGATCAAACTTTGTAGGGGATTGACATTTCAAATCGAAATATCACGTGACTTTTAACAAACTCTTATGTCAATCCCATACAAAGGTTGATCGTTTTCTAACGATGACGATTGTCGACAACCATTTTTTCTAGGAGGTCGGTAGATGCTTGGCGACATATTTCCAACTTATGGTACCACCCATAAGCCTACCAAGGCAGGAGGGTGCGAAATACTAAAAAGAATTTGCAACGAGAATTCCAGAAGGCGGCCTTATAACAAATAGCAATCAATTCCCCCTTTGAATTGTCGGTTAGCTTACGTTTTTATTTATTTCAGTTTCAGTTGGCCTGTGAAGACTGGAAGTTAACTTTTGTTGGTACAATCCATAGTATAGGAACTATGATTGGACTTTTCTTTCAAGGACAGTTATCTGATAAGTATGGACCTATTTTTTAATTATTAGTTACTTAATTGTTTACCTTAGATTCTGCCCCATGATTGTTCCCCATTGATCCGTTATTTTCCTTTATTAAAAGCAGGATTAATTTAAAATTACATTTAAATTGCTAGTAACATAATAATGATCTTCTAATCGTATCTGTTTCAGGATAGGCAGAAAAGCAACAATAATAATATCTGGAATAGCAGCTTGTGTATTTGGTTTTGCTAAAAGTTTTAGTACAACTTACCTGATGTTTATATTATTGGAATTTTTAGAAGCAACTATTGGGGATAACTGCTCGCCTACTTTTATTATGAGTGGGTTTTTTGAAAGATTATTCTGCTTCAAAATTAAAATTCGCTATTTATCATTAAGGTTTTATAATATACTTCGATTTAGGTTACTAGGAAAATAATCTTTTATCAACCTTATTTTACCATGTAATTATACAAGATTAACCAATCATTATTTTCTTTTAGGTGTAGAATTGGTTCACGGAAATGACAGAATACAACAACTTGTATTCCTCGTCCTAATATCTGCCATGGGTGGAGTGTCTATGGCAGTAATTGCTTACAATCTTCCTTATTGGCGACATTTTATACGCGCAATTTATGCACCATCATTATTCTTCTTACTTTACTATTTCTTCATGGATGAGAGCATACGATGGTTGCTAAGTAAAGGTGAAAAGAAAAAAGCAACAAAAATCCTATTAAAAATGGCAAAGCAGAATAAAGTTGAGCTCGATAGCAATATGCTCGAAAACCTGCAATGTGAAGAAAAAGGGGCCAGCAATTCTCCCCTGCGGGACACCTTTCGATCAAAGATCGTAATAAAAAGATTCATAGTATGTCTTGTTTGGTGGATCACGTGTACTTTTATTTGTTTTGGATTGATAATTAATTCATTATCATTAGTTGGTAATAAGTATCTTAATTTTGGATTACTATCACTGATTGATATTCCTGCAAGTTATGCTGTAGTGATAACGTTAAAAAGATTTAATAGAAAAAAACCATTGCTCATTTCCTTTATGCTGGCTGGTGTACTTTGTATCATACAACCTTTTGTACCTAAAAGTAAGTATCATTTTAAAACAGAATAAAATATTTAGCTTCTTATTATCTTAGTTATGTTATAAATTTTATTTTTCAGGAATCGTATGGCTATCATCAGGACTATATTTTATGGGAAAATTTTTAACGATATTTATGTTTACGACAGTCTACGTGTACACATCTGAAATATTTCCAACTTACGCAAGGAATTCTATGCACGCTCTCTGTTCATCTATCGGCAGAATTGGATCTATATTAGCGCCAATGACACCATTATTAGTAAGTTAATGCAATAGCCAAGTTACCAAGTTACCAATACCAAGTTAAATATAATTGATGATTATTTCAGGTATATTCTTGGTGTTTAAATGGTTTATAGAATAACCATCTCCCTTGTCTAGTCCAAAAACTTTGATCTAATAAATATATCTACCAAGCTTTTCATCATTGAACCCAAACCTACGAAGAATGAGCTTCTTGCTCATCAAAGGGTGTAAAATATATTTTTTACAGATCCAATACATGGAAAGCCTTCCAACACTCCTCTTCGGTGGCATGTCTTTGTTTGCTGGATTCATGACACTCCTTGTACCAGATGTGTCTAATGATACTCTACCTGACAATGTCAAAGAAGCAGAAGCTATAGGTTCTGGAGGAATTGCTCTGAATGATATCAGTGTTAATGCTAAAAATGTAACATCTGAAAAGCAAAACAAGTGATAAGAGGAAGAAAAGGAAGGTTATAGAACAATAGTACTGAGGGCTGATTATTCAGTGGCCGGTCAAGCAGTATCTTGCTGTTAATTTGAAATTAGATCAATTTGTGTATACTATTATTAGAGGAATAGCTTATTTGAGGATTATCTAGCGATGGAAAAATGTGCCCAATACATGTAGGCAACGCAGGTTAGCAGAGTTTGTATACGTCAAAAAATATGGTCTCTCCTATAAGTCCCGTATGATAAGAATTAAAAAATAAACAATTAGAGAATTATAAATGTTAATATGTGTTACACAGTTAAAATTTGTTTCTTATAAAATGTAGATTAAATTACATAGAAATTAATTGGTTTTGTTTTGTCACAGAGAAATATTTATCAAAGTTAGCGTCAGGTATGTATATAATCCGTGTCAATTGTGTTTCTGTAATTGAATATTCAGAAATAATCCTGTTTAACTTTCTACTAACAAGGTCTGTTTTGCTTTTGTTTCATTTCATTTGTAAATTATTATCATCTTTTGTTAACAGTAAATGGATTTGAAATTTAATCATGGGACTGTTAATTCTTATTGAGTAGGTACTCGTATTACCTCTCGACCAAATACTTTTACCAACATTTCAGAAGGATTTAATGTTTTTTACGTGGTGAAAAATAATAGTTAAGAGAGTTAGAGCATAGCGTTTATTCGCTCAAAGAGCAGCTCGACTGGGGAAGTACCTCCACCTTACAGAATACCGCAGCCAAATAACTTTATGTTGTGTAAAGTTATGTTCCTGCGCGTGAGTAAGGTCGCCAGAGCTCATAGGGGTGGGGGGAAAGGTCGGTAACGCGTGAGCGATGCTCCGTGTGTTGCAAGCGTCGATATGGCTACGGTAACCGCTTACCTTCAGGTGGGCCGTATGCTTATTTACCAACTTAGTCGTATAAAAAAAAAGTTACTGTAGTGCACATGAATGAGTCGAGAAGGTTGTGGCTTCGAAGTTTATACAAATATATGATTATATTTAAACAATGACTACATTATGATATGGAGCTTTTGGTGAAGGAAAACATGGCGAAGAAACCATGGCATGTTGGTCGGGTACTTTGAAGTAACTGCATGGCTGGCTTCCACCCTCCTAAGAGTCAGTTCACTTAAGCTCTGAGTGCTTACCACCTTCGGTCTCATTTCCGTATACAATCCATCGTTTAAAAAACATCACATCTATAAATTTTCGTATTTACGGAAACGTAATGGTGCGTCCATGCTTGGCGAACCGAGCACGAGCCGAGCCACGAACGAGCACGATTCGCGTAGCGTGGACGCGCTTGCGAGCCTCGAACGAGCATTCGTAGCGTGCTCGACTGCAATCCGCTCGATTGTCAGTTGTTTCACGAACACAGGGATTCGCATCGCGCTCGTTGTAGGCTCGTTGAAGGCTCGTTAAGTACGTCCACGCTTGAAATCGCGAGCAACAAACGAATCCTGTTCGTTCGAGGCTCGGCTCGTGCTCACTTCGCGTAGCATGGACGCACCATAAGATACAAATATCGTAATTATTTTATACTGTCAAAAATGTAGTGTCAAAAATCAATTTTTCATTTCATTTCTTACTTTACAAAAAGAACCGTTTATGAAAAGCTAAACCGATTATCCCACAACATTAAGAATTGCATAAACAATATGCTTCACAAAGGACATACCAACATAATTAATTATTGTCCTTGCATTGTTCGTCGCATGTTTTTCCCATTTTCAATTTTTCTTTATTTGCCTCAGAATTTAATTTATTATGGCTGTTGGTTCTTGCATCCGGCACAAAGGAAATTTTTCTCTATAATGGACTTTGATTGTTAAAATTGTTTGCGACGTCATTGAAGTTACGAATGGCACAAATATTTACGTAAATAATAGTATAGTATTTTAAAATGCCATCTTTTGGAGTCAAGTTACGTGTAATATGCTGAACAACTTTTACTAAGAAAACACTTTGAACACGCATAATAGAATTCAGAATTTTCTCATGCAACATCAACCTTGATCCTTTTTCTGTCAGGGCCCACCTTTAATTTTAAAGACAAACCCATACAAGAAACGTCTATGGAATTCTTCGTGTGCGACTTTGTAAGCGAAGATGACGTCTCATCTCCACCCAGTTTATCAACAATTAACTTCTTAAACCTAAAAAGGAAACAATATAATATATGGCAATTGAAAGTAACGCCCCATAAAATTTGGCTAGCAAATACAAAATACCCCCAGACAAGCAATAACAACAGTTGTAAAGCTAAAAATTTAATTTTGTACGCCCATGTCTCATACACAGTTACTTGTGATAGAAAAACAACAGTAGTGCAAATAATATGAAGCGCTTGTGGTGTAGCATGAATAGCCGATCTAAATCGATCGGCAAAGTTAAGCTACGTCTGTCGTGGTCGGTACCTGGATGGGTGACCGCCTAGTGGCATTTCATATCGAGCGTTTCCGTGCTTCGGAAGGCACGTAAAGCCGTTGGTCCCGATTATCACTTAATTGTGATAGTCGTTAAGCTAGTTGGATGCCTCCTAGGCGGCTTGAAAAATGCTAGCAGTAGGTTGACCTCTACCTACCTCCATCGATCCGCAGTGGACACTCGTGGTGGAGTATCTGCCCGTTCCCTTTCACCCTTACTTGTGAAAGGAGGCCTGTGCTCAGCAGTGGGACATTATAGGATGATGATGATGAGTGCAAATAAAAGGTTCTCAAATAGCAAGCACACACTTCTCCCGCTTCATAGGTGTGAGGTGTACGTGCTATCATATAATATGGAACAAAAACGTCTGTTTCACACAATAAATAAGCCTAGCTCATCTCTTATTACAATCTAACCCCCTGATTAATAAATAAGGTGTAAGTCAAGTATAGTAATACCTAGGTTTTAATTTTATCCGTCACTTTCTAATGTCATATAAACAAAAGGGCTGGGGCTAATTAGATTACTGGTGGTCCCCACGCAAGGTCTAGCCTGTCTCGTGGGGGCCACAAATCCAGGTTATAAAAAAGATTTACAGCAGAATCTTTAATTTAGTTTCACCTGTCCGATGTCTATAATTGAATCTTGCATGTTAAATTCGACCCACTTCTCAGTATCCGATTGAGCTCAAATTTGGTATACGTTAGTATATTGGATGACAATACAAGTACATACAACAAAAAGTACAGTCACCATAAAAAGCTTGTTTTAACTATTACAATACAGACATAACATATGTTTAAAATTAGACAGTTTATTAACCTGTGTGTAGCTAGGTAGTCAACTCAGTGTATGCTTTGCGTAAGGCACAGTACTGATTTTCAGCTGACTCCCGGAACTAATGGGCAACAAATGATGCACGTGCAACGAATATAGACATCGTTTCACAGAAAAAAAATAACATTAAAAAACAGGCACGAAACTTCAAACCATCACAAAACAGAAAGAACAATAAAGATTAAAAATAATAACGATAAGATACCATTTACCAAAAATTGAAATAAGAGCAATTAAAGTAAAAGCAGACAGTCCATTTCTGATACCTGTGAATAATAGGCCAATCACAAAAACAACAAATCTGATTTCAGTGGTCTTTTCTCTGATTTCTTATAAATAATAATAATAAAAAATATCCTGGGACTCTGTGCCTTGGACATTCTACCACACGCGAACAAGAAAGTATTCCATCATTTTGTTCAGGTATAACTGATTAGGTTTTCTTTTTATATTACAAGGGCTATTGGCCACACATCGTATAAAACTCTTTCATAAAGCTTGAAGGAGGCTTTCCCAGGAGAAACCTACGGTTATCTTGAAATTCTTTAAAGTCAAAGCCATTTAAAGCCAAGTTACCACCAGTTCGTAAGTCGGCCTTCAACTGAGAAGAACAAGGCCCCTAGACAAGATGGTTGTCGATCATCGTCATCAATTTTTGTATGGGAGTGACATAAGAGATTGTTAAAAATCACGTGATATTTCGATTTGAAATGTCAATCCCATACAAAGGCTGATCGTTTATTGACGATGACGATTGTCGACAACCATCTTGTCTAGGGGGGCTGGCAAGAAACTCAGTAAGGTAGCATTTAAAAAAAAACTTTTTTTGGACAATCTGACTTTTTTACTTTTTTAACCGAGTTCAAAAAAAGGAGGAGGTTCTCAATTCGTTTTTTTTTCTTTTATATACCTTACCTTTTAACTCCGACATTTATTAACCGATTTGGAAAATTCTTTTTTGTCTGGAACCCTTCCAGACAAAATGAGAACACTTCCCGTTTGGTCCCATTGTCATCAGATCAGGATTTGATTACTTATTTGTACTTTGAAGTCGGTTTAAGTTTTTTGTAAAACAGTCCAATTATTTTTTATTTTTACAAAATAAAATAAACAAGCACAACAACGCATAAAAAAAATCAACATACAAAGTAAATAAAAAATAATAACCTGCACTAGTTCTAATATGATTGTTGGAGTCACACACTAAAGACCATACGATACTTACGATACTGATCTAATTTGTCCTGTATTTTTATAATACAGGCTCCACGTTTATTTAACCGTTCACCTGATGAGAAACAAGATGGGCGATCATTAATTTTAAATGACTATCTCTCTCCATTAAAACGAGAAAAGACACGGAGCGGCGTGTACAAAATAATTAATTATACCTGAGAGATTACAAATTCAGTGATACTTTAAAGTTTATTTGCGAATTTGAATATGTAGCCTGCTTTGTTAATTTAACGTCTACTTTATCATTGTGGAAAGTTACAGGGAATTTGAAATCTCTTTTAAAATAATGATCAGTTTAATTTTATTTTTGTTTATAAGCAAAGAAGAATGGCAAGATAATGGTGCGTCCATGCTTAGCGAACCGAGCACGAGCCGAGCCTCGAACGAGCACACTGCGAGCACGATTCGCGTAGCGTCGACGGGCTCGCGAGCCTCGAACGAGCGCGATTGTCAGTTTTTCCACGTACAAAGGGATTCGCATCGTGGTCGTTGTAGGCTCGTTCGTGGCTCGGCTCGTGCTCGATTCGCGTAGCATGGACGCACCATCATGTTACTAGGGACCCATTGATAGGGGTGCACTTCATACTGGAAAATTAATAATAAGTGTAGAGCGTTATAAAAGTAACTAAAAAGCACACGAAAGTGCACGATGTCTTAATTTTTAATAAATTAAAATCATTTATAACTTTTGATTTCCAGCTTTTAGCGCCTCAATATTTTTTATACTGGATGGAGATTTCGAGATGGCATATTTTCGAAACCTATGTTGGGTTAGTCATGATGAACAACTTTTACTATGGGACCAACACTGAAAAATCAAAAAAAAGTTTTTACTTTTCATACATTATGATCGAGCAAGGTGGCCATTTACTAAAGAAAGGAATTTTTTTTTGAGCACTCGCTATTTGTCCCATAGTTAAATTTGTTTAGCATGACTAATTTTTAATAACCCATAGTTTTCAAAAATATGCCATCTCGAAATCTCCACCTGTTATAAAGATCTTGTAAACTTTTCATTATATTGCTAAGTTAGGCTTAAATACTTGTGAAATGGACTTTTTCACCCCATGGTGAAATCATACCAGTCTGGCCGAGCATGGATCGAGGTTTATCGATAAAAATCGATACATTTATTTAAAGAAATATCCATACTCGCAGGTAAATTTCGGTAAATATATTCTGATTCTACAGTTTTATAGTATGTAAAAGTATTTAGATTATTGACTGATAATTTATTTGTACTATAGTGATTTTCGAGTCTATCTTGAAGTTTTACTAACGCCAAGTTTTCCTTTCAAACTCAAAAACATTTCTGTAAGTGCTACCTAAAGTAGCATTTGCAATTCAAATTGCCTTGAAATTCACGTAATATTTTTCAATATTGATTCATGGTTCCGTAGGTACTTAATAATGCAGAATCAATCTGAACAGCAAAGTGTATACCAAGTTTTCTGCCTCCCATAAACAAACTAAATGGACCTCTGGTGGGGTGATAATTCATATATTATTAAGGTAGTATGCTGTATGTATTTATGAAGTGGAGTAAATAAAATAAGGCGATGATAGCTGAGACGAAGGTTCCGATTCGAATCCTACAATTTGCTAGAGCTTTCGGTGAAGGAAAACATCGTGAGGTAACCATAGCACGTTGCTAGGGTACTTTGTATTACCCACCAGGCTGGCTACCACCCTCAAGCTGCAAAGCGCCTTTCGGTGTGTTCCGCTGCACTTGAGAGCCAGTTCTTTCTAGTCTTTGGTACCTTCGGCCACATCATCACTTACTATGGTGAGATTGCTGTCAAACAGGCCTCTACATAGTATTGGAAATATACCCACTGATACATTAATATTTAAATGGAAGGACTGAAGGATATTTCTAGCAGAAGCTGATGATTGCATGGTTTCGGATGTCGCAACTCTTCTTCGTTTCAGTCCATATCCACTTCTGGGGCTCTACCGCGTAACTTTGGTGGTAATCGTAACGAACACTATTAATGAATTTCATCCAATGACGCGCACGCGGTATGACGCGACGAAGACCATTCTTAGGCCCTGATTGTCATAGATTCTCATACCATTTTTTTTGCTGGGGCTGTAAGCCTTCTGAAGTCTGTTCTCTGACGCTGAACTCTATTCCGCTGGCAAGATAGACATGTGTAGAAGCCCTAGTAACAGGTACCTTATAAGATAATTATGTATAACTTAGTATCCATAAAGATTTGAATTACGAGATTTCTAATTATACTATCTGATATAATTTAAAATGAGGTTTATAACAGATGTGTTTCTGGAAAGCGAAATTACTTCATCTATTATAAATAAGCCTCTAAGATGAATAGGCCGTCAGAAAAAGCGTATCAGAATTTACCTAAATCCTAAAGACTACGAACGCGTCAAATGCGAGTGTTCGTATAAAATATGATCCGACAAAAACTGAATTAATGAACGTTTAAAACCGTTTTATTAATTGCTCATAACGTTTTGTCAGATTATTTGTCTTATTCATTCTCATACGTTTTGTTTGTGTTTGATGTTATTTATATTTTATTAAGATAGCTGTTGCTATTTTTAATACAATAATGTAATTAACAAGTAACCCATGAGCATACACTTTTTAACAGACTTCAAAAAAAGGAGGAGTTTCTCAATTCGGTTGTATGTTTTTTTTTTTTTTTATGTTTGTTACCTTATTTCTCCGTCATTTATAAACCGATTTAGAAAATTCTTTTTTTAATTGGAAGGGCACACTTTCCGTTTGGTCCCATTGTCATCAGATCAGGATTTGATTACTTCTTAGTGTACTTTGAAGTGGATTTAAGTTTTTTTTTAAAACAGTCCAATTATTGTTAGTTATTTTTTATAATATTAATTTCTACACACCGATTAATTTTCTTAGTAATCTCAGAGATTTACAAAATCACAGTGCGGCCTCCGAGGGAATGTTTTTCTGTTTAATTTTGGTCGGGTTAATTTGATGGGTATTTCACTAAACTATGCCTAAGAAAGAACTGTACCATCCCGTGAAAGTCCCATCGTAATAAGATTAGCCATGTCAGAAAAGCATTCTCTCGGCAACCGCACTGTAGGTTTCTCCAATAATATACTCGCATTAATTCCATAAATAATTTGATATTAGATATCATGTTTAGGGATCAACAGAACATTGTTGATCGTCCGAACTTATGGTTGATCAATTGTAGGTATAACGTTCATAAGTTCCTTATCAGGGGCTAAACTGAATAAATATATGCCTTTTTGATTTCGATTGAACTCTGGTTAGTTTGTTCAACTCGAGGGTAATATAGAGAGAGGTAGAGCATAGCGTTTATTCGCTTAAAGAGCAGCTCGACTGGGGAAGTACCTCCACCTTACAGAATACCGCAGCCAAATAACTTTATGTTGTATAAAGTTGTGTTCCAGCGCGTGAGTAAGGTCGCCAGAGCTCATAGGGGAGAGGGGAAAGGTCGGTAACGCGTGAGCGATTCTTCTTGTGTTGCAAGCGTACATATGGCTACGGTAACCGCTTACCATCAGGTGGGCCGTATGCTTGTTTACCGACTTAGTTGTATAAAAAAAAAAATATATATTTTTTGAATTGGTTAATAGATTTACAATTACTTACGAGGCCTTACTCCTATTGAAATGAACAAAGTAAAACGGTAATGTATTTAGTGACCACTTCCCGGCCATTGCCAAACAATATTTTAACACAAGTCTTGTGACCAAGGTGTGGAACCAAACCAAGGTTTCCAATATCTAGATGTAAGATAAATGCAATGATACTGACTCGATGGTACAATTTTGTATGGTTGGTCTACATTTATGAAATATTATCACTACATAGCATTTACAATATAAATCAGTTCAAATCGATCAAAGATAAGCATGCAATTGGGACACAAACAACAACAAGTGTTTCCTGACTCTTACAATCTAGGATCTTTCAAGGCCAGAGTGAACACGGTTATACGGAAGGGCAGTGGCCAGACGCAAGCCCATTATGTAAATATATCATTTTTAATACAAGCTTTTTTGTTTACTGCACTTTTTATTGACTGTCCTTGCATTGTCATCCAATATACTATTGCATACCAAATATCAAGACAATCCGACCACTAGAAGTGGGTAAAATTCGACTTGCAAGATTCCACTCGAACATAGTACATTGCAAGTTATATACTATTCTAATATATTAGAATAGTATTTATTTTCAAAGATAAACTAAAATACACAGGTACTGCAACATACCATGATAGATATAATCATCATTTTTGTTAGGTGTAACACTCTCACCGGACACATAAGCCTTTCAGGCTTTCGTCAGGTGGTAATGTAGAAATATTTATGTCAATAAAAATAAATAATTAAAATATAAAGCCGTACAATTCTGTTTATTTCGGAAGGAATTTTGATGATATCGAAAAAACTGTGCTAGTTAGAAACATCTTTCTATATTTTTCTTGTAATATTACTGACATGTCTATCAACTGTAATTATTTCAGAATTTTCAATTCCCGAACTTGAGAGTCGGGGGCGGGATGAAATCAAAATCTGCGCAGCATAGAAATGAAAAAAGAGAGACAGACATGAGACAGAGATAATGAAGGACAAACAAAAAAACACTTTCGCATTTATACTTACTCGTAGAATTACGAAGACAGGACGCACTAAAAATCTTATTTCCCACTAGATAAATATCGACTGTGGTCAGATTAGCTATCTATCGAGTATCATTGTTTAATATGAATGATACAATCAATTATAGCTTATCAGATCTCACTGTCATACATTGTATGATCTTTTCCATTGTATTGTACGATGGATTTCCCAAAATAACTTGTTATTTTTATTTATTTATTTATTTATTCCAAACTTAAAACTATCATGATACATTATTAAGGTATAACATAAACTCATTCGAGTTTTACCGTATACCAGATCAGTCATCATTTTATATAGGTACCTAGGTAATCACCGCCACTAAATGCCATATTAGTACTTAATGAGGTGAACCTTACTTAAATAATTATATTAACTAGTTTTGTTGTTTAGTTGTGAAATTTTAATAAAATCGGCTTCCGTAACGTTTGTTTGTCATATCAGTATATTTCAGCAGACACTAATAAATGCTATTGATTTGAAATTTGGAATAGTTTAAATATTCTTTACGTGAGTCAAGTGCAAGTCTGAGTCTGACTCGCTCACAGAGGGTTCCGACCTTTCTTGGCAGTATTTTGGACCATACCAAAAAAAGGAGATGTTGTAAAAAACAGAACTGCATAACTAAGTTTGCTTGGAAACTAATTTTAATTTGCATAGAGTTATGTTATTGGCCGAAAATAAACATAGGCTCCGGGGAACACGGGAGAAACCGCAGAATATCGATAATTCTCTATAATTAATGAATCACTGCGGAACGTTTTTTTTTTCACTTCACGGGAAGTGTAAGTTTATTGTTTGACATTATCTTTAGAATATCACACATATTTTGATAAATTGATAAAAGATCAGCTTCAGTAACTGCACTCCACATTCAATTCAAAATATCGCAATCATTGTTTATCTAGAACTTGTGGTAAGATGGCACGGTTAAGATTTAGTGCGCTACTTTTGAATTTATTTTTACTTTTCCAATATGTTTATGGATCACCAAGAGTAGATCCGTTGGTCGATACTGAATTAGGATTGGTTCGTGGATTGAAAGCTTCCGATGGTGATTATTCTATGTTCTTGGGAGTACCTTATGGAAAAGTTAATGAATCGAATCCTTTTGGGGTAAGTTATTTCATTAAACCTCTTTATTTGTCTTGTTTATTGGCTCGGGGACTAGTTATAGCGAAAGCGAAATGGGTTCAATCAAATGCATGAAGAACAGTAGTGCTGAAGTGTGCAGTAGTGAGAAATTCGCGCGCGCAAGAAATTCATATAGAAAGTACTTTTAAATACTAATGAACATAGCCATACTTATTAAGATATCTATTTAGTTAATTTAATTACGATAATAGTACTATCAAAATCCATTTAAAGATAATCCATAGCATCATTATAATATGATCATGAATTCTTGAGGATACTCTCGAGTATTCTTCAATTCTGATATAGTTGCATGCACCCCATTGTAAAAGGTAGCTATTTCTACATCAATGTATTTTTAATTTCAGGCAGCATTACCTGTTTCAAAATTCGATGATATATTTGAAGCTTATGATGATTCTGGAAAATGTCCACAAATTAATCGAATGAGTGGTGAGATGATTGGTCTAACTAAGCTTGATTGTCTGACCCTCAACATTTACGTGCCTAATTCAGGTAGCTCCAGAAATAGATTACCAGTTCTAGCCTTTGTGCACGGAGGAGGTTTTAGTTCGGGATCCAATGAGAGATCCTCCTACGGCGCAAAATATATTGTCAGAAATGACGTAATTCTTGTTACATTAAATTATCGCCTAGGACCTTATGGATTCATGTGTCTCGATATACCAGAAGTTCCTGGAAACCAAGGTTTAAAAGATCAACTCCTAGCCTTTAGATGGATTAAAGATAATATTGAAGCGTTTGGTGGTGACTCGGGAAAAATTACTATATTCGGTGAAAGTGCTGGAGCGATGTCTATAGATCTTCACTTAGCTTCTGAAGCCGATAAACCTTTCAATAAAGCCATTATTGAAAGTGGAAATTCTCTTTCACCAGTATACTATGAACCTGTTAAAGATGCTCCAATACAAATAGCTAAGCAATTAGGTTTTGAAACAGATGATTTGTATGACGCTTTGTCATTTCTTACAGCAACTGATTATAACTTAGTTATTGCTGCATTTAATGAGCTAAAAATAGCATTTACACCCTGTGTTGAAAAGGTTTTTGAAGGAATAGAAAGCTTTTTATCCGAAAATTGGCTTGAAAAAGATTTGCCGAATGTCAAAAACATGCCTATCATTATCGGATTTAACAATGAAGAACAATTTTTCAACTATTACTCTAGAGATAATGAATATTTCCAAAACTTAAATTTATTGGAAAATAAGTTACCGATACATTTCGACGTAAATAATGCAAAATTTAATGAAATGAAGGAAGTTGTTCGTCATTTCTATTTTGGTGATGAAGAAATTAATGAAGATTTAAAATATAAAGTAATCAATTTTGATTCAGATTATACGTTTAACCATCCAACGCATAGAGTTATAGAAAAATATTTGAAGAATGATGCTGGAAACGTTTACTTCTATGTGTTTTCTTATGTCGGAGAAAGAAGTTTTACTAAAATAGGTAGAAATGTTACTGACCGCGGTGCAGCACATATTGATGAATTGCTCTATTTGTTCCATTCATCATCTGACAGCAGTGAGACAACGGCAGATGATCAGCTAATCATCGATCGGATGACTACACTATGGACTAATTTTGCGAAATATGAGTAAGTATACACTAATATTATGTTTTTTTATACAACTAAGTCGATAAACAAGCATACGGCCCACCTTATGGTAAACGGTTACCGTAGCCATATGGACGCTTGCAACACACGAAGCATCGCTCACGCGTTACCGACCCCCTCCTCAATGAGCTCTGGCGACCTTATTCACGCGCAGGAACACAACTTTACACAACATTAATTTGGCTGCGGAATTCTGTAAGGAACGCTACGCTCTACCTCTCTGATACAGTAAATCTTTGAAAAGTATTTACGAATTTTTTAGGCTTTACATACAGACACAGTGATCTTTATTTATAGAGAAATCCGCTTCAGTCTATTTTATTACAAGCTTTTATTTAGTTTCACCTGTCCTGTGTCTATAATCAAATCTTGCAATTTAAATTTAACCTTCTTCCCAGTGTCCGATTGAGCTGAAATTTGGTATACATTAGTATATTGGACGACAATGCAAGTACAGATAACAACAAGTACAGTCACCATAAAAAGCTTGTATTAAAAATGTACTTTTTAACAAAAACTTGTTTATATTTTATTTTAGTTTACATAATTTCGAATAATTCAATAAAAAACCGGCCAAGTGCGAGTCAGACTCGCGCACCGAGGGTTCCGTACAAACCTGTAGGTATATAAGTGAATGGTAGTATAGACCTGAGTATTTGATATGAATTTCAATTTATGACGTATTAAAAAAAAACTACTTACTAGATCTCGGTCAAACCAATTTTCGGTGGAAGTTTGCATCGTAATGTATGTCATATATTTTTTATAGATTTATCATTCTCTTATTTTAGAAGTTACAGGGGGGGGACACACATTTAACCACTTTGGAAGATTCTCTCGCGCAAACTATTCAGTTTAGAAAAAAATGATATTAGAAACCTCAATATCATTTTTGAAGACCTATCCATAGACACCCCACACTTAAGGGTTCTATTAAAAAAAAAATTGAGTTCCAGTATGGGGACCCTCAAAATTAATTTGTTGTGTGAAAATCTTAATGCGGTTCACAGAATTCATCTACTTACCAAGTTTCAACATTATAGTTCTTATAGATTCGGAAAAAAGTGGCTGTGACATACGGACGGACAGACAGACAGACAGACAGACAGACATGACGAATCTATAAGGGTTCCGTTTTTTGCCATTTGGCTACGGAACCCTAAAAATATAGTCTTCTCAAAAATACCTATTTCGTATCTATAAAATTTATCATTATCAGCAATCGTTTACATGAGAGAAAAACCTAATCTCAAGAGCACATACGAATCTACGATAGGATAACCACTACGTTTGTTACAGCAACCCAACACCGGAGACATCAGATTTGCTGCCAGTTAAATGGATACCCAATACTAGGGATTCTCCTCGATATTATTTGACCATTGACTCCGAACTTAGCCTGAATAGCAGACCCTTCACTGATAGGATGGCTTTCTGGGATCTTTTTTACAAGGCCAACAAGGATTTGAATATTCTTTACCCAAATCTTGATAAAAAATAATTTACTATTATTAAGTATTTATTTCTAAGTATTTATTTATTAAAATTGTATTGTGCGAAATTGTTTTATTTTAAGACTGCGACTAATTCAATCCATTTTCTTATTCTACCCTCGGAATCCCCAAAGCATTTTCTGGCTCTAGATCTTTATTATCACTCTTTATGACTTTTTCTGACTTCTTGGTTATATTAGCTGTTTTTGTGTTTATAAATTGCTTAATGAATTTATGACCTTTAACATAAAATAAGTGAAATAAATTAAATTAAGAACTTAAACAAGTTCATAATAACAATTTACAGAAACTTCATACATGTTTATTTAAATTTAATCCCATACCACTAATTAATAGGTCTTTAGAAATAATGAATGAGATATCTCTCGGCCGATTCAACCCGGGCTAAGGTAATGGCGTGTAAAATTAATACCCTCCAGTTTTTGACAGTTTTCTATTAGCTCCGGATATTAATAACATCCGGGAAATAAATGATTTCCCCGGGTTATATCGGTCATTTATAACATAATTGGTTATTTAATAATTGATTCTTTATCACGAATTGTAGCTCTGTAGTCTAATCTACCTACTAATTGGGATATTATTAATCGGGCGAATAAAAAAAAACTGGCGACTATAATTATGAGATATTGGCCCTGATTCTGTTGTTTACAACTAAACTAATTTTAATCTCACTAAGTCTCTTTCTAACAGAGAACATAAGAAAAGGATGTAAGAAATTTAGTCCTGTCAAATTAGTCCAATGCTTGTATTCAATATGAATTTAGTCGCCATCTATCGCGGTTACGCCTAAATACACGCAAAATAAGACGGCAAAGATTAATTTGACAGCTTTAAATATGCTCTATCCTTTTTCAATAATGTTTGTAAGAAAGAGATGAGATGTGACTAAAATTAGTTTAGTGCGATTTACAACAGAATCGGCACCATTGTAATACTTATTCGAGCAGCATAAAATTTTAAACTGGTGACAATTATGATTCACTAAAATAATTAAAATGGGCCACTGAAAGTGGGTAAATATGCTAGGTAGTTAAATAATTCTTAATACCTTACATGTGAAATGCAGTTTCATTTATTTAATCAAAGGTATGTTTAATGTAATCAAAAGAGAAAAAAAAAACTTATTTTGAACTTTTTTGTAAGACACAGCCCAACATGATACATATTTGAAACATCTCACTTAGCATAAAGCTATGCTCTCGCTATGAGCCGTAAAGCTATTACTCAAATAGAAAATTGTCCGCACCAGAATTACCATGCTGCTCGTATAGAATAACTAGTCACTCAAATTTGTATATCCAATTCGCCATCTTCAAGATTTGTAGTCGCTTTCAGTCATTCGCCCACTTGGTATATCGGTTAGCCATATTCAGTATTTTTGATACTGAATTATTTTTATATTCGCTCGTTTAATAATATCCTATCTCATTAATCGTTCTTAAATTTTTAAGCAATTCGAAAATATATTAAGTAAGAATATTTTGTCGTTTGGATAAATAAAGGAGAGAAGTCAACCTTAAAGTCAGCGCAATTTGAGAGAATTTACCAGAGCAGTAGAGGTAAGTAGAGTTTACAAAGATATAAAAACACAACGATGCGATGTTACAAACACTGGTAGAGACCAATAACTTTAACTTTAATTAACAAACTTTTAATCAATCGTTTTAAACATCAGTATACCCTCATTGTTTTTTTTGAAATTAACAAAACAGTTGAAATTGTTAATTAGTAAGTAGATTGAAATGAAAAAGTAACCCAATTAAAGGCGTAGCTTTCAAATAGCTATTAAATGTATTCGTATAGATGAACCATTGTAACCTTGGGAGTGCAGCTTGGGATACTACAAAAAGAATGTGAATAGATATTTACAGGGTCGACTTCGCACGAGTCTAACCGCTAAGTGTCAAGCGTTCACAAGCTACGGTGACCGCTTACCATCAGGCGGGCCGTAAGCTTTGTAACCTTAGAAAACAAACTCTCTTTGTATAGCGGTATAGCTCAAAAGGGTCAATGCGTCCCCGATTGCAATACCTTATAAAATTCAAGTTATATTCAAAATTCTATAAATAAATATTCTGGGACATTCCTCACACACGGTCATCTGATCACGCCCAAACTAAGCAGAGCTTGTACTATGGAAACCAGATAACTGATATAATACATATACTTTTTGTTTGTAAATAAATACTTAATATACATAATTACATCCAGACTCAGGACATACAGACATGTTCATGCACACAAATGCATGTCCTGTGTGGGAATCGAACCCACGACCAGCGGCGCGATAGGTGGAATCTTGACCAGAGTCTTAACCAACCGCGCCGTCTGGCCCGTCTACTATAGATTTAAGAGCTTGTTTTTCGCTTTCAGTTATTTTTTGTTTTTTGTTTCTTTAATTTAATTTATTTCAGACTTTTTAGTTTCATTATATAATGAGTTGTTCAGTTAAGTATTAGTAAGTTAGTAAATTAGTAAATAAGCGTTAAGTTAAATTAAGGCTAACAACCATCGCACCTCTGTGAGTAACGTACGGTAACCACTCAGTAGTCTCAGTACCTACCTACTGTGTGAAAAATGCTGTTGGTTTTTTAAATAAATAAAATAAAATAAATAAATAATAACGAAATTTCAAAATACCCCCCTCTAATAATAACCACTCAGTAGTCTCAGTACCTACCTACTGTGTGAAAAATGCTGTTGGTTTTTTAAATAAATAAAATAAAATAAATAAATAATAACGAAATTTCAAAATACCCCCCCCCCCTCTTTTTTATTCTTAGACGCCATATAAAAATATTATACCCTATGACACTCCCACAGTTCAGACGAATCTAACGACACCTCATATGCTTAAATCCATCAAGCCGTTTAGGCTGCAGAGCGTGCCAAAGAAATAGACATACATACATACATACACTCGAAAAACATAACCCTCCTTCCGGGTCAGTCGGGTAATAAGTGCGAAACATTGATTATGCAAAATTAACAAGACTTACAGTACCTAAGTAGGTATACTGAATATTATTATCACTGATAAAATTACCTAATCAAGCAAGTATTTGATCGAATGAGTGTTTATATAATCTACTAGTCCCCCTTTGATCGAAATTCCACTGTTATTCATAAATCTAAGACGTTAATTTAAAATTAAAATAAACAATTAGGCATTAATTATTTATTATCAAAACAAACATAGACGATAATGCTAAAACGTAACTCAATGTCCAGTAATTTGCTGAACTGTCTCCAGAATTCTCGCTTGTGCTATCTGGATACAATCGCTGTAAATGATTATTTGCTTTGTAAAAGAGGTCCCAAAATGCCATTCGGTCATTGTATGGTCTAGTGCCTACGCTGACCGTGGTGTTGATGGTGAAGTAATGGTATCGAGAGTCCTTCGTGATTGGCTGCCAAATAAGTGGCAATAATTCTGATGTTTGTGGAGTTGGGTTGCTGAAAATAGAAATAGAAGATTACAACTGGAAATTTTATATTTTAGGAACCTTCATTTATCATCGAGTATACAGTGGTTTATATTTTTAAGATAACAAACTAAATTAATAATTGCCAAAGTTATCAGTCAAGGATACATAGATAAATTCAGTAAATACTTAAGTCATCAAATTACCTGTACTTCACAAAGTTTGTCCATATCGTAGTCATCCTATCAATCATTAATGCATCGTCAGCATCGCCTTCAGGCAAGTTTGATGAGTCAAATAAATATCCTAATTCATCACGATGTGCTGCTCCACCGCCTGTGATATTGCGTCTACTCCTTGCAAAATTTCTATTACCTACATAAACAAATTTATAGAGGTATGCTTTTTCCGCTCCGCTATCTAAATAGCTTCTCATACCCCGATGTGTCGGATACACGAAAGAAAAATCTGAATCGAAATTGGTCACTTCGGATTTTTTACTTTCATCCAACTCTCCATCACCGAAGTAAAAATTGTACATAACCTCTTTCATTCCCAAAAAATCTTCATGATCTACATTGAAACCTTCAGGAAGCTTATCTTCTAAAATATTTAAGTTTCTAAAAAATTCATCGTTGCCGTCTATATAAGTTGTCATTCTTTCATCATCAGTGAATCCTAATAAAAATGTCGTATTTTCGGCTTTAGGTATTTTCTCTACTCTCAACCAATCAACTTTTATGAAATTTTCAACTCCATCAAATTCTTTTTCAATGCAAGGTCGGAATTGAATATAATTGTTTAATTGCCGAAGAGCTCTTATGATTTCATGGGGGTGTGTTTCTGCTAAAATTGAAATAGCTTCATATATGTCAGTAGTTTCAAAACCGAGTTGTCTTGCAATTACGATTTGAGCATCTCTAACAGGTTCATAGAAAGTCGGAGAAAACGAAGTGCCACTTTGCAATATAGCTTTCTCAAACAGTTTTTCACCTTCGGATAAAACATGCAAGCCAACAGACATTCCTCCTGCACTGTTACCAGATATTGTTATTTGTTCAGGGTCACCTCCAAACGCTTCAATGTTATTTTTAACCCATGCTAAAGCTTGCTGCTGGTCTTTTAATCCTTGATTTCCAGGGACTTCAGGTATATCCAGACACATGAAACCAAACGGACCCATACGGTAGTTAAGCGTCACCAATATTACGTCGTGTCCCATTAAAAACCGTGGTCCATAAACGCTTCTTCCCGCAAATCCTGATGTAAAGCGACCACCATAGATATAAACTAATACCGGTAGCTTATTAGTACTTTCTGTATCTGGCACATAAACGTTTAAATGAAGACAATCGAGGGAGCCAGATAGTTCTGCAGTTACTTCTGTGATTTGAGGACATACTGCTGAATCATCGTATGCATCAAAAACATCTTCAAACTTCGATTGCGGTATAGCCGGCTGAAAACAAATAATGCACATTATTTTTAGGAAACGTGAAAATCCGTCGCCAATTACCTGGAGGTATTTTTTGGTGTTTTGAGACTTATATTTGTACTGTTTAAACTTACAAATAGAATAGTAATTACCCCAAAAGGATTTGATATATTCACAGTTGCATAGGGAATACCCATAAACATGGTATAATTGCCATCTGTAGCCCTCAAACCACGTATCTGTCCCGCATTTGTATCAATAAGTAAATTTTGACCTGACGTGCCATTTAAACAATAATATAAAAATGTCACATGAAATAATATTAATAAAAAGTTGTCCATTTTAGTACAAAACACTTTATAGGATTGATTTAAGTTGCTTTTTACATTAAATAAATAGCTTCAATAGTTATCTAATAAATCAATTTATCTGATAAAAAAAAATATGATTAGCAATATCATGACTAATGCCCGGTTCCTATAAACAAAAACCGGCCAAGTGCGAGTCAGACTCGCGCACCGAGGGTTCCGTACAAACCTGTAGGTATATAAGTAAATGGTAGTATAGACCTGAGTATTTGATATTAATTTCAATTTATGACGTATTAAAAAAAAAACTACTTACTAGATCTCGTTCAAACCAATTTTCGGTGGAAGTTTGCACCGTAATGTACATCATATATTTATTATAGATTTATCATTCTCTTATTTTAGAAGTTACAGGGGGGGGGACACACATTTTACCACTTTGGAAGTGTCTCTCGCGCAAACTATTCAGTTTAGAAAAAAATTATATTAGAAACCTCAATATCATTTTTGAAGACATATCCATAGACACCCCACACTTATGGGTTTGATGAAAACCCCCCAAAATGTATTGTTTCTTTTTCTATTTTTGTGTGAAAATCTTAATGCGGTTCACAGAATACATCTACTTACCAAGTTTCAACATTATAGTTCTTATAGTTTCGGAAATAAATGACTGTGACATACGGACAGACAGACAGACAGACAAGACGAATCTATAAGCGTTCCGTTTTTTGCCATTTGGCTACGGAACCCTAAAAACGAATCGTTTTGCTTACCAATGGCAAATGGTTGGTTTTTATTATTGCCGAACCGGGCATATAAATCATTTCGTAAGCTAATTTTACCTGTAATAGCTACATCCATAAGGGAGGGTCTGCTATGCAAAACTGAGTCTTAATTTAACCAATAACGATCCGTAAATTATAGGAATCGGCCATAAGCATATGTGCTATTTATATTTTAAAGGACTATAATCGCTTATGTAGTCGCGATATATGAGCAAATGAATGTTCCAATCTTAATATAGGTAGGTAGTGTCAGTTTTATACTGCTGATTTTGTTGTGGATTCCTATCCACAACTGCGATCCACTAATACAACATTCTCATTCAGACATGGCACCGACTGGGGATACCACAAAACAAACGCGCCACTTACTCTATCACCTCATGATGGTGTGGAAAATAGTTTTTGGCCAAAACGCGTGTTGAAGTAGACTTTGCGGCGCCAGTACGCTAAAACTATTAATTTTACAAAAAAAAAGGTTTATCTATAAAATATAGGAAATGTTCTCTAGTTTAATTCATTTCAATATAGCTATTTTCGTTGTAAAATGAGCTACTTACAATTTTCGGGAGCCATTTTTCCAATATGGTGGCGCGAGTGGCAAACATACGCGATGGCAAAGTGAAAGTTCAAAAAGAGCATTTCGAAATCAATAAAATCTCAAAATTTCAAAACTCCCGGAGAACTTTCCAGGTTTTTCATTTTTGGTTCAACATTTTTGAGCACCAAATTATTGGAATATTAGGCCTTGCGTTGTGTACTTATCAGGTCAGTCAGTATTAGTAGATATTGATGGTAGAGATTATCAAAATCAAAAAGACATTTATTCATAAATGCACTTAACTAACTATTAAGGCTGTCTGAGGTCAGAAACGCTTGGTGCATGGCCTGTGTAAACAGAGATGCACATGGAAGCATTTTCACAGAGGCAGTGTGACGAGCTGCTCAGCAGGCTTATACATAACTCTCTTATTGAGTCTTCTAATAATGCTGCTGAGCGAGCTCGTCTCCTCACTTCAACGAAATGGGAGTCAGGGCTCTGGCTTCATTCTTTACCTTCCCCCAACATCGGCACGTTGCTTGACAATGCTTCATTCGAAATTAGCCGTTGCCTTCGATTAGGAGCAAAATGTATTGTGCCACATCGCTGCCTTTGTGGAGACAGTGTTGGACATCTTGGTCATCATGGCCTCTCGTGTTGTAGGAGTGCTGGGCGGATGTCACGGCATGCGGTAATTAATTACCTTATCCGCCGATCTCTTGTAACCGCTGGCGTACCAGCCGTTTTAGAACCAAGTGGCTCAGTGCGGGACGATGGCAAGAGGCCGAACGGAATGACTTTAGTGCCCTGGAAGTTGGGACGACCATTGGTTTGGGATGCTACATGCGTCGACACCTTGGCTCCGTCTCACCTTCCAGACACTTCAGTAATGGCTGGCGCCGTTGCCACCCAGCAAGAATGCCTGAAGCGCCGGCAAATATGTATCTATAGGCAATGGATGCATTTTTCTGGTGTTCGGTGTAGAAACGCTAGGGCCGTGGGGCCCGGATGTCCTTCTTTTGTTTAAAGAGGTCTCACGGTGCCTAATTATTATTGAGACCTCACGTGACAGGAAGTCTGGTGTCTATCTAGGACAACGGATCAGCATTGCTATTCAACGTGGCAATGCCGCCAGCGTTCTTGGCACGTTCACACTAGGCAGCGATCTGGCATAACTTTTTTACTTGTAAATATTTAGATTTGATATTTTATAAACATGATTTCCCTTTCTCTTTAATTTTTAATAACTACTTTAAATTTTTTTATTTGCTCTTTAATTTTTAAGCAATTCAAAAATGTATGAATTAAGAAGATTTGTTTTTTGGATAAATAAAGGAAAGAAGTCAAACTTAAAGTCAGTAAAGCAGTAGAGGTACCAAGGTACAGTCGAGGACATAAATATGTATACACTTTTTAAAATTCAAAAGCGATTTTCTCGCATGTTTAACGTTTAAGTGTTAAACTATTACACAAATCATAATAGTATATGTTAGAAGATTCTGCCTTTATAATATCTCATAATTTCAATCAGTAGTTTAAGAGGAAACCGTTGTTGAATTTTACTAGTTGTATACATATTTATGTCCTCGACTGTACACACGGCTACAGATCAAGCTATACATTTCCAGTATAAGCTGATCTCGCAATGTATAGTATTTCCGTACAATGGGAGGTCAGCTTATACTAGAAATGTATAGCTTGATCTGTAGCCGTGTGTACCAGGTAGAGGACCCAAAGTAGAGTTTACAAAGATTTAGCATAATCAAATGGTACCTTACAACAACACAACGATGTTGCAAACACTGGTAGATACCAATAAGTATAAGTTGTTATCAAATAAATAAACATCAGCATACTAATATCATTAAATAAATATCATTGTTCTTTTTTAAAGTAAAAATAAAACAGTTGAAATTGTTAATTAGTAAGTAGATTGAAATGAAAAAGTAACCCAATTAAAGGCGTAGCGTTGCCAGTGAGCCTGTTGGGAATTTGGCGCGATTTCATGATTCAGAATTGGAGCAAATTTTTAAAATAGCTATAAAATGTATTCGTATAGATTGAACCATTGCAACCTTGGGAGTGCAGCATGGGATACTACAAAAATAATGTGAATAGATATTTACAGGGTCGGCTTCGGGCGAGTCTAACCGCTAAGTAACCAGCGTTCATAGGCTACGGTGATTGCTTACCATCAGGCGGGTAAGCTTTGTAACCTTAGAAAAAAAACTGTCTTTGTATAGCTCAAAAGGGTTTAACTACGTTTAGAGTGAGAAGACATCTCTCCACACCTGTGCCATGAATGTGAGACTATCAATTCGGGAGACTTTTAACTGATTTACCAGCCATGTACTGAATTGTTCTGGGAGTAGCACATGAGAGTCATCTAGGTTTCTTTTTTTTTTATATACGTCGGAGTCAGTACACAAGTGTACGGCCCGCCTGATGGTAAACGGTTACCGTAGCCATATGGACGCTTGCAACACACATGGCATCACTCACGGGTTACGGACCCTTCCCGATGATTCTCTGGCAACCTTACTCACGCGCAGGAACACAACTTTATAAATTATTATAATGTTATTTTCTGCGGTATTCTGTAAGGTGGAGGTACTTCCCCAGTCGAGCTGCTCTTTGCGCAATGCTCTACCTCTCACAAAACTTTCTTCTTAACTAAACTTTGTGTGTTTCACATGACACCAGATGTATCTATTTTATAATTTCGCCAGTGTCAGGGTGACAGAAAATAAAAGATAAATACGATAAATATTGGTAATAAATATTGATTGGTCTTATTATCTTTGGTCACATCATTACTAAATGCCGTAAGTTCAAACCAAAATTGTGTTTTTGTGTTTATCTCCAATAGTAAGGCTAAGGCTGAGAAAATCTGTAAAATAATAAGGTGTAGATTAAGGTATATTATCATCGCGCTATTTACATAAATAAAATAAGTGTGAAATATTGATTGTGCAAAATTAACTTACAGTAAGTAGGTAAATATGCCTACCGATTATTATTATCTATATATATAAAATGCTTTGTCCTGAATGACTGACTGACAATCAACGCACAGCCTAAACCGCTGATCGTAGAGACCTGAAACTTGGAGGGTCTGTTCTTTGTATGACGTAGGCATCAGATAAGAAAGGATTTTCCGAAATTCTACCCCTAAGGGGGTGAAAAACGGGGGTAAATTTTGTATGGGACAACGTGATTCCTTGGTCCGATCTACTTCAAATTTTGCATAAACCTTCCTTAACAGAATTGATGCAAGATGTGTTTCGTATTTTATTGAAATCATCGCCTAACGGGGTCAAAAAGGGGAAGAAAGTTATTTTAGGGGTGATTTTCATCGAAGTTGATATCAATACTCCTTAGTACTTTTGATTTAAATAACATTTTTTATTTTGACACATGTTTGAAATCCCAATCCGATTTTCACAGATTACAGAATAAGGCAGATGGAGCGAACGGAACACGGGAGCGAGGCCAAACAAAGCAAATACTGAAATAATTGAAAAACACATAACTGGTATTCTTTATTGAATTTGTATTTGCTTTGTTTAAAAAACTTTATTTAACGGAAACCACTTTCTTTTAAATAAATTAGCATACAGCAGATTTTAAACATAGCAAATACAAATTCAAAAGCGAATACCAGGTATGTGTTTTTCAATTTGTACCTAATTGCTTTTTTTGGCCCGTGTTTCGCGCGCTCAATCTGCCTTTTGTTCTGGAAACTGAAATGCTCTTTAAAATTGGAATGTCAAATATAAAAGAATATTTAAATCGGATTAGAATTCGAAATTTGTTTGGAAGTTCATTTTCTCGGAGATTTTGGCGGGAACTAGCAGAGTGACGTTGCGTTTAAATTTTTATATACATAAATTCGTGTATTTTGAGTTTTATTGCATATTATCGGTGGTATTTTATCCAATAAAGATCAATCCATTTGCACCAGTGAAGTGAAATGAAATGAATTATGTGTATCGTGTCTTTTCAAAAGTCCGTGAAGAGTTTTAGTACATGACCACCACTGTAGGTATAACATGACTTTTATGGACAGTGACTGACTGCATGAGTTGAGGACTATGTGAAAGTGATTTATTGTGACTAGAACTTATATAATATAACTGGAAATTGGCAAAATACACACCCGTGTGACGCCAAAAAAAAGTACATTTTCTCTATTTCATTAGAATATTTTGATTGTAGTTAATTTAATTTCTTTCTCATTTGTTGTTATAATAATTAAATAAGATTTGAGTTCGTTTTTTTGTGTAAATATAATATAGGTTTTAGTCTTTGATTAAGGATACATCCAGATAGAGAGTCGCAGCTGTGCACGCGTCGATAAAAATACGCTCTAACTGTTAGGGGCTAAATCAAATAAAAATGCAAAATAATGATCAATATTTAAATTTCTCACGATTTTAATTGGAATATTTTAACAACTACTATCATTATGAACGTCATTATGACAAGCAGAATGCCGCAGAGGGAGCGTAAAACGTAGCTGTTACGCGCAGCAGCCTATAAAAGTTGGCCTGTTTTGTATATTAGTGTAGTATGGCGACGTTCTTTCTAGGTATATTTATTTCTATAGTTTTAGTTTTAATTTGTAAAAATATCTGTGTTCGATTTGTTGTGTCTAATAATCAGTGGCGTGCATTGGTTTTCGAAGCGGAAAATTTTAACCGTACGCGGGTGACACCGCGGGGGTCTGCTAGTCACTGATAAAATTACCTAATCAAGCAACTAGTTGATCGCATGAGTATTTATATAATCAGGGACCCAATTCTCACTTCCCTCGAACTAGCCGTCGAATCGAACTTGCCTTACGAGTGCAATTTCGACCGTAAAATTTCGAGAGGCAGAGTCAATTTTTCGATTCCTGTATTCTCGAAATAATTTCGGGTGTTAGGATTAATGCTGCCATTATGATAGATACAAATTGCACGATGCGTTTTGTTTCACTTGATAATTGCGTTTTCTTATCGTACGCGTGTCTTAAATTATATTCTAAAAAGCTTTTAATGACTATGAAATATTTAAAACAACGTTTTAAACTTTTTATACCTATCTTGATATAGCCGGAATTCATAGATTAATCCATTTAATTTAATCATTATACATTATTTTAACAAATATTGACTGTGCGTAACGGAAATCCTTAGGTTTATCTGTCATAACGTTTCCAAATGACAACATAACTGATTGACGTATAGTACATATAGTATAGTTCGCATTCGAAATACATTTCGAACGGTCCCGACCAGTCAAAGGAGTTCGAGCGCTAGCCCTCGAAAAATGAGACAAAATGGCGGCTTCGAAATTGTCAGAATAGCCTAACTTGGTTTTCACTCGAATAAAGTACGAGTTCGAACTTTATTTCGAACGAGTGATGAATTTTTAAAAGCTCCCTGTACCTGTACAAAGTTATTACAACGTTACAAGATTGTATTACGAACATAATAAACAAGAACTTTTGTTCTATACATAGAAATGTTTCTAGTAGTTAGTTACCTTATAATTTTCTTTTATAACTTTTTTTGAATTTATAACTTCCCCCTGTTTTGGAAATCATATTTTTTAAACTATAGAGGTTGCCCGCGATACAGGATTATCCTAGTGCGGGGACCATTGTTTAATTATCTGTGTAATTTTTTACTTTTTAAAATAAATTATTTGATTTGATTTCATTTGATTTGATAGATCTCGAGTTCTATGACTTTTTACAAAACATAATAAGTAGGTAAATTTCCAAAAATAATCTTTCAAGATAACACAAAAAAAAATAACACCGTGCTTGTAATTTTGAGAATTTTAATGAAACTAATGATATCGTTTAATTTAAATTAGAAAATTAAGTAGGCATCAATTATTTATTATCAAAACAAACATCGACGATAATGCTAATACGTAACTCAATGTCCAGTAATTTGCTGAACTGTCTTCAGAATTCTCGCTTGTGCTATCTGGATACAATCGCTGTAAATGATTATTTGCTTTGTAAAAGAGGTCCCAAAATGCCATTCGGTCATTGTATGGTCTAGTGCCTACGCTGACCGTGGTGTTGATGGTGAAGTAATGGTATCGAGAGTCCTTCGTGATTGGCTGCCATATAAGTGGCAATAATTCTGATGTTTGTGGAGTTGGGTTGCTGAAAATAGAAGATTACACACGGAAATTTTATATTTAAGGGACCTTCATTTAGCAAATTATCAAGTTTGTATTTTTAAGATAATAAACTGAATTAATAAATGCCTAAGTTAAACTCAAGGATACAAGGACTATAGATAAACCCCCTTACTCATAAAACGTTATTTATCTAATAAACTGATTGAGTGGTCACGTTGAACGTCAAATTGTTTGACGCAAGAGAGTGAGAGCAAGGTGACGTTATTTATTTGACCATTTATTCAGTAGGATTAGTTAAATAGCGTTTATGAGTAAAGCCGAAATTCATTAAATAAGTCATCAAATTACCTGTACTTCACAAAGTTTGTCCATATCGTAGTCATCCTATCAATCATTAATGCATCGTCAGCATCGCCTTCAGGCAAGTTTGATGAGTCAAATAAATATCCTAATTCATCACGATGTGCTGCTCCACCGCCTGTGATATTGCGTCTACTCCTTCCAAAATTTCTATTACCTACATAAACAAATTTATAGAGGTATGCTTTTTCCGCTCCGCTATCTAAATAGCTTCTCATACCCCGATGTGTCGGATACACGAAAGAAAAATCTGAATCGAAATTGGTCACTTCGGATTTTTTACTTTCATCCAACTCCCCATCACCGAAGTAAAAATTGTACATAACCTCTTTCATTCCCGAAAAATCTTCATGATCTACATTGAAACCTTGAGGAAGCTTATCTTCTAAAATATTTAAGTTTCTAAAAAAATCGTCGTTGCCGTTTATATAATTTATCATTCTTTCATCATCAGTGAATCCTAATAAAAATGTCGTATTTTCAGCTTTAGGTATTTTCTCTACTCTCAACCAATCAACTTTTATGAAATTTTCAACTCCATCAAATTCTTTTTCAATGCAAGGTAGAAATTGAATATAATTGTTTAATTGCCGAATGATTTCATGGGGGTGTGTTTCTGCTAACAATGAAATAGCTTCATATATGTCAGTAGTTTCAAAACCGAGTTGTCTTGCAATTACGACTGGAGCATCTCTAACAGGTTCATAGAAAGTCGGAGAGAATGAAGTACCACTTTGCAATATAGCTTTGTCAAATAGTTTTTCACCTTCGGATAAAACATGCAAGCCAACAGACATTCCTCCTGCACTGTTACCAGATATTGTTATTTGTTCGGGATCACCACCAAACGCTTCAATGTTATTTTTAACCCATGCTAAAGCTTGCTGCTGGTCTTTCAATCCTTGATTTCCAGGGACTTCAGGTATATCCAGACACATGAAACCAAACGGACCCACACGGTAGTTAAGCGTCACCAATATTACGTCGTGTCCCATTAAAAACCGTGGTCCATAAACGCTTCTTCCCGCAAATCCTGATGCAAAGCGACCACCATAGATATAAACTAATACCGGTAGCTTATTAGTACTTTCTGTATCTGGTACATAAACGTTTAAATGAAGACAATCGAGGGAGCCAGATATCTCTGCAGATCCTACTGCTGTGTTTTGAGGACATACTGCTGAATCATCGTATGCATCAAAAACTTCTTCAAACTTCGGTTGCGGTATAGCCGGCTGAAATAAATAATGCAAATTATTTTTAGGAAACGCAAAATCTGTCGCAATGAACCTAGTCCTATTTTTGGTGTCAAAACAAACAGTTTTATTGTTTAAACTTAAAATGGAGTAGTACTTACCCCAAAAGGATTTGATTCATTCACGGTTGCATAGGGAATACCCATAAACATGGTGTAATTGCCATCTGTAGCCCTCAAACCACGTATCTGTCCCGCATTTGCATCAACAAGTAAATTTTGACCTGATGTGCCATTTACACAATAATATAAAAATGCCAGTTGAAATAATATTAATATAAAGTTATCCATTTTAGTACGAGACACTTTATAGGATTGATTTAAGTTGCTTTTCACATTAAATAAATAGCTTCAATTGTTATCTAAAAAATCTATTTAACTGATAAAAAAAGAATAATTATGATTAGGCATTGATATCATGACTAAGCATGCGTGCTATTATGACTATAATCGCTTATGTGGTCGCGATATAATTATGTGAATGCGAATGAATGTAACAATCTAACTATAGGTTACCAGCAGATTGATTCTGGAGATGAGTATCAATTTTATACTGCTGATTTTGTTGTGGATTCCTATCCACAACTGCGATCCACTAACACATATTCTCATTCAGAGATGACAACTAATGAGAATACTTTTTTTTTTATACTACTTATGTAGCATACAAGCATATGGCCCGCCTGATGGTAAGCGGTTACCGTAGCCTATGGACGCTTGCAACACCAGGGGCGTCACTTGCGCGTTGCTGACCCTGCAGAAGTCTCTTCACACCCTTTTTGAAGAACCCCATGCTGTACTCCATTGGGAAAACCACATACTACATTCACCAAACCAAAACTGAACACATGTTCTGCGATTTCGGAGGTCTCTCCACGTTCATGCCTATTTTGCTTGATGGAGTGTCAGTACCACTCTGCTCCGACTTTCGGTACCTTGGATCACAATACATGCAGAGCGATGGTAATATTGACCGTGATATAAAGCAGAGAATCAGCTGAGGTTGGATGAAATGGCGACAGGTAACAGGAACAAGATGTGATCCACGGATGCCTTTAAAGCTGAAATTAAATAATTAGATGAAATAAGCTGTTGTAATATTGTGTCTTACTTATAGAAACACAATTAGCTAATACTTGATAGTTTTTATTGTTTCTTTAATAATAATTAGTTAAGAATTATGAAATTTTTAAGTTCCTTCCTGTAAGTTTTTTTTTGTATCTCAGCAATGATTTACTAAGTGAACATATGGTATGAATGTCATATTTTTTTATTAAATTTTGAAAACCTTGTATAAGTATTTACTTTCTTTTTAATTAACTTTAAAAAAAAATACCCTTTAGTTCAAAGTTTACATATTGCTTATTGAATACTTTGTGGGTGGCAATATGTTGGGGATTGTGTCCAACACTAAATTATAATGTATAAAAAATTGTAACGTCATCTTGACAGACGTCAACTAGCAACACCACTCTCTCACTTTGTTTCTAACCGTGGTGCCGTAAGTACGCAGTTTTTGTCGGTCTCTTTTTGTATCATTTTCTTGTGCCCTCAATAAAGGGAAGTTTGAGTACCAGTCCTTATTTAATTACCTACAGTCTACTACCAGACCCTTCTACATGTGGTCCTTCGAGACATATGGTTCGGAATGCTGGGCAGTAAAGAGGACGGATGAAAGACGATTGCATGCAGCTGAGATGAGGATGTTGAGATGGATGTGTGGAGTGACAGGAATGGATAAGATAAGAAATGAGTACATAAGGGGATGCTTGAAAGTAACTGAAAAGTTGAGAGGGAACCGTTTATCATGGTATGGACATGTTATGAGGAGAAATGAAAGCCACGTCACTAAAAAAGTTATGAATATGAAAGTGGATGCATATGAAAGTGGATGCATATACGGGAAGAGGAAGACCGAAAAAGAGATGGATGGATTGTGTGAAAGATGATATGGGTAAGAAAGGAGTGAATACTAGTATGACGAATAGAAGAGACGAATGGATGAAGCCTACATATTGTGCCGACCCCAATTGATTGGGAACAGGGCAGGCAGATGATGACCTTCTATCAGAAAGCATTATGGTACACAATTTTGGTTGTAATCAGATAATATTTATTGCATAGGCAATTAATGATGAGTTACAGTCTTATCGTCAATCCAACATTATTTTAGAAATGAGGAGAAGATAGCACTAATAATCAATATTATGGCGATATTATTATATTATTTAGTGATAAGTATTATTATTATTATTCATAAGCCACTATTTACTAAAATAAATATATTAGCCGATATTCTGAAGATAGTATAAGATGAATGAGTACTATGTTAATTTGAATTGCGTTATTTACTAGGGTAGGTAATGCATTTTTTTAATATTGGACCACATTCTCACCGTGGAAACCCTGTAAGTAACGGTATTAATATCTCATGTGCTATCGGATCACATTTACACACCCATAGGTGATTGGCAAGATACATTTTTTTATTTTTATAAAATAAAATAAACAACAAGGTTTTTAAGTGTAGGTAACTCTATTTTCTTCCGGAACAAAAATATGATATTCTATGCAATATAAATACATTGTTTGTAACACACCTGTCAAAACGAGACCAAAAAACGGACGCCGCAAATAAATGCCATCGATTGGGATTGTGCAATGGTTTTTTCAGGTCACGTCACCGATAAATCAAATATTATAATCAATAGGTACATTCAATTCAATTAATGAATTATTAGGAGTTTTATATTTGAACAATTCATTACCATTGAATATTCAGCAGTAAATTGATTAAAATGATTACCATTACCTTTTTATTCCATAAATTACATAATTATTGTGATAATACATTATCACTCGAACTTTGATCTGAAAAAGCTATTTGTATCAGTCTGACTGATGAAGTAGTTGAAGCCAGAATAACCTATTATTTATAAAACAAAAATACCACTGGCACTAATATGAATATTTTGATACGACAAATATCTGAAAATAATGCTAAATTTATAAGGCTGGTTGTAAAAATAGAGAAAAATCGACAAATGACGTGTTGGTGGATTGTGACAGAGAGGGTTTGTGTAAAAAAGAGTGAATGAAGAGAATAAAATATAAGATTCCATCTGAATAAAGCAAAGGGATCAAGACAAAAAGCAAATAATAACGTATTTCAGTCAATAAATTAAAGGGGGCAAAACGTTTTTATTACCACCTGTGTCTCCCTTATTATTTAGAACGAAAGACGATAGAAGATAATCACGCCAGGCACACCCTGTGGCCGTGGAATTGCGCTACTCTCGCGGAAATAGAAGAATTTAGGACTTATCCACGATGCGGAGACGTCTTGAATTGCATTTATACCTATTTATAATGTTGTAAATAGTGTTATTGTTTAATATAATATTAAATAGCAACATTTTATAACTAAAATGTACGATAGAAATGTGACTGGCAACTCTTGCTCTCTTACTTCAGATGTCAACGCGTGTACCGGGTTATTTTGCTTTGTCTGCTAAATTAATACTAATTTGTGAGTTTTTTCATTATAACTATAAATATAAAGTGATCATACGAATTGAAAGCCAGCAGTTTCATTCACATCAATACTCAACAATAAATATCAAACATAAAAGTGGTCCAAAGCGCGGAAGAAAAATCAGCGGTTGCCCGGCCGGCACGGTGTCGGTGTGCTCGACAATCGTAAAACAAAATCCGTATACATCGAGGATATACATAACAATTAATCTAATATTACATTTCATATACATTGCAGCACATATTTACGCAAGAAACAACGTTTTCATTTACAAATACATCAACATAATTTTAGGAATCGCACATAACCAAGTTCGTGCTCGTTCACAATGGCAAGTTCAGAAGAAGAAAAACGTCTTCAAAACGCTCGAGCTGTTATAAAAGGCAAAATTACACGTATTATCAACTACGTCGCTTCGGTCCAGAAGGAAGGGGAAGTGGATATAGCCGAGTTAAAGGTGAGAGAGGAGGAGATAACTAAACTGTTTGACAAATTTGATGACATCCAAACACGTATAGAGGATCTACAACCATCATCTGAAAAAGAAGCAACGCATGAAGCGGAAAGAACAGAAATAGAATCAAAATACTTCAAAGTTAAAGCAGCAATGACTCGCTTGCGGGATGGGGAGGACGTACAATCTATGAAGAGTGATGGAACAGTTCAACTGGCACATAAACCAAGAATTCATCTTCCTAAATTAGAAATTCCTCACTTCAGCGGAGACATCCAAGAATGGCCCAACTTCAAAAACCTTTTTGATTCTGCAATGAATTGCTCGCAGGTATCACCACTTCAGCGTCTACAGTATCTAAAGTCAGCTCTCAGAGGAGAAGCAGCAGCTTTGATTGGTTCTTTACTTGTAAAAGAAGAAAACTATACTAAGGCAATGGATATTCTTAAAAAAAGGTATGAAAATCAAACAATAGTAGTAAACTATCATATGAAAAACTTTATGAATTATCCTATGGTCAATAAATTAAATGTAAAATCGTTTTATACAGTGCTACAACAAAGCTTAGACTCTCTTTCATCATTAGATTTACCTGTAAAAGAGTGGGATGTTCTTTTAGTATACATAATAGTGCAAAAACTTGATAATTCTCTCAGAGCATCTTGGGAATTGAATAGAAAAGAAACTTCTATACCCACAATGAAAGAGTTATTAGAATTTCTTACACTTAGAGTCACAGCATTTGAGCTAATCAATGAAAAAAATTCAGATAAAAATATTCAGTACAATAGAACTCAATCTAAGGTGTCAAATGTGTCAATTGAAAATAAAACCTATCATATAAAATGTAACATGTGTCAAGGTCAACATTATATAAATAAATGTCCTAATTTTCTTGAACTGCCAGTAGACAAACGAATAGACTACATAAAATCTAACCATTTATGTTATAATTGTTTACAGACTTATAGTACTAACCATAAATGCTCCAAACGAACATGCAGTGTATGTCATGGGAAACATCACAGCTTAATACACATTAATAATATTCACCAGAAGGTAAATACATCAACTGTTGCAAATATATCACACTTACAGTCCGCTCAAGCACAACATTACGCTCAAGCACAACATACCGCTCACGCACAACATACTGCTCACACACAACATACTGCTCACGCACAACATAACTCTCAAGCACAACATAATGCTCAATTACAACATTATGCTCAATCACAAGATAACAATCAATCACAACAGTACACTCACAACACATACTATAGTAAACCTCAGCAAACAATGTCACTAGGTACTCCTACATCTGATAACATGCACACACCAGTTATACAGAATAATATGCATACTATTTCACACTCATATCCAACAGGAAAACATACACAACATACACACACAACACAGAACTCTGATAAAACACAACAAGTGCAAAAATACATAAATCCATCAATAGTTTGTTTATCAAATACTGATACCAAGCAAATCTTACTTTCCACAGCTATAATTAAGGTACAAGATGCATCAGGACAATGGCACAATGCACGAGCTCTCTTGGACTCCGGAAGTGAAGTCAATATTGTTACACACAGGCTTGCTACGTTATTAAATTGTAAGTTTTACTACAACAACAATATAATACAAGGCATAGGAAATGTTGGTAAGCAAACCCATCTGTGCATAAATACAAATATATCCTCACGTCTAACACAGTTTAATGAAAACATTAAATGTATAGTAATGGACAATATTACAATTCCACTGCCACATAATTACATTGATATAAATAAAATACAGATACCTAAAAAACTTATGAAAGAATTGGCAGATCCTAACTTTTACATCCCTAGTGGTATAGACATGTTAATAGGAACTCAATTATTTTATTCACTACTTTTATCCAATAGAATTAGTATAGGCCCTAAACAACCTCTACTAATTGAGACAGTATTTGGATGGATTGTCTCAGGTGAACTTGTATTAGATACACACATTTTACCCTCAAAACCCCATATAAGTTTACACTTAACAAGTCAACAGAATACAGATGATTTATTAACTAAGTTTTGGTACCAGGAGGAGGTCAACCAAAAAACCATACTAACACCAGATCAAATATATTGTGAACAACTTTTCACTGACACTACAGTGCAGGATTTGTCAGGTAATTATACAGTTGAAATGCCTATGCAAAAAGAAAGGTTAAATACATTGGGAAACTCATTTAATATAGCATATAGATATTTACTCAACTTAGAATTAAAATTCAAAAGAGACCCTATTCTCTACACACAATATAAAAAATTTATATATGAATTCATTCAATTAGGTCATGCTGAATTCATTCCAAACTTTCAAAAACAACATAATCAGTTACACTGTTATCTTCCACACATGGGTGTATTGAAACCAGACAGTCGTACAACAAAGTTAAGAACAGTTTTCAACGCAAGCTCTAAAACTTCATCAGGTGTTTCACTAAATGATTTGTTGTATGACGGCCCAAACATCTACAATGACGTACTTGACATTTTGCTCCGATTTCGAATGTATAAATACGCTTTTTCTTGTGACATAATAAAAATGTTTCGTACTATCTTTGTCAAGGAAGAACAGAGACCATTATTGCGTGTGTTATGGAGAGATTCAAAGTCAGAACCACTACAATGTCTGCAACTGAACACGGTTACTTATGGCACTAAGTGTGCACCTTATCTTGCTTGTCGTACATTAAAACTATTAGCAAAACAACATGAAAAAGAATTCCCTGAAGCAGCTAGTATTGTTCAGACAGAATGTTTCATGGATGATTTTTTGTCAGGTTCAGATAGTATCAGATCAGCTCATGATATAAGTAAACAACTTGTACAACTATTAGCAAAAGGCAACTTTAAATTACATAAATGGACAACAAATGAACCTACAATATTACAACATGTATCACAGGAACATGGGAAAACTTCTCAATCAAACTATGTTCAATCACAATCAGACAACAATTCACAACAACTACAAAATAGTGTTTATTATTTTACAGACAGTGCTACAATAAAAACATTAGGAATACTATGGCTAACAAAGAGTGATTTATTTAGTGTTGACATTCCAAAACTTCAAGAATTAAAATCCAATATTACAAAACGGAATGTATTATCAGTGATTGCACAATGTTATGACCCACTTGGTATATTAGCACCTGTAATTATAACAGCTAAGATTTTAATGCAAGAAATATGGAAAGCAAAAATAGAATGGGATAGTATTTTACCTGAAAATTTAATAACTTCATGGTTAGAATTTTATCAAAATATTGGTCATCTTCAGAACATAAAAATACCTAGATATTATTTCACAGATATTCCATCTGAGATAACTTTAGTAGGCTTTTGTGATGCTTCACAGAAAGCATATGGTGCTTGTCTTTATTTAAAAGGTACTTATCCTAATAGGCAATCTAGCTGTGCACTAGTAATGGCTAAAACCAAAGTTTCACCGATTAAAGTACAGTCTCTGCCACGTTTAGAGTTATGTGGAGCGCTTTTACTAGCTCAAATAGTTACTAAATTCCTACAAGCACTTAAAGGTAAATTTAATATCAACAGCGTATATCTTTTCACAGATTCTTTAATTGTTTTACACTGGATCAAAGATCCTTACAGAAAATTACATGCTTATGTATCACACCGTCTCATGGAAGTTATAGAGTTAACAAAAAGTGAAATGTGGAATTATGTGAACACTAAAACTAATCCTGCCGACTTGCTCACACGGGGTGTCCCTCCTCAACAGCTGTTGTCGCTCCAACTTTGGTGGAGTGGCCCACAGTGGCTTTTACAAGATGTTATCACTTGGCCTATTTCATCTAATACAGAAATAAGTGAAGCTGAAAAACACATAGAATTAGTTTCAGTACATACACACACTCAAATTCTAGAATATCATTCTGAGTTTTATGATATTTTTCAGAAGTTTTCAAACTTTAATAATTTGACTCGAGTAATTGCTTATATTTTAAGATTTATAAATAACACTAGAACGACAAACAAAAAGATTTCTCATCTTACTTTATCAGAAATAAAACAAGCTCATAATTTTATTATAAGAACAGTGCAAGTTAAACATTTTTCCAAAGAGATTCAGGAACTTCACGATTTACAGTTAGGAAATACATTACAAAAAAATGGAAAATATACTTTTAAAACAAGCCCATTAAGAAAACTTAACCCCTTTATTGATGATTTTAATATTATTAGAATGGGAGGTCGTATTCAAAATTCTATCTTATTGTCATATGATCAAAGTCATCCAATAATATTACCACAAAAAGAACACATTACATCTTTAATCGTACAAGACTATCATTTGCGTCTGTTACATACGGGTATACAAAACACACTTAGTAATATTAGACAAAAATATTGGCCCATTAATGGTCGCAATGAGGTGAAAAAAATTATTCACAGATGTGTTCGCTGTTTAAGATATAATGCTCAAGCCTGTGAGCAGCAAATGGCTGACCTACCGGCTCCTAGAGTGTCATTAACGCGTCCATTCGCACATGTTGGAGTAGACTTCAGTGGTGCAATTTATATTCGTAGCTCAATGGGTAGGAACTGCAGATATGTAAAAGGTTATATATGTCTGTTTGTTTGCTTGTCTACTAAGGCATTACATCTCGAACTTGTCACAGAAATGACTTCTCAAGCTTTCATTAGTGCTTTAAAACGTTTAATAAGTAGAAGAGGTATTTGTCAATGTTTATACTCTGATAATGCTACTAATTTCAAAGGCGCTAATAATGATTTGAATGATTTATATAAAATGTTTAAAAATGATATTTCATACAGTCAGGTAGTAGATTACTGTAATTTGAATATGTATGTCTATTTGTGTGTAGGTGGTGTCTATATTAGTAATGAATACAAATGAAATTATTTTTAAAAGTGCGGGAAAATTTTAGAGCGGATTAGGCTTAGATTAGGATTAGAATGAAGCGAGCGAAGAAAAAAAAACAAAAGACAAACATCATAAAGAAAAATTTAAATTATAAATCCGTTCCAATCAAAATTAAACAGCCAGCGCCATCTGTTAAAAACTGCGTGAATGGCCCGACTAGAAGATATTTCGGATGTTGCTGTTTCTATAGATTTTATTGTCTTTACTTAATAATTTGTAATCAAGAAGCTTATTATTTTGTAATGGAATTTAAAGCGATGTCAGGAGATGATCATGCACACATAATGTTTGTCATGGGATATCGATTTTACCTATGTTGTGCGCTGTTAAAATGTCATAATGATGTGCTGAATCTAAATAAGTAATAACTTTATGTTAATCGTTAGTTTTGAAATCGAGATTATTAGAAATTATGATAAGATCTTGAGAAGTTCATAGAAAAACTCAACAAAGTATAATTTTGCATAAATTATTTGCTTTGTTGTTTAGTTTTCTACTTGAGAAAATATGTTACGGAATTAGGCATTGTATTGTTATATATATAGTTATTTAATTAGCGTAACCACCAGATATACAATAGAATGGTCCATTTGAGAGCTGACTGTTGATTTGTTTATATTATTACGAGGAATTTCAGTTATATCAAGGCACATGAATCAAAATGGTATCATTTAAAAATACAAACATGCACGGTGTATATCCAACCCAGTGTGACTCCTGCCTTCCAGATTGTTCAGCTCTCAGGTACACCTAGATGTTCGAGTGTAGTGAGATCGGGGTTTGAGAAAAAAGAAAAGGAAACTAGAAATGAAATCTAAAAAGTAATATATATAGATTTTCTGAGTCCCTTTCTGAGTGTGAGGGGGTGGCTGAGCAACAGTCGCACATCCTCGGTCCAACAAGGTAGCTCTGCGAAACCCGTGGGTATCCCAGGAGAGTCCTGCGTTTCTGGGTGGAGCTAGGCCCTGGCTTAGCCAGCATTCTTCACGCAATACGAACTGGATGTAATTTTTTTTTTAATTTGAATTTGAATAAGGGCCCACTTGCGGAAACAAGAGCCCCAAACAAGTAACCGAGTCCCTTATTAATATAATTATAGAAAAATAAAATTATTGCAGCTAATGAAACAAATACCTAATAGTATTCATCATCATCATCATCAGCCTATAATGTCCTACTGCTGAGAACAGGCCTCCTTTCACAAATGAGGGTGAAAGGGACTGGCCGATACCCCACCACGCGTGCCCACTGCGGATTGGTGGAGGTAGGCTAGTGGTCAACCTACTGTTGGAATTTTTCAAGCCGCCTAGGAGGCATCCAACTTGCTTAACGACTATCACAATTAAGTGATAACCGGGACCAACGACTTTACGTGCCTTCCGAAGCACGGAAACGCTTTGAAATAGCTTAATACTATTGTATTGCCTCCTAATAATATATGTTATACCCTAAACAAGGACAACTTTATGATGATATTTCAAACAGAAAAAGATATTTATTTATATCATCAGACAAATAAGAGTAGAAGACGCTATTAAAAAGTAGCTTAATTTTCCGTAATTCGCAGCATTGTCAGTGTCCTCGACTTTACTTTCTGGATAAACCCGCTGGAGGTCATGATTTGCTCTGTAGAATAAATCCCAAAAAGCCATTCGCTCGTTGAAAGGTCTCGTGCCAACACTGAGTTCTGCGTCAATATTCAGGTAGTGGTATTGAGAGTCGTTTGTGATCGGCTGCCATCTGTGGGGGAGCAGTTCTGATGTTTCAGGAGTTGGATCACTGGAAGGAGAGTAACTCAAATTTAATTATAATATGGAAAAATAACATTAATCAGAATATTTTTGCCATTGATAAAAAACTTTTTTCATTTTTAACAGCCGCAATAATTTCCATAAAATAGTTCATCAATGGATTGAACACAATGTCATTTTAGGTATATTATATAATGGGTAGAGTAGGCCATAAAGCAGGTAAATGAAAATGATCAGAGTATTTGTAAAGAAAACGAGTATGCGATTGTGTGCAATTGTGCAGTAAATTTTAAAAACAATGACAACAGCTTACTTGTGTTTCACGAAGTTAGCCCATAACGTTGTTATTCTATCGATTACCAACCGATCCTCAGCATTACTTTCTGGCATGTATGATACATCAAATAAATAACCAATTTCATCGGCGTGTGCAGCTCCACCAATTGTGATATTATGCCTTTGCTTCACAAAATTTCTTCCTCCCACATAAGAAAACTTATAGAGATATACTTTGTCAGCATCATTATCCAAGTATCTTCTCATACTTCTATGTGTCGGATGCACGAAGGACATATCAGAGTCAAAATGAATTACTTGCCATCTCATACCTTCATCCAATTCACCATCACCGAAGTAAAAATTGTGCATCACCTCCTTCATTCCAGAAAATTCTTCGTGATCTACATTAAAACCACCACGAAGTACATTTTCAACTATATTAGAATTTCTAAAGAATTCAGAATCACGGGATATATATGTCATTAATCTTTCTTCGTCATTAAAACCTACTAAAAATGACATGTTTTCAACATTGGGCATTCTATCTGCTCTAAACCAGTCTGCACTAATGAAACTTTCAATTCCATCAAATTCCTTTTCAATGCAAGGTCGGAATCGAAGTTGAATATCCAAGTCGTGTATAGCTGCAACTATATCATGAGGATGTACTGAAGCTAAATAAGTAATAGCATCATGCAAATTATCAGTATCAAAATTGAGGTGACTCGCAATCGTTATTGGAGCTCGCCTAAGAGGTTCAAAAAATACAGGTGAATATGAAGTTCCGCTTTGTAATATAGCTTTATCATACAATTTGTCATGTTCAGACAACAAATGTAGGTCTATTGATATTCCTCCTGCACTTTCACCAAATATAGTAATTTTATTAGCGTCACCACCGAATGCTTCAATATTATTCTTAACCCATTTCATAGCGAGTAGCTGGTCTTTTAATCCTTGATTTCCAGGGACTTCGGGTATATCAAGACACATGAAACCAAATGGCCCAACACGGTAGTTGAGTGTCACTAATATTATACCATGTCTCACAAAGAAACTTGGCCCATACAAATACCTCCCCGCAAATCCTATTTCAAAGCGGCCACCATATATCCAGACTAAAACTGGTAAACGTTCATTGTTTGCTGTATCTGGTACGTAAACGTTTATATGGAGACAATCGAGTGATCCAGCTAGTGTTAAATTGAATTCTTCAATTTGAGGGCAAATTGCTGAGTCATCGTACGCTTCGAATTCGCCATCAAATTTTGGAAATGGTGAGGAAGCCTGTAATCGAAATGGTCGCAAATATAAATGAGTAATTTATTTTACTTAATATTACAATGCGTTACGTTCGAACGTATCGAGGTAAGTGGTTTGGGAACAATCAATTTAATCGTAGAAATCCATTCATCCAAGCCTATTCAGAAATAGCTTGGATTCTAATTTGTCCATCTAAATCAATATTATTATTTTTACCCAAGCTATCTGCATTTTGTTCTGGCAGTTAGGGCTTGAGAGCTGGTTAAATAAATATATAAAATACATTTATTTTAAATAGCATTAGACTCATAATAAAATTATAACAAAAAGTGATACTAAAAATTCAAGAATAAAATATAATACAGGAAATAATAAAACAATAAAACCCCTAAAATTATAAATAGGTACCTATTTGCTGCTTTACCGGGTACTACAAGGGACATGTTTATCACAGTAGTGCCGGATATAGGGACAGTCTAACTTACTTGCGATAATTACCAATCAATTTAGATAATCAAGTTAGCCGCCATCTAAAGTTGGGTCTACGCTACGCGAACTGAGCACGAGCCGAGCACACTTGGAGCATGAATTCACGTAGCGTATAGCCCCACTAACTTGTCTGGTCCGGTGAGAGAGGCGCTGTTATCGCATTTGGTGGAGCAAACAACCAATGGCGAATGGCAGGAATATTGACATTTCAAACTGGCGTCATTATTTTCTATTTGTGCCACCGGTCTAGATTAGTTTGTGGAACTATACACGGACTTCGGAGCCTCGAAAGAGCGTTCGGATCGCGCTCGACTGCGTTCTGCCTCAGTTTATTGACGAACACGGATTCACATCGCGCTCGTATTGTAGACTCGTTGTACGTCTACCATTGACATCACGAGCGACGAATGAAGTGCGGCTCGGCTCATTCTCGGTTCGCGTAGCGTAGACGCACCTTAAGATTTTAAAGGTCGGCACCGAATTTCCAAATTCTTTGGCTTCTATTGCGCCTATCCATCCAGGTACTGAACACGACGGTGGTAGCTTAACTTGCCGATCGATTAAGAACGGCTTATCATGCTACACCACGAGCGCTTCACTTATTGACATTCTGACATTATTATATTTATTGGTACAAACCGCTAATAGGCGTACAGAGGGCCAACCACCATCTCTGTATACTTGTCTTTTGTCCTGTTTTGACGTCAGATGACAAAGAAGGACGTAACGCAAGTAAGGTTATAATAATATTGTTTGAAGAGATGGTGGCTGGCCCTCAGGTACTTACTCCAAAAGGATTTGATTTATTCACACTCGCGTAAGGAATACCCATAAACATTTTATAATTGCCATTTGACGCCCTTAAGCCACGAATTTGACCAACACTTGTATTGACAATCAAATCATCATCAGAAGCGATCGCACATTGATTTACAAATAAAATAAATACTACAAACACAAGAGATTTCACGTCATTCATGTTTAAATTAAAATGTTGAGTGACGATGTTTTTCACTCCCTGGCTATAAATAAGTCATTATCTCTATTTTGTATCTTACATTCTTTAATTTTGATAACTTTCAATATATTTTATCGGACGTAGATTATTGTAACATAATAAATATGATTATTAGTAAGTAAATATAAAATTAAAATGTCCGTCACAGAGTTAAATAATTCGCCAATAAATAAATATCTAGGGACATTCATCACACACAAAAAACTTAATACTATTGATACAGTAGTTTATTATTCTAGTTATAAATATAAGAACATACTTGGTTAATTGATCAATTAACATAAATTTCATTCGTACATTATAGTACAGGAAAACGAAGTAGACCAAGAAATCTTTTCAGCTAGTGTATATTTTTCTTACTCTATTAATATTTTTACTCTATGGTTATATCAATGCATGTTGCTGGAGTATGGTTATCCTAGTTGTTTCTTATATAAGATTAAAATAATTATAGCACTGAAAAAAGGGATGTATTTTGGAAATATATATTATAGAGTCGTCAAATGGAAAGTTGTTCTAAATATAGTATACTCTAGCTAGGTCATTTCGTTAAAACATATATAGGGTGACTGGTAATAAGTAAACGACACTTGTCTTAGACACATGATTGCACTCATTATAACAAATAAATTTCCCAAAAAAAAAAAACTTAGAACGGGGTCAAGCGACTAACAGCTGATATTGCGCGCGTTTGTGTATAAAGGGTAATGCTATAGTTTTGTTTGTAAATAGGGATAAGTAACTAAATTAAATAAAAGCTGATGGTGTATTCTTATTCTTGTTAGTTACTAAATATTATGGGATCATGTGCTAAGTAAATTTATTTTTTATTTTTTTGGGAAAGTTGTTTATTATCATGTGTCTATGTGTCGTTTACTAATTACCAGTCACCCTATATAATAGAACAATTGGATCTATAAATACGGATGATAACGCAAAAGCCCATAATAATATCCTGTAGAATTACAACTAAACGTTTACAATAATAGAAAAAAAAAACATTTCAGCATAATTTGAATGGAGATACCGTAGCTTAGTCTTCCGTATTCGCAGCACTGTCAGTGTCCTCGACTTGACTTTCTGGATAAACCCTCTGGAGGTCATGATTTGCTCTGTAGAATAAGTCCCAAAAAGCCATACGCTCGTTGAAAGGTCTCGTGCCAACACTGAGTTCTGCGTCAATATTCAGGTAGTGGTATTGAGAGCCGTGTGTGATCGGCTGCCATTTGTGTGGAAGCAGTTCTGATGTTTCAGGAGTTGGGTCACTGGAAGGGTAATACTTCCGTTTTAATTACAATTTGTAACGCTTATATTATTAATAATCTGTTTGCCATTGATATAATTGAATATCGAATATTTCGTCTATTGTTAAAAAAAAGTTATTCAATTTTACATAAGCAAAAATAACCAGGTGTCTAACTGAAAAGGAAGCTTAAGCTAAAATATTGCTATTGTTTTTTTTTTCAATTGTCGACAGATCCTACGTAATTCCAATACTTTTTTAAATAGTCACTCATTTGTATACAATGAATTAAAAGATTCAGAATTGATGAATTTCATAAGATCTGCTGTAAATTCGAAAAAAAAAAACCAGTGGCAGTAATGCTTTGGCATCCTTTTTAGGGGGCCTGCACGACATTGTGTTAAACAGGAGATATCTACAGCTGATTCTATGTGAAAGATTTAAAAAAATATTATAATATTGATATCCAAACTTACTTGTATTTCACGAAGTTAGCCCATAACGTTGTCATTCTGTCAATTATTAACTGATCCTCAGTATTACTTTCGGGCATGTATGATATATCAAATAAATAACCAAGTTCGTCAGCATGACATGTGTTGCTCCACCGATTGTAACGTTTAACCTTTGTTTTATATAATTTCTTTCGCCTACATAAGAAAACATATAGAGATATACTTTTTTGGCACCGTTATCCAAGTATCTTCTCATACTTCTGTGTGTTGGATGTACAAAGGATATGTCAGAGTGAAAATCAATCACTTTCCATCTCATGCTTTCATCCAATTCACCATCACCGAAGTAAAAATTGTACATCATCTCCTTCATACCAGAAAATTCTATATGATCTACATCAAAACCACCACGAAGCAATTTTTCGACTATATTAGAATTTCCAAAGAACTTCGAACTATGGAATATATAATAATCCAATCTTTCGTCATCATTAAAACCCATTAAGAATGACATGTTTTCAGCTTTAGGCATTTTATCTGCTCTGAACCAGTCTAAACCGATGAAGCTTTCAATACCATCAAATTCCTTTTCTATGCATGGTCGGAATCGATTTTGAATATCCAATTGGTTTATAGCTTCAATTATATCATGAGGATGTACTGAAGCTAAATAAGTGATGGCTTCGTGCAAATTATCAGTATCAAAATTGAGGTGATTCGCAATCGTTATTGGAGCCCTCCTAAGTGGTTCGAAAAATACAGGTAAAAGTGAAGTTCCGCTTTGTAATATAGCTTTATCATACAATTTGTCATGTTCAGACAACAAATGTAGGTCTATAGATATTCCTCCTACACTTTCACCAAATATAGTTATTTTATTAGCGTCACCACCGAATGCTTCAATATTATTCTTAACCCATTTCAAAGCGAGTAGCTGGTCTTTTAGCCCTTGATTTCCAGGGACTTCGGGTATATCAAGACACATGAAACCGAATGGTCCAAGACGGTAGTTGAGTGTCACTAATATTATATCATGTCTCACGAAGAAACTTGGCCCATGCACATACCTCCCCGCAAAACCTCTTTGAAAGTTACCCCCATGAATCCAGACTAAAACTGGTACACGTTCATTGTTTGCTGTATCTGGTACGTAAACGTTTATATGGAGACAATCGAGTGATCCAGCTAGTGTTAAATTGAATTTTTCAATTTGAGGACAAATTGCTGAATCATCGTACGCTTCGAATTCGCCATCAAATTTTGGAAATGGTGAGGAAGCCTGTAATCGAAATGGTCGCAAATATAAATGAGTAATTTATTTTACTTAATATTACAATGCGTTACGTTCGAACGTATCGAGGCAAGTGGTTTGGGAACAATCAATTTAATCGTAGAAATCCATTCATCCAAGCCTATTCAGAAATAGCTTGGATTCTAATTTGTCCATCTAAATCAATATTATTATTTTTACCCAAGCTATCTGCATTTTGTTCTGGCAGTTAGGGCTTGAGAGCTGGTTAAATAAATATATAAAATACATTTATTTTAAATAGCATTAGACTCATAATAAAATTATAACAAAAAGTGATACTAAAAATTCAAGAATCAAATATAATACACGAAATAATAAAACAATAAAACCCATAAAATATAAATTATATTTTGTTATAAAGTGTTATAACTCATAAACCCATAAAATTATAAAGTGTTGTAAACCTATTTGCTGCTTTACCGGGTACTACAAGGGACATGTTTATCACAGTAGTGCCGGATATAGGGACAGTCTAACTTACTTGCGATAATTACCAATCAAGTTAGATAATCAAGTTAGCTGCCATCTAAAGTTAGGTCTACGCTACGCGAACTGAGCACGAGCCGAGCACACTTGGAGCATGAATTCAAGTAGCGTATAGCCCCACTAACTTGTCTGGTCCGGTGAGAGAGGCGCTGTTATCGCATTTGGTGGAGCAAACGACCAATGGCGAATGGCAGGAAGATTGCCATTTCAAACTGGCGTCATTAATTCCTATTTGTGCCACCGGTCCAGTTTAGTTTATGGGACTATAGACGGACTTCGGAGCCTCGAAAGAGCGTTCGAATCGCGCTCGACTGCGTTCTGCCTATTGTCAGTTTTTTGACGAATACAGGTATTCACATCGCGCTCGTGTTGTAGACTCGTTGTACGACTACCATTGATATCACGAGCGACGAATGAAGAGCGGCTCGGCTCATTCTCCGTTCGCGTAGCGTAGACGCACCTTAAGATTATTGAAAAAGAAATTGAGTAGTCTCTATGACAATGTAATGTTGTTTACCTTTTGACATACTGTTCAATAAAAGATAGAGTAACCAGAAGAATTCTATTATTTTCCAAGCCTTTTATCAATAACCTGAACAGGTTATGGGCCCAGCGCCCTTGGATAAATATTAAGAGCAAATTGTGTATTGAAAGTAAGTTACCTACAAAGATTTAAAAAAAAAACTAAAGGCCAAATTTAAAAATGGATCTGAAAACTTTTATTGAAAAATTTGACGGCAAAAATTATAAGCAATGGAAATTTAAAATTCAGTTGGCTTTAAAAGCAAAAGGATTGCATCATTTCATCGAATCGACACAAGTAAAAGAAGTTGAAAGTATTGAACAAAAGTGTCAAAGAGAAAAAGTTGATGCATCGGCCATGTTCATCATCACTTCTGCCATGGATTATAAGCAAATATCTTTTATTGAAAATTGTAACAGCACGAAAGAAATGATAGAAAAATTAGACAGCATTTATGATTTGAAAACAGAATTAAATAAAATGATTCTTCATGAAAGGTTTTATGAATATAAAATAACACCAAATGAACTCTGGTGTGGCATGAAACCTGATTTATCATATGTTAGGGAATTTGGAAGTATTGGTTACGTAATGATACCATATGAGAAACGTAGTAAATTAGAAGCGAAGAGCAAAAGAATGATTTTAATTGGTTACGATGGAAATACGAAAAATTATAGAATGTTTGATATTGTCACGAAAAAAGTTCTTATTTCCAGAAATGTTAATTTTGAAAAATATACCAATAATTATAATAATGACTCACAAAAATATACTGTTTTTGATATTGACAATAAAGAACAAGAGCAAAATGTATTAACTAAAAACTCTGAGGTAATAGAAACAATAGTCGGTGAAGAAAATAATACATCGATGAATGATGAACCGAGTACATCTGAAATTAGTACAATGAATATAGAAAATCGTTACAACTTAAGAAACAGAGACAAATTAAACGCTTCAGAAAAATATATGGTAAATGTTACTATGCAGGAACCTGAAACATATGAAGAGGCACTAAAATGTCATGATTCAGATAAGTGGACACGTGCAATAGAGGATGAATTACAATCTCATGAAGAAAATGGAACATGGATTATAACAGATACCCCAAAAATAAAAAACATGAATATCATTACATCTAAATGGATTTTTAAAATTAAAACCAAAACAAATGGAGATATAGATAAGTATAAAGCACGTTTGTGTGCACGGGGGTTTAGTCAAGTGGAAGATATTGATTACAAAGAAACATTTTCTCCCACTACGAGATATGACTCCATCCGTTTATTACTTAGCATTGCGGTAAGTAATCAATACAAAATTTGCCAATTTGATGTTAAAACAGCATTTTTGTATGGAGAACTGGAGGAAGAAATTTATATGGAAATACCAAAAGGAGTTGTTACTAGCGAAGGAAAGGTATGTAAACTGGTGAAGTCTTTATACGGGCTAAAACAAGCACCCAGATGCTGGAACAATAAGTTTGACATTTTTTTGAAAGAACTTGGCTTTATTCAATGTGAAGCTGATAATTGTGTTTATCACGGTGTTTTTCAGGATTTTAAGGTAATCTTATGTATTTTCGTCGATGATGGTCTTTTAATGTCAAAGAATAATGATGTTTTAGAAATTATTTTACAAAAGATGAAAAAAGTATTTAAAATTACAATTTTAGATGTCAGTGGTTACGTAGGTATTCAAATACTTATTAACAGAGCTGACAACTCTATTTTTATATCACAAAGAAATTATATAGATAAAATAATTAAAGAATTTAATATGAATACCGCTAAGCCTTGTACAGTACCCGCAGATCCAAATGTGATTCTTAATAAAAATGATTCATCGGAAATATTATGCAATATTAATTTTCCGTATCGAAAAGCAGTAGGAAGTCTATTATTTTTGTCTTGTGTAACCAGGCCTGATATATCTTATGCAGTAAATGTCGCTAGCAGGTATATAAATTGTTACACTTTAGAACATGTGAATTATATAAAAAGAATTTTAAAATACCTTATTACAACGAATAATTTAGGAATCCTTTATACATCAAGCTGTTCTAATAGTGTTTTAAAAGGTTATTCCGATGCTGATTTTGCTAGTGAAACTGATACTAGGAGATCAACAACTGGATATATTTTTACTTTAAATAGAGGAGCAGTTACTTGGTCTTGTCAAAGACAGAAAACAATAGCCTTATCTACGACTGAGTCCGAATTTATGGCAGCGTGTGCAGCTACAAAAGAATATTTATGGATCAGTAAATTTCTTACAGAAATAGGTCAAGGAAGTATGTGTAAGAATTTTAAATTATACATTGATAATCAGAGTACTATAAAATTGATACAGAATCCGGTTTATCACAATAGATCGAAGCATATTGATATAAAATATAAATTCATTAAAGAAAAAGTTCAAAATAAAGAAGTGTCTTTAGAATATATTGAAAGTAAAGAACAGCTTGGTGACATATTTACAAAAGCTCTAGGTCAGCAAGTGTTTTCATATATTCGAGATAAATTTATGCATCATTGATAAATTGTATGCATAGGTTTTATTTTAATGTTTATGTTTGTGCTTTTAATGTTGGATTATTATTATATTACTTAAGTACTTTTATGTTAATTTATGTTATGTTATTGTCACACTCGTGTGTTAAGTAATTGTTCATAGAACTACTAAATTTAGGGGAGGTATTGAAAAAGAAATTGAGTAGTCTCTATGACAATGTAATGTTGTTTACCTTTTGACATACTGTTCAATAAAAGATAGAGTAACCAGAAGAATTCTATTATTTTCCAAGCCTTTTATCAATAACCTGAACAAAGATTTTAAAGGTCGGCACCAAATTTCCAATTTCTTTGGTTTCTCTAGTGCCTATCCATCCAGGTACCGACCACGACGGTGGTAGCTTAACTTGCCGATCGATTAAGAACGGCTTATCATGCTACACCACGACCGCTTCACTTAGTGACATTCTGACATTATTATATTTATTGGTACAAAGCGCTAATAGGCGTACAGAGGGCCAACCACCATCTCTGTATACTTGTCTTTTGTCCTGTTTTGAAGTCAGGTGTCAAAGAAGGACGTAACGCAAGTAAGGTTATAATAATATTGTTTGAAGAGATGGTGGCTGGCCCTAAGGTACTTACTCCAAAAGGATTTGATTTATTCACACTCGCGTAAGGAATACCCATAAACATTTTATAATTGCCATTTGACGCCCTTAAGCCACGAATTTGACCAACACTTGTATTGACAATCAAATCATCATCAGAAGCGATCGCACATTGATTTACAAATAAAAAAAATACTACAAACACAAGAGATTTCACGTCATTCATGTTTAAATTAAAATGTTGAGTGACGATGTTTTTCACTCCTATGGCTATAAATAAGTCATTATCTCTATTTTGTATCTTACATTCTTTAATTTTGATAACTTTCAATATATTTTATCGGACGTAGATAATTGTAACATAATAAATATGATTATTACAAGTAAATATTAAATTAAAATGTCCGTCACAGAGTTAAATAATTCGCCAATAAATAAATATCTAGGGACATTCATCACACACATAAAACTTAATACTATTGATACAGTAGTTTATTATTCTAGTTGTAAATATAATAACATACTTGGTTAATTGATCTATTAACATAAATTTCATTCGTACATTATAGTACAGGAAAACGAAGTAGACCAAGAAATCTTTTCAGCTAGTGTATATTTTTCTTACTCTATTAATATTTTTACTCTATGGTTATATCAATGCATGTTGCTGGAGTATGGTTATCCTAGTTGTTTCTTATATAAGATTAAAATAATTATAGCACTGAAAAAAGGGATGTTTTTTGGAAATATATATATTATAGAGTCGTCAAATGGAAAGTTGTTCTAAATATAGTATACTCTAGCTAGGTCATTTCGTTAAAAAATATATAGGGTGACTGGTAATAAGTAAACGACACTTGTCTTAGACACATGATTGCACTCATTATAATAAATAAATTCCCAAAAAAAAAAAACTTAGAACGGGGTCAAGCGACTAACAGCTGATATTGCGCGCGTTTGTGTATAAAGGGTAATGCTATAGTTTTGTTTGTAAATAGGGATAAGTAACTAAATTAAATAAAAGCTGATGGTGTATTCTTATTCTTGTTAGTTACTAAATATTATGGGGTCATGTGCTAAGTAAAAAGTATTATCATGAGTACAATCATGTGTCTAAGTGTCGTTTACTAATTACCAGTCACCCTGTATAATAGAACAATTGGATCTATAAATACGGATGATAACGCAAAAGCCCATAATAATATCCTGTAGAATTACAACTAAACGTTTACAATAATAGAAAAAAAAAACGTTTCAACATAATTTGAATGGAGATACCGTAGCTTAGTCTTCCGTATTCGCAGCACTGTCAGTGTCCTCGACTTGACTTTCTGGATAAACCCTCTGGAGGTCATGATTTGCTCTGTAGAATAAGTCCCAAAAAGCCATACGCTCGTTGAAAGGTCTCGTGCCAACACTGAGTTCTGCGTCAATATTCAGATAGTGGTATTGAGAGCCGTGTGTGATCGGCTGCCATTTGTGTGGAAGCAGTTCTGATGTTTCAGGAGTTGGGTCACTGGAAGGGTAATACTTCCGTTTTAATTACAATTTGTAACGCTAATATTATTAATAATCTGTTTGCCATTGATATAATTGAATATCGAATATTTCGTCTATTGTTAAAAAAAAGTTATTCAATTTTACATAAGCAAAAATTACCAGGTGTCTAACTGAAAAGGAAGCTTAAGCTAAAATATTGCTATTGTTTTTTTTTTCAATTGTCGACAGATCCTACGTAATTCCAATACTTTTTTAAATAGTCACTCATTTGTATACAATGAATTAAAAGATTCAGAATTGATGAATTTCATAAGATCTGCTGTAAATTCGAAAAAAAAAAACCAGTGGCAGTAATGCTTTGGCATCCTTTTTAGGGGGCCTGCACGACATTGTGTTAAACAGGAGATATCTACAGTAGCTGATTCTATGTGAAAGATTTTGAAAACATGATAATATTGATATCCAAACTTACTTGTATTTCACGAAGTTAGCCCATAACGTTGTCATTCTATCAATTGTTAACTGATCCTCAGCATTACTTTCGGGCATGTATGATATATCAAATAAATAACCAAGTTCGTCAGCATGTGTTGCTCCACCGATTGTAACGTTTAACCTTTGTTTTATATAATTTCTTTCGCCTACATAAGAAAACATATAGAGATATACTTTTTTGGCACCGTTATCCAAGTATCTTCTCATACTTCTGTGTGTTGGATGTACAAAGGATATGTCAGAGTGAAAATCAATCACTTTCCATCTCATGCTTTCATCTAATTCACCATCACCGAAGTAAAAATTGTACATCATCTCCTTCATACCAGAAAATTCTACATGATCTACATCAAAACCACCACGAAGCAATTTTTCGACTATATTAGAATTTCCAAAGAACTTCGAACTATGGAATATATAATAATCCAATCTTTCGTCATCATTAAAACCCATTAAGAATGACATGTTTTCAGCTTTAGGCATTTTATCTGCTCTGAACCAGTCTAAACCGATGAAACTTTCAATACCATCAAATTCCTTTTCTATGCATGGTCGGAATCGATTTTGAATATCCAATTGGTGAATAGCTTCAATTATATCATGAGGATGTACTGAAGCTAAATAAGTGATGGCTTCCTGCAAATTATTAGTATCAAAATTGAGGTGATTCGCAATCGTTATTGGAGCTCTCCTAAGTGGTTCGAAAAATACAGGTGAAAGTGAAGTTCCGCTTTGTAATATAGCTTTATCATACAATTTGTCATGTTCAGACAACAAATGTAGGTCTATAGACATTCCTCCTGCACTTTCACCAAATATAGTTATTTTATTAGCGTCACCACCGAATGCTTCAATATTATTCTTAACCCATTTCAAAGCGAGTAGCTGATCTTTTAGCCCTTGATTTCCAGGGACTTCGGGTATATCAAGGCACATGAAACCGAATGGTCCAAGACGGTAGTTGAGTGTCACTAATATTATACCATGTCTCACAAAGAAACTTGGCCCATACAAATACCTCCCCGCAAATCCTATTTCAAAGCGGCCACCATATATCCAGACTAAAACTGGTAAATGTTCATTGTTTGCTGTATCTGGTACGTAAACGTTTATATGGAGACAATCGAGTGATCCAGCTAGTGTTAAATTGAATTCTTCAATTTGAGGGCAAATTGCTGAGTCATCGTACGCTTCGAATTCGCCATCAAATTTTGGAAATGGTGAGGATGCCTGTAATCGAAATGGTCGCAAATATAAATGAGTAATTTATTTTACTTAATATTACAATGCGTTTCGTTCGAACATATCGAGGCAAGTGGTTTGGGAACAATCAATTTAATCGTAGAAATCCATTCATTCAAGCCTATTCAGAAATAGCTTGGATTCTAATTGGTCCATCTAAATCAATATTATTATTTTTACCCAAGCTATCTGCATTTTGTTCTGGCAGTTAGGGCTTAAGAGCTGGTTAAATAAATAAATAAAATACATTTATTTTAAATAGCATTAGACTCATAACAAAATTATAACAAAAAGTGATACTAAAAATTCAAGAATCAAATATAATACACGAAATAATAAAACCCATAAAATTATAAATTGTTATAAAGTGTTATAACTCATAAACCCATAAAATTATAAAGTGTTATAAAGTGTTGTAAACCTATTTGCTGCTTTACCGGGTACTACAAGGGACATGTTTATCACAGTAGTGCCGGATATAGGGACAGTCTAACTTACTTGCGATAATTACCAATCAAGTTAGATAATCAAGTTAGCTGCCATCTAAAGTTGGGTCTACGCTACGCGAACTGAGCGCGACCCGGGCACACGTGGAGTATGAATTTGCGTAGCGTATAGCCCCACTAACTTGTCTGGTCAGGTGAGAGAGGCGCTGTTATCGCATTTGGTGGAGCAAACAACCAATGGCGAATGGCAGGAAGATTGACATTTGAAACTGGCGTCATTAGTTCCTATTTGTGCCACCGGTCCAGTTTAGTTTGTGGGACTATAGACGGACTTCGGAGCCTCGAAAAAGCGTTCGAATCGCGCTCGACTGCGTTCTGCCTATTGTCAGTTTTTTGACGAAAACAGGGATTCACATCGCGCTCGTGTTGTAGACTCATTGTACGTCTTCCATTGACATCACGAGCGACGAATGAAGAGACACTCGGCTCATTCTCCTTTCGCGTAGCGTAGACGCACCTTAAGATTTTAAAGGTCGGCACCGAATTTCCAAATTCTTTGGCTTCTATAGCGCCTATCCATCCAGGTACTGACCACGACGGTGGTAGCTTAACTTGCCGATCGATTAAGAACGGCTTATCATGCTACACCACGAGCGCTTCACTTATTGACATTCTGACATTATTATATTTATTGGTACAAACCGCTAATAGGCGTACAGAGGGCCAACCACCATCTCTGTATACTTGTCTTTTGTCCTGTTTTGACGTCAGATATCAAAGAAGGACGTAACGCAAGGTTATAATAATATTGTTTGAAGAGATGGTGGCTGGCCCTCAGGTACTTACTCCAAAAGGATTTGATTTATTCGCACTCGCGTAAGGAATACCCATAAACATTTTATAATTGCCATTTGACGCCCTTAAGCCACGAATTTGACCAACACTTGTATTGACAATCAAATCATCATCAGAAGCGATCGCACATTGATTTACAAATAAAAAAAATACTACAAACACAAGAGATTTCACGTCATTCATGTTTAAATTAAAATGTTGAGTGACGATGTTTTTCACTCCTATGGCTATAAATAAGTCATTATCTCTATTTTGTATCTTACATTCTTTAATTTTGATAACTTTCAATATATTTTATCGGACGTAGATAATTGTAACATAATAAATATGATTATTACAAGTAAATATTAAATTAAAATGTCCGTCACAGAGTTAAATAATTCGCCAATAAATAAATATCTAGGGACATTCATCACACACATAAAACTTAATACTATTGATACAGTAGTTTATTATTCTAGTTGTAAATATAATAACATACTTGGTTAATTGATCTATTAACATAAATTTCATTCGTACATTATAGTACAGGAAAACGAAGTAGACCAAGAAATCTTTTCAGCTAGTGTATATTTTTCTTACTCTATTAATATTTTTACTCTATGGTTATATCAATGCATGTTGCTGGAGTATGGTTATCCTAGTTGTTTCTTATATAAGATTAAAATAATTATAGCACTGAAAAAAGGGATGTTTTTTGGAAATATATATATTATAGAGTCGTCAAATGGAAAGTTGTTCTAAATATAGTATACTCTAGCTAGGTCATTTCGTTAAAAAATATATAGGGTGACTGGTAATAAGTAAACGACACTTGTCTTAGACACATGATTGCACTCATTATAATAAATAAATTCCCAAAAAAAAAAAACTTAGAACGGGGTCAAGCGACTAACAGCTGATATTGCGCGCGTTTGTGTATAAAGGGTAATGCTATAGTTTTGTTTGTAAATAGGGATAAGTAACTAAATTAAATAAAAGCTGATGGTGTATTCTTATTCTTGTTAGTTACTAAATATTATGGGGTCATGTGCTAAGTAAAAAGTATTATCATGAGTACAATCATGTGTCTAAGTGTCGTTTACTAATTACCAGTCACCCTGTATAATAGAACAATTGGATCTATAAATACGGATGATAACGCAAAAGCCCATAATAATATCCTGTAGAATTACAACTAAACGTTTACAATAATAGAAAAAAAAAACGTTTCAACATAATTTGAATGGAGATACCGTAGCTTAGTCTTCCGTATTCGCAGCACTGTCAGTGTCCTCGACTTGACTTTCTGGATAAACCCTCTGGAGGTCATGATTTGCTCTGTAGAATAAGTCCCAAAAAGCCATACGCTCGTTGAAAGGTCTCGTGCCAACACTGAGTTCTGCGTCAATATTCAGATAGTGGTATTGAGAGCCGTGTGTGATCGGCTGCCATTTGTGTGGAAGCAGTTCTGATGTTTCAGGAGTTGGGTCACTGGAAGGGTAATACTTCCGTTTTAATTACAATTTGTAACGCTAATATTATTAATAATCTGTTTGCCATTGATATAATTGAATATCGAATATTTCGTCTATTGTTAAAAAAAAGTTATTCAATTTTACATAAGCAAAAATTACCAGGTGTCTAACTGAAAAGGAAGCTTAAGCTAAAATATTGCTATTGTTTTTTTTTTCAATTGTCGACAGATCCTACGTAATTCCAATACTTTTTTAAATAGTCACTCATTTGTATACAATGAATTAAAAGATTCAGAATTGATGAATTTCATAAGATCTGCTGTAAATTCGAAAAAAAAAAACCAGTGGCAGTAATGCTTTGGCATCCTTTTTAGGGGGCCTGCACGACATTGTGTTAAACAGGAGATATCTACAGTAGCTGATTCTATGTGAAAGATTTTGAAAACATGATAATATTGATATCCAAACTTACTTGTATTTCACGAAGTTAGCCCATAACGTTGTCATTCTATCAATTGTTAACTGATCCTCAGCATTACTTTCGGGCATGTATGATATATCAAATAAATAACCAAGTTCGTCAGCATGTGTTGCTCCACCGATTGTAACGTTTAACCTTTGTTTTATATAATTTCTTTCGCCTACATAAGAAAACATATAGAGATATACTTTTTTGGCACCGTTATCCAAGTATCTTCTCATACTTCTGTGTGTTGGATGTACAAAGGATATGTCAGAGTGAAAATCAATCACTTTCCATCTCATGCTTTCATCTAATTCACCATCACCGAAGTAAAAATTGTACATCATCTCCTTCATACCAGAAAATTCTACATGATCTACATCAAAACCACCACGAAGCAATTTTTCGACTATATTAGAATTTCCAAAGAACTTCGAACTATGGAATATATAATAATCCAATCTTTCGTCATCATTAAAACCCATTAAGAATGACATGTTTTCAGCTTTAGGCATTTTATCTGCTCTGAACCAGTCTAAACCGATGAAACTTTCAATACCATCAAATTCCTTTTCTATGCATGGTCGGAATCGATTTTGAATATCCAATTGGTGAATAGCTTCAATTATATCATGAGGATGTACTGAAGCTAAATAAGTGATGGCTTCCTGCAAATTATTAGTATCAAAATTGAGGTGATTCGCAATCGTTATTGGAGCTCTCCTAAGTGGTTCGAAAAATACAGGTGAAAGTGAAGTTCCGCTTTGTAATATAGCTTTATCATACAATTTGTCATGTTCAGACAACAAATGTAGGTCTATAGACATTCCTCCTGCACTTTCACCAAATATAGTTATTTTATTAGCGTCACCACCGAATGCTTCAATATTATTCTTAACCCATTTCAAAGCGAGTAGCTGATCTTTTAGCCCTTGATTTCCAGGGACTTCGGGTATATCAAGGCACATGAAACCGAATGGTCCAAGACGGTAGTTGAGTGTCACTAATATTATACCATGTCTCACAAAGAAACTTGGCCCATACAAATACCTCCCCGCAAATCCTATTTCAAAGCGGCCACCATATATCCAGACTAAAACTGGTAAATGTTCATTGTTTGCTGTATCTGGTACGTAAACGTTTATATGGAGACAATCGAGTGATCCAGCTAGTGTTAAATTGAATTCTTCAATTTGAGGGCAAATTGCTGAGTCATCGTACGCTTCGAATTCGCCATCAAATTTTGGAAATGGTGAGGATGCCTGTAATCGAAATGGTCGCAAATATAAATGAGTAATTTATTTTACTTAATATTACAATGCGTTTCGTTCGAACATATCGAGGCAAGTGGTTTGGGAACAATCAATTTAATCGTAGAAATCCATTCATTCAAGCCTATTCAGAAATAGCTTGGATTCTAATTGGTCCATCTAAATCAATATTATTATTTTTACCCAAGCTATCTGCATTTTGTTCTGGCAGTTAGGGCTTAAGAGCTGGTTAAATAAATAAATAAAATACATTTATTTTAAATAGCATTAGACTCATAACAAAATTATAACAAAAAGTGATACTAAAAATTCAAGAATCAAATATAATACACGAAATAATAAAACCCATAAAATTATAAATTGTTATAAAGTGTTATAACTCATAAACCCATAAAATTATAAAGTGTTATAAAGTGTTGTAAACCTATTTGCTGCTTTACCGGGTACTACAAGGGACATGTTTATCACAGTAGTGCCGGATATAGGGACAGTCTAACTTACTTGCGATAATTACCAATCAAGTTAGATAATCAAGTTAGCTGCCATCTAAAGTTGGGTCTACGCTACGCGAACTGAGCGCGACCCGGGCACACGTGGAGTATGAATTTGCGTAGCGTATAGCCCCACTAACTTGTCTGGTCAGGTGAGAGAGGCGCTGTTATCGCATTTGGTGGAGCAAACAACCAATGGCGAATGGCAGGAAGATTGACATTTGAAACTGGCGTCATTAGTTCCTATTTGTGCCACCGGTCCAGTTTAGTTTGTGGGACTATAGACGGACTTCGGAGCCTCGAAAAAGCGTTCGAATCGCGCTCGACTGCGTTCTGCCTATTGTCAGTTTTTTGACGAAAACAGGGATTCACATCGCGCTCGTGTTGTAGACTCATTGTACGTCTTCCATTGACATCACGAGCGACGAATGAAGAGACACTCGGCTCATTCTCCTTTCGCGTAGCGTAGACGCACCTTAAGATTTTAAAGGTCGGCACCGAATTTCCAAATTCTTTGGCTTCTATAGCGCCTATCCATCCAGGTACTGACCACGACGGTGGTAGCTTAACTTGCCGATCGATTAAGAACGGCTTATCATGCTACACCACGAGCGCTTCACTTATTGACATTCTGACATTATTATATTTATTGGTACAAACCGCTAATAGGCGTACAGAGGGCCAACCACCATCTCTGTATACTTGTCTTTTGTCCTGTTTTGACGTCAGATATCAAAGAAGGACGTAACGCAAGGTTATAATAATATTGTTTGAAGAGATGGTGGCTGGCCCTCAGGTACTTACTCCAAAAGGATTTGATTTATTCGCACTCGCGTAAGGAATACCCATAAACATTTTATAATTGCCATTTGACGCCCTTAAGCCACGAATTTGACCAACACTTGTATTGACAATCAAATCATCATCAGAAGCGATCGCACATTGATTTACAAATAAAAAAAATACTACAAACACAAGAGATTTCACGTCATTCATGTTTAAATTAAAATGTTGAGTGACGATGTTTTTCACTCCCTGGCTATAAATAAGTCATTATCTCTATTTTGTATCTTACATTCTTTAATTTTGATAACTTTCAATATATATTATCGGACGTAGATTATTGTAACATAATAAATATGATTATTACAAGTAAATATTAAATTAAAATGTCCGTCACAGAGTTAAATAATTCGCCAATAAATAAATATCTAGGGACATTCATCACACACATAAAACTTAATACTATTGATACAGTAGTTTATTATTCTAGTTATAAATATAATAACATACTTGGTTAATTGATCAATTAACATAAATTTCATTCGTACATTATAGTACAGGAAAACGAAGTAGACCAAGAAATCTTTTCAGCTAGTGTATATTTTTCTTACTCTATGGTTATATCAATGCATGTTGCTGGATTTGGTTATCCTAGTTGTTTCTTATATAAGATTAAAATAATTATAGCACCGAAAAAAGGGATGTTTTTTGGAAATATATATTATAGAGTCGTCAAATGGAAAGTTGTTATAAATATAGTATACTCTAGCTAGGTCATATCGTTAAAACATATATAGGTGACTGGTAATAAGTAAATGACACTTAGACACATGATGATTATAACAAATAAATTTCCCAAATAAAAAAAATCTTAGAACGGGGTCAAGCGACTAACAGCTGATAGCGAGCGCGCGGTCCGTACTGTGGTTAATGAATAAAAAAAATTATAAAGGGTAATGCTATAGTTTTGTTTGTAAAAAGGGATAAGTAACTAAATTAAATAAAAGCTGATGGTGTATTCTTATTCTTGTTAGTTACTAAATATTATGGGGTCATGTGCTAAGTAAAAAGTATTATCATGAGTACAATCATGTGTCTAAGTGTCGTTTACTAATTACCAGTCACCCTATATAATAGAACAATTGGATCTATAAATACGGATGATAACGCAAAAGCCCATAATAATATCCTGTAGAATTACAACTAAACGTTTACAATAATAGAAAAAAAAACATTTCAGCATAATTTGAATGGAGATACCGTAGCTTAGTCTTCCGTATTCGCAGCACTGTCAGTGTCCTCGACTTGACTTTCTGGATAAACCCTCTGGAGGTCATGATTTGCTCTGTAGAATAAGTCCCAAAAAGCCATGCGCTCGTTGAAAGGTCTCGTGCCAACACTGAGTTCTGCGTCAATATTCAGATAGTGGTATTGAGAGCCGTGTGTGATCGGCTGCCATTTGTGTGGAAGCAGTTCCGATGTTTCAGGAGTTGGGTCACTGGAAGGGAAATACTTCCGTTTTAATTACAATTTGTAACGCTAATATTATTAATAATCTGTTTGCCATTAATCTTTTATTTTTCCATATAATATATTGAAATAATTGAATATTGAATATTTCGTCTATTGTTAAAAAAAAGATATTCAATTTTACATAATACAAAATAAGCAAAAATACCCAGGTGTCTAACTGAAAAGGAAGCTTAAGCTAAAATATTGCTATTGTTTTTTTTTTTCAATTGTCGACAGATCCTACGTAATTCCAATACTTTTTTAAATAGTCACTCATTTGTATACAATTCAATGAATTAAAAGATTCAGAATTGATGAATTTCATAAGATCTGCTGTAAATTCGAAAAAAAAACCAGTGGCAGTAATGCTTTGGCATCCTTTTTAGGGGGCCTGCACGACATTGTGTTAAACAGGAGATATCTACAGCTGATTCTATGTGAAAGATTTAAAAAAATATTATAATATTGATATCCAAACTTACTTGTATTTCACGAAGTTAGCCCATAACGTTGTCATTCTGTCAATTATTAACTGATCCTCAGTATTACTTTCGGGCATGTATGATATATCAAATAAATAACCAAGTTCGTCAGCATGTGTTGCTCCACCGATTGTAACATTTAACCTTTGTTTTATATAATTTCTTTCGCCTACATAAGAAAACATATAGAGATATACTTTTTTGGCACCGTTATCCAAGTATCTTCTCATACTTCTGTGTGTTGGATGTACAAAGGATATGTCAGAGTGAAAATCAATCACTTTCCATCTCATGCTTTCATCCAATTCACCATCACCGAAGTAAAAATTGTACATCATCTCCTTCATACCAGAAAATTCTACATGATCTACATCAAAACCACCACGAAGCAATTTTTCGACTATATTAGAATTTCCAAAGAACTTCGAACTATGGAATATATAATAATCCAATCTTTCGTCATCATTAAAACCCATTAAGAATGACATGTTTACAGCTTTAGGCATTTTATCTGCTCTGAACCAGTCTAAACCGATGAAGCTTTCAATACCATCAAATTCCTTTTCTATGCATGGTCGGAATCGATTTTGAATATCCAATTGGTTTATAGCTTCAATTATATCATGAGGATGTACTGAAGCTAAATAAGTGATGGCTTCGTGCAAATTATCAGTATCAAAATTGAGGTGATTCGCAATCGTTATTGGAGCTCTCCTAAGTGGTTCGAAAAATACAGGTGAAAGTGAAGTTCCGCTTTGTAATATAGCTTTATCATACAATTTGTCATGTTCAGACAACAAATGTAGGTCTATAGATATTCCTCCTACACTTTCACCAAATATAGTTATTTTATTAGCGTCACCACCGAATGCTTCAATATTATTCTTAACCCATTTCAAAGCGAGTAGCTGGTCTTTTAGCCCTTGATTTCCAGGGACTTCGGGTATATCAAGACACATGAAACCGAATGGTCCAAGACGGTAGTTGAGTGTCACTAATATTATATCATGTCTCACGAAGAAACTTGGCCCATGCACATACCTCCCCGCAAAACCTCTTTGAAAGTTACCCCCATGAATCCAGACTAAAACTGGTACACGTTCATTGTTTGCTGTATCTGGTACGTAAACGTTTATATGGAGACAATCGAGTGATCCAGCTAGTGTTAAATTGAATTTTTCAATTTGAGGGCAAATTGCTGAATCATCGTACGCTTCGAATTCGCCATCAAATTTTGGAAATGGTGAGGATGCCTGAAAACGAAGTCGCAAGAATAAATAAATCATTTTCTAAACTTGAAAGAAAGAAAGAAAGAAGAGAAGAAACTTGATAATATACTGCCCTACGTACCTTTTCATTGCCATGGTAAATGTTTTGGAAATATTGTACTACATCCTAACTAATATTATAAATGCGAAAGTGAGTTTGTTTGTTTGTTACGCCTTCACGCCTCAACTACACAACGGATCATCATGAAATTTGGCTTGCAGATAGTCTATAGTATGGAGAAGGACATAGGCTACTTTTTATCCCGGGAACGCGGGTGAAACCGCAGGGGACAGCTAGTTTATTGATAAATTATCTTTATTGGTACAGTCTTCAATAAGAGTATAGGTACTTACCCCAAAAGGATTCGATTTATTCACACTTGCGTAAGGAATACCCATAAACATTTTATAATTCCCATTTGAGGCTTTTAACCCACGAATTTGACCCACACTTGTATAGACAATCAATTCATCTGAATCGATCACAAATTGTATGATGAATAAAATTAATGCTATTATAACACTATATTTAACGTCGTCAGTCATTTTAAATGAAAAGTTAATTTTCGATTTCTTTCAATACTAAACAAATACTGACTAAAATTGACTTGTCGTAGTATAATTTCTAGTGCGAGTGAGAGGACGTGCTACACATTTAAATTCACTATTTGACTTTAGTTTCAGTCAAATTTGGGCTTTAAAAATGTATCTGTAAAGTAATTAGTTGTTTGGGTAAAAATATCACCTATTTACTACTTACAACTCCACGGATATACAATGAATTTACTACGCTCACCTACTGGACATGGTACACTGGAACGAAGTGGTTCTCCGCTAGCCCCCTTACTCATAAAGCGCTATTTAACTAATATACTGTTTAAATGGTCACGTAAATTATGTCACATTATTTGACAATGACAATAGAATGACGTTATGCACGCGAACCTTTAAACATCATATTAGTTAAATAACGTTTTATTAGTAAGGGGGCTCGTGTTTAAGCTTTCCTTAGCTTCGGTTTCCCTAGAAATATTGGCTTACTAGCTGTCCCCCGCAGTTTCACCCGTATTCCTGAGATAAAAAGTAAGTATGTCCTTTTCCATTCCATAGGCTATATTCATGCCAAATTTCATCGTGATCGGTTGTGTAGTTGAGGCGTGAAAGCGTAACAAACAAACTCACATTCTCATTTATAATATTAGTAAGGATTTATATATGTTCCGGCTTCAAGCCGAAGTGCGAGTACACAAGGAACTAGTTGCAGCCAATAATTGCAGTTGGTTAAACGTTGTTTTATCTTATTTAATAATAGAACTGTTTTACATAAACTTAAACCGACTTCAAAGTGCACTAAAGAAGTAATCAAATCCTGATCTAATGACAATGGGACTAAAGGGAAAGAGAACCCTTCTGAAAAAAAAAAAAAATTTTCCAAATCGGTTATATAAATGACGGGAGTCATCCTCCTTTTTTGAAGTCGGTTAAAAATAAGTAAAATAAATTGCTTCATACATGATATACCTGTAAATGGCTTTTCTAGTTGTGCGTAACTTGTTAATCTATTTTTCTATGTTTCTTTTGTAGCAACAGAATTCTTCGCGTAGCTGTGATGTGACTAATCAAATGGGCAGGTAGGGGGAGAATGACATGCTTATTATTTTTTGAAAAATTATGGCTATTTGTGCTAAATATTATGAAAATCTTAAAAACAACGGAGGAGAATACAATACCACACTTTATCTTGTTTTTAGCCGACTTCAAAAAAAGGAGGAGGTTCTCAATTCGGTTGTAATTTTTTTTTTTTTTTTATGTTTGTTACCTCATAACTCCGTCATTTATTAACCGATTTGGAAAATTCTTTTTTTGTCTGGAAGGGTACACTTCCCGTTTGGTCCCATTGTCAGATAAGATAAGGATTTGATGACTTCTTAGTGTACTTTGAAGTCGGATTAAGTTTTTTGTAAAACAGTCCAATTATTGTTTGTGTATTGCCGCGCCGGGGCACGCAAATGTTTTCAGTGCGATTAGAATGTAAATATAATGTAATGAATCTAAGCCTGTTTTGAAAAGAGTAATTGCTAAGTTTATTGCCGGCTCTTCTCAGCAAATGCAACCTTCCGAACCGGTATTAGAGTATTAGAGTCAGACTTTTCATAAGTGCCTGCGAAGGTCTATTTGAATAAATGATTTTGAATTTGAATTGAATTTTGTATTTAATTTTCCGTATTTCGCAGCACTGTCAGGGTCTTTACTTTCTGGATAAACCCGCTGGAGGTCATGATTTGCTCTGTAAAATAAGTCCCAAAAAGCCATTCGCTCGTTGAAAGGTCTCGTGTCAACAAGGATCTTATGGGTTTCCGGAATCAAAAGAATCATAAGTTTCATCCAAATCTATTCAACCATTACGGAGCTGGGATGGGTAACAAACACACACAAACATTCGCATTTAAAGAATCATTTAAAGGGTTAAAATACTTATGCACAAAAATTATAGAATGCAAAAAAGTACATTTGTTGAATAATTCCAAACAAGTTTTATGCGTAGCTCAAAACAGAATAGTGTGTAGACCAAAGAATTTGTATGTACAAGAAAAACATAGCCTTAAAAGACGAGACGAAAATGCATGTTAGGGATTTGTATGGAAAATAATAACATTTGACGCCCTTAAGCCACGAATTTGAATTTGACCCAAACTTGTATTGACAATCAAATTATCATCTGAAGCGATTACAAATTTAATGATAAATGCTAATAGCCGTTGGTCATTACAATTTTTCCTATTTAGGCAAAAAAAAAAAATATGCTGGCTGAGAAGACGTTACAGATTAAAACTAAATATTTTAATTTAGTTCCAGTTCTTTGTGGTTTAAACAATATATCTGCAAAGTACCGAGTGGCCTTTTGTTCCAACGAGTGGCGTTCAAAATTGAGGTTACCGCTCTTCTCCTGGAGTAAAAGAGATGAGATCATTTTGATCCATCATCGCTAATACCGCAATATAAATAAATTGTAATAGCAACACGGATATACAATGCCTTTAAAAAAACGTAAGCCGCTAAGTTACAAACTTTATTCAAAAAAAATAAAGAGGTTCACTATTCAATGTTTATGAAATGCAATATATCAAATCGGCCAAGTGCGAGTCGGACTCGCACACGGAGGGTTCCGTACAATATTAACTAACTCAACTTTGCTATGAAAAAAGATAACTTGAATGTTATTATTGCAGGTATTTTAGTTGTATACAGAATGAATTGTAGGTATGTATTAGTAAGTAAATGAGCGCTAAGGCTAACCACCATCGCAACACTGTGAGTCCGGTACGGTAACCGCTCAGTCTCAGTACTTACCTACCTACTGTCCTTGCATTAAACGTGTTTTTTTAAGTAGTATAAAAAAACCCCTCATTCCGGGTCAGTCAGGTAAAAAGACTAGGTACGATCTTATGTAAAAATCACGCCTAATAAAAATACTTCCTAATTTTATCTCTCCAAAAGATCAACTGAACTGTGATATTGTCTCCGGAAAGATTTATTTGTCCCCCCACCGCCTTCGGACGGGCAAGCCTCGTGAATAATGAAAACTAATTATTTCCCCCGACATTATGAATATGAATCGCCGAAGGCTGGATGTTCACTTATTTTTCTTGGAGGACAAACGTCTGAGAGTAAAATGATCTTGAACAATATCATCCTCGGGGATAATGAAAATAGATCTCCTCATCTGTAGACCCGACTAATTACTTTCTTACTACTTTGTTTAGCTGGAAAATGTATTTTTGCGTGTTATGGCCCATTGATTTAATTGTACATCAGTGCTGATGCACTTTGGTAACTACCTGGTGATCTTTGGTGATGCACTTTGCTGATACCGGGTCATGGATCAGCTAGGCAACCCAACCACGGGGGTCACGGGGGTCATCAAGTTGGAGAAACAAAGAAATTGGAATTTGTGGAAGTTCCAAGTGGCAGTTCTGATGAGGAGCATGGAGGTCATTTCAGTAGTAAACGGTACTGCTGTAAAACCTGAGGTAAGCAGTGAAGAGTGGAACAAGAAGGATGAAAAAGCTCAGAGTCTTATCGTCACGACTCACGAGGCTCAGTGAGGCTGCGATGTTGCACATCTTAACCTGTGAGACGGCTTCGAGTATGTGAAGCAAGCTACAAGCGTCTACGAGCAGAAAACAAGTACAAGTATACACATGCTTCAACAGCGCTTGATAAAGGGAATGACATGTCTGTCATTCCTGGCTCGAAGAAATGACAAGAGATGACAAGTCAACTTAAGAATGCTGGAGGTGTTTCTGATAAGTTCATAGTTACCAAAGTGCAGATGTACTTCTGCGATAATTATGTTTTGTTATTATATAAATCTAACTCCCTTTAATAAAACTGAAAAAAATACTGATCTTCTAGGCCTTTTATACATCATCATCAGCCTATGATGTCACACTGCTGAGCACAGTCCTATCACAAATGAGGATGAAAGGGGACGGGCAATACTCCACCACCCACTGTGGATTGAAAGAAAGAAAGAAAAGAAAGAAAACAATGTTTAATTCATGACAACACACAATATTACATTAATGACATACAATATGAAATATGAGACAGAACAATGTAAAATTTAACAGTAATGTAATGTTGCGTGATGTCAGGAATAGGTCCGGACCGGACTCTGCATATGCTTATGTCAGTTGTCAAAAAAGTGACCCTCGCGCTGGTTTTCAGTCAACGGATTGGTGGAGGTAGGCTAGTGTCTTCAACCTACCTGTTGGATTTATTACGTAGGAGCCATCCAACTAGCTTAATGACAAACAAAATAAAGTGATAACCGGGACGAACCGGCTTTACGTGCATTTTGAAGCACGGAAAAGCTCGATTTGAAATACCACTAGGTTTACACCCATCCAGGTACGGACCACACCGGTGTTAGCTTAATTTTGCCGAACGATTAAGAACGGCTAATCATGTTACACCACGAGCGCTTTTTGTACCTACTTAGTACTTACTTTTATTTTACTTCAAATTAATCTAATAATTAAATAAAGCTATACAATTCATTATAACAATAGAATTAAAACAGTCCAGCAATAATCTCATTCACTTGTTAACTGAAACATTAGTATTATTTATTACCTACACTAAATGACTTTCAACCATCTTTGAAATATTGAACCAAGTCACTCAGAACATTATACATCAAATAATGCGATCACAACTATTGAGCTATTATTACTACGCATAGAGAAGCTATCATAAGCAAAGGTTATGTCCCAACTAAAGTCAACTAAAGTTCTCTTTAGCCCTGAAACAATAATTAGTCGTCCAAGCAGACAGTAGAAACACGTGGCGCTATCAAAACGCTTTTAGGAATATTTTTCTCACAAATACCGTGATTTTCACGGCGCTTACGCGTTTCATTCATCGTTCTACAACAAGTGTGGCCGGATGACCTCACATGAACGGAACATAGTTGTGATGTGCGGCGTCTTCTCTATACGTAGAAATAATAGCTCATTGATCACTACTAAAGATCTGCTACATCTAAAGGTAATAAATCGATTACAACTCGACTATTCAGTTCTACGTAACAAAAGCAATTCAAATGCCATTAAAATGTCTCGCCGTTGTCTTAAGCTTCAACACTTGCTCTTGAGTTGTTCAGCTCACGACTAAATCACTCGTAATTTGTATAGTCATTATCGTTAAATGTCTTTTATGTAGTGTTAATCGTTGATGCTATTCTGCTTGGATCTTGCTTTTTTTATGAAGATTAGTTTACTTGATTTTATTAGTATCCTAAAAATGCGCATATCGCAAGATGTTCGTTTTGTTTGAAATCTATTCCGCCATTTTCGCATTTGATCCTAATTGACATAAAAAAAAAACAAGGATACTATTAATTTTCAGTGTTTTCAGTATAAACTGACACATGTCATGATTCTTATACTAGTCATCTATCCGACTTTTATTATTCGTAGGTAGGTAAGTAGGAGTCCGACCGTCGGAAGGTGTGTTACTAGTATTAATACTAGATACAATATTGTGAAACAAAAATGTAAAAACAAATTTTGCAACTGAAATGGTTTTCTAAAAGGTTTGTAGTACCCACCTGGCTTCCATTTTTTTTGGCTTTATGAAATTACCAACTACTATTGAGGAAAAATCTCTAATACCGAGCAATCAAATTCCGAAACTAGTCCGAGACTTTTACGCTGATTTTGAATAGTAAACACAAAATCATTGCATAAAAAATGTATTCATAGAGACACTAGAGTTTAAATTTCGTGGCTGCCACGCACCGGTCACAAACCAAGTTCCAAACCGTCCAGGATAAAACTCTAATGCGTGAAACATGTAAATTTGTTCTGAGTGTGGGTGTAATAATGTAATTGACCAAGCGACCGAAGCGTCTCCTATTCAGCTTGAACAAAAAAGCTTTCGTATGTCTGTCCAGATGTCCGGCTGTTCTCTACAAGTCGCATTTCTCAACTGATTCTCGTGAAATTTTGTAAGCAGGTTCGATGTCATTTTCAAGTCGATTCAGTTTTTTGAAAAAACTGAATCGACGTAAAATTTCATATAATTAATTATCAAGACTCGCGAGGTCTACAGAGCCACTAGTTATAATATTTACATGTAGTACCAGTTATCTGGTTTCCAAAGTACTAGCCCTGCTCGGTTTGAGGTCAGATAGTCGCATTATAGTGTCCCAAGATATCATAATCATCAGCCTATAATGTCCCACTGCTGGGCACAGGCCTCCTTTCACAAATCAGAGTGAAAGGGAATGGGCGGATACTCCACCTCGCCTGACCACTGCGGATCGGTGGAGGTAGGCTAGTGGTCAATCTACTGTTGAAGTTTTCAAGCCGCCTAGAAGGCCCTCAACATAACCGGGACCAACGGCTTTACGTGCCTTCCGAAGCACGGAAACGCTCTATTTGAAATACCACAGGCGGTCACCCATACAGGTACCGACCATGACGGTGGTAGCTTAACTTGCCGATCGATTAAGAACGGCTTATCAGCTACACCACGAGCGCTTATATATCCAAGATATATTCTTAAATAATTAATTTCTCTCAAGGATTATTAATATAATACAATAACCGCAAACTGCGTCGAAACTGTCATCATTTGTCAGATGCACTCTGACCCACAGCTACGCCCAGCCCGTAGCTCGGTATACTCTACATTGAATTAATACCACGATATTAAATTGGTCAGTACAATTTACGATCTTAATATAACTGTTATGACGGAATAATTGGGCTTCGTTTAATGTATTGCTCACCTGTTATAATTAGAAATAATAAATCATAATAAAGGTCTGATCTCTTAACCGAGTCTAGAAAGTTATTTTGTTAACCTAAACCTAAATTACTTATTAGCTAGTAGATGGATTTATAATTAGTAAAACAATTTTTTATCTTGTTATTTCGAAGTACCTACATTATTATTACTACTTAATCACGGGCAATTCATAATTTTTAACTTCATAATTTAGAAGCACTGTGAATCATGTTTTTTTCTACTTCTTTTAGATGCCATCTTTCCAGCAATTTGGACAGGTGAGATTTGTGGTAATTAGAACTGGCTTAAAACGTACAGCACCGTAAAAAAGTAACCCTCTTACAGTTAAGGAAAATATTGGGCGACCCCGTAATACCACGTTACGGCGGGACCACTGCGAATTAATTATAATAACTTGTAATAGAGGGTAGCTCGCGTTCAGGTGTTCAAACACGGAACTTCCAACAGACATCCATTACCTGGGATTCGAGGCTTATTGTCCCCCTACAAATTAATAACGCAGTTCACTTTTTGTTTGTTTCTTATTAACTCGCAAAACTCAAATTTATGTTTCGTTTTCGTAGCAGATAAATTGTGATTTATCGTCGAATGACAAATAAAGATTATGCCGAGTTAATTTTCAAATGTAAAACTTAAATGAAGATAATTTTTATATTTAAACAAAAATGGATGGTAAAACACCCTTAATAATGAAACGCTTTATAACTAAATCGCTGTTTAAGTTAAGAGGAAGACTAAAAAAATATGGATGGATTGTGTGAAAGCAGGTATGACGGATAGAAGAGCCGAATGGCAGAAGCGACAGTGATTGGGTACAGGGCAGGCAGATGATGACTGTTTAAGTTATCTATCACATTTATCGGTCATCTTACTGTCTTATCAAACAACTAGCTGCCTGGCACGACTTCGTTCGCGTGGTGTCCTACTAACCTATACCCTAACCTACCCTACCCTATAATTAACCCTACCCTACCCTACCCTTCCCTCGCAACTTTCTAAATTTTTTTATTCATAAGAACCTTCTCCTGACAAAAACAAACACAACAAAAAAAGAATTAGCGAAATCGGTCCAGCCGTTCACGCGTGATGGCGTGACCAAGGGAAATAGGGATTCATTTTTATATATATAGATAGATAGATAGATGTGACAATTCAGTATTCGTAAGTAGTAGTTAGGCCGCTAAACAAAAAACAAAAATCCAACACAAAAAAAAAACATCTCAGAATATTAACGCCCTTTACCAAGCTTTGAAATAGCTTGTAGTTGCAATAAATTAATACTCAGCTTCTTGCGGCACCTAATTAGTATGTAGAGGCATAATGTTGCAGCTCGCGATAACTCGGGTGGCTATATGAACCGACTTAATGCTCGTGAAACTTGTTCTTCACGTTCATGTGGACGCACTAGTGTGAGCGGACGCGACGGTTTTTTTACGTGGTTGATAGGAATCAGGTAAAAGTAGATTGTTAACCAAGGGCGCAAATCCCACAAGAGATCGAGTGTGAGATTTGTATTTTTACCGGAGTTAAACACCGCTTTTTATTTTGAGTATGAGGAAAATTGCACTAATCTCGCTTTCCACCCTTTTGGTTTCAATGTGTGAGGATGGACTCCACGTCGATGGCGGGTTGCGATGGTGGAAGGTAGCCGTGGGCATCAGGTCAAACAATTCTTTAGAACGCTTTCCGTTGTACAAGCCGTAGAACACACATGAAGAGATAAAGTTGTCATGCTGAACAACTTTAACAATGAGACCAATAATTAATTCTCAAATTTTTTTTTTTTACTTTTCACACATTATGATCGAGCAAGGTTGACATTTTGTACATTTTGTATTTTGTTGTAAAAGATAAAAAATATTTTGAGATTTCCCTATTGGTCCCATAGTAAAAGTTGTTCAGCATGACTAACCCAACATAGGTTTCGAAAATATGCCATCTCAAAATCTCCACCCAGTACATAAAACTTTCAACTCAACAATCTTTGATAAAGCATTTGGTAAACAAAAACAGTACTTTATACCTTTATACCTCTAAGGAAATAATAATAAAATTATCCATGTATATTATAATAATGAGTAACATTTCATCTATTTAAAAAAAGATTCTGTCGTCGGTAATTAAAAACTTTGTTCATATCGTAAAAAACGACAAAATTTATTTTTAGTAAAAAATTATGGTTTAATTTATAATGCACAGAATTCCTGTAAATATATAATTTTGTTAAACGCAATTATAATTTTACTGAATAAAAAGTATAAAACGTCGCGTTTTCCCAACCTAGTGCGTACAAAAACCTAAGAGCGGCGTTACGTGACCCATAACGAGGCTAATAAAGCTGATTATCTTGATTAACATCACTCCCTGGATATAGTAGCTATTTTATATGATACACGATTAGCGGATAATGATAATAATAACCGAAATATCCATGCTTTTTCTTTCACTATTATGGGGATAAAATAAAGTGAACTGTATTTCATGAATTGTATATTAAAAATTGATGTAAATATTACAGGAAAAATAGAAAGAAGTAGAACAAGCACAGTTTTTTCGAAATCATCAAAATTCGTTTACAAAAAAACTTTAATTTACGGTCTGGTTTTTACAGCAGGTATGGCCCAAACCAGTAAATATACGTCTAGGGAAAGTTGGATTGAATCCTCGGTGAGCGAGTCAGACTCGCACTTGATCGGATTTTATTTATAGAGACATTTCCTGAAAAACAAAAACAAAAATCTAACCGGGTCGAAATTGGTATACCTACTTATTTTACTAATATTAATAGCAAATTTTATCCGATTGTTTGCTTTATTTTATACCCGGAATTGTTAATTCAATAACATGTATTGTATTGCGATAATTAAAACAAATATACTTTCATTAATAAATTGGTTGGGAAACCGAATGAATGACTGTTCTTGTTATAAATAATTACGAGCTTTATTCCTTCGGTCGGAATAATGGAATGAACTACGAGATCAATGAACTGTTGAATAATAATTAACTCTCAAGTTTTAGTAGAGTAGTCGTTATTGTTAAAGTGGTCAAATTTGTTTTATTTTATGCTTCGCTCACTGTTTTAAATAATATACATTTTTTCTTCTGTATTTAAGAGCTGTGCTCTTGTCGGTGTAGCTTCTTCCACTCTGCTCTATCATTAGCCACATTTTGCACCTCCTTATACGACACGACGCCTATTTTTGCCTTCATTTGATCTGTGTAACTTATTCTTGGTCTTCCTCTTCCTCGCTTTCCTCTATCTTTCCTTCTATTATGTTTTTGATAAATTCGTCGTGTCGTATAAGGTGGCCAAACATATTTCCCCTCCTATTCTCTATCGTCTCCATAATGTTCCTTTTCTTTTTTACTCGACTCAATACTTCCTCATTCGTCACCATCTCCGTCCAGCTAATCCTCTCCATTCTCCTCCAACTTGTTTTATTTTTTTATTACTATACTATATATCCATCTGAATGGGGCGAAGACTACATCAGGTATAGAGTCTATAAAAAAGTTTTATCTCAAAATAAATGAATGAAACATTTTTGCTTCCAAGTTTATTGAATTAAAATCATTACCAACAATACCCCGCTCAATGAGGTTAATTATTATTTTTAAAACATACACGGTGACTTTTAAATCGTTTTAACGCTAGAACAAACGTTGTTCGGACCATGGTCTACTAACATACTATAAAATCAAATGAAAAAAATTACGCCATTGGTTATTGGAAAAACACAAAATAAAGTTAAAAAAAGTCTGGATTATCGTTACTCCTTACAACCCAGACACCGCGCTTGCACTTCGAAGTAGTTGTGTGTGGCACGGTGGCACGCCAGTTTTGCCCGAAGCTTCCACACTTTTTGAAAAATTTCTGCTTTGTGGTTTGTCAAATAATATATATATCTATAACATCAAATAATAAAAAAACAACGATGTTTTTTTATTATTTGATGTTATAGAATGTTAGTAGACCATGGTCTGACCGTGTATATTAAATATAATATTTTCTGTACGACTAGTACCTACCAAAAAAGTGGATTACTGTGATGGATGAACCCTTTCCATTACACCTTGTACACCTTGATACTTTTTACTTTTTACCTTGATACAATTTTATAATAAAATCCCTAATAAAATTTTGAATTTACCGTCACATAAGTTTAAGGAATGTATTAAGGCCGCTTTAGTACAGAAGGCTTACTACAATATTACCGAATATTTAAATGATAAAAATGCTTGGGTGTAGCGCTCGCTCTACAGGAAACATCTGATGTAATAAATTTAAGTTTGATTTTGAAAAGAGTAATTGCTGAGTTTATTGCCGGCTCTTCTTAGCAAAAGCAACCTTCCGAACCGTGCATTAGAGTATTAGAGTTTGACTATTCATAGGTGCCTGTGAAGGCCTATTTGAATGAATAAATTATTTCATTTCATTTCATTTGAAAAATAAGCTAGATGGATCAAAATTATTGAACAGATTTTATTTAACCTAAAACTGAACCTCCACATTTGTACTATAAAGGATACCCCTTGCGACTATTCATACAAAACAAGACTGTTTACATAATAAATAGAACAACACATTTACGTCACGACCCATCAAATCTCATACGGGCATATGAAACTTTCGCAAAACTTCAATAATAAAAACAATAACCGGCACATTTGGAGTTCACACGGGGCGTTAGCCGGAGCAATGCTTATTTACAACACGATGATCCAGGTAATAACAGTAAATCGTAATTAATATATAACCACGCCCGCGCCGCCTAAGTATACATCTCATGAAAAAAATGTATTGCAATACAAAGAGGCTACAGTTGAATGGCAGTCTAATGTTACCCGGGTATACTGAGGGCGTTTTTACATCACTAGAAGAGCGCGGAGTTTTAGGTTTTTGAATTGTGACGTTATTGTCTAATGTAAATGTTTCATATTTAATGTTTTATTGCTTTTTTGATGATAAAAACTTTACTTTATCAAGTGGAAATACAATTCTTTTAAAATATTATCACTATCATGATCCGACTACATTCACATTTAATATCATTGAATATTTTTTTTTAATAATATTTTGATTTTTATTTACAACAAATATTTACAAAAAACAATCTATATATAGAAAATTTCCTCAAGCCTGCCGCTGCTTCCGATTAACGGCAAGGTTCCCAGAAGGCTGGCAGCGTTTCCTCTTTGGATAGCCAAGCTGACGCGTTGGCAGAAAAAGCTCCCCGCCCGCTGGTCTCCGGAGGACTCGATTTTGATGACAAGATGCGAGCAAAACGGCGAGCTTCGGACCCCCACGCTCCCAAGGTCTCGACCGCGTTGAATTATTCAATCAAACGTATTGATACTGAGAAAGTCAAGATTTAATGCTGCTTACGTCGTGTAAACAGCTGTCACCTAAAAAAATGCTGCAACGAAACTATTCCCGCAAAAGAAGTCGACGAAGCAAAATAAAAACAAGCGAAGAGTGTTGATACTACGACCCCCAAGGCGCTAGGGGGTGATTCTACCTCGCCTTACATTCCGTTTATGTTAGCACTATTTCGCCCACTAGGCCTATATAATTTCCTTATATTAAGTCGCTGGCGAAGGGATTTTGAAACTAAATACACGATTATCTAAGGCTACAGCACTTTCTGCGAAATTGGGATCCCTGTTTTGTTTTGCATCAATACTTATCTTATTTAGTTACGAACAAAAAACGTAGACAAGGTATCTTTATTTTATGCTTTTTTTTTTTTATATTATATAGGTTTGCGCTTGACCGCAATCCCGCCTGATGGTAAGCGAAAGATGTAGTCTAGGGTGGACCGCGCGTACCCATAAGATGCCTGTTCATTCTAGCCTTGAATAAACCCATGTTATAAGTGTCTGGAAACACGTTGTCCGGGAGAGCATTCCACAACTTGGCCGTGCGTATAAGGTAAGAGGAAGCGAAACGCTTGGTACGGCAAGATGGAATGTCGACGACGAAGCGATGGAGACCCCCCCGACGCCTAGTGGTCCGATAGAAGAACGGGGATGGAGGGACAAGATTATGGAGTTCTTTATCGCATTCTCCGTGGAACAATCTGTAAAATACCGTCAAACTTGCAACCTGACGCCGATGATCCAGGTTTTGCAGATTCTTGCTCGTTAGGTCGCTATCGTCAATTATCCTTCGAGCGCGCCTATCTAACGAGTCCAAAGTTGCCAGTTGATATTTAAAGATATACTATTATACGTAGTAATAGTAGCTCAGCATAAATCAGACGTATTTACACAAGAGTCCCAAGAATTTGTCAAGTTCAGACGTGAGGGGAACTCAAAGACAATTTTAATCATTAAGTTTAGTTGAGATACGCGAGACTTTCTAAATTAGTTGAATGCAAACATTTTGTTACGATTGACGTAATCATTTCGTTTCATTTAACACTAAACGCCACGTGTAAAATATTGAAATGAAATGAAATGAAATAAATTTATTCGCAGGGATACTCTCTTACAATTAAAAATCGGTCCGAATATATATCCCGCCTTATTATAAAGCATGCAAATACACAAAATTATTATATATTAAATATAATTTTAACTAAATTACAATTTCAAAAATAATTATTTAAACTTTACATTAATCAATATTAAAAGGCACTACAAAAATTCAAAATAAAATGTCAATTACACATAAATATCAAAAATTAGGCCTATACCTATTCCCAAATTCAGCCATAAAATTTAAACCTTAAATTCAATTTATATAAAATACAGTACAAAAACAAACAAAAAAAATTAAATATTATGATTATAATTTTTATTGTGATTATAGTTTATTATTCTATAAAGCCGGCTAGTGTTTACAAATTACTATAGTCAAATAATCATAATCAATCAAAATTAAGCCTTATTCCTTATTATGTTTGATCTTAAAACAATTGTTTCACAGATGAATAGTATAATTACCACCTCCATTAGCATAGTTGCGACTCACGCCAACTTTCAGGGTAGTTAAAGCGGGATAGTTAATAGGCACGATAAGACATGACGACTTTGCAAGCCATTATTTCAGTTTTCACCGCCATGTCTTGTGTTCTTACTTTATTCGGCGACTAGCAAAGTTGAAACACCATTTTATTTTATTTAGACCCTTTATAGAAGCCAATTTGAATCTTGTTCACCTGTAAAGTTTTGCTATGATATAGTTAGTAGGAGAAATAAATAAAATATTCATTTTGATACTTGATTTTTATTATTATTTTATAAAATAGATTATTGTTTTGTGTCATTTTTTGATACAGAATTATCAATCAATTGATCATACTGAATCGAAAAATGTGCTTCGTATGTTATGCTGCATTTTTGATAGAGCCACAACAAATTGCTATTGATTCATTACAAAAAATATCTAAAACAGTAACTTTATAATTATAAAATTTACTTTTAAAATTTGCTCCCAAATTTCAAAGTTGGCGCCCTGTAGGCGTTTCCGGACAACATGATTTGGCTCCCGATATGTCGGACCGATTGGGCGGAGCCCAACAAAATGGTGTGACATTGGCATATCAGAAGTTTGAATGACAAGAGAAATCAACCCAACCGATCGGCCCGACATATCGGGTCTTCTGCAGACGCCTTATATACCTACTATATCAATCCCACAATCAAGACAAATGTAATAACTTCTCAATATCCATTAAGCAGTTTTTAGCTATAAGAATGCCAAATACACTTTAAAAACATTACCATCCTGGTCAAACAGGTACGAGAAAACAATAAAGAAACCGTATATCTCCTAACAATCATCACTGACACATCATATTACCCTCGACCAAACATATCACTACAAAAGATAAATGGCAGTCAGCCATCAAAGGATCAAAATGATTTATATCCTTTTAAAATTCATAGAATAATTCGCCTGTACTTTATTTGGACCTTTTGCCTCATATCTAGGGATGTCTGGCCTCACTCAACGGTATGTCTAGAATTCACCCCAGATCGGGACAAACACTTACCTTCGTAAACCACTGAATACCGGAGTACGTATCGGGGGTTTATCCTGGAAGCTTTGTTTGATATCGTTTCAGTGTTGTTTTGAAGTTTTATTTCAAACTAGCCGAATGAGCCGTTATTAATCGAGCAAGTTAAGCTACCACCGTCGTGGTCGGTACCTGGATGGGTCACCGCCTAGTGGTATCTCAAATCGAGCGTTTCCGTGCTTCGGAAGGCACTTAAAGCCGTTGGTCCCGGTTATCACTTAATTGTCATAGTCGTTAAGCTAGTTGGAGGCCTTTTCGGCGGCTTGAAAACTCCAATAGTAGGTTGATCACTAGTCTACCTCCACCGATCCGCAGTGGGCACGCGTGGTGGAGTATCTGGCCATTCCTTTTCACCCTGATTTGTGAAAGGAGGCTTGTGCTCAGTAGTGGACCATTATAGGCTGATGATGATGATGATGAATACCCAGCATACGTTGCAATGTCCGTACCTCAAAAGAAAATACTGTCTTTGTTGTCTACCCTTCCGTTTGCCAATACTTTTCTCAGGAATTAGTAAAGCTATCTTGTTGAAATTAATATCAAATACTGAGATCTATAGTTCCTAGAAGACGTAAAAAATTCAGGTTGCTAAGTCAACGCAATCAAAAGATACGGCCATTTATGGCACATATTTTTATTCTAGCTCATAATAAAAAAAAAAACGATTACATGTTGGGTCCATGATAAAAGTTGGTGATGATAACGGGTACTTTTATGTCCCTTCGGCCGGCATCCTTCTTAGCTTTTAAGGATAAGAAAATCTATTAAATAACTTACCTAAACACTACCTGAATAGGCCCATAGCGCCCACCTTGAGAAAGCGTTAGACCCATGTCAAGGCGACCGCCAATCAATATTCCCTCTCGAGCCCAGCAAATATTAACTTCTTGTCTTCATTGTTCTGTGTGTTCACAGTATATTGGAAATTTAATCCAATAACTCGATCCTCACCATACATAATGGATTCAATAAATAATGGCGACCAGAATGACGTGTATAAATGTTTAGGCGAATTCTTTGTAAATATAAGTTAGGTTTTATTTGCGATCTCCTGTTTCTCCTTAGGGATTTTTTCCTTTCGAATTAATTTTGCCGAGGCTTTATAGTTTTTGCTCAAGTGCAACTGTAGGAACACACCAATAGGTCCTTGGCGATGGATCTTCAACTTAAGGGTGGTACCAGCCAGGTGGGTAATACAAAATACCCTACCACCGTGTTTCCCTTCACTGAAAGCTCATTGTAGGATTCGAAACCGGGACCTTCGTCTCAGCATCCGACATCACTACCATTAAGCTATCATCGCTTTAAATTAGATGGATGGATCGATAGATGTAGCTTCAGTAAATAATGTTCACCGATTTTTTAATACTATTGTAAGTGATGATGTAGTTGAAGTTAGTAAGTATATAAAGCTTAGAAGAGGAACTGGGTCTTAAAAGTAAGTTATGGAACACAACGTTAGCTGGTACCTTCAAGTTAAAAATCTGTAGCCCCGAACCTTTCAGATTGTTTTAACACATAACCGACCCGAATCCCCACACAACTTTTTTTTTTTCGGCCCGCCTGATGGTAAGCCGTTACCGTAGCCATATGGACGCTTGCAACACACGAAGCATCGCTCACGCGTTACCGACCTTTCCCTCCTCCCCAATGAGCTGTGGCAACCTTACTCAACATAAACACAACACAACATAAAGTTATTTGGCTGAATTCTGTAAGGTACTTCCCCATTCGAGCTGCTCTTTGAGCGAATAAACGCTATGCTCTAATCCCACAAATAATTATGAACGTGAAAGTTTTTGAGGATGTGTGTTGCTCTTTCATGCTTAAACTACTGAAAAAGAATATACTCTACATAATAACAAATCGGGAACGTAAGTAAGGTAGCAGGCAATCTATTATGAATATATGAATTAAAGCATAACAAATAGTCACATATAAACTAGTTTCTCGCAATCATGTCTATTTAAAGATCTGCAGGCAACGGTGCTGCACTAGATCCAGCGCCGCGTCTTGTACAGATTAGTGCATCTGAGTGCACTTCGCAGACGATCGTGATCTGTGCACGAGACGTGTTCAACGTACGACATATAGGAATGCATGTGATATTCATGTACGATTCTAGATTACGTGGTGTTATTTTGTTATTATGTAAGGTTGTACTTTGAATCGTAGTTTGTCATACAATGAATATAATTTCTTAAATATCTGGTTGCGTGGTTTAAATAAGGCCGCCTGTATGATTACTGTATGTAAAGAAAATTTGAATATTTTTAAATGAAAAAAATAAAAAGATATGAAAAGCAAAAAAATACATTACTAGAAACTGTTATTTTTTAATTAATACATAAGCCCCGCATAATTAAAATATTCAAGAAAAAAAATATCAGTTTTTGGTGTCTTTTTGACGGTACATTATATTATTGATTTTGGAAGACACTTTCATGTCGAAGACTTTTCAAGGTTCACTCTCCATTTATGCTAAAGTTTGTTAAACTCAATGCATGATTGTCAAAATGAAAAAAAAAAAAACAGTCCGTCTTCCAAAAACACTTACTTATTTAAAAACATCTACAGCACTTGAACTATCGAAATAATAACAAAAAAAAAAAAAAACAGCCGACATAGTGACTCTATTTACAACCATTAGACTACAATCCCACATACCTATTATACATAGGGCACATGTAGGTACACTTACATTATGAGCGACATTAGCTCCTGTAATCGAATGAGAGCAAGCAATAGATCGCATCGCTCACCGGAATTGCTTACACTTAGTGGACTCGTAGCGAGGTAGCCAACATTCTCGGCCATTATGAATGCATCCTAGAATCCGAGACTGGAAATGGAATTCAAATCTGCATTTCAAAATTCGATACTCGGTCTTTGGTATAAGTTTGGGAGGAGTAATTAGTTGTTGCATGGATTACTATGTTTATTTTTCACTATTTTTATTTTTATTCTTCCATGTCAGCAAAAAAGAGTAAGGCAGAGTACACACGTTCCCAGTTGAGCTATCGTTGAGCGATTTGTTATACGGGTGGATACAACAATTACGAATTCGCAGAATCGAAATCGTAGGACCTACTAGGTCCCATAGTTAAAGTTGATCTTATTTATGAGTACTTTACGTGGTTTAATTTAATGTCGTATTGTCGTATCCACCCCGTATATACTTTTGATGCTTAACTATTAAAATCATTATTAATAACCTAAATAATAGTCCCACGGTTGGATAGGCTTCTTATTCCATTTTCTACTCTTTACAGCCCACCGGCCTATTCAAGAACCAGGTATTATTAAAAGACCACTCAATATTGCTGAATGGAATTCAATTATACAATTCAAACATTTCATCCAATTCTAATATTTTAATTAATTGAATTGTATAAAATGGCAGAAAAGAATTTGACTCATTTCCAGGCGCCAGGACAACCTGTCCTGGGTTTTCGGGTCGGGCAGTTCTTCTTCCAATAGGAGTTTCGTCATGCTAGTCCACCACTTAGCCGGAGGTTGTCCTTTACCTCTCCTATGTTCAGGTAGTTGCAGTGCTTTGTGGACTACATGTTCCTGGTCTCTTCGCATCACGTGACCGTACCATCTGAGACGGCTCTCAGCATTAGGAAATGATAGATAATAATGACTTAATTTATTTTGGAAAGCTATGACGTAGAATATTTAAAAATTAATATTGTCGATATTCTATATACATATTTACATTAAAAATGGTTGCTTTTAGTACAAAGTGAACGGTCAATTGAATTAAAATGCACTCTGCGTGTTCCTGAAATATCCTTTCATAGTTTACTTTGTGAAGTTAACAAAGTAATGGTAAATAAATGGTCACCACCGGCTATAGATATTCATGTCGTAAAACAACAAAATGCAAATAAATAAATACATAGGTTATTAATACTTCTTTTGTTAAATACATAATGATGAGAGTAATTTACCAGTAATTAGGTATACTATAAGACCCCCGCGGTTTCACCCGCGTGTGGTTTGATTTTTTTTTGCGCTGTGCGTTGATCCATCAGTCAGTCATTCAGGACAAAGCATTTTATTTGTATAGATAATAAATTTACTTTACTTATAATCTTTATTACCTAATAACCTCTACCAAGTAAAAGTATGTCCTCTCCGAGTTTCACCGGTCTCGCATGTAACTGAATACACATTTTCATAAAAACCTAAAATTGTACTATGTAGAGAGAGATTTAAGAGAGGTAGAGCATAGCGTTTATTCGCTCAAAGAGCAGCTCGACTGGGGGAGTACCTCCACCTTACAGAATACCGCAGCCAAATAACTTTATGTTGTGTAAAGTTGTGTTCCTGCGCGTGAGTAAGGTTGCCAGAGCTCATAGGGGAGGGGGGATAGGTCGATAACGCGTGAGCGATGCTTCGTGTGTTGCAAGCGTCTATATGGCTACGGTAACCGCTTACCATCAGGCGGGCCGTATGCTTGTTTATCGACTAAGTTGTATAAAAAAAAAAAAAAAAATTTTGGTAAATAACATATTAACGACTGGGAGTCACAAAGTGAAGCAAGCTTGCGATTAATTCTTACTCAGTGTCTGCTTCTAATGGCTTCCTGCAATCTACGGCCACTCGACGACAATGAGCACTGGAACTTGTCCTATGCTGTCTTTGAACTGATCTTCTGAAATGGAGAGTCAAGTCAAATAATTATTATAGGTAACGTATTACAACAGAGTTACACGTAAATAAAAAGTTTTAATAGATGCTCCGACTATGCATAGTTATGCCACATCTAATGGCATCCGCGTCCATGCTTGTCGAACCAAGCACCAGCCGTGCCACGAACGAGCACACTGCGAGCACGATTCGCGTAGCGTGGACGGGCTTGCGAGCCTCGAACAAGCATTCGTAGCGTGCTCGACAGCGCTCCGCCCGATTGTCAATTTTTTCACGAACACAGGGATTCACATCGCGCTCGTTGTAGGCTCGTTAAGTACGTTGAAATCGCGAGCAACGAACGAATCCTGTTCGTTCGAGGCTCGGCTCTTGCTCGCTTCGCGTAGCATGGACGCACCACTATAAGCGAACTGATTCACATGTACTCACGTATGGAACAATAGATCACTTTAATTTTTTTTTTGCCATACATACAATTAATTTCATGGTAAGAAGCAGTAGGTATATAGTAGGTGACGACTTTGGTCGATGAGGAGGGCTACCATGAGGAGTACAGGATAGGGTTCTTCAAAAAGGATGTGAAGAGATTTCTTCAGGGTCGCGCGCTGTTGCAAGCGTCCATAGACTACAGTAACTGCTTACCATCAGGCGGGCCGTATGCTTGTTTGCCAACTTAGTGGTATAAAAAGAAGAGTATGTCGCGCCATCACTTTGTGGTTGATGCGACGGTGGGTATAAACACGTGGGGTTGTGAGTGTTCATTCTTTACATCTTTCTAGTACTTTGGTTATGTTAAGAAGCGATCATAAACCCTTCAACTACCGATCATACTGCGTCCTAAAAATGTTACTTGAACTATATTGCTAACTGGAATTCATTTATCAAACTCACATCAGTTCCAATACAATTCATCAAAATCCGAAATTGTAAATGAATTGAATTGTATAAAATGAACTCTTTTACCAAATAATATTCGAATGATGTCGGATTTACCGTGAATTCATGCAATGAATTCCATTCAGAATTGAGTGGTCTTTTTGACCCCGTTCCTTTTACATGCTCAATTTTCTTTTATATCAATTAATTACTATTAATGGACCTTTAAACCGTTTGATACGTTTTTTCTATATAATCAAAGCTTGTGTAAGACACAGATTACAGAACAAAAGGAATATCCTGTAATCTGAGGTGTCAGGCTATTGAGTTCATGAAACGCATAGAAATGATAAGGATAAATGTGAAACTTTGTGCGTTTGTTACTCAAACAGGCATAATGATTTAATAGATTTGGGTGACACTTGACACAATGATTATACCCTGGATTGAAACATTAGATATTTAAAACATAAGATTATACGGAAGTACATAAAATACATAAATAATACCGCTACCCAGCAGAGTTGAAATCAATAAACTGAGTGTGAATTTTTGAAAAATTTACACTCAATTTATGTTTTCCATTTATTTAATAGTAAAGTAATTCGAACGAGGCACCACTAGTTATAACGATTTGCGGGTATCGGCCTGTAAATGATAAATAATTGCATTCGGATACGCGGCTTCAATTAAATCGGAAACACTTTTAGAAATCGATTCAATTGCAGCGATTCAACTCGATGCTCGTAATCGAATTAAATCCTTCCTTTCGATACCTACTGATGGTTCCATTTTAGTTTCTTTTAGTCTCTTGAGCAATTTGCATTCCATCAAAATTTATATGTATCTAGTTTGAAATAAATCCTCACAGGATTACCTGTGGTATTACTAACTAAAGATACAATACAATTAATCTTATGGTGCGTCCATGCTACGCGAAGCGAGCACGAGCCGAGGCTCGAACGAACAGGATTCGTTCGTTGCTTGCGATTTCAAGCGTGGACGTACTTACTTGACAAGCCTACAACGAGCGCGATGCGAATCCGTGTGTGTAATAGAACAAGTCTTAGTATGAACTTTTATGTTTTAGTTTTTTTTTAGTATGGACTTTAAGAAATATAAGTTGGCAACACTGTACGGGGTTCTCACCCTCTTTATCGCTGGCTTGTCGAGCCCACTATACGTGTCATAAAATAAATACTTATTAATATTAATTATAAGAAATACTTGTAATTATAAAACGTGTCTGCAATAAATCCCTCCAGTGCCAACAACGTTTTTAATTATAAACCACAATCTTCTACAGTGTGTTCGTGAAAAAACTGACAATCGGGCGGAGCGCAGTCGAGCACGCTACGAATGCTCATTCGAGGCTCGCAAGCCCGTCCACGCGACTCGAATCGTGCTGCGAGCACCGACCTTGGACTTGGTGTGCTCGTTCGAAAGTTTTTTCACGAACAAACGGATTCGGATCGTGCTCGTTGTAGGTTCGTTCGTGGCTCGGCTCGCGCTCGATTCGCGTAGCATGGACGCACCATTAGATTCTATAGGTATCAGACCCCAATTCATCAACAATTAAACAGTGCAAAATCTATGAAAATAAAAGCGGATTACGTCGTTACCGGCCGTAACAAATCAATCCGGCAGCATTTATAACGCAAAATCCGGGTGATCCGCGTTCGTGCTTGCAAATTGGAAAAGTAATTGAATTTAAAATGTGTACGTTCGCACGCACATGGCGAAATGAAAAAAGCCGACAGCCATGTGATAATTTAATAGTGACCTGTTACCGAGGCTGTTACCTGGTTTTAATGAAACGTCAAATATAAGACAAGGTAGCACAAGCATAAGCCTGAACGTAGCTAGCTAACAGCGAAAAAAGCTAGAGCCAATGAAACTAAAGAGAAATATATTCACTCTGCTAAGCACCTTGACGATAGACAGCAGAGGCTGTAATGTTATGTATACTGTGGAGGCGAGATGGCTGATTTTCAAAAAAAAGTATGTTGAGTAAATTCAAATTCAAAAAGAATTTATTCAATTTAGACACTGATAAGGCACTTATGAACGTTAACAAATGACTCTACACCGGTTCCAAATATAATTTGAACTGAAAAGACTCCGGCAAGAAACTCAGAAAGTCTTTTTTTTTTAAATTTGTACTTATAAGTATTACAATTTACAAAATATGTATAACAATAGCCTGCGAAGCGAACAATTCATTCAAATGCATTCTTGTCACCTACAAAATCAGAAACTTTATAGTACCCTTTCTTGCATAACTTCTTTTTTACTATCTTTTTGAATCTAAAGGTAGCTCTTGGATTTCTTTGAGTACTTTATTATAGAAACGTATACATTGCCCCTTGAAAGAGCCGAGTTAAATGTATTCATGCTGAACAACTTTTACTTAGGACAAACTATTGAAATAATTCAATGGGACAAACACTGAATTCTCGAAAAAAACTTGCAATGTTGGCAATTATGAATTAGTATTTTTATTTGAGAACTCTCTGGTTCCATATAAAAAACAGCATGACTAACCCAACATAGGTTTCGAAAATATGCAATCTCGAAATCTCCATCCGGTGTATATAATATATTGCTTTTGTTGTAATTGAAAGAATAATAAACAGATATATACTAGCACTAGCTTCTGCTCGCAGTTTCGCCCGCGTGGCCTACAGGAAACAAATAATATATTTTTCTACAACAATAAAAGAAAGCAAAACAAAAAACTTCATCCCGCTTCGAGGGTGGAATTACTAAAAACGCTGACACACGTATAAATTAATTTTCAATCATCAGCCTAAACACAAAATTTGAAGACCCTAACTTCGAAACTGGTGGAATTTCATACAAATTTTCATCACCTATTTTACCCCCTTAGGGGAGGAATTTCGAAAAACGCTTTCTTAGTGGATACTTACTCTTCACAAAGAATATACCCTCTAAATTGTATGTCTCTAGGACCAGCGGTTTAGGCTGTGTGACCTGTGCGTTGATATATCAGTCAGTCAGTCAATCAGTCAGTCAGTACTTTGAATTTTATATACATAGATACTACAATTATTTTTTTATATCGCCAAACGTAAGCCACTTTGGCTACTGACCAGTCCATACAGAATAATCACAAAGCTAAAGACGAGACACTTGCATAAAAGAAGCCTACTTTTCGCCTTGAAGGAAGAAAGTATCCAGAGATGATAATCATCATCGTCGGGTCATTCCGCTTAGTTCATGGGGCTTGGTCACCCTTTGAGTTCCTTCTCGCCCCCGTCGAATGACTCTGAGGTTACGGCTCATTACGGATCCTGGCACGTAGGGAAAATACGAGCGAGGCCCATTCCATAGTTCGCTGAGTCATTCACTCGGATATTAATTCGATCCACACATCTTCGACCCTTACTTATTGAAGAACACAACGTCTTTCTGTCAATCTGTTTGAAACTTGTAAGTCCAAAACGACTGCACATTTTTACAATTAATTAGGGAGGGTCTCTTGATGGAAGTTTTAGGCGTGTACTTGACAGTTCATGGGTTCGATGCATGCATGCATTTGTGTGCATGCTCATGTCTGCATGTCCTCAGTCTGTGTTTAATTATGTAGTAGGTATATTAAGTATGTATTTACAAACGAAAAGTTGCATTAGGTTTCTGGTTTGCATAGTACAAGCTGTGCTTAGTTTAGGCACAGTATGTGGTAAAACTGTGGTTTAGGATCAGACCGACGTTTGTAAAGAATGAGCGGTGTTACGAACAAAGGCAAGTAGGTATTATAAATGTGGATGAGAGTCAGTCGGTTTGTTAAGTTTTCACGGCTTAACTACTGAGCCAGTTTTATTTAAATTTTCAGAGACCTTGAAAATTGACTTAAAGATACTTCTTATTCCAGGCACACGAGTGAAACCACGTGGAATAGATAGTCTAACTCCATGCCATATGGACCCTCTGTTATCGAAGCAAGTTATCGAAGAGATATCGAAAAGGTATTGTTCGAAGGTAAGGCACGTCCCACCTGGATGGGGTACTAAATAAATATGTATCAAATCAGAAAACAATTATTATAGGTAAACATGCCGAGGTACAGCTTGTTTGGTTACAGTATACGGTATTTGTTTGGATTTGTTCCGTTTAGATTTGTCTATTTCAAGTAAAACAACTATTTCATTGTTAACATGTAACTATTTTTTCTTTACAGTATACATACAACCAATGATATTATAATAGACATAAGCTACCCTCATACTAAGCGGCGTTCAGTTATTGTTGAATTAGGTGAATGCGATAGATAATACGGAACATATGGTACAGAAAGAGCTATATATAGCCGCTAAGAAAAATTACGACAATTGTCTGAATTTGTCTGCAACAATTAGCGTGCGTTAGTGCGATATATACCTCTTTTTATTATAATACCATTGCATACAACAGTATTTTTTACTACATAAAATGTATACCCTGGCCCCATAGAAATGCATACAACAGTATTTTTTACTACATAAAATGTATACCCTGGCCCCATAGAAATAAATATACCTAGAAAGAACGTCGCCATACTACACGAATATATAAAACAGGCCAACTTTTATAGGCTGCTGCGCGTAACAGCTACGTTTTACTCTCCCTCTGCGTCATTCTACTGGTTATAGTGACGTACATAATGATAGCAGTTGTTGAAATATTCCAATTACAATCGGGAGAAATTGAAATATTAAACATAATTTTGCAATTTTATTTATTTTTATTTGATTTAGCCCCTAACAGTTAGGGCCTATTTTTATCGACGCGTGCACAGCTTCGACACTCAATCTGGATGTATCCTTAATCAAAGCCTTGGCCTTTATTTACCACAATCTCACCATGGTAAGTAAGATGTGGTCAAAGGTGGTAAGCACACAAAGCCTAAAACTGATCACACGGTTTTTGTTCTGAACCTAAATATGTTCAGCAGTCGTAACAAACTTTCAATTCAATAAAAAAAACAAGAAGGCTTAGCAAAAAAACAAATATAATCAGTGACGCTTCAGTGATGTACTGATGTATATTATCTATTTATTACTAGAAGCATCTAAACTTTTTCCACCCGCCCTCCGCAAGATACGCAAAGCTCGGCGATAGCACGGACTGGCACGATACAATCCGCGCTCGTTCGAATTTCAAACGTGCTCAGTGCTGCATCGACCTCGTACTGTCAAAGTATACAACTGTCAGATTACTCAATTTGACGCCATTGCATATAAACCACCAGTACATCGTCATGTCAGGAAAAACTGGCGACAGAGTAAAATGGAGGCGAAGAAAGTGTTCAAAGGGCCCTGTGGATGACGACAACGACTGTGCAAGCCTCGCATGGCTATTAAACTTCAGATTAGATGAATTTGTTAATGTAAAAGTGCCTGATGATGAACCTGTAGTTAAGGAGCCGAAGGTAGACATTCCTGATACCCCACCAGCGCCAAAAAAACCACCGTATACGTACCCGGAGTTGATAGAACGAGCTCTAAGGGAAAACGGAGAATTAACTGTGTCGGCAATATATCAATGGATCTCGTAAGTGCATATTTGTCTTTTGATATTTTTCTGATACGAGTGATATCACGGCTATTTTTTCCTTTAATTGCATAATATACATCATTTTTGTTTTATTTACATAATTATATTTCTAAATTAAATAGGTAAGTGTTGAATAACACAATAAATGTAATATTAAGTTCAAAATAAAGTATTTCGCATTATGTTAAGTGCTTAGTAGAAGATCCTATAGAATCCTACCGTCCTACCCACTTCTATATTATCAAGATGGCTGATATTATCAAGTTGGCCACGATATACGTAAAATCGGTAAACCGTGCAAGTTTCAGATCTTAGACCTCTCTGATTATTTGTTATAATTAACCCGAAATATCTAAGCCAGGGTTAGGATCTCAGACAATCGGTCAACCAGTCACTTAAGGTAATGTTTCATAGCACAACAGATTCAATGCAATTTACCAAATCTGAATTACTATTTTACTAAAAAGTATTGGTTCTCTTCTTCTTCATATTTTTAAGTTTGGCAACCAAGCCCATATTAGGGCTTATTTCTGCCAGTGTAGAGTTATATTATAATTTCCAGTCACAATAAATCACTAATCAATCAAAATATCTAATAAATATCATAATTCAAATATAGTCCTCAGTCAGTCACCGTCCATCAAAGTCATGTTTTACTACAATGGTGGTCATTGTACTAAAACTCTTCACGCACTTTTTGAGACAACTTGCAAAGTCACGATACACATAATTCATTTCATTTCGCTTCACTGGTGCACATGGATTGATCTTTATTGGCTAAAATACCACAAATATGCAATAAAACTCAAAATACACGAATTTATTTAAATAAAAATGAAAACGCTACGTCACTGAAAGATCCTGCCATAAAGTCCTATTGGTTCTCTTAGCAGGTTTACTTAAGTGGCCTTTTTAAACTCCCCAGGTCTCAATATCCCAACTTAGCTACTTATTGGATGAACTCATCCTTAATCAGTTAAAATGTATTTAAACCTTACAAAATTATGTTCCCGCATTGTAATTTCATATCAAATTACGAGTACAATAGAGTCGGTTTAATTTTACTTTAGTGTCATACAGTTGGGGCATGTCTTTTGTCCGTTCGGTAAACCATTACCATGATGCATTGTTATACGTTATTTAACCATTAATCTATGTTATTCGTTTATAATTGCTGTATTTGTGACTGAAAAGAACTTGGGTATTTTAATTTTAGAAGGTTTTAAGGAATTTTAGTCTAATGAGACATGCCAACCTAACGAGTACCTATTTATATCAACAAAAATAGTGACTGCAAAAAAAAATCTCCCCGTACATTTCTGCTTCAGAAGCTTTTTAGAGTTCCAGAATCAAAAGGGAAAAAAAATGAAACCCTTATAAGATCACTAGCTGTCCCCCGCGGTTTCACCGGCGTACCCGGGATAAAGTAGCCCATGTCCTTCTCCATACAATAGGAATATAAATTTGGCATGCAGATATGCCAAATTTCATGATAATCTGTTGAGTAGTTGAGGCGTGACGGTGTAACAAACAAGCTCACTTTCGCATTTATAATATTAGTTAGGAAATTAGGATTCAGGGGACCAACCGTCCTCTCACAGATATTCCTATATCTTCTATACCTTTCGCCATCTTTTCAAAAGTTATTTATGTAGTAGTTACGACATGTATAGTAGGTAAACTAGGTAACCTACCTGTGCGCGATAAGTTGAGACCCGAGTGGAATGCACCTACGTCGCCTGCTTCCCCTGCACTTCTCTGATGGTGCCCGTATTGTACTTATAGCATAAAGCAATAATCCTGCTACACGTATAATACGGGAGCCATGCTTCATGACGTGTTGTATACAAGCACGCCCCTGTAACGTCACCGCGCCAGGTCTCAACGAAATGAAATTTTATTTGCGCCTGTCATTGTCTTTCTTTTCATTGTATGGATACTGTTATAATTTAAAATATGAATGTTTGAAAATCAGACGGTAATTTTCGTAGATAGACTATACCTTGTTTAATAGAACCTATATCTTCTAGGAAAACTTTTGAGAGAGGTAGAGCATAGCGTTTATTCGTTCAAAGGGCAGCTTGACTGGGGAAGTATCTCTTACCTTACAGAATAACCACAGCCAAATAACTTTAATTTGAGTAAAGTTGTGTTCCTGCGCGTGAGTAAGGTCGCCAGAGCTCATAGGGGAGTGGGGAAAGGTCGGTAACGCGTGAGCGATGCTTCTTGTGTTGCAAGCGTCCATATGGCTATGGTAAACGCTTACCATCAGGCGGGCCGTATGCTTGTTTACTGACTTAGTTGTATAAAAAAATAAAAAAAACCTTTACGTACATATCTAGTAAAAAGCAAAACAGAATATTATATTAATCTTACAAAACTTTACCCGTGAATCCTGTGACATCATATCACACATTGCGCTTTATAAAAATGTATACAGTGGCGTTATCGCTTTGATAATAATTTAATAACAAAACGACGCGTGCTCACGGTCCGATGACCATCTAAATCCGAATATTAACATGTCAACAACCACTTGTATCGTGTGACTGGTGCGATAACGATAATTCCCGCGTTGACGATAAATCGGGTGATTACGATTTTTATTGGATTTCTTATGGCTATGTAGATAAAAACTTTAGCCAATCAAAGGCAGTATTTTTAATCGCTAGATATAAAACTCAAATAGACTATTCCTCTAATTATTATATAGAGTGACTGGTAATTAGTAAACGATACTTAGACACATAATTGTACTCATGATAACAACAGAGTCTTAACCAACAACGCCAGCTGGCCCAAAGAAAAGAAATGTGCTTGTAATATATTTGAAATGCTATTGACATTATCAACTTAGCTATTCATTAAATTCTTCACATTATGTTTCAAATAATAACTAAAATTACAACGTAGCCAATGCTAAATGTAATTATGCTTTACCCCGACTAAATGAACAGCATATTTTATGAAGTAAAATTAATACTACATTTAATTGCATTTTGAATAAAACGTACATAGTGATAATACCCACGAAATTAGTTTTATTCGTTTATAATTTTAATAATTCTATATAATATTATTTCTGTTTAATGTAACCGAAGTGGCATTAGGAATGTACGTACCATTTACATTTTATGTGACTATACCATTATTATTTAACGTTATTCCGAGATTAATAATATTAATACAATGCATATTCTTTTTTTTTTTTTTTACTAACTAATTCAGTAAACAAGCATACAGTCCGCCTGATGGTAAGCGGTTACCGTAGACATATGGACGCTTGCAACACACGAAGCATCGCTCACGAGTTACCGACCTTTCCCCCCTCCCCAATGAGCTCTGGCGACCTTACTCACGCGCAGGAACACAACTTTACACAACATAAAGTTATTTGGCTGTGGCTATTCTGTAAGGTAAGAGATACTTCCCCAGTCAAGCTGCTCTTTGAACGAATAAACGCTATGCTCTACCTCTCTCAAAAGTTTTCCTAGAAGATATAGGTTCTATTAAACAAGGTATAGTCTATCTACGAAAATTACCGTCTGATTTTCAAACATTCATATTTTAAATTATAACAGTATCCATACAATGAAAAGAAAGACAATGACAGGCACAAATAAAATTTTATTTCGTTGAGACCTGATTTGGCTGCGGTATTCTGTAAGGTGGAGGTACTTCCCCAGTCGAGCTGCTCTTTGAGCGAATAAACGCTATGCTCTACCTCTCTATATTAATTAAAGCTTTATGTAATACCTACCGATATGCTCTGGCAGTTGCATTTGAGAGGGATTTTCTGCGTTCACCATCTTCGGGCACATCATAACTGACAAAAGGATATCCATACAAGAAATAAGTATTTGTTAAAAATGTCATATTTATTACAAGCTTTTTTGGAGACTGTACTTTTTGGTGACTCTATTTGCATTGTCTTCCAATATACTAATGTATACTAAATATCAAGTCACTCCGACCACTGGAAGTGGGTGAAATTTGACTTGCAAGAATATAGTTACATACATACATTGCAAGTTAAATTAAAAGCTTGTAAAAAAAAGAACCCCCTTTTTAGGGTTCCGTAGCCAAATGGCAAAAAACGGAACCCTTATAGATTCGTCATGTCTGTCTGTCTGTCCGTGTATGTCACAGCCATTTATTTCCGAAACTATAAGAACTATAATGTTGAAACTTGGTAAGTAGATGTATTCTGTGAACCGCATTAAGATTTTTACACAAAAATAGAAAAAAAACAATAAATTTTGGGGGTTCCCCATACTTAGAACTGAAACTAAATTTTTTTTTTTCATCAAACCCATAAGTGTGGGGTGTCTAGTCTATGGATAGGTCTTCAAAAATGATATTGAGGTTTCTAATATCATTTTTTTCTAAACTGAATAGTTTGCGCGAGAGACACTTCCAAAGTGGTAAAATGTGTGTCCCCCCCCCTGTAACTTCTAAAATAAGAGAATGATAAATCTATAAAAAATATATGATGTACATTACGGTGCAAACTTCCACTGAAAATTGGTTTGAACGAGATCTAGTAAGTAGTTTTTTTTTAATAGGTCATAAATTGAAATTAATATCAAATACTCAGGTCTATACTACCATTTACTTATATACCTACAGGTTTGTACGGAACCCTCGGTGCGCGAGTCTGACTCGCACTTGGCCGGTTTTTTATGATGTCAATCGATCATGTTTTTGGCGGGATCAAATGTCTATATGGGACCAATTATCATTAGATCACTAGAAAAATCAGAAATGAGAGTCAAAGGTGGTCAAAGTCAGAGAGCGTCGAAAACGCCCCATACAAATTGATACTCTAACGTGACGTTACTTGAGTACCGCTGTAGTGGAATGTATGTAGAAAACACGTCATTCTGTTTGTGAAAATCTGCGTTATGGTACATAGTTGCCATATTTTTTTTTATGGAAGCCTAAGGGTCCTAAAGTAGCTTTAAATTTATTTTTGATGATGAACAGCGTAACTTTGAGGTCTCGTATCTTAAAATATTTTTTTCTTTTTTTCGTTCATCCATTTGGTCCTTTGACATTACCCTTTTACTCATATCAGGAAAGCTAGTTATATGTACCGTGCTAATAGTAAGTATACGACCCCAAACAGGTGCTCCAAATAATCGGCTCCCCTAAATCGTACCGTTTGCCACCGGATGTGACCATAATAGTTCACATTACGCGGCCTATGCACCGGTGGGTTCGTGGGATCGATCACCAACCGTACCAGTTCGCGACGGGACACGTGGCTCAGCGTCGCGTGGCTTAATCTCTAACCTTACTACACTCAATATAGAGTTCAATATCGAAAATATAAAATAAAAATATTGCTGCTCAAATTCGTACGTAAAGGTGAAATGGTAAAGTGCATTATCCCTTGTTTAGTGTTTCATGATTCACCTGTCTTTCTTGTTAACATTGTGCCGGTGGTTGGGGATTTGTTTGGTATTGCTTGGTTCTGAGGATTTTATACAGTTGCGTTTATAATTCTTGTTTGGTTGATTGGTTTAGGAGTTGACGTTTATGAAAATGTATGTCAAATTAAAAAAAACGTGTAGCAATTATGGTTTGAAATCGGCCAAGTACACAGGGAACATTTTTTTATTCAGTTTTGGTCTACCATTAACCACAATCAACCTATATTACTTGTAACAAAGGATTTTAAAATTGTTTTGGTATATCTCTGTCCCCTTCTCAGATTACAGTTTTATTTTTAATTGTATTGCATATTTTTTTCATTAGTAAGTATAGGCATGATATACCCAAATAAATAATTATCTGAAAGAAGTATCTGCCCATTCCCTATTCACCCTTATTAGTGAAAAGGAGGCCTGTGCTCAGCAGTGGGTCAATATAGGCTGATGATGATGATGACCCAAAGAAAACATGTATTTTAAATGGAAAGGAAATACTACGTTCTATAATTTTCACACTTATATCATTCCATTGAAAACCGCAACAAAAACCAATTCCTTTTTTTCATATCTCTCCTTGATAACGCTTTCATTATCTAATCTAAGAAATCTCCCTTCTATTTGCAGAGATCGCTTCCCCTTCTACAAAGCCAACGACGAGCGCTGGAAAAATTCCGTTAGACACAACCTATCAATCAACCCTCACTTTCGCAAAGGCGCTAGAGCATCTCAAGGCGCTGGTCACCTTTGGTCTTTAGCTGCCAACGCGATAGACCTGCTCCCGCTGAGGAATAACCCTGCTTATGAAGAGGAAAAGACTTACGAGGAAGTCCGGGAGATGACTGTTATTGGGTTTCCAAAGGTGAGTGTGGTCAGAGCTTAGTTTTTTAATTACAAATACAGCCAGAAAACTCCGGCAAGAAAGTCATCAAAGCATTATTTTGTGGATCTTCTTTTTAATATTATGTTTCAAATGTGCAATATAAAAGTACTAGCTTTTAAATTGAAAAATCCTATTGGTTTGTTTGTCATTCAATCACGGCGTAATGGCTCGGTGGATTGAAAATTGGCTCGTATATCATATGAAATAAAACAAACATTTTATTTTCAGAAATCATTAGATTCCTCCGAAACGGAATATTTATATTAGTTTTATTGTAAATTTCAGGTGATAGTGCTTGACGAGGCAGCCATAGCGGCGGCCAGTATAATACCAGATCAAGACCTATTCACATGTGGTACAAGTAAGTTTTTTACTTCATATAAAGTTGTCTCTGAACTACAGTATGTGCATGATTTTGGAGAGCAATAGCAATGAATTTCTCTTTCACAACGTGGTTGCAGATCATGTATTTGAATCCTGCAAAAAGCTTAACTTTTCGGTTAAAGAAAAAAACCTCACGTAACTACTGGCGTGTTCCTACCTCTGCATTTGGGAGATAGTTATCCTCAGATTTAGTGTGCCTGTTCATCACCTTTGACTTCATTATCACTTACTTTGATAAGACCTTACTCAGTAAGTATTTTGGCTTCGCTGAATCTTTACATCACCGATACTGCAGAGTCTCAAGTCCAAGTTTTTGGAACAGTTTTTCCTGCCAGTGATGACCTACGCCGCTGAAACGTGGTCTTTGACAGTTGGCCTGATCCACAAGTGGACGTCTACAGGCTGATGATGATAATGAGGAAGTATTTTGGCGATGACCATTGAGACGAAGGACCTGGGTTCGAATCCTGCCGTGAGCTGGACCTTTCAGTGAAGGAAAACATCCTGAGAAAACATAGCACGGTGGTAAGGGTACTTTGTAGTACCCACCTGGCTGGCTACCACACTTAAGTTGGAAATCTGTAGCCAAGCACCTATCGGTGTTTTATGACAGCTGCATTTGAGAGCCAGTTCCTTCTAGGCTGTGTGTGCTTACCACCTTCGGCCACATCATCACTTACCATGGTGAGATTGCGGTCAAACAGGCCAATACACAGTAAAACAAAAGTAAGTATAATAATGTATTTTTTTTTATTAATTCCAGTGTTCCTAAATCCAGTATCGACTGAGCAGGTGGTCAGGGAGTGTGGACTGATCACCGTCGACTAGTTGAATATCTATAGAAGTCATGTGTCAATTTAGCATAATGTAAAATAGAGGTAACTCTGTCTATAACAAATGAAGGATGCAGGGGAAGAAGGTAGCGTCGTAAGGTCCTGCTGTACCCGGTTTTACGCCAAAATTGTTGACTGTTTAAATCAATCCATGGCTTGGATCTGCTACACATTGATCAATCAGCTACCAACCAAGGGCATATAGATGTCATTAAGTCAGTGACGTTTTAGCGATTCAAGGTATTTGGCTTTGAGACCCAAATTCTGAGGGTAATCTCTGGATCAACGGGTCTGATTCTGAAAATTCTTTCACTGATAGGAAGCTACATTATTTCCCGAGTGTTATAACTTTTTATCCTGGGAAAGCAGTATATTCTTTGGGAACGCGGGTAAAACCGCGGGACGGAAGCTAGTAATTTATAAAATGATGTCTCGTCAAAAGTTAGCATTTCTATTTGTAAATATTTGAAAGCAGTTATAGTGTTCCATTTTTGTTAGACGTAGACCTTCTTATGTTGTGGCACATATTAGGGACGTGCGATGTACAGCAATATTATATACGTCTGTAGGATGATATTTCACACGAATTGTAGAAATAGCCCACACAATATTTTTTTTTAAAGTTCCAAAACAAAAAGGCAAAAGAGGAACCTGGTGCCTGGAACCAAAGAAATCTGAAATAATTACTATTGATAAACATTGATACCAATTGAGTTGCGCCATTTGAGTGTACGAGTTGCATTGCAGTTGGCAACGCCCGTTCCCAACCAGTTTAGGTTGAGTGAGTTGCCGTTTGCCGTCACCCCGTGTGAGAATGGCCTTAAGAGGAAATTCTGGTGGCGTTTGTTCAATACAAACATAATCCTCAGTTTCCTCTCTGGATAATGACAGATAATGAGTGATATGATAATGACTCTGGATAATGAGAGAGGTAGAGCATAGCGTTTATTCGCTTAAAGAGCAGCTCGACTGGGGAAGTACCTCCACCTTACAGAATACCGCAGCCAAATAACTTTATGTTATGTAAAGTTGTGTTCCTGCGCGTAAGTAAGATCGCCAGAGCTCATAGGGGAGGGGGGAAAGGTCGGTAACGCGTGAGCGAAGCTTCTCGTGTTGCAAGCATCCATATGGCTACGGTAACCGCTTACCATCAGGCGGGCCGTATGCTTGTTTACAGACTTAGTTGTTTAAAAAAAAAACACTAGAGCAATGATTATTCTACCATGCAATCCGTAGGTACCACTGTATGTCCCTCTTTTGTGTTTTTCTCCATAAATAAAGAATTAGGAGCCTACTAAAATCACAAAAATCCTTTCCTCTTAAATGTCGCGGGACACAGGACAACGTTACAGTGTCATCTCGATTGAGCGTTGCGCGTCATGTTGGGGGACATTTTGACCCCTAGTGTATTTGGAGGTTTGGCCCCTTGATGAACTTGTTATCGACAAAGTTACCTCATTGTTATTATAATTATCTAAATGTAATAATATTGTATCTAATATTTATTAGCATAATTCATTGGCGATCTCATACCGCTATGTATCGATAGGGTATCGATAAGATTATTGTATTTGATAGTGATTACGTTTTAATAAAATATTACAAAAAGTGATGGTTCTGTTTATTAATTCAATTAAATTACGTAGGTACGGAAATAATTGTACAGAGAATATGGATTCAATTGAAATGCCTGGAAAATACTTCCTTACACTATTTAAAGGTTTTTTTTTTTATTAAATGGGCTTGCGCTTGGCGCACTGACCCGCACATAAGGTGCGATGACGAAGCCTAAGATGAAACACGCTTACCCAGAAGAAAGCTATTCACTCTGGCCTTGAAAGTTCCTAGATTGTAAGCATCAGGAAACACAGACGCCGCTTCATGCCATGTTGATAGTATGTTACGCTGAATTTTCAATGGTAATTGCAGTTTTTTTTATAAACGATAACCAGCTGGTGCATTGAAATTTAAACACAATTTTTGTATAGAGGAATAGATAAGCCGTGGTTCATCTGTTGAAAAATTGGACCTTAAAACATATGATTCGAAAGAAGGCCTTTTTGAATAAAAAAAAATTAAACCCATGTCATCAACAGATGATTATTTAGCTTTGGATACTTATTTTAATTTATTGTATAAGTCATCAATACCTAATTCTATATTAAATAGTAATTGTTTTGACTAATATTAATAACAAAGATGGCGCTGCACTTATTTTTCAAACGCTACCGTCATAGTACTTATAAAAGAGCCTGCAGCGCCATTTTAAGCTCAGTCGTCATTTTGCCGTCGAACGTAACGTTTCATATAAAAATGTTACGTGAAGGTGTTATAATAAAAAGTTCCGTGTTATAATATAGTATATTGTGCAGTGCAGTGTTTGTTTTATTGGATAAAATATATTATTGAGTGAGTACGTTATTATTTTTACAGTCTCAAAAGCTAATTTACCCCATAGCTTTAACATCTCAGAAGCGGGATGACTACCGCGTAGACCCACACAAGTGATTTTTAAATAATAATTGAGATCACGTGTTTTATGTATATATATTTTTTTTTTCTTGTTCTTATGTGTATTTTTTTATTATTATTATTATTCCATGGAAAATATTTTCTTTTGGAGTGGTGCATGGTCGGGATTCTCTTTCGACAAATTAATGTCAACATGTAAGAGTCTATATAATACTTACATCATCCTAATTATATTATTTATTATACCTAATAATCTAACGAAGTTCTGAAAAGCTTAACCTATGGGCCACAGTTTCATTACAATATGTTATTACTGAACGCCATTCATCATCATCATCATCATCAGCCTATAATGTCCCACTGCTGAGCACAGGCCTCCTTTCACAAATCAGGGTGAAAGGGAATGGGCAGATACTCCACCACGCGTGCCCACTGCGAATCGGTGGAGGTAGGCTAGTGGTCAACCTACTGTTGGAATTTTTCAAGCCGCCTAGGAGGCATCCAACTAGCTTAACGACTATCGCAATTAAGTGATAACCGGGACCAACGGCTTTACGTGCCTTCCGAAGCACGGAAACGCTCGATTTGAAATACCACTAGGCGGTCACCCATCCAGGTACCGACCAAGACAGACGTATCTTAACTTTGCCGATCGATTAAGAACGGCTAATCATGCTACACCACGAGCGCTTCAACGCCATTAGACGCATAAAAAAAAACATTTAAAAATTACACAGTACCTACAACAAAATAATAAAAAGTAAAAAAAAAAAAAAAAAACATATTATTATGTATTTATTATTCTTATACATTTGCTAAGATTATTACATCTGTTATAGCATTCTTTACTTGGAAGCAATAAGTGCTGCCACTTGATTGGTGTATGTTGAAAGTGATCTACCTTCTTACTACAACTAACTTGTGGTAGCGGTTTACTATGCAATCAATACTTTGTGTTTAAGTGAATTCAACGGAAAAACTGGGTGGTTCAGTGAAGGCACTCTGATAAGGATCAGAGACCCAATTCTCACTTCCCTCGAGCTGGCCTTCGAATCGAACTTGTATTGCGGGTGCAATTTCGACAGTAAAGTTTCGGGGGCCGGAGTAAATTTTTCAATTCCTGTGTTCTCGGCACTAGTCGAACTGGCCTTCGAGGTGATTAGTGTTAGCCATATGATAGATACAAATTACACGATGCGTTTTGTTATCGTACGCGATAACATTATGTCTTAAATTAAATTCTGGAAAGATTTTAATGACTATGAAATATTAAAACATCGTTTCACATAGTTTTTTAAGTACCTATCTTGTTATAGCCGGAATTCATAAATTAATCAATTTTATTTAATAATTATAGATTGGTTTAGCAAGTATTCGGTTTATCTGTCATTACATTTCCAAATGACAGCTTGTCTATTAGACGTGTGATGGTTCGCATTCGAAATGCGTTTCGAGTGGTCCCGCCCGACCAGTCGAAGCGGTTCGAGCGCTGGCCCTCGAAAGGTGGGACGGAATGACGGCTTCGAAATTGTCAGAGTAGCCTTGCTTGATTTTCGCTCGAATGAAGTACGAGTTCGAACTTTGTTTCGAACATGTGACGAATTCGAGTGCGTGAGAGTTGGCTCCCTGGGCCTAATATGAATGAATTTGAATTGAATTTGAATGGCAACCAATCGCCGAATTGAATAAATACATTTGAATTGAATTTTAATTTGAACGGCAACCAATCGCCGAATTGAATAAATACTTTTGAATTTGAATTGGATTTGAATTTGAACGGGGCAACCAATCGCCGATCCTGCTCAACCTACGACGATTGCAACCGGAAGCCCGCAGGTGGACTGACTGCCAGGTCAAACGCCATTCATGCAGCTGCCCGGGACGACCACCACTGCCGTGGCCGATTCAACCGCCCCGCTCGGGCAGTCATGCCGGGCGCCGCCGGCGCGTCTGTATTGGGCGCCGCTCGCGCAGTCGCGCCGCGCTGGGTGCCGCCCGCGCAGCCCTATTGGGCGCCACCCGCACAGTCATGCCGAGCACCGCCTGCGCAGCCAAAGTGGGTGCCGCTCGCGCAGTCGCGCTGGGTGCCGCCCGCGCAGCCGTATTAAGCGCCACTCGCGCGGTCGTGCTGGGCGCTGCTCACGCGGTCGTGCTAGGCACCAATCGTGCGGCCGTGCCGAGCACTGCTCGCGCAATCGAGCTGACCGTCGCTCGCTCTCCGCCTTTCACACTGTCAAGCTGACGGCCGCTTACGCAGCCGTGCCAGACAGGACAACCAGCCATTGGACATGGCAGTATCGGGTAAAACCGTCCATAAATATGACGAAATATCGTGAGCCTGCTTGTGTCTGACATTCGAAAGGTGCACAGACGCCACTGTAAATTATTTCCAGCACTTGCGTTCTGTAGAGATCATCATGTCTTGTGAAAGGTAATCTTGACAGCTTGCCTTTAATGCAGGCTTCCATCTTTTTGCCGTTCCAGTTCAGACCGTATATAAGGTCATATGTAGCCATGTATAATGTATGTGGTCCTGATCAGGTCTTCTTTAGTATGGCCAAGTTTATGACACCATTCCGTAATATCATGTTATCTATGCCTACAGGCAGTGAGTCGACTGACATATCAGTTCAGAAACAAGTATCGTTAAAGTACCGTCTTTTCTGTGGTAAACCTACTGACCTTTCCTTTACCTTTAATTTTGCTTTTATTCTTGTTTGACACCAACTTCAGGATACCGACGTATCACCGCACATATGAGAAGAACAGCCACTATTTAGACACCATACATTTTCATTGATGTTTGGATTTTCAGTATTCAAGCGGAGTTGAAGTTATTTATTTCATGTCCGCTCGTTTACTCATTTGCTTCGCTCGTCTTGTTGCCCAACAGGCCTCAGTAGTGTTACCCTTCATTTGCTACCCTTGCATAGTGGTTTTATTTTTCTTGAAGAGATATGCGTCTGTTTTCAGATTAAGCGCTACCATTCCTGGTCTGGTATTCTTCCAGAATTTTCATTTTAAATCACGTCATGATTAGGCAATTGTCTCTAGACAATTACAGTCCTGAATACTGAGCGGTTCTGGGGGTATTTTTATATCCATATCAGCAAGCTTATTAACGATGTTCATGTAATTCCACTGAGTCTTAAATGTTTTAATTTTATTTTATCTTTTGTTGCGTACCTATGTAGGTATAGTTCTGTGGTGTTGTGTGTATGTCAAAATAAATGTTTTTCCTTTTTTTCTTTGAGTTGTTTATGTGATCACTAATATCTTCGTCATTTGACAATCGCTTGAGAACTAGCTGTTTTATTGCCTTTCTTCCGGATCCGGTGCTTTGATAAATAGCTTTTAATTTGTCATAGACGGATTTGGCTGACCTGCATATCTTTATTTGTTTCAATCCTGACGGTGATAAGAGAAGTAATATTTCAACTCTTGCCTTCACGTCTTCTTTTATGAATGCCAATTCTGCCGCTGCATCCGCGTCTGATAACAACCATTTTCGCCGCTTACTATGTCTCAATAATATTTTTGTCGGCACCATATGTCATAGTTTGACTTCTTAGCAGTTCTAAATTGCAATAATCATCGATGTCATTTTACGTACCTATTTATTTGTTGTTGCTGTATTTTTGATAATCTCGCTCTGCTACCACTTGATGGGGTTAATTCACGTGGAAAGACTTTTACGAATATTATTTTAAAAGGTTAAGAGAAATAAACTAGCGACAGTACGGTAGCCAGTACTCACAACTGTAACTGTAACTGTTTGAATTCTAAATGACTCAGATCTTATTAATTTCGTTGATAAGAAGAGATAAGAAACTATTTTATAGTGAGGGCTTATAAGCTATTTAGGATAAAGTCCTGTAGGGAATGGTGGCAAGTCCGTTGGTAAGATTTCAATGTCAATCATGATGATACTGAACATTTCTCGGTAGGCAAATTCTAGAGAAGGTGAAATCGTTATACTGGTTTTTAATTGGCTAAACTGAATAAATTACTATTTGATTATGATGACTCCCAACGATTCCTCTGAAGAGGGCTCATGATGGTTCGGTGGTCATGATCTGTGACTGCCTATATAGTGGGATTTCACAGATAAGGAAAATAATTCATGATTCAGTTCTGTTGCAGGCTTTTAAAAAAATAAAAATAAATTATTGACTACCTGTGTCCCAATAATTTTGGACTACCTTGGTCCCCAAAAAAAAAAAAAAAAAATAATATGGACTGCCTGTGTTCTCATAATTTTGGACTACCTTGGTCCCCAATAAAAAATGGACTACCTCGGTCCCCATAATTTTGGACTACCTCGGTCCCCATAATTTGGAACTACCTCGATCCCCATAATTTGGGACTACCTCGATCCCCATAATTTGGGACTACCTCGATCCCCATAATTTTGGACTACCTCGGTCCCCATAATTTTGGACTACCTCGGTCCCCATAATTTTTGACTACCTCGGTCCCCATAATTTTGGACTACCTCGGTCCCCATAGTTTTGTACTACCTGGATCCTTATAATTTTGTACTACCATGGTCCTTAAGTTTATTTGTAATATAGACAAATGGATACACAATTACGATAAAACTTGATTGAGTGGTACCTGGATAAGTGAGAAACCTCCATATCTGAGACTACATGAGTCCCAGCTATGTGGTCCTGACACATTGGGACTGAATTGCCTCTTGTTTGTGAGATAACACAAACATCTATATCTGGAAGGGATTAGTTCGTTTGTTTTTATGGTCATCTTTATTTCTATAATTGGGACAGCGAGTGTGTTTTACTTCTTTTACGAAGACTATATTTTAAAGAAAATGCAGAGCTATTTTGAAATGTCTACAATTGGTGAGAAAAACATATTTGATAAAATATATATAATGAGACAAAGTGAGATTACGAAATATAAAGAGCAAAACTAAATTTAAAAACATACTTACCGTCTACAAACGCCTGAAATGGAGATGGACAGGACACATGCTAAGGGAAGGAAAAGAGAAGTAGACGAGACTAGTAACGGAATGGTACCCACGAGATACTAAAAGGAACAAAGGTAGACAAACTAAACGTTGGGAAGACCACATGAAAAAGATTGCTGGTCCAGAATGGACACGCACTGCAAAAGACAGGATAAAATGGAAAGCTTTAGAGGAGGCCTTTGTCGAAGGACAAGCTGTAAAATAAAACCCGGTTGCCGATACAATTAGTTAATATTGTCAAATAGAATTAAGTATTATAGTTTTAATGTTATCCTATTATGCAAAAGTTACAGCAATAAAGGCTTATTATTATTATTATATAATGCGGCTGATACTTCCAAAAGACAATCTAAAAAACAGATTTATTTTATTGACCCATTCCATATGCATTTCTTTACTGTATATAAATAATGTGAGTGCTTGATTATTTCATTCATTTATAAAGTTTGCAAGTAGTGTAATCTCACCTATATTAATTGGACCCTCTGTAAATGTAAAAGATATTAATTTATGCCTGGATGTCTGAGACACTGGGACTACCTCTTTGAGTAAGACAAATTTCCAAGTCCCTTCGGATCCTAGTTATTCAGGTTTTACTGTATATGGGACTCTCCTGGTCCCTTTATAATTGTTAGATTTACAGTCTAGCAAAAAGTTTAGAAATGTAACAAATTTTTGGTATGCTGACAACATTGTATTACTAGTAGTACTAGTTTCTCATTTTGTACCTTATTACCTATCCCATTTTTTATTTCATGCTAATGTTTACCTAAAATAGTTTTATTTAAATTAATAGTGTTACTTGATTTAATTTTGGCAAGATAAATATCTATTTACCAAGTCACAGCTGTATTAGTTCAGTGGTTATTTACCGACTTATAATATATGAAATAGGCTTTTGCTGAGAAGAGCCGACAATGGACACGGCAGTTATGCTTTTCAAAAGCAAACTTGGATGTATTACATTAAATTCCTCTTCCCCCCGGACCTCGGTTGCGAGTAGATGTCTCAGTATTCATATTTGTATATTTTACTAAATTATAATATAGTTTTCAATCAATAAATATCAACCTAAAAAAATAGGAGTGCATAAATTGAGAAGAGCCTTTCATAAGTTAACGAAGCAAAGGAGTCACTCATCGTACGTAAGCCGCTAAATCATCGAGTCACCAAAGCCCGCCCACTGCCGTGACGTCAACCGCTACCACCCGTACCGCAACAACGGATTTCATTTTGCACCATTTCCAGATTCCAGTAAGCACCCATTTTAAAGACGTTGTAAGAAGCCCCGCCCACTAAAATTGCTACGACTATCGGCCGCTTCCAGAGTACCTACTTTCTTGCGTTTATGAACGCCTGGTACTTTTTGCTAATAATTGATTGAATTTGCCTCGAATTATACTTAAATTATACAATAGATCAGGACTTAAATGACTGGGAGTTCATAAAATGCAATCTAGCACGTATTCGAGATAATTTGAATCATCAGGCAATATACACGAAACTCTGATAAATCAACCTTACGTGCTAGGCTAAGCAAGCTGCAAAATCAAACCTTTGTATTTTATGATACCCTGGTAGTGCCTGGTACCTATGTAACTCTGACTAGAGATCGTACGTGTGTAACTCGGACAAGAATACTCTACGTACTAAGGTGCCTTGGCTAAGTAAGCTGCGAAATTAACTCTTCATATTTTATAATATCCTGGTACTATAAAACAATGTCAGACTCTGAAATAAATAATGCGGTGGGAAAAGACAATAAACCATCTAACAATGCCTCTCTGCGCAAAAAGAGAAGGATTCCGGAATATGACACAGACTTGATCAATTTTAAAGAAGAAATGAAAAATATGATGACATCATTATTGTCAGTTCAAGAAAAAGAGCTTAAAAAAATTACTACCGCTGTAAAGGAAATTCAGCAGTCTAATCACAATATTGAAAATGCGATCTCGTTCCTTACTTCTCAAAACGAAGAGTTTAAGAGTAAAATTGAGCAATTAGAGGGACATGCTAAGGAAGATAAAAAGTACATAGCTATCCTAGAGGATAAAATAGAGGATCTTCAGAAAGGAAGTCGTAAATACAATCTAGAAATTAAAAATGTGCCTAAAAGAAATAACGAAACCAAGGAGGATTTGATCGACATGGTCTTGTGCTTGTCAAAGAATGTAGAATGCAGTGTCAGTAAAGCAGAAATCAAAGACATATATAGACTGCGACCAAAGAAGGAAGGTGTGCACAATACTCCTATAATAGTAGAGACTTCCTCGACGCTTCTAAAAACTGATTTGCTGAAAAGCAGTAAAGCTTTCAATGTTAAGCATAAGACTAAATTATGTGCCAAACACCTGGGCTTCCACAACTCTGAAGATACTCCCGTATTCATTTCAGAACAGCTAACTGCTAAAGGGTCCCGACTTTACTTCCTTGCAAGAGATCTCGCCAAGGCCAGGGCTTTCAAATTTTGTTGGACTGCGTATGGCAAAGTATATCTGAGAAAAGCTGAAAATACCCCTGTCATCACAGTAAAATCGGAAGCTCAGGTACAACAACTTATGCAAGGCGCATGACTATTGTCTATGAGATATAAAATATTCCCATGCTTTATTGGTCTCTTTCTCTTGTTTAATTTTTTATCGTTCACTTCGTTTTTTGCTATGTGTGTATACAAATTGAATTCACGAAAAACACAATTTTTTGACTATAATCTTCATTCACATTACCTACTACACTGTATTCCTCTGTATAAACATTACACTAAAACAATAAAATCAAATCCTACTCAGACACTTACATATTTACACAACATAATCACTCAATACGGTTTTGCATTGCCATCCTATCACATTGGTAGTATAGCAAAATGTTACGTCTTTCATTATCATTGCGCCTATTTATACGTCCCAAATAAAATGTATCTCACAAGTAACCTTTTCATAGTTGATACCTACCTTCAATCTTTACATCTTTTTAATGGATAACTCTTTGAATACATTACATGAGATAGATGAAATAGTTACAGCTCGGGCTATCAGCTGTGATACTAGGGACTTATCAACTTTAATACGTCGTAAAGAAGGTGATATTAATATTATAACACAAAATATAAGAAGTGTTTATAGTAATTTTGAGGATCTAGAAATAACAATGGCTAGCCTTAATTGTAGTATAGATATAGTAATTTTAACGGAATGCAGACTCCAGCCATCAAAGCCCATCCCGTGTCTTACAAATTACAACGCCTTTGCAACTACACACCAACTGAATCAAAGTGACGGGGTGGTTGTATATGCCAGGTGTGGAATTAATGCGGTGGTTAAAGAAATTAAAATAGATCATGCATCATGTCTCCAAATTGAGGTTTATAATCATAAGATCCTAGGTATATATCGTTCACCTTCAAATACTAATGCTGAGGTGTTTGTTAGTTCCCTGAATGCGCATCTAGATACTTTAAAGTCACAAAAAAATATAATTATAACAGGAGACATAAATATCAATATCATTAATAGACCAAACGAGCACACAAATGAACGAAATAATCGATTAAACTATTGTAACATGTTGACGATGCATGGTCTTCTACCAGGACACTATTTACCCACTAGGGAACACAACTGCCTAGATCACTTTATATTGAAGCTGGAGAGATTAAAAGTAACAGCACAGATAGCTGTTCTGAATACTTCCATCACTGATCACTTAATGGTACTTTTAAATCTCTCTAAGATAAAGACCACACGGCACAAGTACTTAAAAACTAAAACTACCACCGACTTTGATAAAGCACTAACAGCTTTAGCAAACAAAAACTTATCAGAACTACTATTATGTGATGACCCAAATATTGTTGTGGATCTGTTAATTAATAAAATAACTGAATCGTTGAAAGAAAATACTAATGTCATACATCTAACCAAAAGTAAGCGTATCATAAAACCGTGGATTACTCCGGGTATCCTAAGATGTATTAAAAATAGAAACAAAATGCAAAAAAAGCTCCGTTCTGATCCATTTGACGAAATTTTGAAAATAACATTCAAAAGATACCGAAATTATTGTAATAAACTAATAAAAAAATTAAAACGAAATTATGATAGGCAGCAGTTGATTTTAAGTAGTAGTAATCCTAAAAAACTTTGGAATAATATCAAACATATAAGTATAACCAATACAAAATCATCAAAAAATGAAAATCTAGAATTATTAAATAGTAACAGTACTCCTTCAGAGTCAGTCAACTATGTTAATGACTTTTTCGCAACTATAGGAAAAAAGTTAGCTCAGGGTATTTTATCATCAAAAAGTCAACAAAGCAATACTAGCGCACAATCTAACAATAAACATTTAAATTCATTTGTTCTACTGGATACAGATACTCGGGAAGTACATGACGTCCTTATGAATCTAAAATCAGAAACTGCTCCTGGCTGGGATAATATCCCAACCAGCTTCCTAAAACTTGCTAAGGGCTTAGTAGTTCCTGTAATTAGTCACTTGGCTAATCTCTGTTTCGGAAAGGGTATCTTCCCTTCTTGTCTGAAGCAGTCTATTATTACACCAGTATACAAGGGAGGCGACAGAAATGATGTTAACAACTACAGACCGATATCAGTATTACCGTCAATATCTAAAATATTGGAAAAACTGATTAATAATAGATTATTAGAATATCTTAACCACTTTCAAATATTAGCAGATTCACAATTCGGACTTAGAAAAGATAAATGTACAGAAGGAGCAATAAAAGAACTCACCTCTTTAATCATCAAGAAACTTGATCATGGACAGAAATGTATAACAGTGTTTCTAGATCTTAAAAAGGCTTTCGATACAGTTTCTGTCCCCATTCTTGTACAAAAGTTGGAATCTATAGGATTCAGAGATACAGCGCTAGCACTTCTAAAGGATTACTTGAGTATGAGGAAACAAAAAGTTCGAATTGGACAGCATATAAGCCAGGATACTAGCATCACATACGGAGTTCCGCAAGGGAGTGTGCTAGGCCCGACTCTATTCCTCATATACATAAACGACCTTTGTAACCTAAAAATTGAAAACGCTAAGTTAATTTGCTATGCTGACGACACAGCAGTCGTTTTCTCTGGAAATTCATGGAAATCAGTTCGTAAAGAGACCGAGATGGGTATGAGTAGAATTGCGGATTGGCTTGAGTCTAATTCTCTGACGCTAAATACCCTTAAAACTAATTATATGTGTTTTACCATGTATAATCGTACGCAGCCAGATGCTAATTTTAATATAAAAATCCATAAGTGTAGAGATAGGGACTCTGAGGATTGTACGTGTCCTAACATAAATAAAGTTAATTCAACCAAATACCTAGGTGTTATGATTGATCAACGTCTTACTTGGTACTCTCAGATAGAACTAGTCACTAACAGAATAAGAAAATTGGTATGGATTTTTAAGATTTTACGCTGTGTTGTTTCAAGGGATTTATTGAATAAGGTATACGTTGCACTGGCACAATCAATTATTGTTTATTGTATTCCAGTATGGGGTGGTGCCTGCATAACTAAATTTATGGAGGTGGAAAGGGCCCAGAGATGTCTCTTAAAAGTCATGTACTTTAAACCATATCAGTATCCCACAGATTTTCTATACTCGTCGTGTAACATCTTAACTGTAAGGAAGTTATATATACTGAATATTACCCTCGTAACACATAAATCCATCCCCTTTGATCCTAGTTTCATCAACTACAGAAGAAAATATAACGTGGCGCAGATTCCTACCACGAAAACAGCGTTTGCTAGCCGTCAATTCTTCAAACAATCTACTTATCTATATAATCAAATTAACAGAGCATTGAACATATATCCTTTAAACTTTCACGATTGCAAAATGGCGTTGACTAGTTGGATTAAATCTCAAAACTTTAATGAAATAGAGGCTCTTACTAAAATTATTAAATAATATTGAAAATTTTAAATAATGTAATATTGTGTAAATATGTCTAATATTGTAACATGATTATGTTGTTTAATTGATGATAATAATAACACACACACACACTCACCCCCACACACACACACCCCCCCACACCCACACACCCCCCCACACCCACACACCCCTATACACACGTTTTATGCTCACACACATATTTTTAGCTACAAATATAGTAAAATTATATTTTTCATTAATATTGTCACTTAAAAAAAAAAAAAAAAAATACCTTTTATATTATTATTTTTTTATAAACGTTTGTTTCCATTTAGATTGATGATTATGATATATTTGTTATGGAAGAGCGGGGTCTCCTGATACAGGTTTATATTAACTTACTAGGCGGCCCCAACCTTGTTTTTGTATTGTAACCTATTGATTATGAAATAAATACATTATTATTATTATTATAAATGCGTGGTGATGTAGAACAGACATTCCAAACCTTAGTTTAAAAGTTTTAGAAATATTGGTTAATTCGATAGAAACTAATGGCAAGGCAATGATATTATAATAAAATTCTGTACCATACGTTCCGTATTATCTGTCGCATTCCTAATTCAACAATAACTGAACACCACTTAGTATGAGGGTAGCTTATCTCTATTATAATATCATTGTAGCAAGGTATCAAAACTGCAGAGACTCCTTCATTATTTTCTATACTTTCTTGCCAAGCTGTAAGAACATGCCTAGCCCAATTTTTTGTTTGTAACCGTGTATAGAAACTACTACTTATCAATTAATTGTCATTATTTTGAGTAGTTGAATAAAATATATAACCAGTCGTACGAGGTCGTACTATATAACTTGGATGGCCGACTGTCATCAACAGATGATTATTTAGCTTTGGATACTTATTTTAATTTATTGTATAAGTCATCAATACCTAATTCTATATTAAATAGTAATTGTTTTGACTAATATTAATAACAAAGATGGCGCTGCACTTATTTTTCAAACGCTACCGTCATAGTACTTATAAAAGAGCCTGCAGCGCCATTTTAAGCTCAGTCGTCATTTTGCCGTCGAACGTAACGTTTCATATAAAAATGTTAAGTGAAGGTGTTATAATAAAAAGTTCCGTGTTATAATATAGTATATTGTGCAGTGTAGTGTTTGTTTTATTGGATAAAATATATTATTGAGTGAGTACGTTATTATTTTTACAGTCTCAAAAGCTAATTTACCCCATAGCTTTAACACCCATTAGTAGCACTCACATTTGTTGTGATAAAGAAGATTATTCCCTCTCCGCTTTGCCAAAAAACAGCTTCGTCATGAACCCTAAATACAATTTTTAATAAACTTCATAATATTGGCAAATATAACAAATATACTATGGAGTAGTTTTTTTTTATGAAATCCTTCCAGTGTGATCCGATAGCTGCACTTGAAAGCCGGTTCCGTCATTTATTTATTTATTTATTTCATCTTAGGGAAATCAACAGCGATTACAAAAATAAATAACAATACAGACATTATTACAAGTACAGCCAATAAAAGATTTCCACATATAATAATTTAGAATACTCAAAACCTAACACAACTTATGACACTAACACAATAACCAAAAACAATAATAAACTTATGCTAATTTGTATAATTGACCACATTGCGCAGTATTATGTGTGATTGTAGGAGGGGAATGTGTGATTGTAGGAGGGGAATGTGTGAGGAGAGTGTGAGGGGATAAGTGTGTGGGGTGTGTGTGCATGTGTATGGTGTGCAGTATGTGCTTGCTAAACGCATATTAAAAAACTTACCTAATCATCATAATTTGCCATCTCTTCAATAACTTTACGTTTAAATGTTCCTTTAGTGAGACAAAATGGGTCTATACTGGAGCAGATTTTATTATAAGTACGCGCAATTCGGGAGACTACTGAATGTTGGCCATAATTTGTTCTGTGTAGAGGAGAATTGAATAACCTGGTGCTAGTATGCCGAGTTCGACGAATAGGTACATTTAAACCAATCTCGTGAAGTAAATCCGGGCAATCCAGATGCCCACGAATGATATCGTATAAGAGACACATGTCGGATATAATTCTATGGTTGGCAAGGCTAGATAAATTATAATAAATACAACTGTCCTCATAACAAGCCAAGCTATTTCTAGATTAAAAATTTAAATACTTAAGAAATTTTTCTTGTATATGTTCGATTTGTTTTGCGTACGTAATGTAATAAGGCGACCAAATACTACAAGCATACTCTAGTGTACTCCGCACATAAGCAGTGTATATAAGTTTGATTGCGGTAGGATTTATGAGAGGCTCGCAAGTTCGCATTACAAAGCCAAGATTTTTAAACGCTTTACCTGTAATTATGTCAATGTGTTCATTCATGCTTAATTTAGTATCTAAATGCACACCAAGATCCGTTATGACTCTAACTCTCTCAATGGGGGCATCTTGGATGACATATGGGAAAATTATTGGTTCATTTTTCCGGCCAAATGAGATAAGCTGACATTTACTAGGGTTAACTTTAATTCTATTGATGATATAATACACAGAAAGGTTATCAAGATCTGCTTGCAAAGCAAGACAGTCGTCAATACAGTTCACATCTAAAAAAATCGTAGTGTCATCCGCATACATGAGGAAATTAGCTGATTTGAAACAGGTGTAAATATCAAAAAGATATATGTTATAAATAAGAGGTCCTAAATGGGACCCTTGCGGCACGCCTGAGGGTACCTTTACGAAATCAGACTTGTGTCCGCCAATGACAACCGCCTGTGACCTATTGGACAAGTATGATTTTACCCAACGAAGGAGATTACCGTGAATACCCAGATGATTTAACTTTCGAAGCAGGATGATGTGATCCACCCGATCGAAAGCTTTTTCTATATCCGTATAGATTGCATCAACCTGTCTTCGCTTTTCAAGGGACTTATATAATGAGTTAGTAAAGATTGACAAGTTTGTGACTGTAGATCGACCGCGCAAAAAGCCATGTTGTTCCAAGGGTATACCATGGGCAACCGCAGAATAAATTGAATTATAAACTAACTTTTCAAAAATTTTACTAAATACACTCAAAATTGATATGGGCCTGTAGTTTTCAACCTTAAGTTTAGATTTTTTTTTATGGATCGGAATAATATGTGCGCGTTTCCAGATATCAGGGAATTGGCCCTCCTTAATAGACCTATTGTATAATATGTGTAAGGGAGCTGGCAGAGTCATTCCAGAGATTGTGGTTAAACACAGACAATTTTAAGAGCAGTATACACTATACAAAACAACGTTCACAATTCGCACCCAGCCTGCGTGACACACGTGTCGGGTCGGCCGTACAGACAGACCGCACGTACCGTGGTGTGGCTACACAATAATACTACATCACTGGTCCTATGGCGGTAATTCTCCAAGCTAGCGGTTACCTTGCGTTGGACCTTTTCAACAAACTTTGTTTAGAGAGTTATTTAAATGAATTGTTTATTAATAGTCAATACAAAGAAAAATTATAATAACGTAAGTAACGTTGGCTAAGTTAGGAGGCACCAGTTCCCTTCATTTAGTTTCAGTTAAAAGACTATCTATATCTAGGTAGTACATTTTATTTTATTCTAAGATCATAGGAACAAGTATTTTTAATAATAGGTGTTTGTGTATATAGGTAGGTACTGGCTAAATCGTTTCTGTTAAAAATATGTCAGCCTTTAAAAATGTGTTCCGTAAAATATAATGGAATTCATTAAGTATTTCTGCGGAACAATAACAATTTACGATAGAAAATAAAATTGTAATTCCCCTTTTTTATTGTTTACCGATTCGTTAAGTTCAGGCACGTTTTGTTGAAGAAATATATTTATTTTTTTAGGGTCCTGCCACGCAGTGGTATAATTACTAGGTCGTTAGGAGATTTCAGATCCTGCCCTGAATTATAAGTGGTGCACGTTGAAACTGCTGGTAAAATTTACTTTATACACGCTCGATTATAAAACTTGGTGAATCTTGGCGTGTAAATAGCCAAATCACCGGTGTACTTGCGTACGGGAAATACTTTAGCACAGGCCTAAAAGTATGGCTGCCTTGTAATAATGAAATTTATGATGAAGTGACTAGAAAACGAGTAACATGTATTTAATGTTCTTTCACTATTGATTTAATAAAAACACATCCTTCTCAATTATCTTATGAGAAGGAAAAATAAAGTAATTTTATAAAAAATGTTCACTTCATCGTAGTTAAACAGGTAAAATGTCAATGGACCGGACGGAAGGGTCCACAGAAAACAAAAAAGTGATTGAGAACAACAGTTCAATACAGTCATTCACGAATCTCAATAATCGGTAATTATCATCTCTGAGCACATCATGTGCAACTTATGGAACGAATTCACTGAATGGGCGCTGCACTATTTACTTGTTTTCTTAATGAATTTAAATTTATTTGTATAAAGCTGTGGCGCTTCACCAAAACTATTTAACATTTCTATCCATATTAGTGATAATATGGATAGAAATGTTTACCTAAATAATTAAAGAATTGATGGAATTAGGAAGACGTGTATTTTATTACTTTTTTTGAGTGCAGCGTAATATTGTTTGATGTAATATCTTCTTTATCTACATAAGGTGAATCAAATATTTTATTTATACCGGCTGATACAAAATATCACTGACTAACAGTAACACCCGACTCTTCGACTATTTCACCACTAATGTTTCCGGGCGTGGCTGACCTATCGTTTATCACAAATCGGATCTAATGGATCGTCCCAAGGGTCCAGTAGATGCTCATTAGGGATCAGTCGAGATCCTTTGGCTCTACATGGTGTTTCTTAATTCGTTTTGACCTACTGTTATAACCACTTATAAGTTGTTAGAGAGCTCAAGCTAGCTAAAGGCTGGATTAAATTAGCGATGGGCGATTGTTACTAAAAACAATCGAATTATTCGATTGTCCAATTTATTCGAACCATTCGAATAACAATCGACATCTATCGATTGTTCATAATACGCTTCGTGTGGCACCGCGCGTGGCCTGTGCGTGCAGTGCGCCGGCTGTCCGTCCGCCGAATGAATAAATCTATTCGCCCCCGCGATTGTGCATACTATTACAACCTGCGTTGCGTGCGTCAATTTTCATTCCAAAGGTCGATTGTTATTCGATTGTTTATTCGTTAGAACGAGTAGGTCGACAATCGAATGTACAGTTTTACAATTATCAATTCTTTCGATTACTTTTTCTGGAACAATCGCCCATCGCTAGATTTAATAGTAGGTATATAATAGATGCTTCTCCTACACAGTGATGTCTTCAGTAAATTTGACCTTCGTAAGTGCCCTCCTGAGGCTTAATTTGAATAAATGGCTCTGACTTTGCAATCTAGTGAACATTTACTTATATATGTAACTAGGACCCAAGTCTGCTATTACAATTGTGTCCCAATGAACTTTCAGTGGTGTTAAAATTGTGTCATTTAACAGTTTTGGTAGTAGTAACACAATAGCGACATTATGGCGTCATTATGACGACGCCATAATGACTCAGTTCATCGGAAAACCATTGTAAGCAGACTTGGGCTCGTCTAGTTAGTGACCATGAAAAAAGTTTTAATTTAATAAAAAAATTGCAAAGAACAATTTAAAACACAACGTCATACTTCGCCACTTATAGCTTAGAGCTCCACGGTCCATAGCAACCGCGTATTGTTGGTAATAAAAACTTTTTTCATTATCCCGTGTATAGGGAGCTTATTGAGTACAACAGTGTCTCTGTTTTTGTTTTATTGTAAATTGCTTGTCCCGGAAAACAGGATAGGAGTTGTGTGAGCCCCTTTATTGTTCTTAAACTGTAATCTGAAGTTTGTTACACGGTTGTATACGATTATTTGAAAGTTCATGTATTTTATTATAGTTAATTATATTTTAGTATTGAGAACACAAGGCGAAATTCCCATGGTCAATGTTTTTATTATTTGATATCAATATCTCAAGAAAGTAAGGCACATAATGGTTCAGCTACTATAATTTCCTTATTTAGTATGAAAACAATTACATAACATTATAATACACCTTTATAAAGCTTGTCTATATATCTTCTTGTTTTTGACTACCACTTTGTTGTGCATCTTCTGCTATACTTATTCTTTGTCGTGTCAATATTTTTGAATCCTCTAAAGAAGACGGCAATTCTGTATCTTTAGTTTCTGGTAACGGATAGCACAATATCCCTCCTATAATAGCCATTACACCAAAAATAGTCCCAGATATATGCTCAGGTAAAGCATTCAAAGGAGGAGCAGAAATCTGCCCCACTCTCGATAATACTGATAAGAAACCCAACACCGAGTTCCTAATAGACGTTGGAAATAATTCAACTCCATACAAAAAGACAATAATAAAAGACATGAAGAAGAAACAATTACAAATACAGGCTATGACTACCCTTGCCCATACCATATCAGAAGGTATACTGATTACAAGAAGCATAAATATACCAGATAGAAAACTCGTTGCCATCAAAAATGGCCGCCTGTTTAAAATCCTTAGTAAGAAAACAGCTGCAATTGTTCCGGGGAGTAATAAAGCGCCAGATATAGCAACGTTCAGGTGTATGTCCCCACTCATTTTGCCGATATATTGAGAGACCCCATAGTATCCCATGCCGCAGACAAAGTAAATGACAGACATGCAAGCCAGGTTCTGTGTGAGCTTCCTGTGACGAAAAATTTGCCAAAAGTTCATTTTTCTTCGCACCGTTTTACCGGTTGTTGTGTGGTAAGCTTCTATTTCTTCTTTTATTACTTGGCATGATATTCGATTACTGGAACAATAAAATATATTTTTCATTTCTCGAAGTCATAATCTAAATTAAAACGCGGGTTGAAAATGATACTTTGAGAAAAAAGTGACTGGCACTATGGTGCTTTAAAAAATAAATCACTAAATTTGTGATGAATAAAAAAAGGTGGGGTTGCGAGATTATTGCAATTTTTTTGGAAAGAAATAAGATTTTTTTGCATATTTTGTTGTTTACTTTCCTCATACTCGAAATGAAACCACATCACTTTGTTATAATAATTTGCTGTTTTCCAACCCTTATAACTATTTCATGCATACTAACAAATGTGAAACTTTCTCCATCACCGCAGCTGCTTCATCCACTCGATCACTATCCATCAACCATTTAGGGGACTCCATCACCAGACATTTCATCGCCACAAAGAAGAACAAGGGAACCGACAAAGCTATTTGGAATTCATCGCAATGTCTTAGTAAGTACGATACTCCTGCCAGAGTCATATGGCTCAAATTGATTGGGATATGATACAACGCTGTGACCGTTTCTCTATGGTTTACTCCACAGTACTCTACGCAGAGAACGTAAGCGGTGACGACGGACCCTCCCAGGCCAATTCCTTCGATGCACCTGAAGAATATGAAGGAAGCTGCTGTTGGCATGACGGTGACCAGACATCCTGCCACACCAATGATGAGGCAACATAATGAGAATGTTGAGAGCCGGCCGAATCTGAAAATTTGTAACTGGGGTTAAGTCTCCCGCATAGAATTTCCTACTAACTTTCAATACAATATAATACATCAGTTATCTTACTTATCTGACAAAAATCCGAATAGCAAAGCTCCTACCAAAGTGCCAACATACAACATGCTCTGAGAGAAGCTGACCAACCACGCTCTATCACAAATAGTTCCAAATTTCGTCTGCATTGTTTCAGTAAATACACTTCTGTCCCACCAAGGGTCCTCACAAGGGCAGAAATTCTTCAAATCCGAAGAATTTATAGACACTGCAGTAGTAGAATTACAATAGTAATCCATAGGTGGAGATAAAAAGATCAAATTTAGAATGTGCCAAAATATAGGTATTTTACTGGTGAATAAAAAGAAGAATATGTAGTAGTGATATGGAGTGATAACATTGAAGTGTTTTTCGATTGGATTACTTAGTTTACGGTTTCTCACTCTCGACATTTTGGAAAAAAAAATGACAATGAAATTGACTGTGTAGGTGAATCGCGATTGCCATGCATCGCGATTCACCGTTATTTATAACATAGAAGTTATAAATAACGGTTCTATTAATCGATGTTAGATACCTTGACCGCTAAGCCATAGGTAAGAATGTCACCCAGATCAAACATAAAAATATGTCTGTTATTTTAAGTCTTAACTGGTTTCCATTATATTACAAGTTCTACGTTGTTTGGAATCAGATCAGATGGCCAATATAATCGTTACTATTGGGAATGGTTTAGAAATCCTAGAATTTCAAATTCAAAATTATTAATTCAAATAGACCTTCACAGGCACTTATAAAGTCTGACTCTAAAACTGTAATACAGGTTCGGAAGGTTGCATTTGCTGAGAATAGCCGGCAATAAACTCAGCAATTACTCTTTTCAAAACAAGCTTTAAAAATTACATAATATTTACATTCTAGTCGCACAGACAAAAATTGCGTGCCCCAGCGCGGCGGCCAAACTGCAAAGTAGGCTGAATCGATATTTTATAAGTAACTAGCAAACTTAAGCAGATCAGCCCCCACAAGCAGCACCTGTTCTCATCTGGCAACTGTTTATCTGCAAATGCCGGTACACACAGATAAGTGAAAAGCAATAGATTTTTAAATTGAGTAACGTAGCCAGGAAAGCGAGCACTATTGAGTGTAGAGACCTCACCTTTGTGCTATGGTTTCCACAAGATATATTCCATCACCGAACGCTCCAACTTAGGGTTCCGAAACCACGTCCTTCAACACGGCACTTAACGTAACTATCGCAGAGTTATCATTTATTAGAAACCCATATTCTTGGAGTGAGATCAAGCGTGAAGCTCAAGACCAAAATTCTAAATTCAAAATCATTTATTCAAATAGACCTTTGCAGGCACTTATGAAAAGTCTGACTCTAATACTAGATAATACCGGTTCGGTAGGTTGCATTTGCTGAGAAGAGCCGGCAATAAACTCAGCAATTACTCTTTTCAAAACAAGCTTTGATTCATGACATAATATTTACATTCTAATCGCACTGACCGATCGGGATGGAGTGTGTCTGTAGACGCCCTCTGCCCCATTTCCTACACAGGATCAAGTTAATTCAGGAATCCATGTTATTTTGTATTGCAAAAATCATACCTAATGAGAAATTTCAAGTTTATAAGAATAATGTACCTACACTTAGATGAACTTTCATAATTGGCTCGTTACAGAAGACTCAGAAGTTACAGAAACCGCGGGAGATAGCTAACTTAAAATAAATATGCCATGTTTCTCATTACACTTTGCTCACTCCGTCTAGAAGGAGGTAAATATTTGCAGTAGAATAGTCGAAGAGCGTTTCCAAGGAATACTTAAAATTTTATTCAGGCTTAAATAGTTGGGTGATGCGGTAAAATTATACCGCATCATCCAACTATTTCACTAATATTATCTCTAAAACAAGTTGTTGGGAGCACTGTTCTCGAAGTTGTAGACGAGTATGTTTATCTCGGACAAATTGTCCAATTAGGTAGGTCCAACTTCGACAAAGAGGTTAATCGAAGAATCCAACTCGGCTGGGCAGCGTTCGGGAAGCTACGGCATATCTTCACGTCCAAAATACCTCAGAGTCTGAAGACAAAGGTCTTCAATCAGTGCGTGTTACCAGTGATGACATACGGGACAGAGACGTGGTCTTTCACTGCTGGCCGCATAAATAAGCTCAGAGTCACTCAGCGAGCTATGGAACGAGCTATGCTCGGAATTTCTCTACGTGACAGGGTCCGAAATGAGGACATTCGTAGGAGAACAAAAACGACGGACATAGCTCGTAGAGTTAGTAAGCTGAAGTGGCAATGGGCAGGCCACATCGCTCGAAGAGCCGATAACCGATGGGGAAGGAAGGTTCTCGAGTGGCGACCACGTACTGGAAAGCGCCGAGCGGGACGACCTCCCACCAGGTGGACTGACGACCTGGTCAGAGTCGCTGGGCGCCGCTGGTTGCAAGCGGCCCAGAACCGTTCGAAGTGGAAATCAATGGGGGAGGCCTATGTTCAGCAGTGGACATCCATGGGCTGATATGATGATCTCTAAAACAACGAAGATGACTAGTTTGGTTTGAAATCTATTCCGCCAATTCCTCACCCCGATAATGCGCTCTGACTGGCTAAGTATTATATACACATGCGCTCTGATTGGCTAAGTTATAGACCCATGCGCTCTGATTGGCTAATTCAAGGACACACGAAATATTTAGATGCAATGATTGGTCGTTACTGTTCAAAATTTGTGCAGTCACTTACTATAGTTGCGGAATTGGACTGCTCGGTATACTACTCTAATGGGATCTTTCCTCGATGTGTGAGAGACAAAGGATACTCTTATATTCTATACATAACTATACAGAGAACGCGGGTAAAACCGCGGGGGACAGTTTATTTATTTATTTTATTTTATTTATTTTAGGAAAACTTACAGCTAATACAAACAGTAATGTACATGTAGAGTATGAAGGCCATTTAAAAGTTCTCACATATAACTTAAATACTTCACAAAAGGAAAGAAAGTAGATAGAGCACACGTACAAGAAATAATAGAAAAAATAATTAATTAAAGAATCTTTTACAAATAATATTTTTCATCTTTGATGCACCGGTGCCAAACAGATCAAGATCTAATTCGCGGGATAATTTATTAAAAGATCTGCTCGCTCGTATGAGATAAGAGTTCTGTCTGTATTTGCAGTTCACAAAAGGAATATGCAGTAGGTTTGGCTTTCTCATTAAAGTTAATTATACATTTTATATGTTTTGCAGGCTTCTTTGCTAAAAAGCAAATTTCAGACGTATTTTTTTCATAAATCAGTATCGTTCTCTCTGAGATATCTCTCTCCCTCTATCTAGATACCTTCATTTTATCCAAAAAGACAAACAATTTGTGATTAAACCTCTAAATTATACCTTCATTACCTTTTGAGAATAACTGTCATCCTCCCGAGACATATAAAATTCACTTTGCCTAACATTTAAATTCCGTCATTCTTATGCCACGTCGCATTTCATACAAAATGCTTGTAACAAATCTTTATAATGCTTATTTATTAACCGACTTAAAAAAAGGAGGAGGTTCTCAATTCGACTGTATGTTTTATTTTTTTTATTTTTTTATGTTTGTTACCTCATAACTCCGTCATTTATTAACCGATTTGGAAAATTCTTGTTTTGACTGGAAGGGTACACTTTCCGTTTGGTCCCATTGTCATCAGATCAGGATTTGATTTCTTCTTAGTGTACTTTGAAGTCGGTTTAAGTTTTTTGTAAAACAGTCCAATTATTTTTACGTAACGGTTCTCATATATGAATAAAACAAATTATGGCTAAAATATTTTTCAAGCAATTTGTAGATACACTCATTTTGGATTGAGGTAAGCAAACGGCGCGGCGGCGTACCCCACGGAAAAGAGAATACACTGGAAGGGCGATGCGTTAGAATTTGTATCGGAACCAGTGTAGCCAAACTCACACAAATAAATGTTAAATCATATATTGTACTACAAATAAACAATCCTTTTGATTGGTCGTTTCTATTTTACTCAAAAATAGCTTTAATCACACAGGTCATACATATGAAAATATACCTTTTTACGATAACATAAAATTTATTTTTCAATAGCGTACTAAGTATTTACGTCGTTTTGTAATCTACAAACTAACTAGATTCAATCGACGAAAAAGTTCTGCCGCTCGGCACTAGATGGCCTTATTTTCATGGAACGCAATTTTGAACTCAAACGCATTAGACATAATGTTGATAATTGCGTAATAGCTGCGACGACTGGCGTCGAGTAGCAACACTTATTGCTATTCGCTTAATGCAGCGAAAGTAATCGATAAAATATCAATAAAATTATCGATATTTTAATTTCGTCGATATATGTTTAGAAATTCCGTAAGAAAATTCACGTTCGATAAGAATAATTGTGCAAAGAATACTGAATTGTAAAAAAAAACGTTTAACATGATGAAGTAAATTAAAAAAAAGTTATTTTTACACGGTTTATTGCCCTTGAAATAAAATTTATTTGTTTCGAAATTCTCGTTTTGAAAGCTTAATTTTAACAGATGAATGCGGACATTGATATAACTTTCAACTATTGCCTTAATCAAATCAGTGATAAAAAGATGTATTTTATCGATATTGATCGAACAAAACTATCGATGCACGTGTTTTGGGGTTACGACAGGTCACGACTCACGACGAATGTGAAAGCACGCAATACATTACGTGCGGAGTTGCGCTCGCTACCTTGCGTACAAATAAAGTAAGTACATTGCCTTCAATGTATAATTTTGCAGTAGTATCAGAGTTTATCGTTTACACCTAAAATTATCATAATCTCGAATACATTTTTATAAATATCACAATTAAATAAAGGTTTGTAGACTCATCGATGAAAGGAAATCCCTCCTTGAGTTACACTCCGACTCCTCACTTCGTTTCCTACAGGAAATAATAGCGCATCACGACATAATTAATATTTTTCGCGGAGCTACGCACCTCTGCTAAGTATGGCGGATACTACGAAGCGTTGACGCGTGTTTTGGTTGATATATGCCCATCTGATGTCATGTGTGGCGCGCGGGCTCCGCTAGCATAGCGTCTCTATTTATATTTCTTTTCTCTGTGGCGTACCCTAAGGCTGAATTTCCACCAGAGATGTGCTATGCTACGTTGCTGTGGATGCGTTTGATATCCACCAATCATATTCATTGGTGCACACAGCTTAGCACTGGTGGAAACGGATTCAACCAAGATATTTTTTTTATATGGAAGGATGTGTGTTATGGATGCGTGCTATGGATGCGTGCTATGGATGCGTGCTACGTATGCGTGCTATGGATGCGTGAGCGCCTCTCCCCACACCGCGCCGCCCTCGCCAGTTCCCTACTATCGATACATCGCATAGCTCGAGCTGTGCATATTCCTCGCGCAGTTACTTTGCGGCTACATAGCTTAGTATCATTGGAAACGGTCACATAGTTTCATGGCTTAGCTATTACATCCTCGCAGCATAGCTGCATAGTATCTCTGGTGGAAAAGCAGCCTTAAATGCCTGTTGGCTTTTGAAACACGAGTAGATATGTGAGCAATCGTGCGTATTATAATGCCGTGTAAAATCAATTAATGCGACTTTGTTATAAGAAAGTGTCTCTGATTTTATAATATTGAGCATTATTCTCTCTTGAATTCCATTTTGCCTGATAATTTTAGATCTCTTCACAAAATTGACTACGCACCTTGATAACAAGCTCAAAGGTAACTTCTATATTTATAAAAATCAATATTTGTTTGTCTATATGAATGTTTGTAGCTGTAGAATGTAGGTAAATGTAATTTAATGAATCTATGCTTCTTTTAAGAAGATTTTATTAGTAAGATTTAAATGTAACATTGTTGAGATACTTACTGATTTTCTTTAAACGCGCTAATCCCTGGAACTACCAGTCGAATTCGAAAAGTTGTTTTACTAATAGGAACCTACATTATCCCCGAATGCTATAGATTACTTTTTATCCCGGTTGCAACCGCCGGGGACAGCTATATTATAAAATATAATAATAATTAATTCACTGTTAACTCTTACTCTAAAATGTAATCTAATTTTAACACACAGATGAACGTCACATGCAACCAAGATGTTAGGCCGGGCGCACACGGAACTAACTTAGCGTATCAGCAAGCGTGTAAGTGATTTATGCCCTGTGCACACGACGCTGATAAGATGCGACGTGCCAGCTCGCTCGTATTCATGGCCGTGTGGACGGGGCTTAAGGAGATTGTGTTACGTTGCAACGGGTAAATAAACGTGATATATATAGTGTTCTATTGGGGTTTGAATGTATTTTATTATATTGTAGTTTCATAGGCCTTTATCTGGCCTAATACCTACCGCTAGTTTTGGAAAAAGAAAGGCCTATTTTTTAACTGAATCAGCGGGTTCTAATCCATTCTTGAACAGTACTAATATTGTTCTTGAGAAATAGCATAATGGAAAGTTAAACTAAGCAATAGAAAACAGAAGTATGTGTTCAAACTGTTATAGTATGAGGCACGAATGGTGAGCACAGATAGGCAGTAGTGGGGGCAAGCTCGCGCATGTACACTTTTGGCCAAATCACAGTAGCCAAATGACACGCAAGAATTCAATAGACGACGAGCATTGACTGACGAACCAATCGTGTGCAGCTCGGCGCTCCCCCTGCTTCATTCCGCCAAACAGACCGAAAATTAACTACTGCGCAGTTGTCAATGTGTGCTCACGACACGCGCCCCTTACTATTTTTGTTGTAATTGTGTCTATCATGTAAAAATCCACTTAACTTTTTAGTGAAAAATGTATTCACAAAAAGAGTTTTTTTTTTTTTTTTGCATACAATTAAATATATTACGTTAATTCTCGTATTTAAAAATTTTTTTTGTGTTATCAAATTCTAATTAACATGATTTTCAAAATGAATCCCCATCCTAATGGAATCCTTAATACATGAAATCCCGATTTTATTGATTTGTGTTTCATTTTTATCTAATTCTGTAATACAGAAAAAAAAGTTTTTTAATTTTATCTTAAAAAACAGCGGAACCAATTTTTTTTATACAACTATGCCGTTGCAACACACGAAGCATCGCTCACGCGTTACCGACCTTTCCCCCTCCCCTATGAGCTCTGGCGACCTTACTCATGCGCAGGAACACAACTTTACACAACATAGAGTTATTTGGCTGCGGTATTCTGTAAGGTCGAGGTACTTCCCCAGTCCCTGCTCTTTGAGCGAATAAACACTACGCTCTACCTCTCTAACCCCCTTATTAATAAATAAGGTTTAAGTCAGTCTTGTAATGCCCAGGTATTAAGATAGCCTCATCCCTTTTTGTTTATATGACATTAGAAAGTGACGGATATATTTTAATCCTAGGTAATGACTTAAACCTTATTTATTAATAAGGGGGTGAAAGTTTATAACGTTTATCGTACATCCGACGCTTAAAGAATTTCGCTTCACAATATCAAAAGCTTATCTGATACTAAGGTCTGAATTTCACATATCCACGTCAGTATGTCGAGTAAGACCGGCCACATGAATACCTTTTGTTTTCCATTTTGCATCTTTCAAAACGTGAAACGCTTTGAATTTGAACAAGAAAATGTCTGCTAAAGAAAGGATTTAGGTTAACATATGAATATTATTTTCTGTTGCTAGATTTGGATTTGACCATGTGGCTGAGGTTAGCACAAAATCTTTAGAAGAGGATGTGGCTCTCAAGGGCAGTTTCAGGAACAGACTCGTAGGTGACAGATTTTCAACTTGAGGGTGGTAGCCAGCCAGAAAACAACAAGGCAACCAAAACCAACCGTGATATGGTTGAGTTTCTTATAATACATATATATATAACATCACAACATTTCAAACAAACAAAACAAAGTTCCCTTGCCGCGTCTCTCTATTTGATCTCGATAAACTCAAAAACTTCTCAACAAATTTACATACGAATTTCACCAATAGACGGAATGGTTGATGTGGAAGGTTTTGGTGTGTTCGGTGCAATTTTTGTCAGTGCAATTAGAATGTAAATATTATGTAATGAATCTAAGCCTGTTTTGAAAAGAGTAATTGTTGAGTTTATTACCGGCTCTTCTCAGCAAATGAAACCTTCCGAACCGGTATTAGAGTATTTGAGTCAGACTTTTCATAAGTGCCTGCGAAGGTCTATTTGAATAAATGATTTTGAATTTATAATTTATTAAGGTTATTTGTAAATTGGCTGAAATAATGACGAAGATTTTTAAGAAGTGGCAAATATCAGCCGCGCGGTTACTCTGCTACCCGTGCGAAGCGGGGCGGATTGCTGGTATCTAATTAATTAAAAAAAAAGAAATATATTGTACATTTTAGTTATGTCTCTATTTAAAATAATAATAAGGCTGATAATCTTTATGTAGCTTTACCACGTTTGCACGTTTTAATTAAACATTAAATTATTATTTTACTAGCTGTCCCCCGCGGTTTCACACGCGTGATAAAAAGTAGCCTATGTCCATCTTTGGTCCATCTCCATACCATAGGCTATCTGCATGCCAAATGTCATGATGATGAGGACAGCTTGATGATTAATTAGGATATATTCTGCTTGTTATGCTGTGTATTACTCACAAACTATTTGACATTGTTTCATCCCTTTCAGATCAAAACGATAGTTTCTTAATCTTAGGTGATTTTAATATGCCCAACGTATGCTGGACTAAGGTTGATGACAGCACTGCCCTAGTTCCTGGTAATGTATTAGGTAAATATCAAATCAACTTTTTGGATATTTGCACTACTTTTAACCTTTTGCAATATAATTGTATTCCAAATTCTAATAATAAAATTTTAGATTTGGTCATCTCAAACAAATCTTTATTAGTGAAACCCTGTGACCAGCCCTTAGTGCCTGAAGACAAACACCATAAATCACTGTACATCACAGTATGTGATTTAGATTTTAGCCTGCAACCATTACCACCTAGGCTTAAGTTTAAATTTAGTAAAGGTGACTTTACTTCCATATCACAACATCTCTCGGAGTTTGACTGGTCACAAATACTGTCAGCTGGTACTTTAGAGGTGGCTGTGACGCAATTTTATAATATCCTGAACAATTTGATACATAAATTTGTACCTAAAACTAAAATATTTCCGAATAAATATCCACCGTGGTATACTAAACCACTGATAAAAATTGCTTTAGAAAAATATAAGTTCCATAAGAAATTTAAAATTTATAAAAATCAATCAGACTATATAACGTTTAGATTACTCAGGCAGCGATTTAAAAATCTTGAAAGTAAATGCTATCAAGATTATATTACTAATATTGAGGCATCCATTCTCAGTAACCCTAAAGTCTTCTGGTCCTATATTAAAGGGAAATGTAAATCTAGTACCCTGCCCTCTCGCATGCACCTTGATGATGCTATTGGTGATTCTGGTGAAACCATCAGTGAGATGTTTGCGGAGTACTTTTATTCAACATTTTTGGATGTGAGTACTACTGGTGTCCCACTTGTTGACAATTTCGATGTCATTGATGAGGGCGAGGTTCCATGTTTCCTAAGTGATATCTCCGTATTCCCCAAATACGTGGAAAAACTTTTGTCATCACTTGACATAAGTAAATCCGCAGGGCCTGATGGCATTCCTCCGCTGTTCATAGTCAAGTGCTCGCGCGAATTAGCAAACCCCCTAACATTACTGTTTAGACGAGGTCTAAGTGAAGGTACTATGCCAAGTATATGGAAATCGGCATTTGTAAGTCCTATACACAAAAAAGGGCCTAAAAACCATGTTAATAACTATAGGCCAATCTCAAAGTTGTGCATGTTTGCTAAAATTTTTGAGAGTATTGTTTACAAAGAACTGTATGCCACCTATAAACAACATTTCAATCCGTGCCAGCATGGTTTTCTTAAGAGTAAGTCAACAGTCACTAACCTGGTTCTTTCAAACGATTTTATTACTGAGACCATGGACAACGGAAGTGACGTTGACGTAGTGTTCACGGACTATAGCAAGGCATTTGATAGACTGGACCATGTTATCTTACTTCAGAAACTTTACAAGGCTGGTATTCGTGGTAACTTGTTGAGATGGTTTGCTTCATATATTGATCGAAGGTGCCAAGCTGTAGTTATCAATGGCTCTAAATCTAACTGGCGGTACATCCCCTCAGGCGTACCTCAAGGCTCACTTCTAGGTCCCTTACTCTTTACTTTCTTCATTAATGATGTCGGTGATTGCTTCAAAAACTCGAAATACCTCCTATTTGCTGATGACATGAAGGTTCTCAAAACTATTGAATCGATTTCTGACATCTCAGCTTTTCAAGAAGATTTGGACAGGCTGACTGACTACTGTGTAAGTAATAAATTAGATCTTAATGTTTCCAAGTGTGCTGTAATAACTTTCTCGCGTAAAAAAAAAGTCCTGAATTCTGTTTACTATCTTAACGGTCAAATTGTTCCACGAGTAAGTTCTTTCAAAGATTTGGGTGTTACTCATGATAGTAAAATGCTCTTTGATATGCATCTAGAACAAGTTGTTGCTAAGGCCTCAAGAGCTTTAGGTTTTATTATCAGATGCTCGAAAGAATTTCGATCTATTAAAACCATCAAAATCTTATATTGTGCATATGTTAGAAGCCATCTCGAGTATGCCAGCCAAATTTGGAACCCTCAGTACATAATTTATAGAGATCGTATAGAAGCGATTCAAAAACGATTCCTACGTTATATTTCCTTCAAGAGTAATGTAAAAGAGAATAACTATGAATCTCAATGTCGTAGGTTTCATATCCTACCCTTATATTTTCGACGTAACGTAGCTGATATTCTCTTACTCTCAAGAATAGTCCAAGGCGATATCAACTGTCCTGATATCCTATGTAAGTTTTCATTGTCTGTTCCAGCTCGGTCCCGGCGTAAATGGCCTCTCTTGTGTGCTCCCAAGGTCTCCACTAAGTATCGACAAAACTCTTATATCGTCAGAGTGTGCAATTTCTACAATGGCTTAAATGAGGACATTGACATATTTCACGATAGCTTAAATAAAATTAAGATTTCGTTTTCTAGTTTGTTTTTTCGACCCTAAATAACTGTATCCATTTGTACTTTACTTCAACTATTACGAACATGGCTCTTGAGAATTTAGATTTTAAGTTTTGTTTTTATAATTATAGTACTCTGCACCGTTACTAGCAAGTTCTAAATTAATATAAAATTAACTAAGCTATCGGAGGAAACTTTTAAATGGCTTATGTATAACCATATGTATCTGACTATTGTAATATTAGCTGTAAGTTTTCCTTAAAAATCATAAAATAAAATAAAATAAAATAATTACTTTTGTTTGGATCAGTAAACTCTAACCCCCTTCATTCATAATGTTGTATTCATAATAAAGTTATCAAACGTTGATTAGCTAAAATTCTGAAGTCTTTATCTGACACGTGACATCTGGTGATGGAAAGAGTGAGACGGAGGACACCATTACACTGATTTAGTCAAAAAGCGATTATGAATAAGTTTTGTCTTTTTGGTGTGAAATTGTGATTGTTATCTGTAGATTGTACCAAATAAAAATAAACACTAACCTTGAGATAGAAGCGCCTGAATCAAACTTCACAATCTGCACCTGCTTTGTAAGTTCAGTATTCGAAATACCGAAAACAAATCATTGGTGTTTACTAAATAAGCTTGAGTTAGAATATACTAGTCTGCAGACCACGTCCGCCGACATATTTCATGTATAAAGGGATATCAGACTTCAGAACCGACCATCGTGTGAAACATGAGCTTCCGTGCAATTTATTAGACGTTGGCGGAGATAGACATAATGGGAAATAGCAGATTATGGAATAGCTGTTTCGATTACGTAGAATAAGGCTACAATTTCAACAGTAGGTATTATTACAATTGATGAAAGATCATTAAGATCAGTTTGGAATAAAAGAGGACCGTAAGTGTATCCTTGGGGTACTCCTTTTACTGTTTTTACCATCTGTTAGCGACGCGATCTAAATGTCGTCCTATATTTTCATTGTTTGAATTTCTTAAAATTAAATGAATTGTATTTTGCCATATTTAAGTGTTAATTGTCATTGTATAGAATTGTCTTAAGGTAAATAATGTATAGGAAATAAAGATTTTGAGATTGTTGTGTAAAATTATTTAGAAAAATAAGACACTGAAACGCGGCATTGCCGAGACGTGAGCCGTTTCAGTATTTTGTATTATTACTCCTAAAGTAATAGGAATACCTAGGTAATTTTTTTTTTATTTTTTTTTATTTTTTATGTCAAGAGGTTGACAAACAGGCAGACGGGCCTCCTGATGGAAAGTGGTCACCGTCGCCTATAGACATTTGCAATACCAGGGGGATTGCCAATGTGTTGCCGACCTTGAAGAGCTCTTTTTACGCCTCTTTTGAAGAACCCCATATCGTAGCACTGAGGGAAAACCGTAATGGGGAGTTCATTCCACATCCTAATGGTCCGCAGTAGGAACGTCCGACTGAAACATTGTGTGGACGATCGAGGCGGCTCGAGGACGTGAGGGTGAACTCCACATCGCCGGCGAGCAGTACGATGGTAGAAAGGTGACGATGGCACCAGGTCAAAGAGTTCTTTAGAACACTCTCCATTATACAGACGGTAGTTAGGACGGTTATTATTGTATAAAGTATATAATGTCAATACCTAGTCGATAAACAAGTTCTTATTGTAATAGGACAGCCATTTCCAAGAAAAACCCAGTAAATAGGCAAACTACGCATTAGAAGAGCTTAGAGTACCGATAGACAGAGATAGCTAGAAAACAAACCGCTAGAAAAGGTCAAGGGTGATTCGGATCACGCCATCGACTCTCATTGGTCAATAATAATTAAAACTAGCGATTTGATTGGTCAGGGTACATTGCCAAAAGGTATATATATAGACGCGGTTTTCTTGAAATGGTATTCCTACGGCAGTAACCTCCGAGAGAACAACCAAGAAGGAAAAAGAAAAGGAAATAAAAGGAATAATTGTAAAACAAGGAATAAAGGAATAATTGTGAAAGTAAACTGGTGTTTTCATTGTGAGGATTGAAGATCTGCTGCAGCGAATCAACGGGCAGGCAAGAGCCCCAACGAGTACCAGCAACTGTACTGGGCAACCAAGCGCCCCGCCGACCGGGTACTTCACGTGCCCCGCCGAGAGTGCTCGTCAAGCAACTGGAAGTCGGCGCACCACGGACGCAGAAGTGTTTAAAGCGCCCGCAATACCGAGTCAGGCATTGCGCCGATTCAAGATCAACGAATCATCGAGGGGAATGGATACTCGCTCGGTCCGGTCATCGAAGCCTCGAGCCGAAATCGAAACTCGTATAGTAGTTGCCAAAAGAGAATTAGATATCGCCGAAGCCAGGTCGAAGTTGGCCTTGGTCGAAATGGAAATGATGCAGTTGGAGTCTGATGAGGAAGATGAAGCAGTCAATGAAGCTGACCACTCGCACCACGTTGAACAGTGGCTCAACCAGTCCAACCTGCAATCAGTTAAAGCACCAGCTCAAGAAAAGAAGAGTGACTTTCAAGAGCTGGCCATGGCGATCTCCAAACTCACTGAGAAGAGCTCAACGTCCGGAATGCCGAAGCATATGATCGAGCTTCCGAATTTCAACGGTTCCAGTGAGGAATGGCTTGCCTTCAAGAGAACCTTTGAAGACACAGCACCGACGTTCACTCACGCGCAGAACCTGGCTCGTTTAAGGCGTTCACTGCAAGGAAGGGCGAGAGAGGCAGTGAAGAGCCTACTGTTCACAGCAGAGGAGCCAACCGAAGTTTTGAAAGGACTAGAAGCGCGCTTTGGAAGACCCGGAGCATTGGCACTTTCAGAACTCGAGAAGCTGAAGAACATCTCGAGAGTGAACGAGAACCCGAATGAAGTCTGCATCTTCGCAAGCAAAGTGAAGAATGCAGTTGCAACCATCAAGGCACTTGGTAAACCACAGTACCTGAGTTCACCAGAAACCATGAAGGTCATAATTGAAAAGATGCCACCGCAGATGAAATACAGATGGTACGCCTATCATCGGAGTCGTCGTGATGAAGAACAAATGGAACTGATCCTCATCGACGACTTCTTGGAAATAGAAGCTGACATGTGTGGGGACTTCGCTTCACCTGAAGTGTTACCAGAAGCGAAGAAAACCCGTCAGCAGTTTGCCCCAACTGAAGCGCCTCGGGGGCAACGATGGAGCGAACCAAGAAGAGCCATTCATACTGCACAAGAAGGTGAAACATATCAAGAGAATAAGAAAATATGTCCCGAATGCCAAGAAGAACATTGGATTTATGAGTGTCCAAAATTCAAGACGGCTAACATCGATGCCAAGTTGGAAATGGCCAAGCAGGCGAAGATTTGCTTCAAATGTCTACGATTCCGACATTCAAGATTGAACTGCAAGGCCCCAACCTGCAAGAAGTGCAATAGATGGCATCATGTTATCCTGCATTCTGAAAGACCGCTTCCGTCAGCTGAAGCCAAACCCCAGTGCAACGCTGTCCATGAAGATCATGAAGAGGATCCCAAAAGCAAGATATCCTCCGTGCACACCACTGCAACCGAAGGCCAAGCCTATCTGAAGATGCTGCCAGTGGATCTGTACGGACCGAAGGGTTCTAAGCGCGTACTTGCTTTACTGGACGAGGGCTCGACTGTGACGTTGCTGGACTCTGCCATCGCCGATGAGATCGGAGCAAAGAGCAAAGAAGAGGCAATCACAATCGAGACAGTTGGGGGTCATGGCATAAGGAAGAGCAATTCTCAGCGACTTCAACTGAAGATAAGGGGAGTCCATCGAAGAGAAAAGCGACCAATCGAAGTCAGGACAATTGACAATCTGAAGCTGCCAAAACAAGGAGTCAACAAGGAACTTGTCGGCGGATGTAAGCACCTAATAAGAATCGAAGATCAACTCGTTTATGAAAAAGAAGAGCCACAGCTGTTGATCGGGCAAGACAACTGGGGGTTGATAATTTCGAGAAGGCTGAAGAAAGGCGGGTCATCGGATCCAGTAGCCTCCCTCACAAGCCTTGGTTGGGTACTTCACGGGTGCAATGCAAAGACTCCAGCTCAGATCGTCAACCACAGCAGACTTGCAGAAGTCAAAGAGCTGACAAGACCTCCGGACTTGAAATACGTCCCTACAAAAGAGAAAACACTTGGGCTCAGATTGCTGATCAATGAAGATTCGCTGGCATTTAACGAGGGACTACGCAACACATCAGAAGATATGATCAGTGGCAAGAAGGTTCCTACGAAGAGAGAAGTAACTAGCGCAGTGATATCAACATTTGACCCAATGGGATTCGCCACACCAATCCTCATTCAAGGAAAGAAGCTCGTCCAGGACATCTGGCGAACGAAGATTGGTTGGGATGAAGAAATCCTAGAAGAGCTTACGAAACCTCAAGACTGGAGATGGGTCCCCACCAAGGAGAATCCTGCCGACGACGCCACGCGGGGAGTGCCTAGGAAATTTGACCATACTTCGAGATGGTTCAACGGTCCCGACTTCCTGCAACAAAGTAAAGAAGATTGGCCAACCAGAAGGTTCGATTTGGAAGAACCAGACACCGGTGAAAAAAGAAACACCCAGAAAATCGCCACAGCAAGGGCTATAGAAGAAAGAACGCCAACCCCGGAGAACTTCTCCACCTGGCCTCGTCTTCTCAGAACTATGGCACGTGTCTTCCAATTCGTCGATCTCCTGAAGATAAGAGTCGAGGCCAAGAAGCAAGTCAGCGTCGCGCGCAAGAAAGAAGAGGATTGGCGGCCACAGAAGCGTCTTCAGAAGAAGCGGCCAGGGACAACCCAGTCACATAAAGAAGAGGTCAAGAAGAATTTCGTTCAACTAGAAGATGTCCACTTGAAGAAAGCTGAAGAAACCTTAATAAAGAAGTGTCAAGAAGAAAGCTTCTTCAAGGATATCGACTGCCTGAAGAATGAAAAATCGATGAAGAATTCAAGCCGATTGAAGAAGATCGACGTGTACTTGAGCAACCAGGGTCTCGTCAAGCTGAGAAGTCGCGCAAGAAAAATTGATACAGTGACAAGAAAGAGGAATCCTGCGGTATTAGATGGAAGACACAAGATCACCAGGCTTCTCATCGAACACTACAACAAGAAGTTTCTCCATGCGAACACAGCTACTGTGATGAAGAAGATCCGGCAGAAATATTGGATCCTGGGTCTACGAGCGACAATCAAGAAGATCATCCACGAATGTCAATGGTGCAGAGTCAAGAAGAGCATACCCCAGACCCCACCTACAGGAGATCTTCCAGTCGAGCGCCTTCATCATCACCAGCAACCGTTTCACTTGCGCAGCTGTGGACTACTTCGGTCCGTTGCAAGTCAACATCGGGAGAAGAGTCAAGAAGCGCTGGGGAGCCCTGTTCACATGTCTCACAACAAGGGCTGTCCACTTGGAACTGGCGTACTCACTCAGCACCAGTTCCATGGTCACAGAAATCAGCGCGGACCCGAGCGACGAAGAAAGCCTGACACCGAACGACTTCCTCAACGGTCGTTCCTGTGGCATGGTGGCGCCAGGCGAGTTCAACAACCAAGAACTCGTCGGCCGAGCAACCTGAAGAACAGCGCAACGAATGGCAGACCACTTCTGGCAAAGATGGCTCAGGGAATACCTACCAACCCTGATGCCAAGAAAAATCAATGGAAGAGAAACAACAGACCCCCAAGAAGAAGACATCGTCGTGATCACCGACGCTACGCTGCCCCGCAATACATGGCCGCGTGGGCAGATAATGAAGACGTATCCTGGGCCAGACGGAAGAGTACGAGTCGTGGACGTGCCGACATCGGGAGGCGTGCTACGGCGACCGACGCGCCGCATCATCGTGCTGGTGCCTGCGACGTCGCTTCAAGAGGATGGAGTGCTTCGCACTGCGGGGGAGACTGTTAGCGACGCGATCTAAATGTCGTCCTATATTTTCATTGTTAGAATTTCTTAAAATTAAATGAATTGTATTTTGCCATATTTAAGTGTTAATTGTCATTGTATAGAATTGTCTTAAGGTAAATAATGTGTAGGAAATAAAGATTTTGAGATTGTTGTGTAAAATTATTTAGAAAAATAAGACACTGAAACGCGGCATTACCGAGACGTGAGCCGTTTCAGTATTTTGTATTATTACTCCTAAAGTAATAGGAATATCTAGGTAATTATTATTGTATAAAGTATATAATGTCAATACCTAGTCGATAAACAAGTTCTCATTGTAATAGGACAGCCATTTCCAAGAAAAACCCAGTAAATAGGCAAACTACGCATTAGAAGAGCTTAGAGTACCGATAGACAGAGATAGCTAGAAAACAAACCGCTAGAAAAGGTCAAGGGTGATTCGGATCACGCCATCGACTCTCATTGGTCAATAATAATTAAAACTAGCGATTTGATTGGTCAGGGTACATTGCCAAAAGGTATAAATATAGACGCGGTTTTCTTGAAATGGTATTCCTACGGCAGTAACCTCCGAGAGAACAACCAAGAAGGAAAAAGAAAAGGAAATAAAAGGAATAATTGTAAAACAAGGAATAAAGGAATAATTGTGAAAGTAAACTGGTGTTTTCATTGTGAGGATTGAAGATCTGCTGCAGCGAATCAACGGGCAGGCAAGAGCCCCAACGAGTACCAGCAACTGTACTGGGCAACCAAGCGCCCCGCCGACCGGGTACTTCACGTACCCCGCCGAGAGTGCTCGTCTCCCCCCCCGCGCCCTTCGCCCCCCCCCCCCCGGCGCCCCGCGCCCTTAGCAGTCCCCCGTGTTTCCCCGCGCCCCCCCCGTATACCCCCGCTCTTGTTCAGCACCACCCGTGTGCTCGCCCCCCCCCCCCTTTTTCGTGTCACTATTCCGTCTTTGACTCTTCGGAACTCGCTCGGATCTGGTCGCGTCTTTAGTGACTTCGTCCAGCCGGCATTCTATGGTTTCAACTTGTAATATACAGTCCACTCAAGTCTCGAGCAGGTCGGATCAAGTGTGTTCGTCACACCATCGGTTCATTATGGTTATAATACCAAGGAGTTGCGATCGAGCTTTGACGAGCCTTTGACGGGCCCGTTGGCGCAGTTGGTTAAGACGTGGAGTCTCAACTTATAGCGCCGCAGGTCGTGGGTTCGATTCCCACACAGGACATGCATTTGTGTGCATGAACATGTCTGTATGTCCTGAGTCTGAGTGTAATTATGTATTATTAAGTATGTATTTACAAACAAAAAGTAGTATATGTATTATATCAGTTATCTGGTTTCCATAGTACAAGCTTTGCTTAGTTTGGGATCAGATGACCGTGTGTGAGGAATGTCCCAGGATATTATTATTATTATAGCTTACTTTGAACTCTATCAAAGCAAGCTCGATCGCAATTCCTCGTAACTTTGGCCAAACTACTTCTGTATTGAATGCCGTCGGAAGTTCGGAGCACAAAGCTCTTACAACTGCAGACAATGGCCAGCCCACGATCTGACCACTTTCCCTCCAATGCCAACACTTTGAACCGCCTTCGATCGTATCAACCTTGTGCTGCTGAGAGTTTGTTACACAATTAGCTGATTGGCGGGCTGGCATTTAAGTGCATACTACAAAGAATCTTTATTTATCACCAAAGAGGTTAAATACAAACCAAAATACCTCTGTATTGTTTTGAAAACAATTAATGGCCGTGGATCGCTTGTGTCTATGATAGGTTTGAAGAACCTAAAGGAAACTGAAAGAGGTGACTTGTAACTCGCAAATAATGGGACGGGCCAGACGGCGCAGTTGGTTAAGGTTCACCTTACGCGCCGCAGGTCGTGGGTTCGATTCCCACACAGGACATGCATTTGTGTGCATGAACATGTCTGTATGTCCTGAGTCTGGGTGTAATTATGTATATTAAGCACAATATTAAGTATGTATTTACAAACAAAAAGTATGTATATGTATTATATCAGTTATCTGGTTTCCATAGTACAAGCTCTGCTTAGTTTGGGATCAGATGACCGTGTGTAAAAAAAAAAAAAAATGGTCAATTGTGTTAACTGCCAGCCCTTCGTTATTAGGGGAGTCTACGTGTTCTTGAAATGGGGATGTTCATTAGACTAATATTTGTTTTTGGGGTTCCAAACGGGAGCCTATCAGTCGGCTGTATCTCATGAACCTTAATAGGTTGGCAGTTGAAAGCTTTACTTTTAGTGAGTAGTGAGTGCACATAGAATAAAGGTAGTGCATGTTCGACTCGCAATTGGCCGGTTTTTGAAATTTAGTTTCCATGAGATATTGTTTTAACATAAAAAATTTGCACAATCGACATAATCCTCTATAGTTTAGCTTAAAAAAAATATTTCGATCATCCTCTGACAACTGTGAAATTTTCATTTTAGGTATTTATTATTCAAAATGAAATATAAGCCGTATTTTTCAACAGCCGGCGATACCAACGTTATTCAATTTTTTCAACAAAGGATTATTTAACTACTAGCAGACCCCCGCGGTTTCACCCGCGTACCTACGGTTTGAAGTTTCTCCTTTGAAAACCAATGCACGCCACTGATTATTAGACCCAACAAATCAAACACAGATATTTTTACAATTAAAACTAAAAACCTGTATTATACCTACACTAAAAAATCGAACTCAAAGAATCTTATTTAATTATTATAACAACAAATGAGAAAGAAATTAAATTAATCAAATCAAAATATTCTAATGAAATAGAGAAAATGAACTTTTTCTTTTTCATCGGCGTCACACGGTGTGTGCAAAGAATTTAAAACGTCCAGAAGGATAGTCGCCTCTACGGCAACATGAAATAAACAAGCCAGAATTGACAGTATTTGACAGCCGTGCGCAGTACGAACTGAGAGCGATTTGCTCAGGGAGCCCCTCAAGCGGAGTGAAATTAAATGTCATGCTTTAGTAAGGCGGATTATCCATCTGGGTAGAGGCACGATGCCCTATGAAAATCTTTGGGTGTGTGTATTTTGCCAATTTCCAGTTATATTATATACGTTCTAGTCACAATAAATCACTTTTACATAGTGCTCATGCAGTCAGTTACCGTCCAAAACTCAAAATACACGAATTTATGAAAATAAAAATGAAAACGCAACGTCACTCTGCAAGTTCCCGCCAACAAGCCCGAGAAAATGAACTTCCAAACAAATTTCGAATCCTAATCCGATTTAAATATTCTTTAATATTTGACATTCCAATTTTAAAGAGCATTTCAGTTACCAGAATAAAAGGCAGATAGAGCGTGCGAAACTCTGGAGTGAGGCCAAAAAAAGCAATTAGGTACAAATTGAAAAACATATACCTGGTATTCGTTTTTGAATTTGTATTTGCTATGTTTAAAAGCTGCTGTGTGCTAATTTATTAAAATAAAAAAGTGTTTTCGTTAAATAAAGATTTTTAAACAAAGCAAATACACATTCAAAAGCGAATACCGTTACGTGGATTACGTAACTTTATTACAATGAAATTCCGATTGAAATAACCTCTGAATCGGTAGAAATATTACAAAATCCGAAATGGTTCCATTTCTAATGAACCACTGTTTGTATTTATAAGAACGTAAAAAGGATATCAGAAAACCGCTATATTGAACCGATTTCAATTCGAAAATGATTGAAATTTAGTTACGTAATCGCCCCCCTCCCTGGTATGTGTTTTTCAATTTGTATTTGCTTTTTTGGCCTCACTCCCGTATTCCGTTCGCTCCATCTGCCTTATTCTGTAATCTGTGCAAATCGGATTTAGATTTCAAACATGTGTCAAAATAAAAAATGTTATTTAAATCAAAAGCACTAAGGAGTATTGATATCAACTTCGATGCAAATCAGCCCTAAAATAACTTTCTACCCCTTTTTAACCCCGTTTGGCGATGAGTTTCAATAAAATATGATACACCACTTCCATCAATTATGTTAAAGAATGTTTATGCAAAATTTGAAGTAGATCGGACCAAGGAATCACGTTGTCCCATACAAACTTTGCCCCCATTTTTCACCCCCTTAGGGGTAGAATTTCGGAAAATCCCTTCTTATCTGATGCCTACGTCATACAAAGAACACACCCTCCAAGTTTCAGGTCTCTACGATCAGCGGTTTAGGCTGTGCGTTGATTGTCAGTCAGTCATTCAGGACAAAGCATTTTATATGTATAGATAATATCAGTTTGAAATGGTGATTGTTTTATTTTGCATTCGCAACAAGAGATCTAACCTCTTGTTGATTTAATAGGAGTAGAATAATATTGTTTTATTAATCAAACTGTAACATTTTGTAAAAGCTTTAAAAAACACGCGTTGAATAAAGAAACTCCTTCATTTGAAGTTATTTACCATGAAATATACATTTTTTTTATATACGTCTAAGTCAGTAAACAATCTTACGGCCCGCCTGATGGTAAGCGGTTACCGTAGCCATATGGACGCTTGCAACACACGAAGCATCGCTCACGCGTTACCGACCTTTCCCCCCTCCCTATGAGCTCTGGCGACCTTACTCACGTGCAGGAACAATACTTTACACAACATGAAGTTATTTGGCTGCGGTATTCTGTAAGGTGGAGGTACTTCCCCAGTCGAGCTGCTCTTTGAGCGAATAAACGCTGTGCTCTACCTCTCTCAACCTTAGTATAAATCTATAAATAAAATTGAAGTGCTGGTTTTTATACCCAAATAACATCTTTTTACTAAATTCTCATGAAATTAAATACAGTATTTATACCTAAAAAAAACATTTTTTAAAATTACTGACTTTCTGTCTGTTTCTTCCAGCTAATCTCCGAAACGGCTAGACCAATTTTGACAGAAATTTTACTGGCAGATATCTGATGTTATAAAGAGTAAATTGGGCTACCTTTATTAAAAAAAATAGGAACACCTATACATAGGTTTTAGGTATACATGAACAAAGCTTACAATACCTAGTAATAACCATGGGAAACGTCATATGTTATTCGAACCACAATCATCGGAACATGGTACCTAATAACGGCTCTAATTACACTGGCCATATATGAATGCATTTAATCTCCAAGCTGCAAGCAAAGCGTAATCCCACGTTCAGACTTCAACAATGGACACCGATCTCTGCAGATATTAAGTTTCCGCAGAGATGACAATGAAATGTTAGCTGATGTAGAACGGCGACGTTTGATTGATGGGAATTAAGTCTTTCAGGCTTTGTCCGTTAAGGTTCATGTTTGCATGAACATGGTTATTTGTTTGGTCTGTTCTGTAATCTGTGTGATATCGGAAATATGACTTACATACGTAGAAGGGATGATAGCTTAGGTCGTGAAGGTATTGTGCTCAGACCAAGAAAAAATTAAAGACGGAACGGTCTGTGTTCTTAAGTGACGCAAGTAATAGGAAGCCGGCGGTCTCGTAAATACATGGCTATCATTCCGTATTGAGACGTTGACAGTGACAATAAGGCTCAGTACAATTTGTGCCTGCTTGGACCAGTACTGATTTTCCTGCACACGTAGGAAAATTTTTGCTTCACTTTCTTATAAGGTGACACTCCGTCTTGTTTTTTTTTTATGTCTATGGTAATGTGTTCGAACTTGAGATTTTGGTGTCGGTAAACATCGTGAGGATACTATTGCGGGGTGGTAGGGTATTTTTTAGTATTCACTTGGGTGGCTACTACCTTCAAAATGAAAATCTGCCAAGCACCAACGGCTGCCCCATTTCAAAACCCAGTAAGGACTTACAACGAAATTTTATAGGAGAGCGCATAAACGTAAAATAGGTCAGCCTATGAAAAGTATTTATGTTAGGTTTTGAATTGGTTAAAGTGACTTACTATGTTTTAAAGTGGTCACGAGGGAGTAAATGGTACTTACTAGGTATCGATGTTTAAATATATCCGCTTTAATGTCAGTTTAAAACGCTGGTGTTTTTGTATTTGGTAGGGTCTTACTAGGTTAGCAAGATTATGGGGAACCCTACGGTGAAGGAAATAAAATAGTCACTATTCAACTCACGAAATAAGTATGTATTGAAATAAAGAGTTCCCACATATAAAAAAAAATACAGCGTTTATAAACGCACATATACCAAATAAGAAGAGATAGAAACGCGCACAGAAGAGTTTTAAAGCGAAATATTAACAAATAGAATATTGAGAAAGTGAAACATAAAAGACAAGCAAATTGAACGTTAAAGCGCGTAGTTATGAGGGTCGCGAAATCGAGCGTGCGTTAGCTGTGGAAGCGTAGATCGGACTTTATACAAAACAAATAACTTTATAAAATAATAATAAATAGGGACATGGTCACTACAAGATTATGCAATAAAACGATTTTTGTATAAAGTGTCCCTTACTAGGTTTTGAAATGGGACAGCCGTCTACCCGTGTGATCCAACAGCTGCACTTGTGAGCCAGCTCCTTCTAGGCTTTGTGTGCTTATCACCTTCGGCCAAATCATCACAATTTAGCATCTGGTAGTCGTGTATAAAAAGATTTTTTGTTTTACTTATTCCAGGTAAGTAGGATAAGTAGTATTTGGTTAGTGTTCCTTTTGTTACGACATTTAGCCTTCTTTTTAAGTAAATAAGTAATTTTAATTTAATTAAAACATCTAGATTCACAGGATGAAAGGATGTCGCAGATTCTTTCTTTTCAGTGCTGTTACAAATAGAAAATTAAACTAGCCAAATGCGAGTCGGATTCGAATACTAAGGGTTCCGTAAAGACGTATCTGATATGGGGTGCCCCCTTTTGTTTTTAATTTTATTTAATTTTTATTATTACTTGTTATAGCGGCAAGAAAAATACATATTCTGTGAAAACTACAACGGTCTATCTATTACGGTTCATGAGATACAACCCACTAACAGACAGACGGACGGACAGCGGAGGCTCAACTTTAGGGTCCCTTTGGCATCCTTTGGGAACCTTTAAAGAAAATAAAATTATAATATTTTAAAGATCGCCAATGTATAGACTTGAGATTGCTTTCAACTTTAATACGAGAAAATAAATAAAATATGCAGACATGGACCGAATCCTTTCATAGTACATTCGCTAGGAAGCCACGCTACCGAGCAAAAATGCTCCAAACGAGATACAACCGAAGAGTACAAAAAAGAAAAACTCATCTCCTGTTGCAAGAAAATGCACCCGCGTTTACACGGCACCGGATGCATACCAGCCGACATGGAATAGCAATAGATTTTATAAAGTAGGATGTTATGTGACGTCACGTGTTATGAAATAAAAAGTAAAAAAAAAGTCACGATATTGTACAAAAAATCCAGGATGAATTTACAAACTGATAATAAATAAATATTCTGGGACATTCCTCACTCGCGGTCATCTGATCCCAAACTAAGCAGAGCTTGTACTATGGAAACCAGATAACTGATATAATTCATATACCAATTTTTGGTTTGTAAATACATAACTTAATAATATACATTATTACACCCAGACTCAGGACATACAGACATGTTCATGCACACAAATGTGTGGGAATCGAATAGGTAGAATCTTGACCAGAGTCCGTCTAATTGACGATGAATCAACGATTATATGGAAAAACGATGAATTTGCTAAGAAATAAAATAAAGATATTACAGTATAAAATAAAAAAAAAATCGTATGCCATGCAAGGGATACCAACATAGCATCCAATCTAGGTAAATCCTACCACTTCCCTATAAGTTTGGTTGCCATGGTACAAGCTCTGCTTAGTTTGGGCTGTGGTTTGGGATCAGATATCCGTTAGTGAAGACTATCCCAGGACATGTTATATCGAGCTTACTTCCATATCCGGGAAAAAACGTGCAGCTTGCTCAAGCCACATCCTAAAACCTTATTTTAACGTGCCCCAAACATACCATAAGATGTAAAAAAAACTTTACCAATATCGCCTTTTGCCGAAATTACGATTGTTACGGGCAACAAATCGCAAGTAAGCAAAAAACTAGAAACACCCGTAACTCGTTACAAACAAGAGTGTTAAGCCGGCGTGGTACAAAACAATAAAACAGGCGCGACAATTTAGCACTTAGTTGATGGCTATGAAATAAGCGAATTCATAGGCAGTCACTTTTTTATCAATGGCATAACATCGTCACAGTGACTGTTATGGGGAAATCTGAGAGAGTAATCCACGAACATCAAATTTAAAGTCAAAGTCAAAGCCATTAATTAAATTTAGGCCCAGTAGCCTTACTAGGGCCTACTTATGAAGGTACGGTAAGTCGGCCTCCAACTGAGAAGACAGTTTTAATACATCTGATGACCACTTGTGTAGAGCTGTACGCAGAATGTGAACAGGTGCTGCCTGCGGGGGCTGGCCTGGTCTGCTTAAGTTTGCTATTTACTTATTAAATATCGATTCGGTCTACTTTGTAGTTTGGCTTTCGCAGGGCACTCAATTGTTGTCAGTGCGACAAGAATGTAAATAAGTCTTTGAAAACAGTTATTGCTGAGTTTGTTGCCGGCTTTACTCAGCAAATGCAACCTTCCGAACCGGTATTAGAGTCAGACTTTTCATATGTGCCTGCGAAGGTCTATTTGAATAAATGATTTTGAATTGAATTGAATGTAAGTTAGGTGCATGCAGACCGCGCAGTCAGTCGACAGTATTAATGCAGTCAGATCAACTTTACATTACAAGAACTACATCCAGACGGCCTTTTTTACTTTGACTTTGAATATACACACAATATGGACAGAGAAAGACATTATCTACCTAAATTATAACGCGAATAAACCTCAAGTAATTTTTTTTGCTCAAAATTACGTCACTAAGATAAAAATGTTGACCTTATAATAATAACAAATAATAAGAACTCTAACAGGTGGAGATTTCGAGATGGCATATTCGAAACCTATGTTGGGTTAGTCATGCTGTTAGTCATGCTAAACATCTTTTACTATGGGCCCAACAGGAATTTTCAAAAAAAAAATTTTACTTTTCTTACAATGTCAACCTTGCTCGATCATAATGTATGAAAAGTAAAAAAAAATTTTTGAGAATTCAGTTTTGGTCCCATAGTAAAAGATGTTCAGCAGGACTAATCCAACATAGGTTTCTAAAATATGCCATCTCGAAATCTCCACCCAGTATAAACTCTCGGCTGCCTGGCGTTATTTTCCAGCTTATTTCATGGCCACAGGAAGGCTGCGTAGGTAATGAAAAAAGTAGTCCCGTTTCGGACCGCGGTCGTAGTTAACGACCGTTTTGTTGCTATTTCACACTTCTCTTCTTGGCTTACTTGACACATACGGTTCGTGAGTTTAACAAACATATGAAGACATTGTTTTTGTTTATGAAAACGTGCTTGTAGATGGAGGAACAAAGTTTTCATTCCATGGTATTTACTATCGATGAATTTACCATTAGGTGGACCTCCTGCCATGATAACAACCTTCTGACACAGAAAAAAATACCAGAATGAAACTAACATAGTGCGGCGGCAAGGAGAGCCACTATCGAGACAACCATGGCTTCTTAGCTTATTCTTAGTTTAGTAGGAAGTAGGATAATGGTGCAGATTCTGTCGTAAATCCCACAAACCTAATTTGAATCACATCACATCTCTTTCTTACAAACATTATTGAAAAAGGATAGAACATATTTAAAGCTATCAAATTAGTCTTTGCCGTTTTCATTTGCGGGTAAAATAGAGGTAACCAATTTTGATGGCGACTAAACTGATGTTCATAACAAGCAATCGGACTAATTTGACAGAACAAAAATTCTTACATCCTTTTCTTATGTTCTTTGTTAGAAAGAGATATAGTGAGACTAAAGTTTAATTGTAAATAACAGGATCAGCACCATTTATAAAAAATGTTTCACTCTTGGTAGAAAAAAAATAGCCAAAAAGAAATAAACATTGTGCGGCAAGGAGTTATACTATCGTGACAACCATGGCTTATAGCTTATCCTTAGTTTAGTAGGAAGTAAGATAATAGGATTTATTTTAAACATGAGGTTGCCAATCTAATCGACAGTATGTGAAAAGTCTTTTTTTTTTCGACCGCGACACGCATGGGGCAATTTTGTACGGAGCAAGTTTAAGTTATGGCGATGTAACCCAAAACGAATGTGCGTCCACATTTCCGTTTCCGGACCACTGAATATTTTATTTTGTTCTCTTTGTTTTATTATGTTACATGATGCATTGACAGTTCATTGGCTATATCTAGTAATTATTTACTCTGAGGCTTGCTCTGCATGCTCAGTCGTTTGATCAAATGGGAGGTAGTGACGTTCTTTGATATTTACTAGCTGTATTTTTTTATCTTGATCACGATTTAATTGTGCGTCCATGCTTGGCGAACCGAGCACGAGCCGAGCCATAAACGAGCACACTGTGAGCACGATTCGCGTAGCGTGGACGGGCTTGCGAGCCTCGAACGAGCATTCGTAGCGTGCTCGACTGCGCTCCGCTCGATTCTCAGTTTTTTCACGAACACAGGGATTCGCATCGCGCTCGTTGTAGGCTCGCTGAAGGCTCGTTAAGTACGTCCACGCTTGAAATCGCGAGCAACGAACGAATCCTGTTTGTTCGAGGCTCGGCTCGTGCTCGCTTCGCGTAGCATGGACGCACCATAAAATTTAGTTTGCGTTTGACATTCAAAAAGAAAACTTAATTGCTAAAATAAAAAGTTTAATTTTCTTTTCCGTACACGGGTGGTATACAGCAACATATCAAATATCACATTAAAATTGTGATTGGCAATGTTCTCCACGAGAAAATTATTTGTACCGACCCTTACGCGCATAGAATCGATTCGAGAAATCAAAAGTAGAGAAAAATGTAACAACTATGTTGAGACATTAGTCTTAAATGACTAAATTGACGATCGTGGCGCAAATGTCAAGGTAAACTAGAAACAATACAATATGTATAACTTTTTGTCTATCATGCGCGAGATATCACGTTATCACTTGACATACGTCTCAAGGGGAATTGTCAGATAGGTATAGAAAATTATTTGCGTCGCAAAGCACGTTCGGAAACCACTATCAAATCATCAAAAAACGTTTTCACTAATCTCAGAACTTTTTCATCCAACTCAATAACAAATTTAATAGAGCAATTACTTGTTTGAGCGGTTTTGGTGAGGTTTTACCATCACTGTTATGGTTTCATTTGGCGCAATTAAAATGGGAAGAGTATACAAACATAATTACCGACCACATTCGAAATGCACCGATTAAATTGAAGTAGGTAGATAATAGTTTATCCGCTGCTATTTTGTTAGGATTTAGTCATAACGAGTGGAATCAAACATTGCATTGTTATTATTAAATACAAAAACCACTCAAAGACCACCAATTACATACGGTTTAGACACAGTAGATATATCAAATATCTACTGTGGTTTAGATATCTAAACTATCTAAGATATCTAATGATACGCTTATAAAAAGGGTTAACTTTAATATCTGATCATCTCACAACTTCCCTAGAGGCCTTCTAGGTGGCTAGAAAACTTCAACAGTAGGTTGACCACTAGCCTACCTCCACCGATCCGTAGTGGGCACGCGTGGTGGAGTATCTGCCCATTCCCTTTCACCATGATTTGTGAAAGGAGGCCTATGCTCAGCAGTGGGCTATAGGCTGATGATGATGAAGACGAAAGGAACCTTAAACGACGACTAGCATAATAGGTATCTAAGCCGTTTAGCATAATTTAACAAGAAAGATCAAACTCACAAAAGAAAACAACGATTACATTATAGTTGAGATGAACATTTTGATTAATTTAGTTTACAAATAAACAGTTTTTCTTTATATTTTTCGTAACCGTATCGTACTATTCTTCTCCTTTTAAATGTCTTCTTCTTTGTCTATGTTATATTCGTATGCCTTGGTTAAATTGTGTCTTTGTGTAAATTATTGTGTTCACATGTTTAAGCTAGGGCTTCACCTGCGTGTAATGCCTTTAATTAGCGCGTTATTAAACAGGCTGGGTGTTAGGTTAGCGCACTAATTTGCTAATGGCTATATTGATTTCGTTAATCGAACAATTAACCCAAAGAAGCGTAATGACGTTGATTTTGCTTGCAATCTATTCCGCCAATTTGCCACAATCGACAATGCGCTCTGATTGGCTAAGACAAGGACACATGCGCTCTGATTGGCCAAGTGAACAACACAGGATGCAGTGATTAGTCCTTATTGTTCAAAATCAGTGACAAATCACTGACTAGTTTCGGAATCGGATTGCACGGTATTATTACTAAGGGATTGTTCCCTGATGATGTCGTTAGACGTTAGGTCAAATAATGGTGTCCACCCATTTAGTGATTTAGGGCATAGTTTAGTGGATTATTTATGACGCGTTAATTGGTCCGATAATTGGACGCGCAGGTGAAGCATTAGAGAAACAATCTGGCCGCCGATTCACGCATTTTCGACATCTCATGTTGCATTAGAAAAACATTACTATTAAGATGTAGAGAATTTTTAAGATATTTAAGCCATTTTTTGTTTTACGCAGTCGGGTTTTTTGATTCTTTTTAGCAAATGAAAAACTCGACATTGATGTCTAAAATTTGACAACCTAAGATCATTTGATGTACGTTCGTCATAAATAAATAAATACCAACATCTCTATCACTCATGTTTGCTTTTTCTGTGCGTTGGCAATCTCCTTTGCAAATGGAATGCAAACTACAATTGTTTTCAATAAATGTGTTGAACAAAACGTTTCCTTTAGCATTTCCTTATAAGTTTTCTTCCTGTCGACAGTGTGATGATATGTCGACTGTGTTTTATACTCATGTGTTTACTTTTAGCAGCCGAAGTGACTCAATGACTACACCTACGGCACCTAGTACTAATGGTGCGTCCATGCTACGCGAAGCGAGCACGAGTCGAAACTCGAACGAAAAGGATTCGTTCGTTGTTCGCGTAGCGTGGACGGACTTGCGAGGCTCGAACGAGCATTCGTCTATGCTCGACTGCGCTCCGCCCGATTGGCAGTTTTTTCACGAACATAGGCATTCGCATCGCGCTCGTTGAAGGCTCGTTGTAAGTCCACACTGTTCACACTTGACATCGCGAGCTACAAACGAATTCTGTTCGTTCGAGGCTCGGCTCGTGCTCGGTTCGCGTAGCCTGGACGCAGTATAATACTAACATTCACCTGATTTTTTTTGCAATCACTTGACTTTGTACAGAAAAAAAAACTTTATTGAATTCTCGTATATATATCCAAATGAAAATGTGCCTCGATGAAAATGTTGTACATTATTATTGTGATTATATTTATATGAATTCCGATCCTAATGGAATAAAAATGATAACCCTATATTTAAGTAAGATTGTAATATATGTAATGTATTGAGGATTTTTTTAAATGGTCTCGATGTTATTGTTGTTTATCAGTGTGTACAATATTATGTAATAGTACATTATGATACATGTGTACAAAGTCACTCGAGGCGGTATTAAGCGCTGGAGCCGCAGGCGAACGCGATAAGTGATAGTGTAATAATCAATGTAATAATAATCGGCATACGACGTTTTTCAAGACGCTTGCGAGGAAAACAACAGACTTGTATTTTTTTAAGTAGATTTTTTGATAATAATAAACCACACAATGAGATCGTTGACAAATATGGCGCGCAAGTTCTTTTTTTTTAGCAGCCGTGAGCTGTCAAACAATTTTACCCGTTTAAATTAAGAATGCTTGGTCTACACACATATCACTTGCAGTGAGGTACAAACTAATCATAAACGGGATTATACCTATCGTAAAACTGTGCGGTAATGTAAATTAAAAAGCACTAGTGCGTAATAAGCTGCATTAAGATACTAAAAACGGTGCAATAAATGTGACTTTACGAGCGAGTGTGTGGAAAAATTATTTTAATTATTTAAAATTATTTTTTGTCCGTTCTCCAGCAAAAATTTCAATTATTTATAAAGAAAACTTAATATTTTTAATCCGACTTAAGCCTAAGGAGAGCTTTCAACCTATCAATATATCTTCAAGAGTAATTGAAAGAGCACAGTTCTACAGATGTCCATTTCCATTACCCGTCTCAAGACGGATGTAATAATATCTCACTGCATTACATCATTTCGACTCTCCTAAGTGTTCCTATTACATTTTCCATCAACTTTTCATGGAATGGTGCCGTGGAAAAGCCTTATTCTGTCTCACTGACGTCGGGTAAAAATTAAAATTGACGTTGCGATTTCTCTGGTCGTATTTTTTACGCATGTTTTTGTCTTGCGCCGCATCGAGGGTTGTCAAATTTGTTTACATCCCTGTTTTTTACTTGAATAATTGAAACTATTATATTTTTTTCAGGGTCGGCAACGCGCGAGTGATACCCCTGGTGTTGCAAGCGTCCATAGGCAGGTGGTCCGTATGCTTGTTTGCTACACTAAGTGTTTGGATTTAAGATAGTATTAGGATTGTTAAATCCATTTTATGTAGTTAAAATATAGGTAGAATTTTCAAAGCCACTCTTTCACTTTTCTGTATAATTTACATGGCTTTTTGTGAGATAAAACGAAATGTTTTCTCCAATAATTATAATATTTCTTTTCTTATTTTATATCTTTGCTTATTTGAAATCCAATGAAGACTTTTTTTACCTAATAGTAGTTGGATAATTCGCATTTTGACATTATTAAGAGTTTTTTCCGTGGCAATAAATAACATTCTTCTTTCTTCTTTCTTCTTTCTTCTTTCTTCTTTCTTCTTTCTTCTTTCTTCTTTCTTCTTTCTTCTTTCTTCTTTCTTCTTTCTTCTTTCTTCTTTCTTCTTTCTTCTTTCTTCTTTCTTCTTTCTTCTTTCTTCTTTCTTCTTTCTTCTTTCTTCTTTCTTTATAGCCTCTAGTGGCACATTATAATCTAATATTTTTAAAGCTATCTGCGGACAATGTAGTGGTCTGCAATATTGATATTTTTTTTATGTATAATCTTTTTCTTATATTTATGTTGTAGCTGTTTTTTGTCCCATAATAAATAAATAAACATTAATAAGCGTTTGAAGTTCAACATCTCAACGTCATAGTGTCCCTACATCAGAATAGGTAGTTGGGAAGCCTCGCTAAAGTGCAGCAGTCTCTTTTGTCTTAAGCGAGAACGCAACTAACAACCGTTGCATCGTTCCCTACACGGACAAAGACGTTGCAGAATTTCCTACTCTTTGAAAGGGATGCGGATCTGAGATTCTTTTGAGCTTTACCATAGTTTTTTTATGAACCCAAAATCTCGGTCTATCTGGGGATTCCTTTCAACCTTTACTTAACAGTTTATTAACCGACTTCCAAATAAAGGAAGAGGTTCTCAATTCGGTTGTTCTTTTTATGTTTGTTACCTCATAACTCCGACATTTATTAACCGATTTGGAAAATTTTTTTTTTGTTTGGAATGTTACACTTCCCGTTTTGTCCCATTGTCATCAGATCAGGATTTGATTACTTCTTAGTGATAAACTAGCATTTCATTTCAGGGTTTCTACCGCCATCTAGGGGATCGCCCTTGCCCCTAGGTATACAATTTTGAAAACGCTTCCTTATTATGGTGAATCCATGCTACGCGAATCGAGCACGAGCCGAGCCACGAACGAACCTACAACGAGCACTACGCGAATCCCTTTGTTCGTGAAAAAACTGACAATCGCGCTCGTTCGAGGCTCGCAAGCCCGTCCACGCTACGCGAATCATGCTCGCAGTATGCTCGTTCTTGGCTCGGTTCGTGCTCGGTTCGCCAAGCATGGACGCACCATAAGATTCCTCCAGTTTATAAGGATGTTCCTTATATACTGGAGGGTGCAAAATTTTTAATGCTGTTTAAGCGAATCTGAATCTGTCAGTCAGTCAATTTCTTCTCTCATACAACGTGTAACAGATTTGAATGCTAAATCTTTGAACGGTTTGTTCAGAATCGCCTACTGAATCAAGTGACATAAATCGATTCAGAAAATTATGAACAAACCGTTTAAATATTTAGCATCTTAATATATTACACTCTGTATATGGATTTCAAAGTATTAAACTGTAGTTAAATCTTTTTAAACTGAATCATGACTCTAAACAACTCTAGGGCATTTGACTTCCACGCCAACTAGACTGTCGATGACCGTAGGCACCGTTTATGAACACATAAAGTTATTCTCATTCTAAAACCATTGTTATTGCAATTCCCCTATGGTTTGTTTTCAATAACGACGGGTGTGTTTGGAGTTAAAGGAAATGTATCATTGTTTGTGTTACAGGTGCACGGTTTATCGGCTGTATACATGATGTATGTGTTTGTCTTAACTTAACCATGTGCAGATAAACTCATGTTTGTTCTACATTCCGCTACCAGTTGATGCTTGGTTTTTACTTGAATAAAGTTTAGTATTTTAAGAAATGATAACGTTATCTGCCACACAATTGTAACAATGCTTTAGTAATTATCTAAAATCAAGTAAACATCTCGAAGAGCCGATAACCCCTGGGGTAGAAAAGTTCTCGAGTGGCGACCACGTACTGGAAAGCGCCGAGCGGGACGCCCTCCAACCAGATGGACCGACGACCTGGTTAGAGTCGCTGGGCACCGCTGGATGCAAGCAGCCCAAAATCTTTCGAAGTGGAAGTCAATGGGTGAGGCCTATGTTCAGCAGTGGACTTCCATAGGCTCATATGATGATGATGAAGTAATAAGAAAAGGTATAAGAGAGTGATTCAAAGCGATGAAAACTCAATGGATGTGACGTCGAATGCCATGTCGAAGGTAGTCAGTTTGAATCTTAGAATAAGCTTGGGCGTCGGTGAAGGAAAGCATCGTAAGGAAACCATACGAGCTCCTTTATAATCCTTTTCTAAATCAGACATATAGCAATAAAAAAAATAAAAAAAAATACTTGGGACATTCCTCACACACTGTCATCTGATACTGTACCAGATAACTGATATAATACTTTTTGTTTGTAAATACATACCCAGACTCAGGACATACAGACATGTTCATGCACACAAATGCATGTCCTGTGCGGGAATCGAACCCATGACCTGCGGCGCGATAGGTGGAATCTTAACCAGTCTTAACCAACCACGCCAGCTGGTCCGTCAATAATGTTTGATTTGTTTCGAAATGTCTGTCTCTCTCTTTCTTTCTTAAAATTTTAACTTCTATAAAGTCACCATAATCGTAACTACAACTAAATCCTCAACATTACATGGTGATTATAATAATAACTACAACATGTGTTCAATGAACCTGAACAACGGCTTCGAAGCCGCGCTATTTATGAACTAACCTAGTTAATTAATTATTGTTAAATAGTTCTACTCCTTGTAATTACTTGTGGTATGTAGCTGGCTTAAACTTGAGTGTATATATAAGTCTATTAAGGTTTATAGAATTGTGGAATAAATAAATAAATCAATAAATATCCAGGGACATTCATCACATACATGATCATCTGATCTCAAACTAAGCAGTTTGTACTATGGAAACCAGATAACTGATATACTACATATACATAATTACTACTTTTTGGATTGAGGAATTTGTTTCTTTCTTTGGAACATACGGCAGAAAGAAAAGGTTGTTTCAAAAACAAAGCACAATAACATCTTCTCAAAACCCTTTGTATTGCGAGTTCGTGACAAGTGACTCACGAGCCGAGACGAGGACATTCGTAGGAGAACGAAAACTACCGATATAGCTCGTAGAGTTAGTAAGCTGAAGTGGCAATGGGCAGGCCACATCGCTCGAAGAACTGATAGCCGATGGGGAAGGAAGGTTCTTGAGTGGCGACCACGTACTGGAAAGCGCCGAGCGGGACGACCTCCAACCAGGTGGACCGACGATCTGGTCAAGATCGCTGGGCACCGCTGGATGCAAGCGGCCCAAAACCGTTCGAAGTGGAAGTTAATAGGGGACGCCTATGTTCAGCAGTGGACATCCCTAGGCTGATATGATGATGATGATGATGACTCACCAAAAAAGCTTGTATTAAAAATGATTTTTTTAATAAAAACTTATTGGTTTGTGAAGTTCTTTAATTGCATCGCTATCTTAATAATTGGACTGTTTTACAAAAAACTTAAACCGACTTCAAAGTACACTAAGAAGTAATCAAATCCTGATCTGAAGACAAATATAAAAAAAAAAAAAAAAACACAACCGAATTGAGAACCTCCTCCTTTTCTTGAAGTCGGTTAAAAAGTGCGGGCCGCGTCACGTCGCTTCCGAATCCCGATGTTAGCTCAATCTAACTCAAAAATAAAGCCATTTCAGTGTGCCTGTGTTTGAGAAAAGTTTAGTGACGATGTAGCCTAAGAAAATGTGCCAAAAATTTTATGAGTGACAATAAATTTTCTTAAATTCGTATCAACTGTAACAAATGTAAAATCGCGGCATGCCCCCGGAGGATTAAAATTTTCACATAATATTTAACAATTTTGCGTACAACAGTAATGGTACGTCGGCCGTGATAAACGGCAGTCGACTGCTGCCGAAATATGCCGAGTGGACGATGCAAATGGATTTGGATGCGCTTCTAAAATCATAGCGATAAATCCATTTGAATAGATGTGGTAAGTGTAAGTTAATGTATGTTTTTTGGGGCATTCGATGAAAAAGTCTAAAAACTACTTATGTATATTACTAATATTATACATGATATGTAGATGTTTATGTTTGTGGCTCAATCACGCATCAACGATTTTGAATCACGACGTTTGGCCACTTACTCGCCCAAAAGGGACGATGACGAAGCCTAAGATGGAACACGCTTACCCAGAAGAAACCTATTCACTCTGGCCTTGAAAGTCCCTACATTGTGTGAGTCAGGAAACACAGACGCCGGAAGCAAGTTCCACTCCCTTGCTGCATTATAAATGAGGATGCAAAATGCTGTGTCCGTATTTTCGGTATTGTCTTGTCTACATACCAAAAATGTGTTTGGATACTGGATGATAATGTATTTGGATGAAATTTGGCTCACAGATAGAATATGTTCTGAAAATGCGGGAATACTTTTTTTGTTTGGAAGGGTACACTTCCCGTTTGGTCCCATTGTCATCAAAACAGAATTGATAACATTTTAGTTAGTCCAGTAGAATTAGCTCAAAATTAAGCAACATTTTACATTAATTGTGGTACGAATGATTTTCGGTATATCGATAGAGTTAGGTATGGATATCATTACCTTAAATTCGCAACCGATTTGGAAGTACGGAACATGGTGAAAATTGAGAAAAACTTTGATATTGAATAATTCCTAAACAAAAATTGTGGTACTAGTTGCGAGAATACCATGTCTTTAGAGAACCATTACCTACCTTCTCAAGAAATTTGGACTGGTTGCGACATACGGAACATACCTAAACTTAAAAAAGTGATTTTTCACCTTTATCTCCTAGGCAAAATTTGTGGTACTAGTTGCCAACTCATTGGTAACTTGTATTAGCCTATTACACTTAGTTTAAGTGTACTTTGAAGTCGGTTTAAGTTTTTAACAGACTTCAAAAAAGAAGGAGGTTGTTTCTTTATGTTTCTTACCTCGTGACTCCGTCATTTATTAACCGATTTGGAAAATTATTTTTTGTATTGATGGGTTCACTTCCCGTTTGGTTACCGGTTTAACATTTTTGTAAAACACTTCAATTATTATTTTTAAAACAGGTTTCACTTATATCAGGGGTGGGATGGGGTGGGGTAGGGTAGGGTAGGGTAGGGTAGGGTAGGGTAGCACCACAGGGTAGGGTAGCACCACGCGAACGAAGTTGCGCCGGGCAGCTAGTTTATATATAAAATGGAAACATAAATCTCAAATCACTTCCCTTCACTCTACATCTGAAACTACAGGCGTTCCCCCAAATTTATAGCCTCTCATAATAGCAATATTAAAAGGTAAAAGCCGTTAACACAATATCCACTGTAAATTAATAGTTTTCATTTGCAATTTAAATCGTAGAATCGCTTTTGAAATACATAATGTATTACACAATAATAGAGTCGGAATGGATAATTTGCTGGCGTATATTTATTTGTAAGCTACTGCGAAATTTGTGCTGTAAAGCTGTCAGAGTTGCATCTGTTGTCGACTGAAAAAAATACAAAAATTCTAGATTGCTTGAGTTTTCTGTAAATTATATTTTTCTTTAGAATTCAACTAGCTTTCTACTCTATCGATCTCAAGTCAAACTGATTTGAAGATTTTACTATAGTTTTGAAGCACCATTATGCTGCGTCCATGCTAAGCGAATCGAGCACGAGCCGAGCCATGAACGAACCTACAACGAGCACGATGCGAATCCCTTTGTTCATGAAAAAAACTGACAATCGCGCTCGTTCGAGGCTCGCAAGCCCCACGCTACGCGAATCGTACTCGCAGTGTGCTCGTTCGTGGGTCGGCTCGTGCTCGGTTCGCATAGCATGGACGTACCATTACATTATACAATGTATTGACAAACCCTTACTAACATACTTCATATAACGAAGAATCACTAACATTAAATAATATAAATTTCGTAATATCCTTAAAGGAAGCAAGAAAGAAAGAAAGAAAAAAAACCGGCCAAGTGCGAGTCAGACTCACGCACCGAGGGTTCCGTACAAACCTGTAGGTATATAAGTAAATGGTAGTATAGACCTGAGTATTTGATATTAATTTCAATTTATGACGTATTAAAAAAAAACTACTTACTAGATCTCGTTCAAACCAATTTTCAGTGGAAGTTTGCACCGTAATGTACATCATATATTTTTTATAGATTTATCATTCTCTTATTTTAGAAGTTACAGGGGGGGGGACACACATTTTACCACTTTGGAAGTGTCTCTCGCGCAAACTATTCAGTTTAGAAAAAAATGATATTAGAAACCTCAATATCATTTTTGAACTTAAGGGTTTGATGAAAAAAAAAATTTTGAGTTTCAGTTCTAAGTATGGGGAACCCCCAAAATTTATTGTTTTTTTTCTATTTTTGTGTGTAAATCTTAATGCGGATCACAGAATACATCTACTTACCAAGTTTCAACATTATAGTTCTTATAGTTTCGGAAATAAATGGCTGTGACATACGGACAGACAGACAGACAGACATGACGAATCTATAAGGGTTCCGTTTTTTGCCATTTGGCTACGGAACCCTAAAAACATTTATTCCGACATACGCACAACATTACCTACAGAATTATATATTACATTACAAAATAAACAGATAAATAAATTAAAAAATAATAACAATATACACATTCAGTAATATTTTATTAACCATACCTTATTTACTGAAAAGAAGTTGGCTTAAACAAGCTAAATCTGTATTTACACTGTTGGTAAACTCGGTAATTACCACAAAATGAATTAAAACACTTTCTCTAATGGCCACCATTGTTACGATTATACTTTTCTGGTGTAGCCATTCCTCGATATTCAAATACACAATATCAAAATAAACCGTTTTACACTTTCATAATAAATAATGCTGACAATTAATTATAATTAATCAATATTCAATGGTATGAAATTTAATAATATTCAAATAATATAATGTTAATGCTAACAAGTGTGTGATGTCGAAAAAGGATCCTTCATCTAACATCCACTAACACTATCCATTTCACATTCATGCAGTCTATGGTGTAATTCTATTGTGACTTTCTTTATTCCAAATGCAATAATCTTTGTTCATAATGCTGGAACTACCCTCAAGTAGAGTAGAGCACGTAACCCCCATAGAATAGTACAAAACATTATTTTAACAAACTAGTATATATATAAAACTGCTCTGTGTAGTTCTAAAAGCGAAATTGTAGTCTCCAGTGAACGTAAAGGCGGCAAAGCAGAGGAAATAGTATGTAAACGCAACATTCGCATCTTGTGCTCTGTCCTAATGGGCAATGTTACTTGATTGACTTTATACTCTATGTTAGAAGAGTGTAGTGTCAAGAGCAAGTGTGAAATAGAGTAGAAGTGAAAGCTAAAATTATATTTTTTGGTAATTATAATATAGGTAGTAAAATATAAAAAACTTATAAATCTGATTTCTTCAGTATGTTTAAACCAGCAAGTGCACACGTCTTATGTCGTCGCTTTATTATCCGATAATAATGTTTGACACTTTCCCGAGGACATGGGTAAAACTGTGGTGACAGGTAGTAATTAAAAACTCTAAATGAAAGAAAATAATGAATAAAGTACAATTTTTGGAAGAATATACGAATCCCAAGACTTAGGATATCAATATGCTAAGCAGACATCCGAAGTGTGGAAAGAGTTATCACTCTTCTTATGAATACTTTACGAGAGAGATAGAGACGCATACACAATTTTGACTTGTGCAAATAAAACTAGAAAAGTTTATGTTACAGACATTGTGACGTATTCGTTGAGCAATTGTGACAATACTTGTACAAGTGAAAAAGCAAGTGTAAGTAGAGCATCACACGTCAAAACTAGAGAACTTATAACAGTGAGTCGCTCCGCTTATTCCTTTTAGTGGTGTGGGGCGTGCCAAATGAGTTTTGTAGCTTTCTTAAGTTTTATCTGCTACTATTCTGCGTCTTTATTTTTATGGTAGTCTCATAATATCAATTCATTAAAATCATAATAATAAAGTAAATGCAAAAGTGTGTTTGTTTGTTACCTTATGACGCCTAAAAGCATCGAACAATTAACCCAAAGAAGTGCAATGACTTATTTTTTTTTAAATCTATTCCGAAATTAATTATATATTTAATAATGTAATGCTTAATAATAAATGTATCAGCTTTGCGATACAGTGACGAAATGCTGCCAGCATCTTCTGAACCATCCCGGGGGGCCTAATTTTTTTTTAATTGTTGTAATTTAATCTACTTTATTATTTTTGTACTCTGTTATCAATAGTATAATTAACTTACACTGCGAAATAATAAAAAAAAAAAATACAAAAAAAAATGTTAATGTTACCTCATTAGGTAACATTAACATTACGCACCATTGTGGATGGTGGTGCTTGGCGAACCGAGCACGAGCCGAGCCACGAACGAGCAGACTGCGACCACGATTCGCGTAGTGTGGACGGGCTTGCGAGCCAAAGGGATTGGCATCGTGCTCGTTGTAGGCTCGTTGAATGTTCGTTCGTGGCTCGGCTCGTGCTCAATTCGCGTAGCATGGACGCACCATAATAACGTCTTCGTACATACGTACAATAGCATTTCCAGAAGTAGACGCCTATTGAAAGGACTCATGATCAAAGACGTGAACTGTGTGGCTTTGCGTAAACTGGCGTCTGAATGACGGATTTGGATCGGAGGTAGTGCGAAAAGCAATATCGAAATTCGATCTGAGTTTTCTAGATATGTATTTTCATGGATTCCGATCAGACGTACTGCGGAACCGCTCTAATGGTGATGAAATTAAGCACGCATATAGCTTGTGGATTGAAGAGATGTAGTACCTACTGTATTCTTAATTTAAGCTATTATTTTCAGTTGAAAGTGTTTTGTTTGATATTGTTATGCTCCCGAAATAAAAATAGATCCTACAATTCTTTCTAAAAATATAATTTTACGTAAAAATGAGAATAATAGTACATAGTGTGCAAAGTTGGTGTTTACAGGTGAGGCGGTATTTAGACAAGAGTGTAATGATCAATGCACACGTGTGTCATACTGCGTTTTTCAACACACTTGCTACGAAAAAACAGACTTGTATTTCTTGGACTAGGTTTTTTGATAATAATCAAACACAATGAGAACGTTAACAAATATGGCAGACAGGTTTTATTTGTATTTTTAAATTAAGAATGCTTCGTCTAAATACATATCAATTGCAATGAGGTACAAACTTACACATAATCGGGATTATACCTATCATAAAACGGTGCGGTAATATAAAGTAAAAAGCACTAGTGCGTAATAAGCTGCATTAAGTTACTAAAAAACGGTGCAATAACTACGAGTTACACTTTACAAGCAAGTGTGTTGAAAACAATATTATAATATAGTCTTAAAAGTTTTACACTATAAATTATTTAACGAGTTTTTTACCCCTTAATGTACCTACCTATGCAAAAGAGTTCTTCTGAAGAAAAATACTATGTTGTAACGAGTTGAATGGAATAAGCTCTATAAAGTGAGGAATGAATCTAATTCATTCTGTTTTCTTGTTTGTTCTTACTTTTCCAACGAATGCAAAGATAACTTCACTAAAGAACAGTTAAAATGTACTACGCTGTTAAAGTTGTCATACAAATAATCGTTAAGTTGTTTGACAATGACGGAAAAGTCGGAGATATGTGTTATGTATTTTGAACAATACTTTCTTCTCAACTCACGTCAGTTCCGGAGACAATTAAAAAATGTTCTGTTTTAGTTTTGTTTTTTATAATATTTGTTTTATTGTAAACCATATATATATTTAAACTTAATACTTACCTACCTTCTAGCGAACATCACTTGCGTATTTGTATTTTTTGATGCATTTAGGCATACATGTATTGGGATACATTCCAGTTCAATACCTCTACTTGTTTGTAACTCTGCCATCAATTGATTGTATTCTGTGTTGTGTGCTATCATAAATAAATAAATAAATACACTGGACAGCAAATAAACCGGGCCACCCGCTCTTTTGTAGCTCTAATCCGATTTTCTCAAAAAGTATACATCTTACAACTATCAAAGTTATACCTAAAGAACGTTCGTTTCATGATGATTAAAATGAATATAAATGTAATCTAAAGCATCGTCAACTCACATTGTTATCATGCCACAAACACAATGCCTAACGATTTGCACTATTTTCTCTAGAGTTCGAGCTAAGCGTTTTTTTTTCTACAGTGATATCTCTGATAATTTCTTTAGTTTTTGTCCATCGTTTGCTCAGGCGCGTGTATTTTTGCTGTTTTTTACGGCCAATGATGGATACGACTCCTCAGGAAGAAGCTCAAGCTGTAGCACTACTTCAAGCAGTTGTTGGGCAACGTGAGATCGCTCGAAGTCTTCGAATCAGCAGATATTCAGTGCAACGAGTTTACATACGATACTTAGAGACTGGAGCAATCGACCGCCGTCCAGGTACGGGCAGACCTAGGGCTACATCAGCAACAGATGATCGTTATATCCAACTTACTAATCTGCGAAATCACTGCCTGAACGCAGTTCAAGTCCAACAAAGTCTGCGTGACGAACACCAAGTGGTCATAAGTTCAGATACCGTCAGCAGGAGACTTGCTGAAAGGAACCTGACTCCAAAAAGAGCTGCAACAGGCCCAGGATTCACGGTAGCCCACCGTCGGTCACGACTTGAATTTGCTTGAGAGCATAGGAATTTGAGGTTAGAGCATTGGGGTAATTTACTCTGCCCTGATGTGACCAGGGTGAGTCTACATGGAAGCAATCGACGTCAGAGAGTATATCGTCACCCTGGAGAACGTTGTTCTAAGTGTTTATCGAGTAAACTGTTGCTTATGGAGGAGAATTGAATGGTCTGGGGCGGCATCTCGTTAAACGCACATACAGCGTTAGTTTTCATCAAACCGATGGGCCGTACACGTGGATTGACTTCTCATGGATACATCACTGAAATCCTCGCGGACCATATGGTACCTTACGTAGGATATATCGGGCAGCATATGCAGTTGATGCATGATAATGTACGGCCTCATGTTGCTCATGTGGTGACCCAGTATCTACGCGACGTCGGCATTCATACGATGGACTGGTCAGCTCAAAGTCCGGAATTGAATCCGATAGAACACTTATGAGATGAGCTGAAACGTCGAGTTCGAGCCCGGGTACCTGTTCCAACAAGGCTTTCAGAGCTGTGAATCGCAAATGAATAGGAGTGGAATGGAATTCCCCAAGATTTCATCGTCAGGCTCGTGAGGTCTTTGAATACGAAGATGCTAGCAGTTTCCCGAGCAAGGGGAAGGAACACTGAATACTGTCCAAAAACATTTTTTTAATTTTTTCTTTTTTTTTTCAGCCAAATTTTGTTTTTCCTTTGGTTATTACGAACGATTAACACGACTGGAAAACAACTCTTCTTTGTAAAATCCTTAATAAACATTTAATAAATTGATTAAGCCTAATGTGTTTCCATTCATTTTGTTCATCATGAAACACACTTTCTTTAGGTATAACTTTGTAAGTTTTATACTTTTTGAGAAAATTGGATTAAAGCTCCAAGGTAGCGGGTGGCCCGGTTTATTTGCTGTCCAGTGTAGATTCTAAAAACATTAGGTATGAATAATGGTCCTTATCTCATTTGACTTGCAACTCAGTATTCGAAATATTATGAGACCATATTGAAAAAAAAATACTAGTTTATTTTTAATAAAGCAAACACAATTTAAAAAGTTGATATCGCTACGACAACGTTAAAAAGTTACGTGTATCGGGCCACAGTTTTGGCACAAAATAAGGTCCCATAAAACCCATGAAAATCGATTATATTTGTGATAGCAAACTGATTTTAAAACCACCTTTTCATTACTTTACAGTTTTAAAGTTATAAACTGAATAAAGAGCTATAATTTTCAACGGTCTCACACAAACATGGACGCCCCAACCCTAGCAAGTGAGACTTTAGTTCTCAACTAGAAGTGATAAATGCGAGAGATTTAGTCGTTTGAAATATCGCTTTGTTTCCCATTCTAGACTCACTTTATACTTGAATTAGATGTCATCAACGGACAATTTCTGCTATCTTTTTAAAACTTACGCTATTTGAAGTGAAGATTTTTCATTATGTGTATCTATGAAGCGGCTTGAATCTGATAGCCCAAAAACATGAATCCATTAATAATTTTATTACGTCTAAAGGTGAGTCTACGCTACGCGAGCGAAGCACGGGGCGAGCCGCTCTTCGTTTTTCGCTCATGAAGAGTGCCCTAATAATAACTAAATAAAAAAAAATGCTGGGACATTCCTCACACACGGTCATCTGATCCCAAACTAAGCAGAGCTTGTACTATGGAAACCAGATAACTGATATAATACATAGACTACTTTTTGTTTGTAAATACATACTTAGTATACATAATTACACCCAGACTCGGGACATACAGACATGTTCATGCACACAAATGCATGTCCTGCGTGGGAATCGAACCCTCGAACCCAGCTGGCCTGTCATAATTATGTAATACACAGTAACAAAATACACACAAACTTTCGCATTTAAAACAAAAATAGCATGAAATATTCAGGATAATGACTTACTAGAGTAACCCTCAAAGAGAAATTCGTGTAAAATAATGCTAAATAAGCCCCAGAAACGACGTTATATCACAGTATTACCGCTCAAATAACTTTAACGTAATTTTAAACTCTTATAATTTAGTTATAAAACCTTTCTAAGGCTTTGAAGGTATAAGATTATTATCTATTAATTTTGGGAGACCCTATTTTTGATAAAAACGTCAAAAAGCTTTTAGTACCTTGTCTGATATTGTATAAACGTTGTATATACAATCTTGATACCAATTAAAGTTAAATACTCATGTTATAAGCTGCATGTATTTACTCCAAGTAGTACTTTTTAGGGTTCCGTACCCAAAGGGTGCCAAACGAGACCCTATTCATAAGCCTCCACTGTCCGTCCGTCCTGTATCTTCTTTGGTTCCTGTATCTACGCTATAATAATGAAATTAACTCATATAATTACCACTTGGCCGGTTTTTTTTTTTTTTTTTTTTATACCACTTAGGTAGTAGTAAGCGGTCACCGTAGCCTATGGACGCTTGCAACAACAGGGGTATCACGCGCGCATTGCCGACCCTAAAACCCTAGGTTTTCATTATTTATCATCGCCAATATCGAAAAACCAATGCTGTACATTATTTTCATTGATGCGATTGAGATTTATGGGATTGAGACATGGGTCAGTTGCCAAATAAGACAGAATTTTCAAACTAAAAACCAAACCATTAGAACTGAACGGAATCATCCTGCAAGTGCCGAGGGGGCGGAGTCCTATCAGGTGGACCGAGAACTAAAACTACTGGCCCCCTATACAAGATGGTTGTCGAGAATCGTCATCGTTAGTATACGATTAACCTTTGCATGGAATGATCGTTTACTAACGATAACGATTGTCTAAATGAATTTGAATGAAATTTGGCAAACAAATAGAAAATGTTCTGGATTAGCACATAGGATCATTTTAACCAGAGAAAACAATATGCGGGTAAAACCGCGGGAAGAAAGCTAATGTTATCATAAAGGCATACAACTTAATTCATATAAAGAGTTGTAATATTATTGTGATGAAATTCTGTTTTATTAATTCAACCTCATTTCAACCATCACAAGCCAACAGCCACCCCGGTGTGATATGCGAAAATATTACTTTTCTTTTCATCTGCATTCTGTATTCCTTTTCAATATTCTCCGCGTTCCAATGATATCGCGAGCAAATGTTTTATTCATCGGGAAGGTCAAGCGAAACATGTACGGATGGAAAAAATACAATACCGTATTTGAATAACTGACGGTTTGTATGGTTTTTGCATATCATATTACAATTTGAGATATCGGGCCTCGACACATTGCGTCTGTTTGGGAGGAAACCGGGGGTCTGTAACTGTATGCTGACGCTATATTAAAAACATTTATTTCGACATACACACAACATTACAGAACAATAGAGAGGAATAGAATTTGAGAAGTAGAGCATAGCGTTTATTCGCTCAAAGAGCAGCTCGACTGGGGAAGTACCTCCTCCACCTTACAGAATACCCCAGCCAAAAAACTTTATGTTCTGTAAAGTTGTGTTCCTGCGCGTGAGTAAGGTCTCCAGAGCTCACAGGGGAGGGGGAAAGGTCGGTAACGCGTGAGCGATGCTTCTTGTGTTGCAAGCGTGCCCGCTCACCATCAGGCGGGCCGCATGCTAGATTACCGACTATAAAAAAAAAAAAAAATACACATTTGATTTACACATTCAGTAATATTGTGTGATGTCGAAAAAGGATTACGACTCAGTTTTACTCCAAGTTATGAACAAACATACCTTGGAACTGATTTTCAGTCGAACACTTTTCGACATCACAAATATCCGACTGGAAAATTGTACACTAATAATATTATACTGTGTACGAACAATTAATGAAATATATGATTCCATTGTTTATTATTTTATTTCCCCGATTATACCTACGCAGGTTGAGCACTTCCCCCTTTTTTGAGCATACAACCTGTAACGGAAAGGGTAAGTGTATCCATAAAAATACCCGACTTCTTTGGTACTAGGCCCACAGATCACGAAAGAGAAAATGTTATAATTATATTAGCAAGTGACGTGAAAAGTGACCCTAATTAGCTAAGCGGTGACACGTTGGTTAGATTTGATTTCAATACCTACACTTGGAAGCAAACATTTGGTAGGTATGAATTTTTGAGTAATCTTTTAGCTGATACTTTTTATAGCGCTCGTGGTGTATCATGATTAGCCGTTCTTAATCGATCAGCAAAGTTAAGCTACCACCGTCGTGGTTAGTATGTACCTATATAGGTGACCGTCTAGTGGTATTTCATATCGAGCGTTTCCGTGCTTTGGAAGGCACGTGAATCCTTTGGTCCCGGTTATCACTTAATTGTAATATAATTCTAAATTGACCACTAGCCTACCTCCACCAATCCGCAGTGGGCACGCGTGATGGAGTATTGCCCATTCCCTTTCATCCTCTTTTCTGAAAAGAGGCCTGTGCCCAGCAGTGGGATATTATAGGCTGATGATGATGATGACTTTTTATAGATAGTTTATACCCGATGTAGTTTTCAAACCTTTCGGATAGATATACTATTTTTAATACACATTGTATAGTTCTCGCGCTTCACTGAGGCCAGTAAGGCATATCAGAGGCAGGGACATAGGTCGCAGTAAATAGATATCGGGTGCTTGGTGTCTACTCTGCAGCTAATCACAAGTTGACTGAGCGCAAATACTCACTGCAACGTCATATATACCTCATACGTCGGATTCCGTGACGGGTCGGACGTGTATGTTAGTTCTGAGTCTAGGTGTAAATATCTATGTACATATTTACTGCTAGTTTATAGTTTCAGTTATCTGATTTCTATAGTACAAGCTCTAATTAGTTTGGGATCAGATAACCATGTTTTAAGAGAGGTAGAGCGTAGCGTTAATTCTCTCAAAGAGCAGCTCGACTGGGGAAATACCTCCACCTTACAGAATACCGCAGCCAAATAACTTTATGTTTTGTAAAGTTGTGTTCCTGCGCGTTAGTAAGGTCGCCAGAGCTCATTGGGGAGGGGGGAAAGGTAGGCAACGCGTGAGCGATGCTTCGTGTGTTGCAAGCGTCCATATGGCTACGGTAAACGCTTACCATTAGGTGGGCCGTAAGCTTGTTTGCCGACTTAGTCGTATACATTTTTTTTTTTAAAGAATTGCGTAGGATATTCAAAGGAATTTAACTATTCTCCAATTCCAGGCACCTACAAATACAATGTCTCCATGCAAATCCAACAGTTTTGCTCCTATAGCCGTTTACATAATATCCGGCGGTATCCTACCGTTCTCCTTACTCGTGAGTTTTATTCAAAACGTAGCAAGCATAGCCGTTTAACCTACTGCGCAAATAGCCCGGGGCAGCGCGCACAAGGCAAATTTGCAAACTGCTTCTCGAGACTGTTGGTGTATTATGCCACTGTTATGTAACGTTTATAAAGTGAATTGACTACGTCTTCTGCAGGTTTCAAGCTATGTTATAGCTATAAGAAAGAAGAAAAGGATTATTTGATGATGTTTGGACATATCATCCGCAAAGAAAGCTCATTGGAACTATTAGTGGTACAAGGAAGAGTAGAAGGTCAACGTTCCCGCGGCAGATCACCCACAAGATGGACAGATCTCATAAAATCATCAACAAGTTGTTCCCTCAGTGAATGTACACGCAGTGCCGCGAATAGAGACAGATGGAAAAGTCTCGCAAAAGTCGCAATAAACTCATCAGACGATCCATAATCATAACTATAACCACCACCAGTACGACTGAGAAGAAGAAGAACAGCCTATTTGCAGGGTCTAGAACAGCCAAACTCAACCTGCGCCCCTTGTGAACCTTTTTGAGTGGCCCGGTATACGTTGTAAAACTTATGTATCTATATAGGTTGACTGTTAATTAGTAAACGATTCTTAGACACATGATTGTACTCATGATAACAAACAACACTTAATTGTGATAGTCGTTGTGCTAGTTGGAGACCTTCTAGGCGGCTTGAAAACTCCAACAGTAGGTTGACCACTAGCATACCTCCACCAATCCGCAGTGGGCACGCGTTGTGGAGTATCTGCCCATTCCCTTTCACCCTTATTTGTGAAAAGAGGTCTGTGCTCAGCGGTGGGACATTATAGGCTGATGATGATGATATTGTCTTCACAGTTTACGGCAAGAAAACGATTTCCTGAAAAGAAACAAAACGCGAGGTAAGCCACCTCAGGGTTGGTGATAAACAGAGTGATTCAAAGTCCGCGGTACATTTTTATTCAAAATGAGCGTGTGCCTTGTCTCGGAGGGCAAATACCTAAATGTATTATACGCTCAACGGCACAGAACGTTAAGAACCCTTGCTGAACTATTGGAACTCGATTTTAGTTTGAGTGAGAATTTTTATAAATAATAAACATGAAAGCTAGGTTACAGCCCACCAAAATGTTCAGTTTAAGGCCAACGCGACTCAGTCGTCTGCGGTCCGCGGACCAGCTCGCTCGTCCATTGCTTATCTCTCTCCCGCATGTGTGCATTGTACGCACATACAAGGTTACATGGTACACCTATACGAAGCACTTCGTAGTTCGATCGATTTTAAACAAATGCCGGTTACTGTTTACTTGTATGAAGAAGTTTTTTGCAAAATGTTCCGGTGGGCCTATCCTGACTTTTGAAATCATTGTTATAATCGTATAACACGGTTACAATCGAAAGGAGATAATCCTTTCGATTGTAACCGTGTTATATCCTCAATTTATCTAAAGTCTAAACGTGAACAACTCCGCCATTTATAAGTCCATAAGAACGCTCATTCCAGTCGCCAACAGTCGAATTTTATTCTCATTCAAATCTCGAATCTCTTTCGACTTCACTTCCCTAAGACACATAGTAAACCTCCGCTTAATACCCGTTCATTCGCCCCCGTCGTTTGTCACAGCAACATTAAGACACCGACTGAAAGGGCCCAAATGACGCATACCGCATATTTTATGTGGTTCCGTGTGTTGCAGGCTTTGTACTTGGATTTTGCTTCTAAACTTGGGACATGTGACAACGTGGAATTAAAAAAGTCAATTGTAATATTAATTTATCGGGTCTATTCGCGCACAGATTATTATCAAAATTTCATTTTGACTATTATATTACAATGAATTTAGTCGCGAAAGCTTAAAAAGTACTAAAAAAGTCGATGTCGAAAGCCAAAACATTTATAAACTCAAAAATGTTTGCAACACATTTTAAAATAAGTAATTGAAAAAAAAAACATGTTTTTCAAATTCAAATTCAAATTCTAATTCAAAATCATTTATTCAAATAGACCTTCGCAGGCACTTATGAAAAGTCTGACTCTAATACTCTAATACCGGTTCGGAAGGTTACATTTCCTGAGAAGAGCCGGCAATAAACTCAGCAATTTCTCTTTTCAAAACAAGCTTAGATTCATTACATTGCATGACAACAATTGCGTGCCCCGGCGCGGCGGCAAAACTACAAAGTAGACTGAATCTATATTTATTAAGTAAATAAATGGCAAACATAAGCAGACCATACACCTAGCCAAGTATTTATTCAAAGGTTACGCTTAAATTTACTAGAGTCACATAAAATCAGGTAGCAAGTTCAAATAAAAGTGGTGTAGTACCATTGGCTTTTCGGTGAAGGAAAACACGGTAAGAGAATCAGCCGACGATCGGAATGGCATACCAGCAGCCTTGCAGCGTTTTCTCTTTAAGGAAAGAACTCTCTGCCCAGTGGTCTCCAGAGGTCGCGATCAGTCTCTCATTTTCTTCTTTATTTCTCTATAAATTTTTGCTGTAAGCTGCCATTACTAAGATTTTGTTTTTTTAATGTTTTTATGCTCGTGTATTGGGTCTTTAGTCATTATGGCCCACTTCCCAATTTACTTTGTAAAACATAAATTAATACTTTGGAAAATAACAAAAAACCAAATAATAATTAAAAAAATGTTTACCTTGCTGAGTTTCTTGCCGGTTCTTCTCAGCTGAAGGCTGACTTTCGAGGTGGTGGTAACTTCAGTAGTTTAGACCTTCATGAGTATCATCATATCAGCCTATGGATGTCCACTGCTGAACATAGGCCTCCCCCGTTGACTTTCACTTCGAACGGTTTTGGGCCGCTTGCATCCAGCGGTGCCCAGCGACTCCGACCCGTCGGTCGACCTGGTAGGAGGGCGTCCCGCTCCGCGCTTGCATAAGTATACTAGGGCCTAAATTGGACAAATTTTAATGGCCTGGACTCTAGACTAAATTTATTTATGCATATTATTCTGTATTATTCATGCATTTTTTTAAAATATACAGCTTCTTCGAAATGCAGGGAAAATTTTAAATGTACCTATTTTGTAAGTATGCTGAAAGATTTCTTACATACTAAAAAGTCTTATTAAATAAATAAATTAAAGCATAATCACTTTTGTAAGTATGGAAACAAAATCAATAACGTTGCCTCTTAAAAAATGATTATTTTTTATCGAGTAAATTGAGGGATTTGGGCTTTTCGTCAGTAAGTGTAACATTATTACATAGCCCTAATTTTCCCCGCTATCCCCATTATTTAACGTTTTGATATATTACAATTTATCCTGGTAATATACAATTCTATTTTAATAAAAATAAGTAGGGTAGTTTGTGTTAGGTACATGCCTGAGGCCCAAGTCTTCATATCACTTGCATTTTTTTACTGTTGATAGGCCTGTATTTGACCTGACTCTCGCCATGGTAAGTGATGATGTGGCAGAAGGTGGTAAGCACAAAAAACCTAGAAGGAACTGGCTCTCAAGTGCAGCTGTCGGACGGGACACACCGATAGTTGCTTAACGACAGAATTTAAACTTGAGCCAGCCAGATGGGTACTACAAAGTACCCTACCACCGTTCTATGGTTTCTCTATTTTTTCCTTCACTGAAAGCTCAAGCTCACTGTAGGATTCGGACCCGCTCGCTCGTAGCTCGGGCTTAGAATAACAGCTACGGTGTTCCCCTGCCTGTCGTAAAAGACGACTAAACGGGGCCTTTGGGGTCGTGGGCAATCAGAGTGGGGGCTCTGTGCGCCCAGAAGCGACCCCAAGGAGGACGATGGGTCGATGTGGTCACGACTCATGAAAATTATATTTCATAAATACCCTGGCGAGCAACATAAAAAGTCACTTTCAAAGAAATAAAGTTATTTGTTCTTACTAGTTCATTAACACATTTCTTTTTTGTTTCAATTTGTTTTTTTTTTAATACGTCATTAAATACATTTAGCGAAATAAATTATAGCGGCTTTTTCAGGCCCTTCAGTGTTTTAAACGATATCTAATAAGTTACACAATCTGACAAAGTTTTTTTGGTCTTTTCACCGATAACCCTATGAAATAAAAACTTCATAATATTTTCCTTCTTATTCTTCCTTTCATTAAAATTCATAAACTAATTGAATGACACCATTTGGACATCGATTAAATTAATTGTAGACACAGCCGACTTAAAGCACCATTAGATCCTTAATGGCTGTTGGATTTGTATTTTAATAGCCTGTAGTTACGTCTTGCTACCAAAATAGTTTAAATGGCGGATTTAGTTTAAGAGGTCAGATATTTTCCAAACTTTGTTGAAGAAAGATATTACTGAGATTATGCTCCGTTTGACACCGAAAGACAATTTCCGTGTCGAGCAATTTTGTTTAATGGTTTACTCGTTTTTGAGTTCCGTACCAATAGAAACTTATTATTAAGCCTCCACTGGCCGTTCGTCTGTCTGTCAGTGAGCTAGGCTCATAAACCGTAATAGGTAGACGGTTGAAATTCCATAGCCGCTATAACAACAATGAAATAAAATTAACGGCAATGGGTAGACGCTTGAAATGTTCACAGTGTCTATAGTCGCTTATAAAAACATAGAATAATTTATTCTACGGTGGTACGGAACTCTTCGTCTGCGAATCTGACTCGCACTGTTTTGTTTGCCTTAGGTAAGCAAGCATAACAGCCCGCGGAATCCGTAGCTTATAGAAATATTTGGCACCAGCGTTGCTGACCCTGCAAAACTTTGCACACCCAGAAGGGGTTTGAAGACTTGTTGCAAGGGCAATGTACAAAGTTAGACTGTGACCACAGATAAGAACACGTAGCTAAAAAGGTAAACGGTTTAAAAGCAGTTACCCGAAAAAACGATAGCTGTATGGCGGCAGATAAAAAAAAACCGGCCAAGTGCGAGTCAGACTCACGCACCGAGGGTTCCGTACAAACCTGTAGGTATATAAGTAAATGGTAGTATAGACCTGAGTATTTGATATTAATTTCAATTTATGACGTATTAAAAAAAAACTACTTACTAGATCTCGTTCAAACCAATTTTCGGTGGAAGTTTGCACCGTAATGTACATCATATATTTTTTATAGATTTATCATTCTCTTATTTTAGAAGTTACAGGGGGGGGACACACATTTTACCACTTTGGAAGTGTCTCTCGCGCAAACTATTCAGTTTAGAAAAAAATGATATTAGAAACCTCAATATCATTTTTGAAGACCTATCCATAGACCCCACACTTATGGGTTTGATGAAAAAATGATTGATGAGTTTCAGTTCTAAGTATGGGGAACCCCCAAAATTTATTTATTTTTATCTTTTTTTGTGTGAAAATCTTAATGCGGTTCACAGAATACATCTACTTACCAAGTTTCAACATTGTAGTTCTTATAGATTCGGAAAAAAGTGACTGTGACATACGGCGGACAGACAGACAGACATGACGAATCTATAAGGGTTCCGTTTTTTGCCATTTGGCTACGGAACCCTAAAAATGACCGATAATATACATAGTGTAGTGAATAATAAATCAAGCTAGTCTTACTGCGACGCTGAGTCCAAACTAAATAACCTCTTAATACAGGGTGTTAAGTAACCTTAATAAGCTTTAAGGTCTTAATGAGCCGAGTGTAAATTTACAACCCCTGTACAGCGATGCAACTTAAGAAGTGTTAGTGGATACTTTAACACTTATAATAAGTTTATAAGTTTATCAAAATGAAGAACTGAAGAAAATGCAATATAAATACACAAACATTTCACGATCCTGGTATGACTTGTCATCTGATAGCACAGTAATAAATCCTTAGTAATATTATGAATGTGAAAGTGAGTTTGTTTGTTTGTTACGCCTTCACGCTTCAAATATTCAACGGATCATCATGAAATTTGGCATGCAGATAGCCTATGGTATGGAGATACGCGGGCTACTAAATAAATAAAAAGCCTGGTACATACATTCCTCACACACGGCTATCTGATCTAGCACATACCTATACTACTTTTTGTTTGTAACTTCTAAAATAAGAGAATGATAAATCTATAAAAAATATATGATGTACACACGGCTACCGATCAAGCTATACATTTCCAGTATAAGCTGATCTCGCATTGTATACGATTTCCGTACAATGGGAGGTCAGCTTATACTAGAAATGTATAGCTTGATCTGTAGCCGTGTGTACATTACGATGCAAACTTCCACCGAAAATTGGTTTGAACGAGATCTAGTAAGTCGTTTTTTTTAATACGTCATAAATTGAAATTCATATCAAATACTCAGGTCTATACTACCATTTACTTATATACCTACAGGTTTGTACGGAACGTTCAGTGCGCGAGTCTGACTCGCACTTGGCCGGTTTTTACATTTTCAACTAGTATCGTTAATTTGTGGTGATTTCTATGGTGGGGTTTAGTTATGTTTCTTAATACTTATTAAAAAGAGTTCAATTTCGAATGATTTAAAATAGTTTCATATCTGACCTTTGTAGTCACGTAGTATTTAAAAAGAAATTATCTGGAATTTTATAGGTAGATAGATAAATAATACGTTATTGTCACACCACATAATTGAAAAAAAAAACAATACAAAAGAAAAACTTTGAATTAAATAAAGTGTTACAATGGGTGGCCTTATCACTAAAAGTGATCTCTAACAGGCAACCTTTAGATGAAGGAGTTACTTTAAATAAACTGTAAAAGACAGTGTGTACAATACAAGCAAAAAGTTTGTATATAAAACATGGTGAAATTATAATTATGTGGGGCCAATAATATCACTTTTGTTACAAATAAATATATTTGATTCTCTTTTAATCCACGTTTTCATAGAATGTTACGAACCAAAAGTTTCTTATTTTGACAGAATTTCTAACTCATAAATTATTCGTAAAACAAATCTCGACCACATAATAGTAAACGACACTTTCAAACTAATATCATAAAACACTAAATCAATCAGATGGAAAAGCCCGTCCATATAAAAACTCTCAAGTTTATTGTCAGAACGTAGAAAAACCCCATTGAATACTTAGTAAGGAATAGGTATTTAGGAATACTTGAGTAAGCAAAGCTGTCATTCTAGACTTGCTAGTATTGTAGTTTACCGACTGATATCCCACAGTAGTAAAACTGTTTGCAACTGAGTCACTGTCCATTTCTGATTTCACACAACACAATTGTTATCTTCTTTTCACAAACAATTTTATTTCTCTTAACTGTTGTTAACAATAAATGTCTTTCTTTCTTTCATATGGAAGTGGTTGTAAGCATAAAAAACCTTAAGAGAGCTGGAAAGATGGAGCATTCTTGCTCAAAAAAGCCTGCTCGTCCTAGCCCTGACTGTCGACAGTAAACTCAGGTTTCACATTCCGTAAGCGATTTCCAATCCTAAAGAGTGTCTTTTAAGTTCTATATCCATTAAAAATATTAGAGATCTCGAAAATATTTGTACCTTTCATGCAGCATTGCTCATTCTATTCTCAGCTTTTATTTAAAATGTGCTGTTGAAATTTTAAAGCGCATTCCAGCTGTGATGGAATTCCTTTAAGAAAGGTAGGAGTGGAATTTCACGTTTCAAATCGTACATACGAAAGATTCTCGCGATATTTTATGCCATTTTGTCATCTCCTGAATGAATCTTGCTGTTAAAATATACTTACTTTTAAATATTGTAATTTTCTTGTCGGTTTAAGATGTTTTTGAAGATCTTACTCTCTACACTTGTAAATGTAGTGCGTGTGTGTATTTATTACTTGGTTTTTCAATGTTGTATTGCAAATTTTTCGGAAATGTATATTATTTTTTCCCTATATAAACGTCGGTAAAGAATTTAAAACACGATGCGCTATGAAAATCTTTGACAGTCGGTTATAATCCATCTTTGTACCAAATTTTATAAAATTACTAGCTTCCCGGTGCGACTTCGTTCGCTTGGTGCTACCCTACCCTATGGTACTACCCTACCCTACCCTATCCTATCCTACCCTACCCTACCCTACCGTACCCTGCCCTACTCTCCTACCCTACCCTATCTCAACCATCACATTAGATTCACAAATCAGCCTGGCAGATGGCGCTGCAGTGGGTATCTAGGTTATATTATCGACTGCAAGATTTAATCGAAGCACGTCCAAAATGAAATGACAGAAATGAATGACAACAACATGCGTGTACTGTCAACACTGAAAAAAGTTTCAATTTGACAGCACAATCCCCATCTGAAAAAAGTTTAAATTTGACAGCAAAATCCCCATTAACAAAATGATCCGCCATTTATTCAATTCATTTGTTACAAAAAATGTGATAAATGAAGAACCACTCGAACGATTTTGTGAAAACTTCACTAAATAGTCCGAATAAAGCCTAAAAATTTGGTTTGGATAGGTGAGCCCGTTCTTGAGTTATAAAATTACAACGAAAAGTGGCATTGATTTTTATATATATAGATTTTCTCGGCTACATGACTTCGATAAACGCAAACAAATTAATCAATGACAAAACAAAAAGGACATAACAATACATGTACACTACAAAGCCAGTCATTCACAAATGGAACACAACCTCGAAACACTCCCAGGTTACGTATAACAGATTAAAATCACCATAGAGCCGACACTCGGTCCATACATCAGGTCGCGTTAGTCGTCTATGATCAAAGTTACACTGCCCGCTAAAGAGCAGTTCAAACCAAGTTCGGGATTCAATTTCCGTACAGACCATATTCAGGGTACGTTAACTGTCTAACTTTACTATTCGGCCAGGTCTAAAACGTTTCCGCGATACGAAAGTTTACTACGAACTGTTGAAGAAGTATTCGGTTACCTCAATTCTGGATGCATTTATTTATGTGCTCTTTATCTTTTTCTTTTCTTTCAATGGCGTCACACTACACGGCTTGTGTATTTTGCCAATTTCCAGTTATATTTATAAGTTCTATCACAATAAATCACTTTCACATAGTCCTCAGTCAGTTACCTTAAAAGTCATGTTTTACTACATAATGGTGGTCAGTGGTGGTCAGTTACTAAAACCACAGAGGATTGAAGGGAACAGAGACCAAGCTTCATACAAACGCGCTACGGTAGGTACACAACTACAAGCTTGAGGCGCGTGTGTGCGAAAGCACAGGCGGCTCGTCACGTACGAGGGGAAACCGGTTTATACTGGCACGGCCTGTGCTCAAACTCAGGGCACTCGCGCATCGTGTTTGTTTACGTTTAGATTTTAATAATAGAATTTTAATATCCAAATGTGGTTTACTTTACTGAGTATATGAACAATAATATAACGAATAAGTTTTCTATTAGTATCTTGCATATAATAGGTAGGTAGGTATTAGCTTTCTGGTAAATTGTTTTTATATTGTCTCTTTTCTCATAAATTAATGGCATGATGGGTGTTTATGATTTCATATACGTAGGTGTACCTACATACCTATCCTATTTAACGAGCATGTATGTTTTGAGATCTCGAGAAATTAGCTATATGGGGGTTTTTGGGGGCGATAAAGTGATTCAGCTAGATTTCATCTTTGGGACAACGCGATCTGCCGAGTTTGCGAGCAAATCTTAGTCACACAGGTATGGTCTGCGTCAAAACTAGATTTGCATTTTAGTACCCTTTCCTAATAATCTGTAATATGTGAATAGCAATATTCTATCATCACGAAAAAGCTGATAGGTATACATTTTTATGTATTCATTTAATGTTATTCTCCTGTGCTAACCCTACCAAAATAGGTATGATTTTTGAACGCTTCTTAGAAGCTTGTACTCTGTTCCCTTCAATCCTCTGTGCTAAAACTCTTCACGGACTTTTTGAGACAACTTGAAAAGACACGATACACATAATTCATTTCAATTCACTTCACTGGTGCACATGGATTGATCTTTATTGGATAAAATACTACCGATAATATGCAATAAAACTCAAACGAATTAATAAAATAAAAATGAAAACGCAACGTCACTCTGCAAGTTCCCACCAGAAAGTCCGCTCTTTGTCTTATTTCGTGCAGTAATACTGTTATTTTTATTATAACAAGCTTTTATATTCAACTTGCCTTGTTAGTTGATGACAATGCAATAAAAACATGGTGTTCAAGTTTTTTTACTAATATTTTTATAAGCCTTTATTTACGAGGTAGAAGAGCAGCAATGCTAAACCGACGTCTCATTAATTGTATCAATTGCCAAATCATGGACGGGCGACTGTCAATACGATTTAATTACATAGATAGATGGATTAATAATGATAAACTACATATAAACTAGTCAAAATTGAAATATGATATTATAATAGTTATCATTCGAATAAGACCGTTGCTTTGCTACTAATATAAGTCTAAAAATTTAACTTGTCGCAGATTATTAAGAGGAAATGCTGGTGGCGTTTGTTCCATACAAACGTAATCCTCAGTTTCCTCTCTGGATAATGACAATACAAAAAACCCGACTGCGTAAAAGAAAAATTTACTGAAAAGAGAAGAACAAGCTCCTTAACCTATAGAATTTTGAATATAACTAGAATGCTATAAGGTATTGTAGTCGGGGACAAACCAATAACCTAAGTACACCTACCTGTAACTACAGTAGCGTAGAGCTTGTTTTTCTCTTTTCAGTAATTTTTTCTATTACGCAGTCGGGTTTTTTGTTTCTTTTAATAATTTATTTTATTTCAGACTTTTTAGTTTCATACAGAATGAGCTGTATGTGTTAGTAAGTAAATGAGAAGTAAGGTAAAGTAAGGCTAACCACCATCGCATCTCTGTGAGTTACGTACGCGGTAACCGCTCCAAGTCTCAGTAATTACCTAACTGTTCTCGCATTAAACGTGTTTTTTTGCAGTTTACGTCAAAATGGTACCATAAAAGTATTACTATATATACATATATGGAATGGGCTATTCGCAAGCTTTCATTACCCATACTGTTATAATACAGATTTTTTTTGTTTTTTATACCCCCCTCTCTTTTATTCGTAGACGCCATATAAAAATAATATACCCTATGATACTCCCACAGTTAAGACGAATCTAATGACACCTCATATGTTTAAATCCATCAAGCCGTTTAGGCTGCAGAGCGTACCAATGAAATATACATACATACACTCGAAAAACATAACCCTCCTTGCGGGTCAGTCGGGTAAAAAATCGTTAGTATCAGCCCTAGGTCATAAGTTAGTGATATTATTTATCAAATTTTTGTCTTAATTAGATACACCATGAACGAATAAAAACGAAAATTAATTAATATTAGAGGTAACTTTGCGATTTTTTTGTATCGAGGAATTTTCATTCCATTTTGTTTTTGCTCTGACTGAACCCTTGCGTATATAATGAAAATACCCATATACAAATATTTTTACATTTAAATACTTGTGTAACTTTCAATTCTAACATATTTTATTTTGCTTTATACGCACTCTTAAATTACTGCGCCAAAGCACGGAGTAAAGTCAATGGTCGAATGGAAATTCACTCACCTTTTTAAACGTTGAAAGAAAAATAGAAATGATTGCGGTATACAGAGTGCACTTTATATCTTGACACGGAACAACTAGATCGTTGCGTATTTTGTTGTATAAAGTTGTTATAACAACAATTGTTGTGATGTCATTGTTTTTTATATAAAAAGTTTTTGTGTAATTCAAAATAATAAAAAGTTTTTTTTCTTGGAGGCTACCTTTTACGTACTTTGTTTTAGTAAAATATACGCATTAAAACCTTAACATTTTCGTAAGTAGAGATGCTTGAAGTTTTTTTAAATCATTCCTAAAATTATTTTACGTACCTATTAAAATTGAATCATCAACCTGTATACACCATTCACAGGAACCTGACCCTTATTACTGCGCCATAAAGTTTACACTATGATTTAAACATCGTGTGCAATTTAAAGAAATTAAAAACTAGCGCAAAGCAAAGTGAAGAACTTTTTTGAAGTGATGTTGAAGAGGTTTCTAATGAATGCCATGTTTTATTTTACAACCACGCCCCCTGACTCGTGGCCGTTTTATTTTGCTGCCCAGTTCTTTGATACCGTGGTGTATTTAAAAATAGTTTATTTTGAACAACCTGTATACAGAGGTACATAGTTTTTAATGTTTGAATCACATACAAACATTAAAATGTATGCAGAAAGCCTCAAACGGAGGAAATAATATATGTAACTCTTGGAGATGGTTACATAACTTCTTCTAATGAGGAGTTTTCTTATGAGAGTACTTATATAATAATAATAATAATACTTTATTAATTTGCTCATAGTTATTGCCGATAATAAAAAGACTGGTGTCTGATTTAGGTGAAACCTGTATTACTGATCACCAGGGGGCCTACCACAAGCTCTTAAAACAAGGTTAAAATAACCTTATTTGTCTTTTGTCCCTCTTTGACATCCGGCGTCAAAACAAGACAAAACACAAATAAGGTTATTTTAACCTTGTTTTAAGAGCTTGTGGTAGGCCCCCAGGCATTCCCTCCGTAAGACCAACAAATTTATGAACACATTTAGGTACCTATGTTATTTGAAAGTCTTAATAAATATAAAAAATTACAAAAGCGAAACGAGACACGAAAAACACAAACATCTTTGAGATAATAGATAGAACTATAAGAAATAAAATTTAAAATTAAAAATGCGAAATTAAGGTAAAATTAGATCATGTTAACAAAAACCATAAATTCGTTTGTTGTTAAAATGTAGTGGAAAGAGAGGTTGTGTACGAGTGAGGGTGAGAGAGGTGAATGTGGTGGTGTGTAGATGTAGTGGTGTGTGGACATGTTGGGGTGTGTTGATGTATGGATGTGGGAGTGTGGAGGAAGTGTGTTGATTAATTTAGTCATGCTTATATGGATTTATTAGGGGTCTAATTTAAGGATTTCACTAAACATTCCGTAGTATTGTAATCGAGAACTAGAAGCCATGAATGAACCCTTTTTTTGCAATTTGCTGTAGAGAGCGGGTAGATAGGGATCCAAGATAAACAATCTATAAAATCTTATTAAAGATGTACAGCAATTCCTAAACCGTATTCTTATCTTTCAGTGGTATTATTAACAACGGTTATTAGTCTCAAAAATTACATTTATAATCTGCAGTATTCTAAAGAATAGTGGAAACAGATTTTAATACCCCACTGTGTATTACAAAAGAAAAAGAAAATCTAACAAATTACATTGTTAACTCAAAATATATTGTCTAACCGTCGGCGAAACTAAATAAAATAATGTCCCAAAAAGTCCAAACTTAAGCAAACACATAAATTGTTTCAAGAGCGGGATCCTTCGAAACAACTGATAACTTTTGCTTCCCAACTCCATAAATTCTGTTACAAGGACTTAGGGTCGTTTTTTGAATGACAAGCGCTTGTAAAAATCCATATAAAGACAAACCTTCTGATTCTTATTGTAATGTGATAAAGTTTAGTATCGTGTGATAAAATGTATATTAAAGTACTTGTTACCATCTCGTAAGGGCGACAAAATAATTTATTAAAGGTCAGATACCACGTTTTTCACACCCTTTCACTTATTTGTTTCGTCTTTTTACTACTGTACGTCTTTTCGGGGTATGTAGTAAACGTTTGGAATAAAAAAGTTTCATTATATTTTCATAGTTAACGTTGCAACGATGCGACCTTTCCTAATTCAATTATTGTTTCTGGTCACATACACTATTTCCAAATGTTCATATCATTCAATTTTCAAAATGTTCTTTTTTCATTTGTTCTAATTTTCAAATGTTCAAATTTTTAATTTTCGAATTCTCATATTATGGTGCGTCCATGCTTGGCGAACCGAGCACGAGCCGAGCCACGAACGAGCACACTGCGAGCACGATTCGCGTAGCGTGGACGGGCTTGCGAGCCTCGAACGAGCGCGATTGTCAGTTTTTTCACGAACAAAGGGATTCGCATCGTGCTCGTTGTAGGTTCGTTCGTGGCTCGGCTCGTGCTCGATTCGCGTAGCATGGACGCACCATAAAGAACGTCTCATTCAATATTCACAAACACTATTTGAAATAGGAAAGCTCGCATCGTTACGGGGTTATGAGCAACATCAATTCATTTTCAAAATATGCAGATTATTTCTAAAACTACAAAAATACTTCCAGGAACTGCGAGTCAACTAATTAATAAAATACTATTGGTCTGAAATGTTACAATATTATTGTATAGCAACGTATCATATCTAATACGAGCTGTAAACGAGGACATTCGTAGAAGAACAAAAGCTACGATACGAGCTATATCGAAGGCAGTAAGCTATAAATAAGCCAAAATGTTACCTACCTGTCTTATAGATACACGCTCATCTAGGAGGTTTTGCTAACTTGATACAACTTTAAAGTTTCAGGATCTTAACACAGTAGATATATCAATCTACTGTGATCTTAAGTTCGGCAGATCGCGGGTACTTGACTGGATGTCTGGTCATGTGTGAATATGGCGTCGACTTATGGCCGATTCCTATAATTTACGGACCATTATCGGTTAAGATTTATTAAAATTAAGACTCTTCTTTACTAATAATGAAGCAAAGACCTCAATGCTTTGCATGGCAGACCCTCTATTTGCCCAGTTTGGCAATAAAAAAACCTACCATTGGTAAGCAAAACGATACGTTTTTGTTTATAGAAACCGGGCATTACTTCGTTTGTTTTATTTTACTACATCCTTTACACATATCTTGAAGGTTGAGGCATTTAAATACTTCTGATAGATAAACATTTTTTACTCACGCAAAGATCTCAATAAATCTTAATAATTCAGACAAACGAACTGATCTGATTGATTGACTGCAGAATATTATCAGGAAAGAACATAGAATTCTTTGATGTTAGTTATTCTACATACTGCAATACCTAATATTTCGGTAACGTAGGTAAAAAATGCGATAGCCGCGCATAAATCTTTACGCTTCAAGTAAATTAAAACCCCAGCAGAGCGTAAGTGCAGGACACGGGATAAAATTTAGTATTTTGGACATGAAACCAACAGGATACTGGCATCAGGCCAAACGATCCTTTTTATAATTTTTTGGCAACTGTATCATATGTATTTGTAATTTAATCATGCAATACGTGCAGAATGGTTGCGGTTGGTCTTGTGATATTTTTAATTTTATCGATGTTCCACACAAATTTGCTGAAGTAGGTCCAAATTTTATAGAAGAAAAGTGGTGTTGCGTTGTAAAAATATTGCAACTCACCCAAGATATAAAAAATAAAAAGGCATGTAGAATAAATTTTTTAACATGATAGATTCTATATAATGTTAACCAATTTCAATCATCATCATCATCAGCCTATAATGTCCCACTGCTGAGCACAGGCCTCCTTTCACAAATCAGGGTGAAAGGGAATGGGTAGGTACTCCACCACGTGTGCCCACTGCAGATCGGTGCTCGGTAGGCTAGTGGTCAACCTACTGTTGGAGTTTTCAAGCCGCCTACAAGGCCTCCAACTAGCTTAACGACTATCACAATTTAAGTGATAACCGAGACCAACGGTTTTACGTGCCTTTCGAAGCACGGCAACGCTCGATTTGAAATACCACTAGGCGGTCACCCATCCAGGTACCGACCACGACGGTGGTAGCTTAACTTGCCGATCACCACGACCACTTCGATTTCGCAATTTCAATTGGTTACAATAATGTTATTTGCGTTGAAACCGAGTGATCAAATTATACTACTGAGGACTTTTTAAAATAATAATACCACGGAATAAGGAATAAAAACCATAACGCCGACATGAAGTCGAAGCTATCAATAAATTGCAGTTCAATTCTAGAACATTAAAATTTCAACAACCGATCGAAGGGGTTAACCAACTCTCAACTATCAATACAATTGACGTTTTAGCGATCGTTAGGCTGGTAGTATCTTGTAGTTTATACTATTCTACAAGTATTGTCATGTGATTAATATACTGGGTGGAGATTTCGAGATGGCATATTTTCGAAACCTATGTTGGGTTAGTCATGCTGAACAACTTTTACGATGGTTTTTAGTTCAGTCAGTTTATTGAATGCCCTGTATCATCAACACCTTCAGCCTTCGGCATCACTCATCATGATGATCAATTGTAAAACTATTAAATTGTAAAAGAAAATAGAATTCAAAAAAATGGGACCTACGTTTTTATTACGCAATAGAGTCCGCTTGCTTCCATTGCTTTGATCAAGTAATCAGTACCTTATATTTTACAGCTAATATCTGCAGAATTCAGTCTAGCATTTTTTTAAATATCTATCTCTTCACTTCTAGACTGAATAAGATAGCAATAATTAATTTTTCTTATCAGTTAAAATCCACCAACAAATTCGCCAACATTGACCAATACAATTGCAATTTTGACGGGCCAGTTGGCGCAGTTCGTTAAGTTACCTTACGCGCTGCAGTTCGTGGGTTCGATTCCCACACAGGACATGCATTTGTGTGCATGAACATATCTGTATGTCCTGAGTCTGCGTGTAATTATGTATATTAAGTATGTATTTACAAACAAAAAGTGGTATATGTATTATATCAGTTATCTGGTTTCCATAGTACAAGCTCTGCTTAGTTTGGGATCAGATGACCGTGTGTGAGGAATGTCCCAGGATATATTAATTCAAAACTCTCTAGTCAAGCGTGTCACGTCACTTTAAACCGTAGCTTTAATATTTTCATAGCAAGAATACCAGCAAGAATTAGTTGGCTGTACGCCAGCAGAACTCAGCAATTAGCTCCTGCACTTCCCCCACCGTTGCTGAATACGAAATTGTGAAACAAAGACTGAACTTTGACTGCGAAAAAAGTTGCCGTAACTTTTGCTAGACAATGTCTACAGTTGGATAGATTTATAGAGTTATCTGAAGCGCTCGTGGTGTAGCATGATAAGCCGTTGTTAATCGACCGGCAAAGTTAAGCTACGTCTGTCGTGGTCGGTACCTGGATGGGTGACCGTCTAGTGGTACTTCATATCGAGCGTTTCCGTGCTTCGGAAGGCACGTAAAGCCGTTGGTCCCGGTTATCACTTAATTGTGATAGTCGTTAAGCTAATTGGATGCCTTCTAGGCAGCTTGAAAAATTTCAACAGTAGGTTGACCACTAGCCTACCTCCACCAATCCGCAGTGGGCACGCGTGGTGGAGTGTCTGCCCATTCCCTTTCACCCTCATTTGTGAAAGGAGGCCTGTGCTCAGCAGTGGGACATTATAGGCTGATGATGATGATGATGATAGAGTTATCGGGTAAAAGTTGATAATTTTGTAGTTGAAAAAGGATGTAAGTCTTCTCCAAATGGCAATCATGGGGACAAGCTCTTAAAACAATATTATTATAACCTTGTTTGTCTTTTGTCCTGTTTTGACGCCGGATGTCAAAGAGGGACATAAGACAAATAAGGTTATTTTAACCTTGTTTTCAGAGCTTTTGGGCCATTTGGAGAAGACTTAAAGACATGTCTGCCATTGTCTGCTAAGCTTTACTCGGTTCATTTGATGGATACGTTTATGTTTCTACTGGAGATTGGTGAGCTGTCAATAATAGACGTAAGTCATTAATTAATTATTTGACGGAACCTGTTGGTTCTCGCGAGAGACGTGTATCCTATATATAACAGTTTGTTTTAATTGCGGTTCAAAGGATGAACGTACTAGCTACAAAGCTTTATTTAGGTAGGTATCTAAAAAACTGTAATACAACAGACTCAGCTAATCAGCCTTAGGGGATTCATTAAATATTCACTGTTAAGTTTATTTCAATAATAGCTATAAATTCTCCTTTTTAGGGTTCCGGCATGGCAAAAAACGGAACCCTTATAGATTCGTCATGCCTGTCTGTCTGTCCGTCCATATGTCACAGCCACTTTTACCGAAACTATAAGAACTATAATGTTGAAACTTGGTAAGTAGATGTATTCTGTGAACCACATTAAGATTTTCACACAAAAATAGAAAAAAAACAAGAAATTTTGGGGGTTCCCCATACTTAGAACTGAAACTCATTTTTTCCCATGTCCCAGGATATTTATTTATTTATGATATTGAGGTTTCTAATATATGTATTTTTAAACTGAATAGTTTGCGCGAGAGACACTTCCAAAGTGGTAAAATACGAGCGAATACACAATGATTCAAACAATTCGTGTCTCACACCTCTGACTATAAAATAAAGATTTGAGCGAATATAATCCGAGCTAGATCATGAAATATAGTGTACATTACATTAGGATATTCCCTCTAGTAGTCGAATGGCGAGGAAAAGTCATGGAATATCAAATACATTGCGATTCAGGCCCATGTCGAATGTGGGATCGAAATACAGCTTAATTACATTTGGCTTCGAAGTGTTTGTTAGGGATTCGGTTTCTATTGCCTTCGATATATTTGTAGCTACTATTTTTATTATTTCATATAAACGTGAGTCTACGCTACGTGAACGGCGCACGAGCCGAGCACATGTGGAGCACGAATTCGCGTAGCGTAGACGTAATTTTGGTGCCTTGAACGAGCGTTTCGTTCGCTCTCGACTGCGCTCCACCAATTGTCAGTTGGTGAACATATAGATTTGCATCGGGCTCGTGCATTAGGTACCTAGTCTCTTTGTACGTCCCCACTACACATCGCGAGCGATGAATGAAGAGCGGTTCGGCTCGGGTTTGGTTGGCGTGGTAAATGGAAAAAGAAAATTAATAGGTAGTTCCAAAAGCAAAAGCTTTTGACAATTTCAGTGGTTTCAGCTACGTTTCCATCCTATATCCTTTATGAGGTTTTAAAGCTGATCAGCTTATTATTGATCTTTGCTAAAAGCTGGTGGATGAGTATCCCCAGCTTTCATCAAATCGGTTTAAGCTGTGAAAACGTCAATAAAAATATATACTTACTATTAAATCATTTCAAAATTAAAATTTATAATAGGATCAAAATAAATTTATTAGTAAAACCAATAATACTCAATGACAAGATATAGCAATATTATATAATAGCGATTACCAAACGTAATCCAAGCCGTGTTCTTCACACAACATTCTGAACTCATTCAGATCAGGCGCACACTTATTTGCTTGTGAATAAAACATGCCTTAGTTTTGAATAGAAGTATGATAAATAATAAATTTATTAATATTTACGATATGACCCGAACTTCACATTTGTTATACTCGCGTGATAGTATGTGACGAATTTAAAGTATTTCGATAACATAATTTATGTTAGAGTATTAGATTTCAAGGAGTTTTTTGATATACAATTTTCAATACGCATATTTATTTCCGAGCTTTATAAATTTAAGTCACAAAACCTAGAATGGAACTGATATTTTTATCAAAATAGCTTTCGCCTTGCGTTTCTGCCCGCGTTCCAGATCGAATGTTTTCCCGAAAAAGTGTTCTTTGTGTTATTAATATTAATTATGATAAATAGTGAGTCGCAAATCAACGTAATTTACAAGGAAAAATCATATCAACAAAAAACGAATTTGACTCAACAAATCAACAATTAACCATTTGTCCACAAAATAACTGCGCAACAAAAGAAATGCTTTATAATCACGATCATTCACTTGTTTTCTTCCTTCCTTTTTAACTTGTCGCACTTTTTCATCTGCGACGTGGCACGCAGTCGGTCCATCTTTTTTAATTAAGTAATTACACAGATTGCAAAGATTACGCTTTTCAGAAGAAAAATACTGGTGAAATTTTTAATCTGATTTCGTGGTAGTACTATTATCTTTGTGGTGAAAATGGAGTCGAGATGA